>CM014731.1:77197803-77831239 GCA_004329165.1 Spatholobus suberectus | reverse complement strand
TTATCAACTTGCAGAGTTGTACCAACATGTCATTGGTCTGATGATACTGGGCTCGGATAGTAAGGTTTTGGGATTAAACTTTGTGGATGAAAAAAACGTGGTTGGAAAGGGAGACCCCACCAAAGATGGTCAGCTAAATTTTTCGGTGGAGATTAGTCATTGACAAAGTCAGTTGATATTTCGCACCTTAAACACTATTACACGCCCCCCCTCCCCCCCCAATAAAAAAAACTTGCACAATTTGTTGCTATTTGAGCTAGCAATATAATTGAGTGTTCAAAATTTAAAGCTAATTAACTAAGAACTACATGCTACCTATTTAACTTTTACGAGTTTATTTTGGATAAGTATCGATATATGGAATGACTAGGGATTGAAGTTCCCTGCTATCCCTCTAAGTGATCAAATTCAATTCAACACAAGTATATTATGAATTTGAAGTTCGAATAACAAAATTAGATTAAGTTCAAATCCTCGAATTGAAACTCCTTTCGTCAAACCTAGGGTTTTAATTTATTGGATAATCTTAGATCTAATTATGCTTTAAGTATAGTAATTTAGCACAACACATGATTATGAAGTGGACAAAACTTATATACAATTTTTAAAGTATTTTTGGTAGTGTCCTTTGATTAGAATTGAAGCATCACCTTGTTAATCTATGTTGACCTTTAAACCAAACCTTTATTATGCGGATTATTGAAATGAAACTCTAATTTTAATGGAAAAAACAACATCAAAAGCATCTATGAAACTGCATCTAAGTTTTATCCTTATGAAGTTTTATTCTTAAGCATCATAAACATGACAAGCATTCCCAAATCTAGTTATATTCCCACAATTTTCAGTCATTAATGGAACTAAAAATTCAATTCAATAATGGTTAGTTAAAGTAAGCATGGAGCATAGAGAAAGATTGCTCAACAACATGAAGGGAACTTGAATTGAAAGAGAGGAATCCAGTTAAAATAATTCAAGTACAGTCCATTTACCTTATCCTAAAGGACATCGACAAAACATGAAAAAATATAGAAAAGAAGAGAAAGAAGAGTAATAAGAAGATGGATGTTGCATTGAAACTCTAAACACTCTCCCCAGGTGTACATCTTTAATAAATAGAAGGTGATATATGTATTTTTGTTCTAAACTTTAGATTTTTTTTGTCTCCCTTCAATATTGCATTATAGCAGTTAGACTTAGACCATAACTCTTCTAACACTCTAAGTAGTGACTTTAATTTTCCATGTCAGCGCTTAAGCACTAGAGCCCTATATGGGATATGACATTCAACACTTAAGCCTTGGAGTAGAGCTTTAGGCATTACAACATATGGTACTCTTTTTTTGTCAATGCTTGGCCCAACACTTTGGGAAATGTAGTGCTCTAAGCACCCAACGTTATAGAGCTCACCGTCTTCCAACAATTGGACCAATCCTTTTATTATTTCCAGTGCTTTAAGCACCCTAAGATTGGAGATCTTCATTAGGCAATTCTTTGTCTAGCGCTTTTTGATAATTTATAATGCTTAGCACTGGGGCTTGTTTCTAGCCTCTTCTTGCAATTGCTTTGGCACTTTGAGTGCCCAAGTCTAAGATTCCATATTCTTCTTTCCCTATATGACAAAAGTGAGAATATTCTTAAAGTTTGAATTTTATATGTATTGATGATTTATTGCTCAAAATCTTTTATTGCTATTTATTCATACATTTATTTATGATACTATTAATTCTAATTAATTCCCTTTTAAATTTACCTAGATAAATTTATGAGTTATGAATTTATCAAATATATAACATTCAACGAAGATTTCATTGGGGTAGATGAGTAAAAATAAAAAATTACTTGAGTGAGTTAGGACAAAGCTTGTAAACCAAAAGAACATGGTGGGGCATAGGTATTACGAACTTAGAGATGTGAAACCTAGATTTATTGAGGAAATGGAGGTGGAAAATGTTGTGAGATTAAGAAAAATTATGGTTTAAGTTGTTGATATTTATATATGGATTTAGAGAGGGATCAGTATGGTGGAAAGATGTTAAAAAGGTGAGTGGGTTAAGAAGTTGTCATAAGGTGTTAGGACAAAGCACGAATTTATAACTCTCATTTTTTTTTTATAATAACAAACAGCTAAAATATATGTTTCTACTTAATTGTTTGTTCATTCGTTCGCAAGTAACTATCTAATGTTTTTAAATGTATATCGTCTTTATTCTTTGATTCGATCAATCAGTAACTAACAATTTCCTCAGATGATATCAACGTTTTAAAATGATCTACACATCAATCAGAGCGTAAACTACCTCGAAACTCATAAAGCCTATATACCTACTCTCAAGGAAAGCCAACGAAAAAGAAGAAATGTGTGTGCGAATGTCAGAATGGGAAAGTAGACATGACAACTGCTACAAGATTGAGGACAAGAATAAAAAAGATAAACAGACTACTTTATCTTATCATATGGCAAGTTGGTGAAAGACATTAAATGTTGCATTTAATGCTCCAACGAATCTCTTCATCAGACGAAGGCTATCTTTTGCAAAGCACGCAATGGATACTTTTGGAGAAGCCTATAAATAGAAGAAGAGACATTTTTCGTGCAGTGGTTGCTGATTATGAAAAAAATCATAACATCTTTAAAGAAAAGAAAAAGCTTTTGTATACTCTGATTGTAAAATTCTTTTTGTACTTTATTGTATATTCGTCTGTTAAGACGTTAAACCCAGTGAGGTAACTCACACGTAAACCTTTTTCTTAATGAGATTGGTGGAAGCTTGAAGAGGCTTTGATCCAAAGAATACTCGAGTTTTTGCTTGGAGAGGCAAGTAAAAGACTATTTGGGTTGAGCTTGAAGAGACTTGTGGAAAGAATACTTATAACTTGAAAAGTTAGTGGAACTTGGTTGTAGCCAAGAACTGGACGTAGTCTCTAGGGTGAGACAAACCAGTATAAATCTTGTGTGCTTTTCAGTTTGCTTTGCTTAGTTTCAATATTCATCTGTCTTTTAAAACTTCTTTGAAAACTTCTTTGGTCATACCCTTCAGACGATACATCTCGAAAAAGGTTTTGTGAAAATTTGCTATAACACAATTCAACCCCCCTTCTTGTGTTATCTTTGTATCTTACACAAGGAGAATTAGTTTAAGAAAAATGTAAAAAGAGTGGCTAGGGATGCAGGGCAAGTACAATTTTAGCCAAATGTGTGAGGAGGGGGGAGGGGGGGTGGGTGGAAGGGAACTCTGCCATTAAGTTCAAAGGCTATATCAAATTTTAAAAGGCCAAAAGGTATGTGAGTGTTACGTCTTTAGCAAGCATACCAAATTATGTAAGTAGTCAAGTGATGAGTTAAGTATCGTTCCCAATGAGGACTTGCATAATACTTATCATTGAACACATATGTTACAATCTAGACAATCAATTAAATGGTGATTTTTAACTCAAATGACAAAAGTAATAAAGCTAAATTCGTTGAAGTATTTTATCAAACACGTAGCGAGCAGAAATATGTTGTATGAAATGAGATGAAAGATGTTGAGGTTAGACTTCACTAAACTTTTCCCTCATGCAACAACAAGATTATTCATTCCCTTATACTTCAAATGTTAACATCAACCTACACTATTAAGACAAAGGAAGAATTTATAACCCTCAAATATTTTGATAATAACAAACAATTAAAAAGACCTTTTCAAACAATCATCTAGTTACTCGAATATCTTATGCTTGCTATTGTCTGATCTTTTTGTTCGTGTATTGTCTTTAATCGTGTTTCAAAGTTTTCAGTAGTTAACTTCTCTCAAACGATGTTTTAATGATCTGCACACTAGTCAGCTATAAAAGCATAAACAATCTCGAAATAAATGAAGTCTACGCACCTAATCTTGAGGGAAACTTACTTTACACGTAAAAGAGGGAAATATGCGTGCGGATGTCAGAACGAAAAGCAGATATGTCCACTATTACAAGATAGAGTACGAGAATGGTAAAGATAAGCAGACTGCGTTATCTTATCAATGTGACAAGTTGGTGAAAGACATTAAATGCTGCATTTAATGCTCCAACTACTTTTTCCAACAGACGAAGGCTGTCTCCCTTAAACACTCACAACAGATACTTTTCTAGAGAAGTCTATAAATAGAAAAAGAGACCTCAAGTTCATAGTTAGTCAGTTGGTTTACTGTTTTCAAATCTCTATCTATCAAGCTCTGATATTGTGACAATCATAAAACTTAGTTTGTAAAAACTTTATTTGTTCTTCATTGTATATTCATCTGTTAGGATGTTAAACTCAGTGAGGTAACTCACGTTCAACCTTTTTCTTTAAGAAATTGGCAGAAGCTTGAAGAGGCTTTGATTCAAAGAATACTTGGGTTTTTGCTTGGAGAGGCAAGTTAAAGACTACTTGAGTTGAGCCTGAAGAGGCACGTTAAAAGAATACTTGTAACTTGGATAAGTTAGTGAAACTTGATTGTTGCCAAGAATTAGACATAGTCACTAGGTCAGACGAACCAATATACTTCTTGTGTGCATTTTTGCTTCTGTTTTAGCATTCGTCTTTCTTGCAAAATCATTTTTGAAAAATCTTTTAATTCCCACTTCAGACGATACGTCTTTGGTGAAGGTTTTGCGAAAATTTGATATAACACAATTCAACCCCCCTTTTTGTGTTATCTTTGTGTTCTACACACACTTTTTACTCAAACCCTAATTCCTTAGATGAAAGAATCTAAATTTCTTGATTAAACTCCTAATTCCTTAGAAAGCTTAATAAAGGAACTTGCTTTAAGGACAAGGATTATGAGATGACCAACAAGCCAAGCTTTATTCCTAAATACAAGATTTATTGACTGTTTTACTTCAATTCAAGATTCAATATGTATTTTCCAATCACACATCAAATAAAATATCAAGCTATGGAGATCAACCCACAACAAGCATTAAGCAAGGAGGTAAAACATTAACATATAAGCATAAAGATGAATAAATATCTCAGAGTTTATACATAAGAGTTTGGTTAGTTACATCTAACCTCGATAAATGGAGATTTAGCTACTCATTGACATGTAGAGAGCCAAATTCAGTGGAGAAATGAGAAAAAGAGAAAAAAAAAAAAAAACCACCAAGGGAGAGCTCCACTGCCAAAAGTAGAGAAAATGGTCTACTCTCAAAAAACCTAAGACAAAATGGCCCCCAGAGTTCTTTTTGTACTTCCCTTAAATGCAACCTCATAAATGTCGCGCTCAACGCACGTGTCCTTGTGCTAAGCACAATATGAAAAAGTTGAAACCCTAGGTTTCTCTTCCTAAGTAAGAATTGTAGTGCTGAGCGCATCCAATGTTGGTTCTTTTGGAGTATATTTTCGCTAAGCGTGAGTGTACTTTGCTGAGTGATCAAAAAATGGAGTCTTTGTTCCTTTTTTTGGTTAAGCGCATCCATGCGATGAAGTACTCTATAGTCTTGGACCTTGCACTAAGCGCATGTATCTCAGCGTTAAGTGCGAGGGACAACTCTTGGACTTCAATTGGGCCTTAAAAAGGGTTACTTCCTATAACTAACCCTGCAAAATATTAATAGAAAAAGGGTTTAATTAAATGTAACTTAAATTTAGCATCTACTCCTACTTATGTGTAAATATGGACAAAAAAAGGCTAAACAATTGTCCTTAATTATGAAAAGGAATGGAAAATTACTCAAATGCACACTACAAGATATGCACAAATGTAATTATTAGTGAGTGGAGTTGGTGAGTGGTGTAGTGTAAATTAGAGATGGAAGTTACGAGGTCTTTGTTTGACTAGGAAAAACTGATGTTGGATAACTTCCTCAATATGATTAACTTAATTAGTTCATTTTAATGAAAGATCTTGTAGACTCTTGAATGTGGCTATTTGAGGCTACAAGTACATATTTAGTAAAGTTAGCTTATCTTTTCCTTGCAGATATATACTTCAATAATGACGGATAAATCATTATTCAAGAACTTTTGGGTGAAAATAGTTCCCTTAAAGGTTATAAGTTGTGCTTGGAAGGTATTTCTAGATAGCATTCAAACAAGAATATATAACCCTAAAGTCGAGAATTCTCACTAATGATGATAATTTATAATGTCCCTTTTGCAATTATTAGAAAGTCCCATATCACCTGCCTCAATTACTGGGGTCATTTTAAATATTTATCAAGAAATTTCAATTAATGACAATTGGTTTTAATATTAAATCTAACATAAAATTAGAGCTTACAATCCATCTTCGTTGATTGCCTGTCCTAGTAGGCATTTGTGGAAGGGGTGTTCAAGAGCCTCACATCGCCTATTTAAGTACTAGGGTGCAATTTAAATACCTATTGAGTAATTTCACTTAATGTCAATTTGTTTGAAGTTGAAATCTAACAACATCAATGTAGAGGAATCAACATCTCACTTATTCTTCTCCTACAAATCAACATACTTAACACAGATAAAATGTTATGCATGGTTGGTTTTACAATAATCTTGTATTCAAAATGCAAAGTTCACTTTATTCAACTGTTGAAATCATAAAAGAAAACAAAACAAAGAAGCTTTGGTTAGTCATTTGATTAGTGGTTATTTGGTCTCTTTGTTTACATAGGATTGAAATTATTTTTAATAATGTAGTTCTTAACTATGATTTGTTACTTGAAAGGATGTGTTTCAAATTGGATAATGCAAGCCTAATCCACAAAATTGAATCACCTCAACCTAAAATAAAATGCCATCCTAAAGGTTTATGAGAGTAATTAGGTCAAAGTCCATAGTAGGTGACCTAGTTGTAAGATGAATTAAATGCATCCTGAAACAGAGAACCATACCTGAACTAGGAGTAAATTGATAGCATAATAGGTAATTACTTCGCTCAACAGGGGTCTTAGGCCCTACACAATAGGTTATAGCACCAGTGTCAGATATTTATGACAATTATTGTCACTTTGCTAAAATCCTCATTAACTTGAGTGTTTGAAATACCTTTGCAAGTGCCCTAACCACTTACTACCAATATCTACCGTGCTTAAAAAATAGAGAAAGAACACCATGCGTGTAGCTCGAAGCTCAGATGGAAGCTGTTGGAACCAAAGGCATAAAAGTGTCTAAACGCTCAAAGTTTTGAAGATAACAAACTTATTAATATTCAAGTTTTTGCCTAAGGACTAGCCTTGTCACAGCAAACAAGTTACTCTTATATGGACCATCCAGTAGACGTGCTAAAGAAGATTGTCCAGTAGACGTACTAAAGAAGACCGTCCAAGTGAACAAGCTGAAGATAACCGTCTGAAGCTGAATCTTGTCTCTTAGAACAAAATGAAATATCTAATGCATTCAGACAAAAGCTTCCAATGACAAATCTTCAAACGACTAAGTCTTATTTAAACATCCAATTTACTTATGTTTGTTTTTCCTCGAAACTAACATATTACCATTCTAGTGATCTAACGTTTAAATTGTTTTGAAGCATTAAATGTAATCATATTCACTCTTGTACAAAGGCGCAACAAAACAGATAAAGCAAGTTAACTTATCAAGCTGCCATGCCAAATGAAGAATGTTCAGAAAAGCAGACCGCCAACATAGTCCTGTGCTTTCCGTTTTAGTGCAAGTCTAAAAGCCGCCACGCCTGATCTTTCTGAAAGCATGGTTTGCACGCCCTTCATTGTATAATGAAATCAAGTCTTCCACAACGGATCTTTTCCCCTGAAGACTATATATATGCACCAAGGAAGAAGTAAAAAGACAGAACGGTGATACGTACTAATCTATGATAATCTTAGCAAGACATAAAAAAACTCTCTGTACATTAACTAGAAGCATCTATTGGACGATAGTGAAAAAGTCTTGTTAAAATATTCTGAGTGTTTTGAACTTAATCTCTTAAATCCTCACTACATGAGTTGATACTTTTGTATAAACGCTTGTTTGTGTTGTGAAAGCCTGGAAAGGCTTAGTGAAAAAAGAATACTTGGGTTGAGCAATCTAGGGTGATTGCCTTGTAAAGCCTGAAGAGGCCGCGAACAATACTTGTAGGTTGGTTAGTGGATACCTTCTGGGTGAAGGGACTGGATTTAGCTCAGGTTGAGTGAACCAGTATAAAAACTCTGTGTTATCTTTCTTTCTATCCTTTAGCTTGAAAACGCTTTCAAACTTATTTATATTGTATTAAAAAAGAAAAGAAGGTTTTATACGCACAATTCAACCCCCTTTTCTTGTGCGTTTTTTCTATTTCAAAAGCAACATCAGACATCTTAGACAAATTCATAAAAAGTAGATAATGACTATTGATAAAAGTTAGAGCAATTGAGTTTTATTTTTCTTTTTATGAATGGGCACCTAATCCTACTTTATGTTTTTTGTATATATAGTCACTTGGTCTAAGACAAGTTAATTGTCTTAAGAGCTAGGATATCTCTTGTACTTGTGTTAATAAGTTTTTCATTTGATAAAAAGATATGAATTTAGTTAAAATTGAATCTTGGTCTTAATTTTTCTCTCATTTAGATAGAATGTAAGTTGGGCTAATTTTTTTTAATTGGAATTTTTGTCTTGTTGAATATATTAAATATTGTTGTTAGGTGTAATATGTATTTTTTAGCTAGATTGGCTGAAAGACAATATATTAGGGGTTATAGTATTTTTTATATCCTTATTTATTATATTTTCTTTAAAAAATGGACCCTAGGCTATAGAGAGGGATCTTAATGACTATTCAAATATTAAGTAGAGGGGTATTATTATGTCTATATTTGGACTTGTTTACTTAGGGTCCATTTGGGATGGTTTTTAGTTGTGAGTTTCAAAAATTTCAAAAACTACAACTAGGTTTTAGTTTTTTCTAAAATTTTTGGCTTTGAAATAAACTCATTTTGAATTTTTTTTATTTTGTTAAAATTAGTTTAAGGGTATGTTTGTGTGGTGGTGACAAAGATGACAGTAGTGGTGATGGTGACGACGATAGTGACAGTGGTAGCAGTGTTGATGGTCGTGGTGGTGATGGTAGTGGTAGCAGTTGCATGGCGGCAACGGAGGTGGCGGCGGTGTGAGTGATGGTGGTAGGAAGAGTCATTGTCAAATGTAGTGATGTGTACTTTTTTAAAAACTAAAAACTAGGCTTACAAAACCTTTTTTCTTGGTTTTGAAAATGAATGTAAAAGTGTTTTACAATTGAGTCAAAAACCATTTCAACTCCATTTTAGCCAAACGCGTTTTATTTTTAAAATTGGATTTGAAAACCAAAAACCAAAAGCTCACCACCACCCCAAACGGACCCTTATTTATCGTAGTTTACTTAAAACTTCAATCTCCTTTTACTCAATATTACTTTTCAAGAAAAGCCTAATCATGGTAGCGGTTTATCGTTCCATTTTAAGAAATAATAACGGGGAGAAATTAAAGATGGCGGTGAACATACGACTACACTAGGAGAATTCCGAAAGAGGACGTCTTCATCTTATTTAATATTCTCACTCGGAAAAGGAATAAAAGGGTACTTTATATAATTAAAGAGAGAAACACAAATGGAAATGAGGCCAGAGTAGCCATTCTCTTTAGACGAGAAAATTCCAAATGGATTAAATTGACGTTCCAAGTAGAACAGCTTCTTCAAGAAAGTAATAGATTGAGTGCCAATTGGTTATTAAATATGAGTTTAATTATTAAAAAAATTATACTATTAATTAAATGGCTGCTAAAATAATTATTATAAAAATCAATAATTTTATAATATATGACAATTTATGATTAGAGAATGGTATAAAAAAACTTTCACACTAACACTGTATTTAAATTAAATTCATTTAATATTTATATTCAATAAAATGTGAGTTTGGTTGCGCACATTTACTAGACGAGTTTTTCAATTTTTTTCAAGTCAACTTTTAAATTTATGTGAAAGCTGAGAAAAATTGCTTCCATTAGACGCGAATAACCACGTCATATAATTCAAACCAAACACGCTAAAAATTGTTTGCTTGCATAGTTCTAACCTCCTGCTCTTATGTTTTATTTAATTTAAATAAACATGAGAGTTCATTTCCGTGGGAAGATTTTAGCCCATGGCTTTAACTAGTCAAAGATAGGAATGCAAATTTATCGATCTACATGCATATTGGTATATATAATAAATTTCTTTCAAATCAGACCTACGTGCACGTATGTTTTTGTTAATTGTTTATAAATTAGGTGGTGCCTATATCCTACGCCATCCCTGTTAATTAATGCACATTATATAGGCAAGGAATTAGCTTCGGTTTAATTTTGCTATTACTGTAGTCAGTGCTCAAAGGATTGGGCGTCTACTTGTTTAATTTAAGGAAAAATAGAAAAGATTGAACTCGATTAGTCTTCTAAAATTGTCTTGAACCAATTAATCATATTATTAATTATCAAATTAATGTAATGTGTCTTTTTGAAAAACAATTAGTTATTGTTAAATGTTAAGTTCATAGATAAATAATATTTTGTTAATGATAACCTTAATTCACTGTGAATGAAATAATAAGAGAAATAAAATACAAAAATTATAATTTTTGCGTGAAAAAAACTTAACTTATCAATGTAAATTAAAATTATCTTTCTTTATTTGCTAACTCTTTTTACATAACTTACACGTAAATATTAAATAGTGTCTGTAAATCTAAATTGCAAATGCACCCAAATATTTTTTTCACATACAGGAAAAAGATTGAAGCCTATAATTAATTTTCAAGGTTTACACATTAGTCTCTTTAGCATACAATTTTTTAAAGAAAGTTTGGGATGATAGACGAGGCTTAGTGAACATTTAGAGTATCTTTTTAACTTAAAGTTACTTTAAAGTTAAAGTTCAAAATAAGAGTTTTAAAAATAAGAAGATTTTTGATAATTTTAACTTTAAAAACTCTTTAAACTAAAAACTTCCACATCAATTAGTTTAAGAAGAAAGGAAGAGGAAAGCTATATTATACAGCTTATTTTTACTAGTTACTTCAATTATCATTTTTTAAAAGGTTATTTTTCTCCCATTTTCTTTTACAAAATTTAAGCTACTTAATTTTTTAAGAGTTTTTCTCTTAATATGTTTAGCCTAACTTCTCTTTTTAAGAACAAGAAAAGTAAAAAAAGGGGGTCAAACCCTACACTCATACCGTCAACTTATATATATAGGAAATCCCTAAATTTAAATCTAATACTACTAACATATTTATCAATGTGGAAAGCCTTCGATTCGACACGTGTCTATTCCTATTAACCTCTGTTTGATTTTATAAGAAAGTATATTTAGATTAATTCATTTTACGCTTTAAAAAACTTTTCGGTTAAAAGTTGGCTTAGAAATATTTCAACTATAATTTCTAATAAAATAAAATAAATTCAAACACATATAATATTAAATATTTTTTATTAAATTAAAACCTCTTAAAAATTTAAAACAATCCCTACGTGTTGTGTGTAAATACATATACCCGTCTTAAGTGAAAGAGGAGTTCTAACATATTAAAGGGATTTAGTATCTAAAATTATTAATGTAAAATATATAGTTAACTTAGTTGGATAAATAATGAACTGTATCTTTTTAAATAAATGAATAAACAAAGTTAAACAAACAGTTAATAAATTTATAATCAATCATGTGTAATTCATGTAATTTAAAAATAAATTGATTAATAATGCGTGTGTGCCCGACGTGGAAGTGAAATGCACCATTGAAATGTAAGTAATTTCATGCTGAGTTTAATATTTATGTACAGTCAATGTAAAAAAATTTATACTATCAATTAATTAAAAATCATGATAGGTATAGTTTTTAATGTAATTATTATAAAAATTAACAAAATTATTATAAATAACAATTTGTAATTAAATAATAGTGTAAAACGTCTTTACATTATCAATATATATACTATTTACACTTTTATGTTAATAAAATATTGAATATTTTCATTTTTTATTTAATACTCATTATTTAATGTTTTTAAAAATTAATTAAAAAAAATAAAAGGATATAAAATTATTCTTGATTTATACTATGGTCCAACGTAATTGTACCCCGCGAGATTACAAAGCAAACCAACCCAATATTCAGGAATGTAGAAAATTCATCTCAGAATATTAAACACATGTCAAATAACGGATGGTTGCTTAAATTACTTAACGATTGGTCAAAATTCTTTCAAACATTTCAAGAACAATTAATTGCATCACACTAATTGTTTTACCTCTTAGACTATTAACTTAAACGTAAAAGTGCTTATATACAATGAATCCTCTTCAATTTCTGATCTTAAGATTTTTCAACATCCACCGTCACACACCGGTCTCACCATAATTCACCCTTGAGGAAGCATGTGATCACTCCCCAAAAGTTCTAGCAAAAACAAATCTAGTTTAAATTTGCCAAAGCTAAGTCGGGAATGAAACTTGTTGAATGTTGAGTCAAACACGACGACGTACGACATTTGCGGGGGCATATGTGGATATAGGACCGAGTCAACTGAGTTGATAAGGGTGTTCTTTACTAGTTCTATGATTATTGGCATTTGTCACATTTGACTATCCAGTCAATCGATCAATTAGTGGGGAGGCAGCAGGGTGACTGACAGAGTAAGTACAGCAATGCACCAGATATTATTTTAAAAATATTTCAATTTTGTGACCATTTCAATTCAATTATAATTTTATTATTCATTATTATAAAGATAATAATTAAGAAATTGAAAAGCATAAAATGTTTATTCAAAAAATACAACATTTATTATTAAAATATATCTTTACTGTGACTTTAAATAATTTTTTTATTTATCTATTTCTAAATAACCATTGTTTATAAGAAAATAATGTCAACTTTAATTTATATTATACAAAATTATATACAACTATGTTTTTAAAACAATAAAATCATAACTACCAAACACATAAATTAACTGATGCTATATTGTTCCAACTTAATTAGTAGTATCGTCTGCAAATTTTAGTATGCAATTGTATTAAATATTTGAAAGAAGAACTATGTTACCTATAGTAGTCCTATCTGACTCTATAAAGATTGTCTTTTGTAGGAGAAATTATTAGGTGGTTTTGGACTACCATGGTCCTTATTAATTTGCATATAACATATAATTAAGTGTTATTAATTTTTTCTTGTGAATTGTAAAAGTTGAATATGTGTTATAAACACATTGATTGGGACCATAGACACTTGATAATCCTGGACTACCTAATAATTTATAGAGGATACATGTGGTCTTTACAAAAAATATAAAATTATACTTCCAAAATATATAAAAATCTCATGCAATGCAAAGTGCGAGGTTGAAAACATGTATGCTTTAGTTTTTAATAAAATTAGTTTTAATAAGATCAATTTATTATTAAAAATGATTGATATATGTGTTTAAATTAATTTTAATAATAAATTTCACTTTTTTTTTTAAGTTATCATGTTATTGATGTAAAGTATTTACTGACTTTGTTAATGACTAATTTATGTCGGAGAACTTGACTGTTTATTTTTAGTGAAATCTCTCTTCCTAATTATGTATATATATTTTTCATTCATAAGGTTTAAACATAAAATTTTACTTAAAGAATTTAAGTGTAGTTTCACTCAATATTTAATAAATTTCACTTTAAATTTGTATTTTAATAAAAGTAAATTTTGAGTGTTAGCCAGGCAAACACGTAGTCCACCTTTATTAATTGACCCAATGGTTGACATGATTTCGTTGAATCTTGCATAAATTTATTAGGAGTTACTATGGTATAATGAATTTGAATGATTGGATGGATTTATTTCAAGCATCAAGTGTGCGAGTTCCATTAAAAGTAACATTTGAATCATTATGGTACGAGAATTTCACGAGGACTGCCGTGGAGATTTAAATGGCGCACAGGATTTTGATTTTCTCTCAAGAATTACTGTTGGAAAGAGTAGAAAAAGTGGGAAAATATGAGAGTGGAGACGAGATCAGAGATGGCCCACTGGGGGCGAATTTCTGGAGAAATGTGAAGCACACGATAGGGACTGAGTGAGTGAGTCACTGTGGTTGGGGAAGAGAGAGAGAGATCGGTGGCTGCTGGCTCGACACATTAAGCAGTACCAGTCATCTCTTGCCTTTCTTTTATGAAAAACTCTTTCTCTCACTCTGACAGTCATTTTGTGGGCCCCCACTCCCAGCCAGCGCCCAGTGAGGCCTCACGGACGGCACCACCCTCTTTCTCTCTCTAACTTTTTGTGGGATTAAGGTCCTAATACAATTATGGCATAATCATTTTCATACCTGGCTGTAAAGTTCCCTTTTCTTTCTTTTTTAAATACTATTTTCTCACCAGCCAACTCACGTTCTTGTTTTCCCAATTTGTGTCTTCGGTAAAATTGGTTTGCAAGTAATAGTACTAGGTAGTAGTAAAATAAAGGGATGCTCCGTCATTCTACAATGACGCATTGAAAGTTACACATGATCTTCCCGCTGTAACAGTGTGCTTGACAGCGTTTATAATCTTAATTTTGTAAGATTAAATTAAATTTAGGCTAAAATACACATATTGTTTGTATAGGAGAATATCTACGTCTTGAGAGAGAGAGATAATAACAAACAAAAGATAAGTAATTGATATGATTGGTAATATGATATGACAGAAAAGAGAGATAGAGAGAAATAAGATATATTAATGGAATGTTTGTAATTTATGGATATCTAAATTTTAGCACCCTTTATCTTATTTGTTAGTTTCAGTTTAATTTTAAAAAGTTTCACTTTGAACACTTAAAGAGTTTTTGTTAAATTAAGTTGGTTCTTTCGTCAATTTTTTGCAATAACAGGGTTAATTTTGACTATGTGACAAACATTCATCTAATGTTACATCTTTCACAGTTTGTCACATGTTATCGATAATGTGGTAAACTAACAAAAAGACCAATTTGATCTAATAAAAACACTTTAAGGAGAGTTATGGTATGTTTGATTTAGGAAAGAGAATAAAAGAGTAAAAAATAAGATGATTTTTTAGGTTTGGTAGAAGAAAAAGAAAGGAAAGAAAGATAAATTCTTTCTTTTCACTTGTTTGTTTGTGTAGAAAGTGAGATGAAAAGAACAAATATGTATAAAAAATGACATAAATATTCTTAATAAAAAATAAAAAATTATATCAAAGAAGACACTTTTGTCATTTTAGTAAAAAGGACATCGTTTTTTTTTTTGTTTTCCTTCCAGTAATGGACGGATTGTAAAACTTGAGCGGGTGCCACTTTTCAAACACTCTCCTTCTCCTGTCTGTTGATTCTAAACGATGGAAGGATTGTTTTTTTTTTTTTTTCTAGTTTTCTCTTCTCCCTAAATCTATCCTTCTTGTTTCTATAAAAAAAAAACTAAGCTTAAAGTGAAAATTTTTAAGCTTAAAAAAATAAATTAAAATCAAGAAATAAGAAGAGGGGCACAATTGTATTTTAGCCTTAAATTTAACTACAGTAAAGTAACTTATTTTGAAATTTTTTACTTCAAAAATAAGTTCACACTAAAATTTAGTATAACATTTTTAACCCAATATGAAAATTAATAGTCCATTCAAACATAGTATTTTTCTCCTAAATCTCGTTTGAATGTTACGAACATACATTCAATTTTCACCTAGCTTAATTGTTCATTCAGTTGACTTGGTAAATTGCAACTTAAACTGTTTCTTAATTGGGTAGATTTATACTACTACTTATTAGTATATATAGAGCAAGAAAAAGAGAGAGAGAGAGAGAGAGAGAGAGGAAGAAAGTGGTCCGCAGAGTCTATGGCTGACTGACCCTCAGAGCAGCCGTGTTAGATAAGGAGAGAAAGGCTGAGTGAGAAAGATATTTTTATATATTATTCTCTTCTCTCTTCATTTAACTCTGATTCATTCCGAACTATGACTTTGCTTTCCGCGCGATTCACATGTAAAACTAATTTCAATTTCTTCCCAGACAGATATTCTTTTTCCTTTTTTATGTCTCAAGTGAGAAAATCAATGGAATGAAAATGATTATCTATCTAGTTTTGCTTTCAATATGTCTAGATATTATTATCTTTTCCCAGCACAACCACCGGTAGCGGCTAGCTAACACACTGCTTTTTGGTTTTATATTTGTTTTGGCAGTACCCTCCTCAAACTACTATTGGTTTTGGAATTTGCTATAGGTAGCTAGTTTAGGACACACAATTTTTCTTCCGTTCAAAAATGATGTCTGAAGAAACCTTTTCTGTTCCTCCCAACACAATCAGAGGATCCTTGGTTCATGTTCAAGCCCCAAGCTCAAACCCTAATCCTAACCCTAATTCAAATCCAGCTAAGAAAAAGAGAAGTCTACCAGGAACACCAGGCAAGTGATGTGTAACCCACTTCTTATCTCTCGATCTCTTTTTTTATTAACAAAAGAAATTCTTGTCAATTAATTAATTAATTGCTAGTTAATTTAATTACAATTAGTAATATGGATGAAATGGATTATATATAAGCAGATCCAGATGCAGAAGTGGTAGCTCTGTCACCTAAGTCCCTCATGGCCACCAACCGTTTCATATGTGAAATTTGCAACAAGGGTTTTCAGAGAGACCAGAACTTGCAGCTTCATAGACGTGGCCACAACCTTCCGTGGAAGCTGAAGCAGAGAACAAACAAAGATCAAGTGCGGAAGAAGGTGTACGTGTGCCCGGAGAAGAGTTGTGTGCACCATGACCCCTCTAGAGCCTTGGGGGACTTGACAGGGATAAAGAAGCACTATAGCCGAAAGCATGGCGAGAAGAAGTGGAAGTGTGACAAGTGCTCCAAGAAATACGCTGTTCAATCCGATTGGAAGGCCCATAGCAAGATTTGTGGGACTAGAGAGTACAAATGTGACTGTGGCACGCTTTTCTCCAGGTTAGCATTTCCACATAAATAATTAATACAATTCCTTTAATTAATGTCTCATCTCATTATCATCTTATAATTAATTTGTTCCTTTATTAGTTCATCACACATACACACCGTTGCAAAATTTAATATTCTGTTAATTAAAATTTGAATGCCAATTGCCAAATTAATGTCCTTTAATTCATTAAATTAAATCTAACCATAATGGATGCCAGATATATGAAGGAAACAAATGTCATATATGCAACGAGTAGCTGAGAGAATATTTGTTTGGAATAATAAATGAGGGTTCTTAATTGATGTTTATGTGCATATCTATATGTGCTAACAAATCAGGAAGGACAGCTTCATAACGCATAGAGCCTTTTGTGACGCTTTGGCTGAAGAAAGTGCGAGGATAACTACAGTTCCAGCAGCTTTAAGTGACTTGAGAAGAGATCATCATTTGACCAGTGCTCAAGCTTCGAGGATCCCTCAGATTTTCTCCGGGTTTCACTCAGAATTCGGTGGCTCAGGGTCAGAACCATTAGCGAGCTATGCTGACGCAAACCATCACCAACAAAAGCTAAGGCTGCCACTATGGCTAGACCAGGCCAATCCTCAAGTACTTCCCCCTCTTAACTTCCCAGGCAAACCAAGTGCTTTCACTTCAGGAGCAAGCACTGTCCCCGATCTAGTGCAAACAACGGACATGTTTGGGGCACAGTGGGTGAATTACCGTTACCCAGAACCAGAAGCATCACTTGGAGGTGCCAACCTGTCTGTGCTACCGCCACATGGACTGAAGCAAGAACAAGAAGAAAACAAAGGGGACTTGTCGCATAGCGCAGGCTCTTTGTACTTGAGTACTCATCAGAATCAGAACCCACCTCACATGTCAGCCACCACACTGTTGCAGAAAGCGGTTCAAATGGGATCTACGAGGATGAACGACAACGTGTTTTGCTCCATGGGCGGCAACAGGAGCAGCAACAATGTTGTTAACAACAACGTTGTTGTTGAGGTTCAGAAGCTGAACGAGTTGGTGAGTGTGGAAGGGTGCACCAACTTTGGAAGTGGTGGTGGTGGTGGTGGGTATTTATTAAATGACTCATCAAACAACTCGTTTGTGGCTGTGAATAGTGCCAGGAGTTTGGAGCACATGGTGATGCCGGTGGATGAAGAGACAACAGCATCAGTTGTGGGCAAGCAATTACACTCAATAAGCTCAAATAACAAAACCCAACTTGGTTTAACCAGAGACTTCTTGGGTGTTGGAGATAATAGCATTGACTCAATAAGAAGACCCTTCTTGCAGCAAGACCAGCTTGCTGAATTTAATGCAATGGGGTCAGCCTCGGCCATGATGAACCTGCAGAGCCAGTACGGTGGACACTACTGCTAGTGATCGTTGCTAGAGTTTCAATATAATTTAATGAAACGTAGCTTATTAGAGCTAAAGAATTCACTCTAGTGAAGTTGTGTCATAGTGATAAATATAGCTAGCTAGCTAGCTACTCTTACTAGTAGGAGCATATAAAAGCTGAACAATGAGAGTTGGGACAGGCAATACCGAGTTAGACCGATCGATCGAGAAAGCAAGTGATTGAGTCGACTCGGTCATGCACAGTGAAACGTGGAGATTTCACGTGTGACATATGTTCGATATCATAGAGAGGTCTCGTGAGGGAGGTGGGGGCCAATGCATGTGAGAAGGGACAAAAGCAATAGATATATATATATATATATCTATGAGATCAGTCCAAAACTCAAAGGGTAATTTGAGTCTCCGTTATGGAAGGTCCCTACCTTCCCTCCATGGCCATGCATGTCGATGGATGAAGCAGTAACACTATCTTTTCTTGTACCAATTAAGCTTGACTTTTCTCTGACGTGTAACGTTGATACAACGTTACATTTTCGTAACGTACCATTTACCGGGTGGCCGTGACCTAGTTTTTCTTTCTTTTTCAGTGGACCTTTTAACTGTGCAGGGCGTGAAATGCTTTCCACGGTGGAAAAAAAAAAGACCATAAATAGAGGTAATTAATTAAATGCTTTCCTTTCTAGCCACTATAAATATGCTTTCATTTAGCTATATATGTCGTCCTTTTAGTCGTATTTTTACTATATATATATATATATATATATTCTAAAAATATCATATGTCATGAGTGGTTGCAACACGGATTTGACTGAAGAATAATAAAATTAAAGTTTAACTTTAATACATTATTAGTTTTTTGAATGAGCCAAAAATTTTATTAATTGACTTGGTACAACAAATGTTCTTTAATACGTACATTATTAGTATAGAATACACAACTAAAAGTTACATTATTTTCGAAAGCTAAAATTATAAGTAACCCTTTTTTCTTTATCATGTTGTTAGTTTGTTATGAGCTATACACAAAAGAGCACAACTATTTAGTTCACATTATTTTTTTACACAAAACTAGTATGAAACTATGAATTGTGTCAAGGCATTTTACATGAATTATCGAGCGCGTGAATCAACTGATGCAAAATTATTCTAACTTAACTAATAGT
This sequence comes from Spatholobus suberectus, assembly GCA_004329165.1. Lineage (NCBI taxonomy): Eukaryota > Viridiplantae > Streptophyta > Magnoliopsida > Fabales > Fabaceae > Spatholobus > Spatholobus suberectus. The sequence goes on along the minus strand of CM014731.1, from coordinate 77,811,849 downwards.
TTCAAATTTGAATCCTGAGTATGCAACTATGTTAAATACTTGAACTCATACTTCTTGTAAAAAATACCCTTGGTATAGAAAAAAAAAGATTTCACACTATACCGAAACTAGTATGACATGTCAACAAATGAAATTTATAATATTTTTTTTACACGAAACTAGCATGAATTATGCTTAGACAAACTGTGCAAACACAATTATATAAAAATGGTTTAATTACACATTTGGTTTCTATAGTTACAAAAACATTTTCTTTAGTCCCTATATTTAAAAATATTCTCTTTCGGTCCCTACACATATTATTTTTATTCCTTTTTAGTTATACACACACCATTTTAATTCCTTTTAGTTCCTACGATGAGGACTAAAAGAGATTAAAAATAGTATATATAAGAACTAAAAGGAAATGTTTTTAAGTATAAGGACTAAAAGGCAAAATTTTTGTAACTACGGGAACTAAATAAGTATTTAAACCTATAAAAATTTAATTTACTTTTATTCCTAAAAAATTATAAACTTTTAGTTTCAAATGAAGGCTAAAAATGTTTGGATATACGAAAAGTGTAGAAAAAGAATGAAAAAAAAGAAGAATATTTTTTTAGGTTTAATTTCTCATTTGGTCTCTATAATTACAAAACCTTTTTCTTTTAGTTCCTATACTTTAAAATATCACTTTTTAGTTCCTACAGATACCATTTTTAATTCTTTTTAGTCCTTACACATATCATTTTAATCTCTTTTAGGTCCTACGATGAGAACTAAAAGAGATTAAAAACAATACGTATAGAGACTAAAAAGACAAGCTTTTTTAACTATAACAACTAAAATGACAAGATTTTGTAATTATAGGGACCATTAAACCTTTCTTTTATTTAAAACTTTAATAATAAATAGGAATGAATATGAAGATACTGAGAAGGAATTAATCCGTGTCTCTTGCTTTCAAATATTATATTTTTGTTTTTCTTACGGAATGATTGAATGATTATAGTTAATAAACGGAATGGGACAAGAAGAGATCACGTGAAGGAAAAAAAGAAGAAGCTGTTTTGCCCCTTATTTAGAAAATCAGTAAATAAACAGAAAAAAATATTATTAACACTTTTATTTTCATTCCATTTTTTTAATTACAAAGGAGAACACAAAATTTGGATTTATGAATGGAAATCACAGTGAAAATATTGTTTATCGATCAGTTTGATTTAATTTAAGAGAAAAATTCGAACCAAACAAAATATGATAATGAAAACTAACTTCTAGCTGAATTTATATCCGTCTCAATTTCTAAAATTTAGATGTAATAATCATATCAGAGATTAATTTCGTCTTTTACAAAGTTCCCTAGTCCCTACTATTCTTTACCTGAATGTTTCTACTTTTTCCATATTTTTGTTTGTTTATTTTAGAAAATAAAATACAGATCGATTAAGAAATAATGAATTGGTGTGTATTAAAATTATTTTTTATTTTTTTAATAAAATTTTTATTATGACTCTCATTTTAAGTGTATAAAATATTTAAAATTAAATAAAATTAAGAACACAATTAAAATGATAATTTATCTTAAATTTTGAGATAGATATCTAAATAAAAACAAGATTTTTTTTTATAAAAGTGGATTACTAAAAAAAAATAATAGTGTGTTTGGAACAGGGGTGGACACGGGTTGGTTCAGATCTTTGGATTGGATTTGGGGTATATTTAGAGTTGAACTGATCAACTATTGTCGATTTGGATTGGTTCAAATTCTTAAAACAAATTTTACAACTCGACCCTAACCAACCTAATTATATTTAGGTTGGTTCGAGCCGAGTTATCGGATCAACCGGTTAAAAAATAAAAAAATAGAAAAAGGAAATTGTTATAAAATGAAAGAAAATTGATGGATAATCTCAAAAGTTAGAATTATAGAACATAAAATTATAAAATTATACAACGTAAAAATTTAATATTTTTTAAAATAGTATAGGCTCAGGTTGGTTTGGATTCTACATTTGAAATCCGATATCCAAATTGATGTCATTGGATTTGTAATCTTAAAATCTGAATCGATTCGATGATCTGAACTAACGCGAATATTTCTCTTTAGATTAGCTTGGATTGATTAGGTCATTGAATTGATCCCAGACCTATGTCCACCCCTACTTTGGAAGAACTTATTTACAACTTATTTTGACTTATCTTATGACATAGTGTGTGTTTGGACACATCTCAAATGCATAAAATCACATCGATTTGCAAAAAATTGCAAAAACCATATCTGGTAACTTTTGGAGAGATGTGTGTAATAGGCAAGTAAACACATGACCAAACACAGTGATAAGTACTTGTCTATATTTGAGAGAACTTATAAAAATAATTTATGATGTGTCCATAAGCTATTTTCAGCTTGTTTCAATGAATTCTTTAAAATAACTTATGAAAAAGTTTATAACTTATATGAAAACAATTTAACCTTATTTTCTTTTCAATTATTGGAGCAACTAAATACTTATATAATAGATATTTATTTAATAAAGACGCAATCAAAATATTTATCCAAACCAACCTTAATGAATACTTAATTAAAATATACTTTTAGCTCCAATTATTTAGTGACAATAAATTAATGACCAGTAAAACTTATCCTGAATTATAATTTTGGCGGCAAATGAACATTAGTTAATAAATTAGGTCTTTAATGATTATATAATAAGTTTTTACCATCCTTACCGTAATTGTCAGTAACATTTTTATCAACTTTGGATATGTTGACCATAATATAATTGCCAATAAATGTTTTAGTAAACCATTTATATTGCAACTAAAAGGCATAATATTACTGAAAAAATGACTTTTAGTGGAGTGTGTTAATCTTATGTATAAAATGATACATATGTTCGAACGTCTTTCTAAAGAAAAAAACATGGCAAATTCGTCAGAAGAAAAAAAAATTAAAATCATAGCGTATCTAACCAAAGAATCAACTGGAAACCTTTAAAAGGATAAAATAAAATTAAGCAGAAAAGAAAATAGAAAACAAGTCGAAGCCACCAGATACAAAATTAGGCATGCTCGTGCGTGAAATGCAACGCAAACCAGACTCGAATATGCTCACGAGCACATATCGTGGCCGTACACTGATAAGAGAAATCCAACATTACAAGTTACAACTGATAAGATTGGACCCTTCATGCTTCAGCAACAAAAGCTACGCCAGTAACAACAGGCATCCAGCCATCCACATAGACCATACGCTGAAAATCATGGAACCTGTAGTTCACTGAAAGTGCATCGTATCGTTATTTTCACCTTGGGGTTATAATAGCTGGGCTGAAGTGGCGGGGGTGTAGAAGATTATTATTATTATTAAAAGAATTTGATCAAAATTAATGCTGAAATTATTTTAAAGGGTATTGGGACCAATCAAGTAGAAGGTAGTGCATAGTGTTGCACACGTGATTACCAATAGCTACGTGTGTGTTTAGTAGTGAGGAAAACAACAAAAATTGGCATGTGGGGGCTGCCTTATATAAATTGCCGTGAGAGAATGACAGGTAGGTGTGTGTGTACAGGATTTAGTTAAAGAGGAAAGCTATAGTTATGTTAGTTCTGAGAATAAGCATCCTTACCTACCGAGGAAATTAAAATGGTACATCGATCTAGTAAGGTTAGCGTGGTGAGAAGAGATGGAAGACATTTAGCAATGAAGGGAGAGCGAGAACGTACACAAAGTGGGGGGTGGCACATCAAATTAATACAATTAATCGAGATCATTTCACGTTAATTTTTATCACGTTAGAGAAAAAATATAAAATAATTCTCATAGAATTCATTATTATTTATATAAGTTTCATTTATTTTTGCTTTATGTCATTTCTCACCTAACCTAACATTGTCATGCTTTTTTATTAATAGAAAAATATTTATATTCCATCAAATATTCAGGTTCAAAAAATATCGCGATAGCCTCTCCCGTAACCGACAAAAATCACTGTACCAGTACGTATTAAAAAGGAAACTTGACGTCGTCTTTTGATGGGATTAATTTATGTAAGGTTGTATTTGAGGTTGAAAATTTTAAAATATCAAGAAAATTTAAAATGTTTGAAATTTAAATTCAACTATTTTTTTTTATTATAAGGATAAAGAAAGTAATATTAAATGTTGATAAAAAAATTAACTGTTAATATTTTTATATATTTACTGTTTGTTATGTATGTACATATGATATTAATTAATTTTCTTATTAACGATCAAAATAATTTAATTTTTTTTTCTCTAAAAGAGTTATATACTTTAGATAATAGATCCATTTTGATATCTTTTGTGACGTAAAATAATAATTAATTGAATTAAATAACAAATAATTGTATTTTTTTTTAAATAATCAACTCAATTGCAGTACTAACTAATTGTTAGTTCAGGTGTAACATTTTTTTATTTTCTTTAAGTTTTTGAGTTTGAATTTTATGTATAAAAAAATAAAAACTTTCATGAGAAAATTAGTATTTTTTTGTATGTATATGATTGCAAGAAGTATATTCACGTTGACTAATCTCATTAGGAAACATTTAAAGGTGGGTTATCCTTTTCCAACCAGGTTTTCTCCATGTACAAGAATCAAGATTCAAACTCCTAACTACTTGATTAAGAAAATTGAGCCCATTACCACTTGAACCAACCACTTGTTGGCTATGATAAAATTAGTTTCACCGTGTTATAGATGTTTCCAACTTGAATAAAATTGTTTTACGTGAAAAACTTGAATAAAATTGTTTTATGTGTGAAATTAAGATACTTATGGTCTTAAACCAGAAAATTTAACTACAAGAGTAATTAATTTATTACAACTAACAGAGTGTTATACAATTAATAAATAGTTGGATCCCTTAAAATTTGTTGTTAGAGTTTGATTTATGATTATATGTATACAAAACCTTTGCCAATGAAGGCAGAACTTACTCTGATGATCCATGTTTCAAAGAGTCTTATTACTTTGATACTAATTTTTGGTATACAATATAGAGTTTGAACTAAAGCCCCCATCATGTAGAAGTGGAAATAGGTCAGGTCGTTTAATAGAAACATATGACCTGGCCTACATCAGGTCCAAGTTAGGCTAAGTTTAGAAAATAAATCAAGCTAAGACCTTTATTAAAGCCTATTTGGTTAAAAAGGCTAGGCTCTAGGCCATTCAAAAAGCCTTTTAAACTTAACGGGCTGACTAATTTAAATAAACATAAATAAATATTTATTATTATTATTATTATATTAAATTTGTTATAATGTATTAAAATCATACATTTATTTATCTTTTTAAATGTTAAGCATGTTGACTTATATAAAAGAGTCAAGCTTATAAGTTTATTTAAAGATAAATTTATGTCTTATTTAAAGGTCTTACTGCAAAATATGTTTTTAAATAAGTTGTCAATTTATTATGAATGTCAGATTAAACCTAAAAAATATGCTTATATGAGATAAACAAGTTAGACTTGATTCTTATAATGCCTACCATATCTATTTTCACATCTATCTTGAAGTTAAATTATTACAAAGTAGACTCTTAAACAGATTTATAGACTAGACCTTTAAAAAAAAAAGCCTATAATAGGTAAACAAGTTAAGCTGAGGCCATGTATTTTTAACCAAGGCTAGGCTCAATCCTAACAAATCCTAACCTAACCTATTTCACCCCAAACTCCATACAAATTACTTAAACTCCACCACTGGGTCACCACTATAGATTTTATCTTGATACTAATTAAGGAATGGCAAATAGCAAAAATAAGCCAATATATCCACAATCCAACCAATCCATTCATTCTTAAATTAAATTTAATCCTTTTATTTTAGTAAACAAAAGTTAATGGATTAGATGGATGGTTAATGATATATCCATTTTTTTCCCTCAATCAAATAGATTATTAAATTATTATAAATAGATCAAGTGGTTTTTCTTTCTATTATTATTGAAAGTTTATTTTTTATTTTTTGGCTACTTCCCCATCACCATATGATCCGAGGGCAATAATATTTCAATCAATAAAATTTAATTTTAAAGTATAGCATATTTTTAAACAGATGTTGGATATATCCATACTTAAATAAAATAATTGAGAAATGAGTTGGATAGTTTTTTTAAAAGGGTGATGGATGAGTTATATTTTTTTTAGTACAATTTCTAATGAATCATAAATAGATTAATGTAGTAACTTTTATCCATCCATTATAATCTAACTCAAAATTCATGTAAACCATCCGATCAACTCCCTTAGTTAAGAAACATTATATATATATATATATATATATATATATATATATCCTATTTTATAATACTTTTACATATTTAAAAAGGTATGTGTTAAAATAATTTTATATTTTTTATATAATAACTATTTTATCCTATAAAAAATTTTAATTTTGATTTCTTAACTAATATATTTAAAGTACTAATTAGTATTTGTCTTGATAAAATTTATACAAAAATATAAAATGGTAGTTATAGCTTTAGAGTTGTACCTTAAATTTATATAACTTTTCTTACAATATAAGAAAGCCAAAGAAAGGAAAGAGGAAAAAAGTGTATAAATAAAACAGATGATATAATAAAAAGAGATAAAAAAATTAAATTATAAAAATATTAGAAAAAAATTTCTTAATTTTATGCTATATATTACCTTTCATCTTAAAGTAAAGTACTATAAGGACAGCTTTTCAGCATGTTGCATTTTCTTTCCGAAAAATAATTTCTGTTTCTTGGGGGATTTTTTTTTTTCTAAATTTTTTAAACCAAAAAGTTGGTGTTTATAAATGAACCAATAATGCCGTACACCCTTTATTTGATTTTTGCTCCTTGGACAAAATGCGGTAGAAATCAATTGATATGTTAACTAAAATGCTAATTGGGACGAAAATGTTTTCGTAAAAAATAGGTTTAACACATGAGATTAATGATCACACACTGTCAGTATTAAGACTTTTACACTATCAACCAATCAGAAATTTTTGTTAGTATGACTTTTAAAGTATTTATTATAAAAGTCAACAAACTTACCATATATGGTGGTTTGTGATTAGATTATAGTGTAAAACTGCTTTACACCGTCAGTGTATAGCCTATTTTCTCTTAATACATTAGTAGGTTCTTGAACTTTTTGAAAAATTTTAATTAGATTCCTAAACTTAAAAAATTGTAATTGAGACCTTAATTTTCTACAATTTTTGTAATTAGATTCCTGAAGTTAGTCTATTATGACTTAAAATCTCCATAATAATAATAATTTGTGATAATTTTACTAACATTAGGGACCTAATTACAAAAATTGTAAAAGATCAATGACTCAATTATTATTTTTTTGTTTAGGGACCTACTAATGTATTATGTAATGTCCTCAAATTTCACATAAATAACTATCTGATGATTACTAATTGCTTAATTGTCTTGTATTTATAATTAGAAATCTAGACAAGGATTTATAAGTCTTGAAAGAATTAGTTTATATCAAAACAACAAATAATATCTAGATTTAATAATAATAACGGTAATAATTGGAGTTATATAGAGAAGTCTAAATAATTAGTAGAGACATTTCTAAAGTTAAGAAAATTATATTCTAGCGTTAAAAAAATATTAAAAAGGTGCTTAAGAGATAAAAGTAATTTTTGATAATTTTATAAATAAAATTTGATTTATTGCAATTAAAAAATTAGAATAAAGAAATATAATTAAGAGATAGATCATAAAATGATCAAAATATTTAAGAAAAATAATTTTTAAGCTTAGAAAAATGATTAAAAATTTATCATGAATTTTTAGGATTTTTATTAGGATTTGTTGTAATTTAGCATATTTGAGCGAAAAGTGCCCGCATGCACTTAGAGAACATAATTAAAAATACTAAATAAGCTTTAAAAATTACAAAAAAAATTATAGGAGGCTTCTTAATGTGTCTAGACCTTACCTGAACAAGGAGAACTCAAACTGAAACCTCTATGGTAGGTTTCTAAAAATAAGTTTGTAAATGACTTATAAAGCAAATTGGTCGTTTTTAGCTCTATTTGCAGAAAAACCTTAGATGTGTGACTAGAGATGAACTAGATTAGATCTAATGTCATTAATTTTAATCTTTTGTAAGTCAATTCAATCGAATCTAAAATGAATGCAGTCAGAATTTTAATAATGAGGCACCTTAGTGACACATGTTAACACTTAGTGGTGGAAATTATATTTTTCTCCTCCTTGGCTTACTAAAACTGTTGACCACCATTGATAAGTGCCAATCATGTCTATCTTTTTGGCATCTAATTGTGTAGTTATTACACTTTTTCCTGAACTTAAAGCTTTGTTTACACTCCAGCTTCAGTTAATTTTTAGTAAGTAGCAATTAGGAATAGAACTATACATTTTGGACATTTTAATTGCCAGCTGACGATTTTTTTTTTTTTGTGTAGGAAATGAAGATAAAAGACTAAAGTAAGATAGGAGAAATTTGGGAAGTCGCTGAGCGAGTAATTTACTCACTTAGCAAAATCCTCTATAAAGAGCAGTCAAGGCTCTCGCTCAGCGAGACATATCTTCGCTGAACAAGATTCGTTCCAAAGACCACGAAGTGTAGACTCTCGCTCAGCGAGTCTTATGCTTGCTGAGCGAGAAGAGTGCCACCTCACTTAATGAGTGCATGACAAAAAGAGTAAAGGAAGGGCTTTTTGACATACAACTTTTCATTATGCTATTTTCGTGTAAGGGTTTAAGGGAACAGTGTTGGGAAGCACCTCCTTAAAGCCTCACTCCAAGATCTCCATTTCCTCATTTTTTTTGTTTGGTTCACTCACCCATGAGTGACTAATCTTCTCCTAATTGGGGTTTGATGTAACTAATATACTTTCATGTATACATTCTAAGTTATTTATTGAAAGTTTATATTTTATTCATTAGTGTCTCTACTGTTGGAACCAAAGATGTTGAAGTGTCTAATCCCTCAAAGTTTTGAAGATAACAAACTTATTAAAGTTTAAGTCACTGTGTGAATTAACGAGTTTACAGCGTCTAAACTCATGGTGTCCAACACGCCAATCTCATCGAGTGTCCAAAGCTTATATATGATGACCCTCCAAGAGTAAAGTCTCATTCGTGGACTATGTGTCTTAAGCATTACCTTTTTAAGATATTCGTCCAATCTATACGTCTTTCATACATATCTTGAGACTAATGCCCTACCTTTTTAAGATATAAATGTTCAAATATTTCAAGCATTAAATAGTAGACAAAAACATTCTAGTGCAAAAACACAGCATTTTGGAACAAGGAAGTCAACTTCTCAAGCTGACAAGCTAAATGAAGAATGTTCAAAAAAGTAGACCATTAACATAGTCCTGCACCTTCCATTTTTGTGCAAGTTCAGAAGTTGCCTTTTTTGACCTGTTTGAAAGCTCGATACGTGTGCCACTAAAGCAAAGTCATCTTCAACAGCTCTTTTTCGCTGAAGACTATATTTACTAAGAAAGAAGAACGATAGAAAAAAAAAACAACGAGAACGGATTAAGTGAAAAGAATAGACACTGTTTGAAAATCTTTTGTAAAGAGCACATTGTTTTCTTACGTTCACTAGACAATAGTGAAAACTCTCAAAAACAATTCTATAGTGAGCTTAATCTTTTACATCTTCACTTTGTGAGTGGTCTTTCTTTGTAATCAATTGTATTTGTTGTGAAAGCCTGGTGAGGCTTAGTGAAAAGGAATACTTAGGTTGTTAAAGCAATCTGGGGTGATTGCGTTGTAAAGCCTGAAGAGGCTGTGAAGAATACTTGTAACCTAAGGTTGGTTAGTAAATAACTTTTGGGTGAAGGGACTGGACGTAGCTCAAGGTTGAGTGAAACAGTATAAATTCCTTGTGTTCTTGTTCTTCCCTATCCTTTGCTTAAAACACTTACGAACTTGCTTTTAAGCTGAAAAGTTTTTTCAAACGCACAATTCAACCTTCCTTTCTTGTGCGATTCTTGCTCTTTCATCTACTTCCATACTTAATGCGTATTATGGTCTGATCTCCCATGACTTGTTTGTATTGTTTTGATTGATGTTGGAAAACTCTTTCTTTGCATAGAATTGAAGAAAGCACTTAATATTTCTTAATTTTTGCATTTTACATGTTCGTATAAATTCCTATTTGAACACTTCATTTATTTGAGTGAAAAACCTAGTATTACGCAAGTCATTTGAAATACGATATTCTATTCATTACTGTTTACTTGTGCGAATTGATACACTTGCCAATGGACTAATAACCACACTCTCCTGACTAATACCACCACTCTCCTATAAGGTCTCATTCTTTTCTCTTCCTCTACTAACTCTATCTGTTTCTCTCAAAATCTCTCAAGTTCCTCTCCAATCCAAGCTTTCTCTCTTCCTTTTAAGGCTAAGGAGACTCCATGGGTGGTGCAAGAAGCTTAATCTCTCCTTCTTCTCCTCACAATCGCACACCTCTTTCTCTCTCTAAACCTTAGCCTTCTTCATCTAATTTTGTAATTCTCACCAACCCAAGCCTCCAATTTTCAATCTAATCGAGGATTCGGCACCTCTTCCTCATGGGTTTTAAAATCCCTATGGTAATTTTCCGCTTCTCTACCTAATTCAAAATTTGGTTACTATCCATTCTCTTGTTCAATTGTGTTTTGTAAAATTAATCGGTGAATTCTTTGACTTTGCAAGTATGAATGGTAGGAAAGGCAATATTAGACCTCGTTAGAGCTTATGGGAAGCATGAATTTGGTCCCTTTTGGAAAGCATTAACTTTGGCCTACATGGGGTAAGGAAAAGATCCACTTCAATTTGGATTTTTGAAATTAAATTAGCTTAGTGATGGTGATTTGATGTTATTTTCATCTTTACTTTGAATTGAATGGTACGTCTTGGAAATATGAATCATTGTATGTATGCATGTGATTGGCCACATAGAGCTTAGTTGGGCTATGTGTGATGTTATTATTGTGTTGAAAACATGTCCTTGATGAGATATCTGAGTTATATTATGAATTGATGATGATAGTTTGAAATAAGTGTTTTGATGGTGTGCTGCTAGTGTATTTTTGTACAAGACAGGGGTCAATAATTCTGTAATAACTCTTTGTGTGGTTGTTAATTTTGAGTGCCGATTTTTTGAGGTGAAAATAAACATCCAGGGCTACAATTTAAAAGAATCATTGAAAAAAAAAAAAGAAATTAGGAAGTTATAGGAGGTCAAAGTTGGTTGTTCTATCAGTGAAAACAAACCTGGATAGTGGTGATTCATTTTGACAACTGTATTAATCTAAAAACAGTTAGCAAAAACGAGTTTCATTTCTAAAAATTAGACATCCTAAGCTTTCCAACAATATATGGTTTATAATTTTTCAATTTTGTTTGGTAACCAAAAAGTTAATTGGAAGATAGGTTAAGTGCATTCAACCATTCTATTTTTCAGCCCTGTGATTGTCTTAGGAAATAATTCACCATAATTTGCACAAAATGATTTAGTAAGTGTTCTTGATCAATCTAAAAAACACATTAGAAAGGCTATAGGATAAAATCAATTTTTATGTAATTTAGTTTTGAAATGATTGAGAAAAATGAGTTTGAAGAAAACTACCTTGTTCTAGAATGTGTATGACCTTTGCTCACTTATTTATTTGGTAGGATCACGACAAGTGTACTAGCCGTTCAAGTAATAAAGGAAAAAGTAAGAATTATCGTCTCCACAGGGATTGTGGTTTAATAACAACACGACCAAATAATTACTTGTGAATTTAAGAATTAAAGAAGGAATTAGAGATTTTTGGATTTTATTTGGATTAATAAAAATAAATAACAAAGAACGCAATTTAAAGATGTTTAGAAAATTTGTGAATAAAAACGGTTAGGTATCAGAATCCCCTTTATTCTCCCTTAAAATAATCTCTTTCTTTCCCAAACCCTTTCTTGTTAAGTAATTTACCTTCAATTTCTCTAACTTAGTTTAATCCTAATTCCTTAGGCGATAAACCCTTTAATCCCAATGATGAACCCTAATCCCTTAGGCGAGCAAAATTAGTCATAAGCATTAAGAGAAGGAAATTTGTGCGAAGACATACAATCTATCCCTAGGCTCAAGAGTTGTATGGTTATTGAATTGGAACAATCTAAACCCCAATTTCTCAATTGCAAGATTTAGATTACTAATCAATTTCTTAATGAGTGCCAATCATGGAAAATCATTAAGCACAAATTCAACAATTAAATAAAAAAAAACAAGAGAAGGATTTTGAAAAGAAATCGATTACATTAATTTCAAATTGAGGTTCATCCTAACCTAACCCCAAAGGGGTTTAGAAACTCATAGAGAAACTAAACACACAAAGAAAATAAAAAGAAGATAGAAAAGAAGCCATGAATCTTGAAAATCAAACCATAATTCTTCAAGATCCAAAGCCGGAGATGAATCTTCAAGCTCTTCCTCGCTTCCAGTCCTTAGATGAGTCAAAGAATGCCCTCAAATGTATATTTTCTCCTTTTTATAGTGAATTTGGGCTAAATGTGCTATAAAATAAATTAGGCCCACAAAATAGAAATCCTCTGATCTGTCCGGCGGGGTTAGAAACTCGTTGGGCAACTTTTTTCGAAAACTGGCCTCCGTGCTGACGCCGAGCGGCTTCATTACCCATAGGGCGACCCACCAAACCCGCTGGGTGTGTATGACTTTGTGTACTCTGTTTTGCATTTCTAATCTCCTTTTTGGCCCGTACTTGTACATGTAGGTCCCTTTTACGATCTTCACTTTGGTCTTTACTTCTTTTAAGTTCTCTTTGACTAGCACAATATTCCTTCATGCATGTGAACTGTATTTTCTTTCTCTGCACATCTAACTTCTCTTCACAAAATTTAACAAAAATTAAGGCAATTCATGCAATTTTAAATAGAAAGTTAAAAAACGTACATCACATGAAATCCTTCATTAATGGTCTATTTTGTCACAAATTTCCTATGAACTAATGCAAAAATCATGTGAATTTACTCTATAAATCTACATAAAATGTAGATTTATCATTATTGTTAATGAATTTTATAGATTGGTCCTAAATAAAAGACTTGGTAATTTAAAAGCTAGACACATAGAGATTTCAAAAGAGCTATAATTTGTAGCAAACAAAAATTGTTTGATCCGTCTTGAAAATTAGAATATTCTATTTTAGGAGTTTAAGAACTTTTATAATTACTTGCTATGAAATCTAAAAGAATAATATTCTAGTGTTTTAGGAGTTTTATGAGTAATCTAGTAATATTTTGAAAGTTTGGAAATGTCAATTTTAGTTTAGGATAATTGTATATTTGTTTGTTATCTAAATTGGAATAAGAAAAGAAAGGATCGATGACCTGTGAATGGCTATGTGAGCCTTTAAGAATGAAAAATTGATTATGATGATAGTATTGATGTTTGGGTAGTGAGCCTTTGTGATGGATGTGTATTAAGTAGGTACCTCTATTAATATGTGATCATACCTATGTTTTGGTATGGAAAAAGTACCAAAAAACATAAAAGGCTCTACCAGATTTTCCAATGAAATTATAAAAGATTGAAATTTAATTGTGTTGTGTTAAAATATGATCATGCATCATATGCATAAAATGATGATGATGGAATGACAACTTGGTACACTGAGGGATTGTTTAGCAGGACTTTTGAGTCTAGGGTGTTAAAGGTAATCGAATTGTGAAATCCTAATAGTCGGTACTTGTAATTCAAACTAGGAGACTCACATTGACAGACTTGATAACCTCGACAACTGCTAAGCATTACCAGACTGGTAGAGAGTATTCCTTTCAAAGCAACTGAGATTGCGTAAGGCTTTTGTATATAAATGTGAAAAGAAAGTACAGTGGAAAGGAATATGTACTCTCAGAGTTTTACTAGAAATTAAATGATGAAATATAAATACGTGGAGCCACATTAAGGGTTGTGTGAATACATGGAGCCGCGTTAAGGGCCAAGGCCCACATGCATTGCAGTAGTAGCAATGATTGATTGATAGGAAAGAAGAATGATAGGACATACATCATATTTCTATTTGTGTGTAACATAGGAATGAGATGCATTACATATGTGTGAATGATGTGTTATTGACATATTCTTATAATGATGCATTAAGTGCTACGAATGAATTTCTCATTAATTAACATGATAGTCGTTAGGTAATCACATGATGTATTTTATAACATGATTTTATTAAGAAATTCTATATTGAATTGTGTACTATGAAATGTGGGTTAGGGTGGTTCTTTGGGTCTATTTGATTTCTTGAATTTTAAATTATTTGGTTCTCACCCTCGTTTAATTTGCCACTTTTGTCATTTGTGGATGTTGAAATAGACTAGGGGTGGAGCAAGGTTCTTGCAGTTGAGGTAAAGAAATTCATCACTTGGAGATGCATGATATCTGGACAACATCAGAGTGGCACAACAAAATCAAGCATGAAGGTGTAGAAGACTTGTTCTTTGAGAATGAGAATGTTAAAGTCTAGTTATGCCTCACATGTTTTTAGAATAAATGTGTGCGGTGTCTAAGTATATATCTCTTGATACTATATTAGTCATATTTTAGTCTAGAGAGATACCTGAGTATTAGTTAACCGTGCTGTTGTGTCATTATAATGTAATGTAAACCCTGGTCAGTTAAGAGTATGTAACTATATTATTGTACTAAAACAAAGATTTATCTTGTATTTAACTTTAGTTGTATTTTTCATTATTTTATTATATTGCTCAAGTGATTTGATAACAAAAGTTCTTAGTTTCTTTTTAACAAGTTTCAAGATTTATATTGTATTACGTTTTTATTTTTATGTAAAAATAAATAAATACCAAAATTTATACTACTGAACTAATAGAGCTTGAGATTTCAATTACAAAAAGGTTGACAGATTAAGGAGTTACATATTAAACCTAAAAAATATTTATATGAATGAGCTTATTGATTGTTTTTTAAAATTTATTTTGCCCTGTATTCCATCGTATCAAAAGCAACTGTTTACATGCTATTTGTTTGAAAAAAAAAAAATACGTATTGCTTTATGTAATTCATGCAAGGGAGACTTCGAGCAAAATAGCAGTCCTAATTTGTTAAATATCAATTTTTTTTTTATTTTCAACACCTTTTTTTAATCCTCCTCAGCAAGTAGTGGAATATATAGTAGTCACGGGTTAAGTTGTTCACAACTGCACATAAAATAATTAGTTGATGTCTCAGTACCTGGGTGAGAGTAGTATATGTAAAGACCTCAATTTTAATTACGCCTAACAAATTTGATTTCAATTAGTAAAGTTGGGATAGACTTTCTATCAAATTCATTTTCAGAAGCATCATCATAAAGCTTGCAAAATATTGAAGTAACCATATATAGTATAACAATTTTGGTCTCTTATATTTAGAATAAATTCGTAGACGAAAACAACAATCACATATCTCTTCATCCACTCTTATAATTCACCCCTATAGCATTCACTCCTTTCTTGCAATCACATAACATATCATCACAATGTTGCATATTAACTACATGGGAACTAACCAAATTTAGATCCTATTCTGGTTCAGGATGGCAATCCAATCATGAGAACTACTCAAAGAATAAGGGACATCCACTTTCCATACACATTGATTTTCATAGTGTTGAGGTATCGTTTATGGGATTAGTTTGAGATGATTCTGAGGAATCTGGGGATAATGGCTCCTAATCAGGTTTAGGAGCCTTTGCTGAAGGTTCTGGTGCCAAAGAGGGTCCCTTTGTAGGTGCCTTGGCCACCGAAAAGAAGTCCATAGGAAGAAGCACCTTACCCACCTTATAAATAGCAAGATGCTTATCCGTATATATAATGCCAGTGATGGTGGTGTTAACCTCACCCATTGAGATCTTCACACTCCCACTTTAACTTATCACATTCATATCCACCTTTCCAGGTTTAGCCCCTGCAAGTGTTCTCACTGGGTTCGTCAGAGTATCAAAGTTTGAGCTAGACACATTGTCTGAAAGAACGTGGAACTGTAAGAGCTCAAGGTTTTGTCCATCAGAAAGAGAGTTGAGAAACCCTGCTTTGAGTTCAGAGAAGGCACTGTCATTAGGTGCAAGAATGGTTATGCTACCTGATTTAGTAGTTAGGAGCTGAGCATTGAGTTGGTTGATCAATTGGGTGGTTTTCATGAGGCGGATTAGGATGTTGAATGCTTTGCCTTTCCTCAGGATTCCAACAATGTCAAATGCTGCAGTGTCGGGTGGAATCACTTGGTGATTGTGATAATGAGGGAACCGATGGTTTAGGGGCTGCAGCTGGTGGTGTACGGGTAGGTTGGACTGGTTGTATTGGTGTAGCAGCTGGTGATAATTGAGCTAAAATGTGGTAGAATACAAGAGGGAAACTAGTAGTGCTAGTGAAAAAGAAAAGACAGATTGCTTCCTCAACATCATGTTGGTTTTTGTAAATGAAGGTAGAGGTTTGTGATTTTGAAAATGATTCGAATGCAAACAATAGGAATTATATCTCAACGAGTACTTGATGCATTGATGATATCTAGGATATGGGTTTTTATAGGGGCTGGGAGCAAATGACAGGGTTGTGAAATGCTTATGTTTGAAACCTTAAAATTGTGATTTATCAACGTCTTGCTGCGGGCAAGGAGATAAAGGTGTTGCATCAGTGAAGGTAGATACGGGAGTAAGAGATTTGGGTGATGGAGCAATGTGATTTTGCGATTGAAGGCTACACCAGTCACCCATCACAATTATTTGATTGTTTGAATTTTGGTGTTTTTGGTGAGGCCTTTTATAATCAAACTGAGTTTTTATAGTCGATCAAAATATATTGAAAGGAAGAGTAGTTGAGATCCCGAACTGAATTAACAATTAATAATACCACAATATTACTTACGGGGGTTGATCTAACGAAAGAGGACTAATTTCTCACAACATTGTCAATTGAGATTCGAATCTCATTAGAAGAGGTATTCACGTTTAATGTTTGACTATACTTTAAATAGGATTATTTCTAAAGAAAGATACATATGAGAAAAAAAAAGTATTACCTCAACATTTGTCCCGAGTTAATCAATTATCCGTATTAAAACGATTATTTGTATTGGCATATTAAATTCACTTATCTTTCTTAAGATAGAAGTAACTTGTTTACTTTATGTGTTTTCTTCTTTGTCTATATAATTAAAAAATTAATAACACATATTAAGAAAATTCTCTCTTTTTTAAATAACGACATTCTTTATGTTAATTGTTAATTTTTAAGTTTTATTTTTAATTTACTACCACATTTTTACTGTTTCAAACAGTTCAACACTATAGAGATAGGCCAAGAGTAAGTGTTTGGATCCGTGTCATTCGCCTGCAATCATTGTCTATACCATACAATTCTTTGTTAGAGGTAACATATGTATCACAAACAGGCATTCACTTAGTTCAAGGAATTAAGGAATTACATTTTTCTTCACGAGCCAAAATCTATAAATAACAACAAAACTATCAATGCACACACCTATGCAGTTGAAGGACTAACGAACTGAGTTTCAAACGTAGAAACGGCCAGTATTCCAGACGCGGCCGAGGGCCCCAATGCAGGAACGACACTGAAGCAAAATATGTGCTATTTCAAGAGTAATGATAAACTTCGCATTTTGGGGTATCAGTGAAAGAAGAGAGAAATAAGAAGCAATAAGAAAAGAAAGAGTGAGAAAATGACACATGTGATAAGGAATGTAATAAAACAAGAAAAAAGAATAAGACGAAAATGAAATAAAAAAAGAAGATAAAAGAAAATTATAATATGAGTTATAAAAATACAATAATATTTTGAGGTATAATAATATTTGAGTTAAATTATTCTAGCTTCACTTTTCTACAGTACAATTTTCCAATAAACTTTTTTCTTTTTTATTTTTTGTATAATAGCGGTAACAAGATTTAAACTTAAAACTTGTATAATAAACTTCTTTACTTTATCTCTTAGTTACCTCGTTTATTTTATTATATACATTTTCTCTTCCTACAATTCACTTGTTTGCAAAAATTGCTGTATAACAATTTATAAATACAATTACTCATAATCTTTTGGTGCAAAATAAATGAGAGCTAAATTCAAATTATATGTATGCTTAAGGTTGGCCACAATGGAGAAATTATTGTATAATTTAGAATCATGTGTTCTACCAATCTTCATGTTATATGTAATTCAGTTTTTCAATTTATGAGAAAAAATAATAAAACTTGATAGCATATCGCATGAAAATTGATTGAAATGATAGACACATGGTAGTCTAAACTATACAATAATTTCTCATGATAATAAGCCATAGAAATGCCCATGCCATACAGTCATTGTGCAACTTCAGCCACAATTTGGATAAACATAATGGGTAACATGTATCTCATTTTGAGGTGAATGGAAGGAAAAAGAAAGAAAGAAAAGAGAGAGAGAGAGAGGAAATAATGGATGTAGTAATTGATATGAAGAAAAAAAGAAATAGGAAGAGAAATAAGATGAAAAGGATAACGGAAGAGGAAATGAATACATATTAATAGTAGAACAAAACTTAGGTGCAATTTTTTGAGTACTTTTAGTGTTTTTTTTCAATCAGAATTAGTTTCATTCTGCTAATTTGCATTAATCTTTAATGTAAAACTTTATTATGCGGATTACTGAAATAAAATTTAAATTTTGATTGAAGAATAATACTAAAATCACTTTAGGAACTGAATCTAAATTTTGTCCTTAATGGTAACCCTTTCAACAAAAGAAAAAGTAACATATGACATATTTTTTAATTAATTATTACACAAGAATAAAATTCTTAATTGAAAAAGTAACTATGTACGCTGAATAGCAAGAAATGTGATACACGTATAACAATTCATACAATAATACTTTTTGTGTCTATCTCTTTTCATTATTATGAGATGTAACAAATGATATGCAGAAAATAGATAGACATAAATAAGTACTTTTATACAAACTGTTGTATGAGCTATTGTATAAATAACATTTCTCGAATAAAAATGTGTAAAAAGGGTCGAATGCATGATTTTCAAAAATTAAAAAAATACAATTTAAGTAAACAAAAATGGAAAGAGAAAAATCAATAATGCGTACATAAATATTGACCCAAAATGGCATACATTCTACACACATTTCAGACTCGGAAATTCGGTGATGTAGACATGACACGACACGAGCTAGCAGGACAGTGCATTTTTATCCAACTCACAGACAAAACCGAACAAAAATATTGGACCATTCCTCCTGTTATCTCAATTTATCTCATATCATGGCTCCACCCATCGAAACGAGCCCAACAACAAAAGGCACCCACATTACACGTACAGTTGTTGAAGTTCATGGAAGCAGCAGAAGCATCCACCGGAACAGCACCATCATCATCAATATTTTTGTTACTATCACCACTTTCGTCTGCAGATGATGTTGCTTTTTGTTTATAAGAGCAGAGAGAAAAGTAACGTGCAGGAGGAAGCTGATTTATACTTTTATTAAAAAAGGCTCTATATAAAGAGCACAAACTGTATCAGATACATCCCCTGATTTTTAGGCATAATAACAACATCATTTCAAATTCAAAAAACAGAATAATAACTCCTAAATTCTGAAATGTTAACAGTAGAAAACAAACTCCTAAAAATTAGGAGAAACATCCCACGTTGCAGCAGCTCTTATAGGCACACTTTCACCAAATCTCCTCCTTGCCTTAATAGCTGCAGACTCCTAGTTTGGTTCTCAAAGCTTCAAATTTGGCTTTTGGAAGAGCTTTTGTTAAAACATCTGCACTTTGATCTTCAATTCTGCAATAAAGTAGCTTGACTTCTCCTTCTCTTTGCACATCTCTTAAGAAAAACAATTTGATCTTAAAATGCTTAGTCTTGCAATGAAAAACAGGATTGTTTGAAATAGAAATAGCAGCTTGATTATCAACAAAAATATGAGTTGGCTCATTTTGCTCCATATGTAGATCAGCAAGTATATGCCTAAGCCATATAGCTTGATTCACAGCTGCAGTGGCTGCTATATATTCTACCTCAGCTGTGCTTTGAGCCACAATGTCTTGCTTCTTTGAACACCATGAGAACACACTTGAACCAAAGCTAAAACAGTAACCTGTTGTACTTTTCATGTCATCAACTTTAACATATCTCACAATCCGTTTGGCAGCTTGAAAATGCACTTCACTGGCACAATGCATAAATCTTGAAAGCATGCTTACTGCAAACATGATATCAAGTCTGGTTACAGTAAGATACATTAGGCAACCAATTAGGCTTCTAGAGTGGTGCTCATCTACCTTATCAGCTCCATCATCTTTGCTAAATTTTTCCTTCTGATTCATTGGGGTGGTAGTACTTTTGCAATCCTCCATGCAGAACTTTTTGAGTATCTCATTTCCGTACTTCTTTTGGCATATAAAGACTCCATCATGATCTTGTTTTACTTCCATTCCCAGAAAAAAGGACATCAAACCAAGATTCGTCATTTCAAATACTTGGAGCATTTTAGCTTTGAACTCTATTATCAGTTGTTCATCAGTGCCTGTCACAAGTAGGTCATCAACATAGATAGAAACTATGATTAAATCAGTGCCTACCAGTTTCACATGTAATGTAGCTTCGCTTGGACTTTTAACAAATCCAAGGTGTTGAAGATAATCATCAATTCTTCCATACCAGGCCCTCGGGGTCTGTTTAAGACCATACAAGGCCTTCCTTAGCTTGTAAACCTTCTCCTCTTGTCCTTTGACTTGAAATCCCTCTAGCTGCTCTACAAGTATCTCTTCCTATAAATAACCATTTAAGAAGGTAGATTTTACATCTAAATGGTAAACCTTCCATCCTTTGTGCGCAGTCAAAGCAAGCAGCATTCTGATTGTATCAAGGCGTGCAACTGGGGCAAATGTTTCTGAAAAATCTACCCCGAACACTTGATTATATCCTTTCACTACTAATTTGGCCTTGTATTTATTTATAGAACCATCTGCATTAAGTTTGGTTCTATAAACCCATTTGACTCCTATGGGTTGTTTGTGTTGTGGTTTGTCCACCAACTCCCACGTGTCATTTTTTTCAATCATTCTAAGCTCTTCCTCCATAGCTTTAATCCATTTGTCATCCTTCGTAGCTTCTTTGAACTCTGTAGGTTCTAGGACAGCAACATTGCTTCTTTCATAAATTTTAGCTAAGGGCCTTGTACCTCTTATTGGAACATCATCAATATCATCATCAACCTATTGAGGAATTTATAGTAGATCTTTCCTTATTGATTCCTCCCAGCTCCATTGTTTGTCCTCCATGAATTTGACATCTCTGCTTATAAGAATTCTTCCATTTTGTGGTTGAAAGATTCTATAAGCTTTGGAAGTGCTGCTATATCCAATGAAAACTCCAAGTTCTGCCTTTTTATCAAGCTTGTCCCTTTTAACCTGCGAACATAAGAGAAACAAACACAACCAAAGATTTTTAGATTTTGTAAATCTGGTTTGTACCTAAACCAGGCTTCAAATGGGGTTTTTCTGTCTAAAACTCTGGTTGGCAGCCTATTTAGCAAAAATACTGCAATGTTTGTAGCCTCTGCCCACAACTTCTTTGGCAACTCCTTTTCATGCAGCATGCACCTTGTCATCTCCATGATACTTCTATTTTTTCTCTCACTTACACCATTCTGTTGTGAGGTGTAGGGTATAGTGAGTTGGTGCTCGATGCCAGCTTCTTCACAAAATTTGTCAAAGGTTTTGTTTACATATTCTTTCCCATTATCTGATCTTATTGTACGTAACCTGCAACCACTTTGATTCTCCACCAATGCTTTATATTTCCAGAAAATATTAGCAACCTCAGTCTTGGATTTAAAGAAGTAAATCCAACAAAATCTAGTATAATCATCAATAAATGTAATATAGTATTTATTACCATTTAAGGATGATACTCTTTGAGGTCCTCCAACATCTGTGTGTACCAGATGTAGCTTGTGTGTTGCCCTCCATGTTGTTTAAGGAAATGGTCTTCTAATTTGCTTGCCATATTGACAAGCCATGCAATCAGCCATCTTGTCTTCAAGCAATGTTACACCTTTCACCAAGGCATGTTGCTGCATGTATAGAAGTCCTAGCAAGGTGAAAATGTCCGAGTCTCTTGTGCCACAGTTCAGCATTGTTGGTCATGCTTGAAAAAGCTATTTGCTCCTCCTCCATCAAATTTAGAGCATAGCTTTTAGCTCTCATTTTCACCCTGAATACGTCTTTGCCTTTTGCATCTTTGATCAAACACCAATTGTCTTCAAATATGACTTTGAAGCCTTTTTCAACAAGCTGTGCAACACTAAGCAAATTTTGATCAATGTCAGGTACATATAAGACATTAGAGATATATTTCAAACCTGTTAAGCTTTCTATAGCAATGTTCCCTTTTCCCTTGACTGAGATGAAGTCACCATTTCCAATTTTCACTTTAGAAACGATGGTTTTGTCAAGCTCTTTAAAAAGCTTCTGGTCATTGGTCATATGGTTTGTGCATCTGCTGTCTATTAACCATGAATCACTAGAACTAGTTGCTTGTAGCAAAGCATGTTGCAACAAAGAGTTGCTCATCTTCTTGTTGCTCTATAGTCACCTTTGCCTCCTCTGGTTTAGACTTGCAGATTCAGTTCTACATGTCCCATCTGGCCACATTTACAGCACTTGACATCTGGCCTCCACCAGCATCTTCTTTGAGGATGGTTTGTCTTTTTGCAATGTGAGCAAGGAGGAAAAGTCTCATCTTGCTGCTTGTTGGAGCATTCAGCTTTTTTATTCCTCCATCTGTTATTCTTCTTGTCTTTACCACCTCTTGAATTTTGTGCTTTTATACTAAAAGCACCTTATACTGCCTCCTCTTGTCTCATCATTCTTCTTTGTTCCTATGCCTGTAGAGCATTTATCAATTCTCCCAAGGTGATGTTTGACAAGTCTTTAGACTCCTCCAATGCTGATATCTTGGATTCATATTTTCAGGAATAGTGACAAGAATTTTTTGCACAATTCTTTCGTCAGGAAAGTCTTTACTGAGAAGTCACACTTTATTTGCTATGCTTAACAGCCTGTCAGCATAGCCTTTGATAGTTTCTATCTCCTTCATGCTCTGCATCTCAAATTCTTTGACCAAGTTGAGAACTTGCATGCCTTTGGTTCTTTCACAACCTTGATATTCTGATTTGAGATAATCCCAAATGTCTTTGGCAAACTTCAAGTTCATAATTCTTGTGAATATTATTTTTGACACAGCAGAAAAAAGGCAATTTTTAGCTTTAGCCTTTTTTGTCTTTCTCTCTTTGTGATTCTTCATCTGAGCCACAGTAGGATTTGCAGGTAACTCAAACACTTCATAATCGTCTTCTACTGCCTCCCAAAGATCCAATGTTTCAAGATGAGTAGTCATCCTTGCAGCCATAACTCGTACTCCTCGCCATCAAAAATTGGTGGTGGACCGGGTGTGTATGATGTATCTCCCTCCATTATGGTTTCTTTCAATTCACATATCCCTAAAAGATAAGGGCTCTGATACCAATTTGTTGCTTGTTGTTTATAAGAGCAGAGAGAAAAGTAACGTGCAGGGAAGAAGCTAATTTATATTTTTATTCAAAAAGGCTCTATATAGATAGCATACTAATACATCCTCTAATTTTTAGGCATAATAACAGCATCATTTTAAATTCAAAAAACTAGAATAATAACTCCTAAATTCTGAAATGTTAACAGCAGAAAACAAACTCCTAAAAATTAGAAAAAACATCCCACGTTGTAGCAGCTCTTATAGGCACACTTTCAACAGATGACTTCGTTTTAGGTGATTCTCCTTTGGACGGTGAAGGTGCGGGAGCCTTAGGCTTAGGAAGAAGGACGTCAAGTGGGAGAAGCACCTTGTCCACCTCATAAATGGCAAGCTTGTTGTCCGTGTACACGGTGCCTGTAACGGTGGCATTAACGGCACCGGTGGTCATGCTCACTTGGCTGCCGCCGTAAGTGGTGACGTTTAGTTGCAGCCTTTTAGGGTCGTCACCGGCTTGGGTCTGAACTGGGTTGGTGAGAGTGTCGAAGTTGGAGATTGAGATGAAGGAAGAAAGAGTGTGGAATTGTGCAAGTTCCACCTTTTGCCTGTCGTTGAGTGAGTTGAGGAACCCTGCTTTTAGCTTTGAAAAGGCACTGTCAGGTGGGGCAAAAATGGTCAACCCCCCAGAGCCTGATGTGAAGAGTTAAGAGTTGAGTTGGTTGATCAATTGGGTGGTTTTCAGAAGCCGAATCAGAACAGAAATTTTTTGGCCTTGCTCAGGATTTGAGCAATGTCAATGGTGGGAGCTTTTGGGGTGGCGGGTGTAGGGGCACCATTGGGGGACACTGGTACCGATGGAACAGTACTCATTCCAGGTGGAGATGCTACGGGTGTTTGTGGTAATGTTGGGATTGTGGGAGATGCTGCCGGTGAGTGTTGGGCTGATGTGGTGTAGAACAAGGTGACTGTAACAAGCGCAAGTGAGGCAGAGAAGAAGAGAGATTGTTGCATCACCATTTTTGTGTTATGGAAACGGAATGTTATAATGGTTGTTTTGCACGCCTGAGACTCTAATCTGCTATTGGTGTGGTCTGCTTTGATGTGAGGAAAAAAGGAAGAAGCGGCTTCCTTTTTATATTGAGGCTGGGAAAGAATGATGTGTACAAGGTGTGTGTTGGAAAGACTAAAGCTTTGCTCCGAAAACAATTGTCACTTACCTATCATGGAAAGGTGGTGCTTCAATCATGATTGGTGGTGTGAGATTGAGGAGTGCTGAGTTGACACTGAGAAGAGGCAGAAACAAAGTATTGGCTGGTGCATTAAGATGTGAACATATGCAACTATATATGTTGCTTTCAGGTCATAATTCATAGGTCATCATCTTACATCAATTGGATGCATGGAATGGATCAGTGAAAATCTAACTTGAAAGGCGCATGGCAACTCTGTATACTGGTCGTGTATTCACATCAATAAAAATGATGTGGCCAAATTGATAGTCACTGTCTGATTGACAGGCGTTTGATTGTGTGGGGAACTTGTGCAAGGTGAGATGGTGTGATCTGTCATACTCTCTCTTCAGTGTATGATAGCCAAAACTGAAACGGTAAACCTTTGTAGTTTGGTCCACACTGCTTATTCTGATGTTTAGAACAGATCTATAATTGAAGCCTGAAAAAATTAAAAATTATGTGGCAAAAATTATTATGTTTTGATTGAATGTTTTATTTTCCTTCCTTTGTCTTATAGGTTAAATTTGAAGCATTTAGAGAAGAAAATATGTTGGGATCATAAATTCAGTTCTCAAACAAATGTTGTATCAGTAAACATAACATTATTAATTGCTACCATAGTGCGTATTTGGATGAGCATTGCAAAATGGTTTTAAATGAAATTAATTTTGTACAATTGATTTTGGTTAAAATTAATTTTCAAGTGAAGTGATTTATGTTTGGATGCTTTTATCCTAAGAGCAAGTTTGCTGTAAAATTTAGTGTAATTTTTTCAATCTAATGCAAAAGCTACTTTTTATCACTTCTAGTCAAACTAAAGTTTAAGGCAAAATCAATTTTAACTAGCAATAATCAAGCATCTATATTTTTACAAAATCAATTTTGATTGAAGTCAATCAATTCTCATGACTCTCTCCATGACACCGAACACACTCTTAGTATGTCAACTTGTAGCTAGTGGAACTACACTATTGCGATGCAACTGAAGTAAAGATAAATAATAACTCACATGATCATGGGATTAACTACTCCACAATACAAATAAATCTTCTCCTTATGGTTGGTCTAAAGTTTACACTGTTAATTTTTTTAAAATGATTACATGCATCCTAATATAGTCAGCATCTATCATCATCAAACCATTTTCTTTGTCATACGAGCTATTAACTGTACGCTTAACAAATCATAACTTGGTGCGAATCTAGTTAGCCTGTTAAAGATATGACTTTTATTATTTAGCTACTTCAAGCAATGGCTAAGGACTGACAGTGGCTTAAATGCAAAGTTAACTCAGAAGAGAAAAATTCAACTTCCTTTTGAAAAGTGGAATATTTTTGCATTGCAATCCAACCATTATTTGCTTATATTTGGCAAATCTTCTTTTTCTACCTCCGTTGATTATCAAACATTACAACTAGTCATTGTCTAACCTTATAAATAATTTTTTAAGTATGACCTGCAGTATGCTTAACAAAATGGAGGTTTAAATTAGAAAAGACGAAACAGAGTTTCTATTAATTAATTTCTTCGTCAGAAGACATAATAAAGCTTGCAAAAATTATTGACGAACCATAACACTTAAATTTATAGAGGGATACAACAATCCGCCGAATCACAGATCCCCTACTCCACTCATAAATTCACCAATACAGCATTCACTCCTTTCTCGCAATCACATAACACATCATTACACTCTAGAACATGAACGAGATGGTAACTTAACTACTAGCTTGAACGTTGGTAAATTCATCAAAACCTACTATGGTTTACGATGAAAATGCAATCGGGAGAACTAGTCCAAGAACAAGGGACACCCGCTTTCTATGCACATTGATTTTCACAGTGTCAGAGTTCTCGTTTGTGGGATTAATCTGAGATGATTCTGAGGAATCTGGGGACTGTGACTTCTCCTTATCCGCTTTAGGTGCCTTTGCGGATGGTTCTGGTGCCAAAGAAGGTGCCTTTGCTGGTACCTTGGCCACTGCGAAGAAGTCCATTGGAAGAAGCACCTTACCCACCTTATAAATAGCAAGATGCTTATCCGTATATACAATGCCAGTGATGGTGGTGTTAACCTCACCCGTTGAGATGTTCACACTCCCACCGTAACTTATCACATTCAGTTCCACCTTTCCAGGTTTAGCCCCTGCAAGTGTTCTCACAGGGTTCGTTAGTGTATCAAAGTTGAGCTAGACACATAGTCTGAAAGAACGTGGAACTGCACGAGCTCGAGTTTTTGTCCATCAGAAAGAGAATTGAGGAAGCCTGCTTTCAGTTCAGAGAAGGCGCTGTCATCGGGTGCAAGAATGGTTATGCCACCAGATTTTGTAGTGAGGAGCTGTGCATTGAGTTGGTTGATCAATTGGGTGGTTTTCATAAGACGGATTAGGATGTTGAATGACTTGGCCTTCCTCAGGATTCCAACAATGTCAACAGCTGCAGTGTCAGGGGTGGCATCACTTGGTGACTGGCAAGTGAGGGAACCAATGGTTTAGGAGCTGCAGCTGGTGGGGTAGGGGTAGGTTGGACTGGTTTTAGAGGGGCAGCAGCTGGTGATAATTGGGCTAAAGTGGTGCTGGAATACAAAAATGAAACTAGCAGTGCTAGTGAGAAGGACAAGACAGATTGCCTTTTCATCATTTTGGTTTTGTTTAATGAAGGTTTAGATGATATTGGTAAGGATTGCAGATGATAGGATTGTAATTGCAATGAGCACTTGATACGTTGATGATATGAGGGGTAGGCTTTTATAGAGCAAGTTTGATTTGGGAGTGGGAGACAATGATAGGTAGGTGAAAGGCTTTGTTTTAAAACCTTAAATTGTGATTTGTGAGCATACACACAGTTACTAGCTGGTAGGGATATTGAGGTGTTGCATCAACGATGATGTACGGATGAAATCATGGAGCGATGTGTTGTTATGATTTAAGGCCACACCAATCTCCCATCGCAATCAATTGATTTTGTGAATTCTAGTGTTTTTGGCTGAGACCATTGTAATCAAACAGTACGATTTTTTTGCAGTGAAGATGGGGTGAACTGCTGAAGGAAAGAGTGGTTGAATGAATAGCACATAAACGATGTTAGGCAGTATCAATGTCTCTCTATCATCATGAGCAGGCCAAACAATTTCCATAACCAATCCCCATTGATTATAGGAAACGTACACATGGGTCTGATAGGTTGTGGAAATTACGCTCCTAAAACTAAAAACTTATACATAATGACGTAATACTTCGGTTGCGACTCATAAAAGGATGTTGAAGATGGAAAGTTTATCGATATCAAAGACATGCAATTATTTTATTTCACACAAAATTATCATCCAGATTTTGGAGAAACTCTATATATATGTATTGAAAGGGCTTTGGGCAGGGAATCTCACAGTGGTCTCGTTCTGATGGTGGTTTGCTAATTGCTACCGACGAAGAACTTGGTGAGTACCAATATCATCAATAATCATGATAAAAGTTTCCTGAACGAATTATTGACATGCCAGTATTTTGCTTCCTAGCTTAGTGATGTATCCAGACAAATAATGGCCTAACAAGTTCCCCACGATTTCGTAAATGAAATAGCGGTTACATGTACTACAGATATGATGAATTTTATTTTGAGGAAACTTTCCATTACAAGTTAATTAATTAATCCAATTTCTCTTACCAGAAATAATCCTATTGTTCATTGCTCGTCTGTCACACTGATGTAAGAGAACAATTTCTTGTCTAGTGAGTTAAAAACCTTCCTTTCGGGTAAAAACTACCATTATCACACATCATGCATAAGTGAGACTTTCCTCTTTTATAAAGTAAAAATACACTGTTTTGTTTGACCTTTTTTTCCTGGTTCACTACCAGAATACCATTTTACATTGGCCAATGAGGAATCTTCAACAATGGGTCTAAGACACTTGGAGAGTGCTGAGTGCTCTTCAGCCAAGTCCAAGCTAGGAAGTGGGACGGCTTGAAGCAACATGTCTATGCACAAGAGGCTTCAACAGCTAAACTCTTTGCTACTCCTTTACATGGATCTCCGAATGTATTAATTGATAGTCCAATTCTACAACTGCTTGATCCAATGCAGGCCTGTTAATTAATGCTCATTTGAGTCAGTATAATCCGAATGAAATAAAGTCAAATTAGCTACACAAAAAGCATATATGAACTTCTTATCTAAAAAGGAAGCTTGATAACACCTTCTGCACAATGGATAGAGCCTTATTGCTGCTGCAGCGTCCATGTTTGAAGTTCCCACAAGTCCCATGAGGCGTTCCAAAACTTGCAAATTTAATGGATGAGATCACCTGATTAGGATAAGGGCACTTCAGTGACAGTACAGGCCCTACTTTTCTTCCTGATTCTTTATGTGAATTCCACAAGTCTACAGGTGGAGGGTGAGATTCCGATACACTTGAACACACGCTTCCTATCTGTTTTGTAGCAAAAGAGATTTGCGTAGGGTTGCCTCCACTTTCTTCAAACAATACAAGTGTGTTGCTATCTGGTCGTAGCCATGATCGTGGTACATGGTATCTGCAGGATTAGTTACTCAGTAAGTATCTAACTGGGGATTGCCTTTACTTTCTTTAAACAATTCAGAGTTACCTTCAAGTTTCAACTTCTTATGCAGAATATCTAACACTTACAATGTCTGTGATGGTTTTCCACAGCTCTTGAGACATTTGGATGCATTATAGGCCCCTCTATAATTGCATGAGTCAGTACAACCATTATTTGGAGAGACATATGTAGGCCAGTACCGCCCAATGCTCAGTCCATTCACCCAAGCCTCACCTTTTCCCATCCCCGAGAAGTCAATTGCAATTGGATTACTGCCAGAGGGTGCAACGAAGTTTGTCTAATACAACATGTATTACCATTAGTTAGAAGCAATATCATTTGTCCTATAGTAGCATTCCCTTAATTTTCTTTGAAGTATGTGATTGTGAAGATATCAGATGCAAACACAGCTGAGTAAACACGACAATGGACAGTCCATAAACCAAGGGAAACAAATAGGTGCAAAGAGACTTTGTCTGCTTATGCAGTTATAATAATGAGAGGATAAATACGAAAAACTCGAGAATTTTAATACATGCTATATTCTTATAAAAATTACCTTGTACCAAATCAACGGTTGATTTGTAGGTAAGGTGGATTGTGAATTCCACTGTCCAGAACTGCCACTAGATAGACCTAAATCTTCACCTTTAAGGCCAACCTGAATCACAAAATTACAGACCGTGTATTCTATCTATGGCTTCAATCTAAAAGGAAAAATGAAATCCAATTTACAGTATTTCTGTAGTATCTCTTCAGTTAATGAAGTCATCAAAACGCAAAACAATAGTTAAGCTGAGACTAACCTGATATGTCCACTGCTGGGAGGAGAGATCAAGAGTGCTGCCATTCTTCAAACCTTTCAATATCACTGGACCAGTGATCCCCGCACCCCATGTGTCAAAAAAAGCTCCGTAGTTCTGATGCGCATGAGGTTTGCATTAGTTGATGTAGTAATGACAACTGGCTTGATGATAAAGTGAAATCATATGGGGAGGGATTAACAAGCCAATGCATATTACAAACTAAAATTTCGTTAATGCTTATCTACGTTATAAGAAGAAAAGACGAACCTGAAGTCCCACAGTTAAACTCAGGATATCAATTGTGTTCTTCCCAGCCACTAGTGTGATAGGGATGTCTACATTGAACTTAGCTTTCTCATGGTTGCCCGTTCCACTCCCTGAAAAAGTTCTCCATAATGTCACAGATAAGTATTATTATTGATAAATAACAAAATATTCCATTGAAATAAAGAAAGAACTGAATATTTAGAAAGAAACAGTAATGAACAATTGATCTTAGCCTATTTCTAAATGGCCTTGAATTTTTTTCGCTTCATCCTTATAGGGATTAAATTTGGGGATAATGTTACTCATACATCAATTTTATACAATAAATTTTACAATGTAAGAGCGAGACAGAAAGAGAAGAGAATAAGTGTTGGATAACATGGGTGATAGGATGAAGAGAGATAAAAACAAAAAATGAAATTGTAAAAGCTTTTATAAAAATTTGTTGTATGTGTATCATTACTCTAAATTTTGCTTGCCAAGGAATGTACAAAATTTCAGTATGTTAATAGTTTCTCTTCTATATATTTAATGAACCTAGGAGTTGGTAACATATTTTAAACTGCTCCTGATAAAACTGGTGAGTACCAAGTTTTATGTTTAATTTGAGTGATTTGATTTAAACAGTATACATTTACATGCTTAAGAATGCAAACTTGCATGAAGGTTTTTGGATCCGCAGTCAAGAAAATTATGTTCTCAGTTTACAGATCTATCATCTGTGGCCACTGGCCACACATAGCAGGAAGATAGAGACACCATACACGTTTGTTATTTCTCTTCTGACGACTACATAGTGTTTGCCAACCAGAATTCACAGTTGCTTAAAGAGGCAAATCCTTCTTGGACCTGGAATAATCCCAACCTAAACATAGTCTGTCCTCATTTTGCAGCATTTTTTAATAAAGAAGCTTTGACCGTAAGAGGGGTGGGGTGAGGTGAGAGACACGCTTCTTTGTCAGGCCTTAAAATACTTTCAAGGTATTTAACTCAAACAGACATTTCATCATGTCGTTGCTTTAAATTTTATTTACCTGCAAGCTTCCCATTTATGAAAGCATGAAGGGCATGACCAAGGGATTCAATGTGAAGGACAGTTTGAGCACCAGCATCAAGATCAATGCTACAGCAAAAAATCATGAAAAGTGTTACCGTGGGGCAGAGAATTGCAAGTCAGAAGAAAGCTTTCTCAACCTTGAAGGTATACTATATACCTCAATGAGTACCACAAGTAATCACTTCTATCAGCTGTTGTATTTATTTGCTCCAGTAATCCAAATTTTGAGAATGAATCAGCCTTTGAAATACCGATAGGTTCACTAATCCAACTCCATCCTGAGCCAGAATCATCCAAAGAACCAACCTCTTCTTTTAAAGGTTCAGTTGTGAAGCTTGAAATCATAGATGCAGAATTAATCTGTCATACCACAAATAACTAAAGGTTATGCTACTTCTTGGACTAGAAAATGAAAGAAAAGATCTAAATTATAGAAAGATTAATCACATGCATTGTGAAAGTAACTTCATTCAATTGAACAATCTATTTTGATCGCGAAGTTGATAAGACAAACCTTTGCAGTATTAAGCACTACACTCTTGCAGTCTGGTAAGATGCTCACAGACCATGCGGGCAAGTGATATGAATTTCCATTAAAGGTCACTGTTGCATCAGATGTGGCAATGTTGGCAAGGAAGGCTGCACATACAGCTCCTGTCTTGTAAACTGTAGCCTGGGTTTGAATAGTAATGTAAGAGATGTAATTAAACCATTCATGTATTGAATTGCTTAAGCCTTTGGGATAATTGGTTCTAAATGTTAAGGAGTTTGACATTCATGCTCCTTTGCCCAACATTTAAGCTTATGGGATGGTTCACTAAACGGCATACATTATGTGCAGAGAAGAGACTAAATCTTCATAAAGCGTGTAAAACAAGTATTAACCCAGAAAAGAAAGACGAGCATTAGACAGCAGTATTTTTCCACAATCAATAAAAAGCAACACAAAATTGGGGAGGCAGGAACCAGAGAAAACCATTACAAATTGACAAAGATCCAGTGGACCTCCACACTTCTCAAGGCATTTCTCGGGACAGAAACTTAAAAATTTGATGAATGAGATATTTAGACCACTAAGATAATCCAGAAATTCTGACCTAAATTTAAAAGGACCACTTATTACCTCTATATTTGGTCCAAGAGATGTAATTATTGGATCGGTAGCTATCAGTGCTTCTTCACAAAGTTTTATGGCCTTATGCACGTCTTTAAGGTGGCCCCACTTAGGCTGTCTAATAATTCCTGCATCATGCAGTTCAGATATTTTTAAAATAACATACATAAAATTTTCACGGTAATTTTTGTCATCTACATATAAAATGAGAATATGATGTTAAGTTGCAATGCTGTTTATTTTTCTTCTTGACTACATATGGAAGCAAGGTTGACTAGTTTACATGAAACAAATATGAAATGTGAAGGTTGAAAGACTGCATACCATACTCATCAATTGGTGCATCATAATCATAACTGGTAGAAACGAAAGGTCCACCAGAAGTCCGGCCAAAATTAGTCCCCCCGTGGTACTGTTTCAGAGCAAGCAGCCAAAAAAGTTGTGGCATCAGCTCGTATCCTATCTTGAATAGCTTAAAGCCTTAAACAACATGTAACGTTGCATTACCATATAGTAATTTTGAAAAGTTCCGCCTCGCTGGAAAAAGCGTGCCACAGCAAATGCAAGATCTTCCACTGGTCTGTGAGGCACAGCATCCCCAAATGAAAGAAACCTACAGTTTTATAGAATTCAAAAGGTTATAAGAAAAATAAAAATAGAGTTGAATGAGAAAGGAGATACATTATCAATTAGATTATATTTTGAGTATAACATTCAAATAACCAATGATTTATATAGAAAAGAACACAAACCATCCACTATAATTCTCAGTCCACATTTTTGGTTTTGCGTTGGAGTTTGGTGTGAATTGATCGCAATAAAATCCATTGCATGTGTTAATCTGAGAGTAATTAATATAACAAATTATGAAATTAACAATGAAGTAGGATAATTGTGGACAGCAGCATAGCAAGATTGCTCTATTCAGGAATCAGGAAGATAGACAACATTGTAAAATAAACTACATAACACTTGTAGACAGCTAAAACATAAACTATTCAGGACAATTGTAGACGGCTAAAAGGAGAAAACTTACAATTGGATCAGGAGCATCTAGCTGTTGGCACATTACCCAAGGAACCCCTGTATCAAGAGATGTTGCCATTGATGCTGCCCAATTGATGTAGGATTTAGCAGCAGGACCATATTGTGCATCAACGTTCCCATACTCATTTTCAATCTGGCATTAGAAAGTACATACTAGTATCACATGATTTTTTCATATTTAAAAAGTAGACAGTAGGCCATTAGGAATTCAAGACTGTCTCTCTATGTTATGCTTCTACATCTGGATGCCATAATTTCTCATAAAAGAAAAATTGACATGTATTTAATAAAATTTAAGAAAAACCTGAGACAAAATAATAGGTCCTCCCTGTGACGCATAGAGGTTCTCTTGCTTCATCATGTCCACAATCTTAGCAGTGAACCGCTTCATTTCTTTCTGAATACAATTCACTTCACATGATAGAAGGAAGCAGACGCAGTAAGATGAGACATGGAGAAAGGAAAGGAATAATTACCTTGAATGGTTCGTTATCAGTCCGGAACTGAATTCCCGGAATGAAATGCAGCCAAAGAGGGAAACCACTGTTCAGAAAATTTTAAGGCCATGATCAGATATGAACATCCTTGTAAAAAGATACACAGAAAGGATCCAATTTTACCCATAGTTCCATTCTGCACATGCATATGGACCAATCCGAAGATGCACATATAGACCTGCTGCTGCCACTGCCTTCACAAATCTGACCAAATCGCCCCTACCTTCAAAATTATACTGCCAAGCCAAAGCACATAAACCATCATTGATTTGACCACAAGACCCCAACTATATACTGTTTCCAATTTATGCCTTCTGAATTCTGATTGACATTGAGAAATACTCCTCCCAATTTCATGCTTTTAAGATTTAACTAGACTGTTCATATTAACTCTGAAAAATATATGAAACAATGATCATTTAGTTTCCTAAGCTTGCATACTTTTATTTTCGGTTTTGATTTTGGACCCTCTGATATATTTTTTATTTGTTTGAAAAATGAACACACACACAATACAATGCAAGAGACAGTGAAGGACAGAAACAATACAAAAATGGTAATGGTAACAATAAGAGAAGTAAACAGAACAGAACCTGGCCTCGAACTGGTTCGTGTAAGTTCCAGAAAACATAAGTCTCAATCACATCAAGTCCTCCATCTTTGGATTTCTGAATGAGGTCTGGCCACATCTGCAACAACAAACACTACCCCTTTGAAGTCCAAACCCCAAAGACAAAGGTAAAAAAGGAATGTACATTACACAGACATAGAAAGAGGGTAATGAACAGAACCTCTGGGGTGCTACGCGGGTAATGAATAGAACCAGAGACCAAGACTCGGCGCTTGCCATCGATGACCAATGCTCTGTGGTCGTACGTGACATTTGCACAAAACGAAGAAGGGGCATAAACGCAGAACAACCAAAGCAAAAAGAACAGGATATGTGACGCTCTCATTGCCTCTGTGGGATTTGCAGTGCAGAAAGAACGAACAAAACCAACAAGGGAATGGTTCCCTCTTTGTTTTTGCTTCTTGTATTTAAAGGCACATGTTTTCTTAAGACACTTGTCTTGAAGTGAAGTGCTAAAACTGGATTCGGGATAGAGTTAAAAAGGAATAAATGGGGTTACTTTTTTAAGACAGACAGACAAAACAAGCCTGCCACAGATTGTTTGGCTAGTTAGGTTCATCTATCAGTTTCTTGTGTCCTTTTTCCACATCATGTTGCTTGGCCACTTAGTTAAAAGATAACAGTGGAAATAAAAGAAGTTTTGTAACTTGAAAATTGAATTTGACAAACATAGAGAGTGGCTATTTATTCCACGCATTAAAGGGCACGCTACGCATGCAAATATTATATTTAAAGGTAGTCAATGTCACGGTCATTTTCCTAAGATCATAGTGCTATTGTCTTCCACTGCTTCCAAGCTCACTCAGCCGCTGCTTTTGGTTTTAGCATGGGTTCACTTCTGTTTGGATTAAATTAAGTTTCTTGTCATAGAATTAATTTTAAATTATTAAATATAATTAAGATGTGTGTTAACATTAATTTTAATGATATTTTTTTTTATCAAAATGGATTTTTTTTATTAAAAATTGAGAATTAATTTTTCAATTGTAAAGCAAACGAGCACTGAACAAATAGGAGAAGAATTGGGTGTGTTTTGGGAGAAATTATTAGGTGTTCGGAGTTATCATGGTCTTAACTAATCTCTATATAACATGTAATCAAGTGTTATTATTTTTTTATGTAAATTAAAAAATTTGAATACATGTTATATAAAGATTGACCGAAACCATAAATACGTAATAGTCTAAGACTGCCGAATAATTTCTTGTATTTTAGTACATAGAGGTATTTTCATATAGATGATGACATGTAGTGAAAAGTGGGAACTAGAAAGTGAATGGGGGCAGTGATGGGTACAAGGCACATGGGTCCCACAATCATTGTTTAGAGTAATAAACCAATCAAGATATTAGTTCAAGATTTAAGGATTCAATAATGATTGAATGGTTGTTAAACTGATATTACTAAAATATTAATAATTAAATAATATTAAAAAAATATAATATCATAACTTTATAACACTAAAAATTAAAAATGAAATATTGTTTCGTAGTTTCTTAACATTCAAAATTCACACAAAAATCAATATCAAATACTATATCATTATATTTAGGTTTAAATTTCAACAATATACAACAATAATTATTAATAATAACATGTTCACATCTAGAATAAAAAAGAAAATGACAAATAATTTTGGTAAATTTTTTCAATTTTTT
Organism: Spatholobus suberectus; assembly: GCA_004329165.1. Lineage (NCBI taxonomy): Eukaryota > Viridiplantae > Streptophyta > Magnoliopsida > Fabales > Fabaceae > Spatholobus > Spatholobus suberectus. The sequence goes on along the minus strand of CM014731.1, from coordinate 77,775,410 downwards.
TTAAAAAATAAAATGACATTGTATTAAATATTTTCATTGATCGAACATTAACCGGTTTTTTATTGGTTTTTGGTCAATTTCAATTGGTTTTACCGATTTTTTATCGATTTCTAGATTCTTTGATTGATTTTTTCAAAGTCAGTTCTATGATTTATTTGAATTGGACACCAAACTAGTTCACCAATTCGGTTATCAAAATTATGGTTTAGAGTAAATTATGAATTTGGAGTCAATCAGATTCATACCTGAGATTAAGAAAATGATAAAATAGTTTCTAAAATTTTAAATTGTCAATAAATTTAACCCCCTTTTTAGATGGTATTAAGTAAGGTCATTAGAAATGTTGAGTTAATAGATTAAGTGTCTAGGTGACATTCAATTAGACACACATATGACTACTATAAAATAGGTGCCAAATTAATTGAATTCAAAATTAATCATTTTCTTTCCTTTGACCAAAAGTGTTGCCAAATAGTTTGAGGAAGGAGGTTGAGAACAGTGGTTGAGGAAGTTGCTAAAAATGGGGTTGATGACGGGAAGTAGTTCTTCATTTGTGAATTTAAGGCAAAGCAAAAGAAGTAGAAGTTGGTTCATAAGCTCTAGTGTGAAAGAAAGTATGTGTGGATTTTTTCTATTGTGGGAGAAAAGCAGTTGTGCAAGTTGATGGACATGATTGGCATATCAAATTACAAATCTAACATATTGGTCAATCAACATATCAAAAACCATTTATATCAGATTGCATAATAGACATTCAATTCAACATATCATATTGAAAATCTAACATTAATATCATAACACTAAATTGTCAATTTACTGTCAAATTGGCTCCTTAATAAAATCATTGTCAAATTAGTCCCTAAAATTAGTCACATACTATCAAATTAGTCTCTAAAGTTGCATATTGTAATCCAATATCAAATTGAAAATAGCTGTTGCATAATTAGTGTACCATGTGCACATTTCCTAGTTGTGGATTATGCATTAATTGTTGCAACCAACACAAACAAACAACATCGAAAGTTAAAAAATTATAAAAGTGAAATGTTATGCAACCAAAAACAGAGACTCAACCATATGGGTTAATCTCCTAACCTTACACTCTCATACTCAACTAACATAAACCACAAACAAAAGTAAAATGTGAACAAAACACACAATACTTACTAAATAACATGCAAAAATGGTATGCATGGATATGGTAAATTAACGGACCTGAGCATCAACAAAATATAAAAATAAATTTCAGTCAAGATAACGAACCTTTGAAGACCAGTGGAGAAGACCTTATACTTATAAGCAAGTTGCAAGTAGAAGAATGAATAAGCCCTTACAATGGTAGAGAAGATGAAAGAAGAAGGTGATGTAAGGCAGGAGAAATATTTTTTTGTTTGCAAAAAGACAAAAGTGAAATGAGGTTTCTAATCAAAAGGGTCAAATGGTTCATTCTAAATTTTGTCAATTTGGTTCATATTAAGTGACAGTCATGTGTGTACCTATTTGGATGTCATTTAAGTATTTAACATGGCAACTTAGCTTTCTAACGATATTAATTAATACTACCTAATAGATTATCTAAATTGATATGACAATTTATAATTTTGGGGATCATTTAATCATTTTCTTAATGAAATAGTATAGATAGGTTGGGACAAACATGCCACCCAAAGTTTGATGGGAGCCTTAGGGTGAAGAATTCGAAGTGGATTTAAATTTTAATCTAAACCTATTAGGCAAGTAGAAATTGGCATTTTCCTCCTGAAAAGAATACAATTTGGTTCTAAATTCTCAGAACAGATGCGAGGAAATGAGTTAGCCTTGGCAAACTCTAAATGGAACAAATATAGGGATATTAGTTAGCCTTGGCAAATTCTTCTACTCTGAATGGATTAAGAGAAATAATAATTAAAAATTAAAAAGAAACAATAAAGATTATTTTTGAAATTTTTGTTTAGAATTAAGTAAACAAGGAATGCAAAAGAAATTGATTTGATTCAAATGAGAAAAACATTAGGATTAGGTTTCATTCAATTTCCTCTAGAATTCTTAATGTGTATTAATTCAATTTGTTTCTGACTTTTTTTTCATCAGATTTGTTAATTTATTTAAATCATAATACCTTAGACAAATAAATCTTTATTTCTAATTAAGAACCTTAATTTCTTAAGTGAAATTTGTAAAACACAAAGATAACATAAGAAAGAGGTTGAATTGTGTTATAGTAAATTTTCGCAAAAACCTTTTTTTTTTAAAGACGTATCATCTGAAGGATTAACCAAAAGTTTTTTTTTAAAACATTATTTAGAAAAAGACGAATGCAAAAAGATAAACAAAGAAGCACAAAGGAATTATACTGGTTTGTTTCACCCCAAAGACTACGTCCAGTTTTTGACAATAACCAAGTCCAACTAACTTAAACAAGTTACAAGTATTCTTTTAACCAAGCCTCTTTAGGCTCAACTCAAGTAGTCTTTAACTTGCCTCTCCAAGAAAAAACTCAAGTATTCTTTGAGTCAAAGCCTCTTCAAGCTTTTACCGATTTCTTAGAGAAAAAGGTTGAACGTGAGTTATCTCACTTAGTTTAACCTCCTACTAAACGAATATACAATGAAGCTCAAATGAAAGAATTTTACATGCAGCGTATATGAATATTACAAAATGAGAGCTTTTCAACAGTTAAAGATTTATCAATCAACCAGCATTTGAGACTGAGGTCTCTTCTTCTATTTATAGGCTTCTTCAAAAAAGTGTCTATTGTGAGTATTTGTAGGAGACATCCTTCGTTTGTTGAAAAAAGTCATTGAAGCATTAAATGTAACATTTAATGTCTTTTACCAACTTGTCACTTTGATAAGATAAAGTGGTCTGTTTATCTTTTCCATTCTCGTACTCAATCTTGTAGTAGTGGACATATATGCTTTTCTGTTCTGACATCCGCCCACACATTCCTTCTTTATGAGTAAAGTGAACTTTTCTCAAGAGTAGGTACGTAGACTTCATTTATTTCGAGGTTGTTTACGCTTTTACATATTTACAGTGTGCAGATCATTAGAACTTCGTCTGAAGGTAGTTAGTTACTGAATCTTTTAAAGAAAGATAAAGACGGTACATGATCAAGTGATTAGATGATAGCAAACATGCAATATAATGAGTAACCAGACGATTGCTTAAAAAACTATTTTTAACCGTTTGTTATTATCAAAATATTTGAGGGTTATAAATTCGTCCTTTGTTTTACAAAATTAAAAAGTAACAAGAATAAAAATCCCTAACAGTAACGAATATCCAATGACTATTCCTAGCCTAATAAATTACAAGGTTTATGTCCCAAATCACATCCATAAAGTAAATTTCTATTCACAATATCAATAATCATCTCAAAGTTGATCAAGTCTTACGAGCATTAAGCACACAAAACACAAAAACAAAGATAAAGAAATCAAATGTCCATTAATAACCCAATATAGAGATCCATGGATCACATTGAAATTCACCTACCCTAACCAAAAATGAGTTTAGCTAGACTTGGAAGAAATTGACAAAAACATAAAAAGATATGATGTAAAGGAGAACCGTATAAATCTTTGAAGAGACATGATCCTCCATTATTTTTGTCCTTCTTATACTTGTAAAGCTCTCAGAAAGAGAGATAACGACTACCCCCAAAGTGAGTGTCAAAAGATCTATAATTTTCTTTCTCTTGTCCTTTTTATAATGTGAGTTGGATGTTTAATCATGAAGAGAAAAGGTTCAAAACTTTCTTAGACTTTATTCATGTTCGTTTTGGGCAGCCTTTTTTGTCCTCTTTTTTTGATTCATCAAACTTTCCATTTTCTTTATCACCTAAAATAAAAACATCAAAATATAAAAAAATAAAAATAAAATTCCTAATTAAATTTAATAAAGAATAAAATAGATAATCTTTTTCACTCTAATAATCAAAATTTATTTTCTTGAATTGAGTCAAAACGTCTTTGTACCGCAATGCAACTTATTATTTGCTTAAATTTGGCCAATACTCTTTTTCCACCTCCTTTAATTACCCAAAACATTTTATAACTAGTGAGTATCTAAACTCAAATAAATATCGCAATGAGCCTAACAAATTGAAGGTGTTAATTTTTTTTTGGCGTACATTGTAGGTGTTAATTAGTGAATTCGATAGAGTTTCGATAAATTTTTTGTTCAAAATATATAAACTTGCAAAATATTGAAGCAAGCTCTGTTGAAGTGTGTGCATCAAAAAAATATTGAAGTAGCCAAGCACATCTTAGAATAAATTCAGAGGGATACAACAATCTCAGATCCTCCAATCCACTCTGATAATGCACCATTATAGTACTCCTTTCCCGCAATCATAACACAATTGAACATTAACTGCATAGTAAGTAACGGCTTGGACGTTTGTAAGCTCATCAAATCCTACTTTGGTTCACGATGACAATACAGTCACGAGAAGTACTCCAAGAACAAGGGACACCCACTTTGCATGCACATTGATTTTCACAGTGCCAGAATTCTCGTTTGTGGGATTAGTCTGAGACGATTCTGAAGAATCTGGGGATAGTGACTTCTCCTTATCCGCTTTAGGAGCCTTTGCGGATGGTTCTGGTGCCAAAGAAGGAGCCTTTGCAGGTGCCTTGGCCACTGCAAAGAAGTCCATAGGAAGAAGCACCTTCCCCACCTTATAAATAGCAAGATGCTTATCTGTATATATAATGCCAGTGATGGTGGTGTTAACCTCACCCGTTGAGATGTTCACGCTCCCACCGTAACTTATCACATTCAGTTCCACCTTCCCAGGTTTAGCTCCTGCAAGTGTTCTCACAGGGTTCGTCAGAGTATCAAAGTTGGAGCTAGACACATAGTCTGAAAGAACGTGGAATTGTAAGAGCTCGAGTTTTTGTCCATCAGAAAGAGAATTGAGGAAGCCTGCTTTGAGTTCAGAGAAGGCACTGTCATCAGGTGCAAGAATGGTTATGCCACCAGATTTAGTAGTTAGGAGCTGTGCATTGAGTTGGTTGATCAATTGGGTGGTTTTCATGAGGCGGATTAGGATGTTGAATGACTTGGCCTTCCTCAGGATTCCAACAATGTCAACGGCTGCAGTGTCAGGGGTGGAATCACTTGGTGACTGTGGCAATGAGGGAACCAACGGTTTTGGGGCCGCTGCTGGTGGGGTAGGGGCAGGTTGGGGTGGTTTGAGAGGGGCAGAAGCTGGTGATAATTGGGCTAAAGTGGTGCTGGAATACAAGAGGGAAACTAGCAGTGCTAGTGAGAAGGACAAGACAGATTGCTTTTTCATCATGATTTAGTTTTGGTGAATGAATGCTTTAAGGAATGGTAGGATTTGTATTGGGTATTATCACTCGATGCATCGATGATATGGGGGAGATGGCTTTTATAGAGCAAGTCTGGGAGTGAAAGACAATGATATTGATAGGTGGGTGAAAGGCTTTGTTTCAAACCTTAAAATTGCGATTAGTGAACATATTGTTAGCTGGCAAAGGAGATTGGGGCTGTTGCATCAACGAAGATAGACATGGATGTGAGATAAATGGGAGATAGCAATGTGATTTTTCGATTGAAGGCTACACCGCAATCTCACATCGTGATTATTTGGTTTTGTGAATTGTATAGATTTTTGCTGAGACCGTTGGAATCAAATGGCACGATTTTTTTGCAGGAAATTAGGGTGAAATGAAGAGTTGTTGAGATGCCTAACTAATAAATCACTAATAGCAGTACAACATTTGGCTGTGTGCGAGACTAATAATCCAGTTCGGGTTGCTTTACTTATCTTTCTCAGTGTGGGTAAGAGATTTTCTTTTAGTTAAAAGGATTAAAGCTTTGCTCCGAATAAAACAATTTACCCTTACCTTTCATGGAAAGGTGGTGCATCAATCATGATTTGTGGTGGGAGATCAAGGAGTGCTGAGTTAAGAGTGAGAAGAGGCAGAACCAAAGTATTGGCAGGTGCATGAAGATGTGAACATATGCAACTATTTGCATTAACGTCATAATTTGTAGGTTATCATCACACATCAAGTGGATGCATGTATCTATGAAAATCTAATCTAACTTGAGAGGCACATGGTGACTCTGTGTGTAGAGATTGACACATTGCAATGATACGACCAAATTGATACTCAATGTCTGAGAGACATTTGTTTAACTGAGTGAGAATCTAAGGCCACCTCTAACAGAAGTGCTTACATTAATGTTTTGTTTATTAAGCACTGGTCTTTAATAAGATTATGTAATAGGAGCATGTGTGCTTATCAAGCATCACTCAAAGAGTAAGCATCCATTTTTTTTAGTCCAATTAATATTAAAAAATTAATAAAATTAATATTGATGAAATATAAGAATGTAAAGTTATTGTGAGACTCATTTAGTAAATTTTTTAAAATTGTTGGATTAGAGAAAAGTGTTACTTAAGTTGTAAAAAATAAAATTTAGTAATATATAATGATGAGACTGAATATGTGTAAAAAAATAAAAAGAGTGATATGCTGGGCAATGGAGGTACTTGTGTGGAGCATACTTATTGCAAGCACCGAGTCTTATTAACGGATGTCTGATGGAGCAAGTGCTTGATAAGCAGTCATGAAGCATATGCTTATAAACACCCGTGCTTAAAAATTTTGCGAGGCTTTTGTACATGTATTTTAATGAAATGGTGATAAAATGTAAGTATAGATTTATTTGTGGGATCCACTTGAGATGTGTAAAAAGTAGATAAGAGAGATGTAAGAGAAAAAAAATAAATTTGGTAGTAGGATTTTGCCACATGAATTTAAATATGTTGTAAAAACAAAAGACCGATTTAGACGAGAAGAGAGCAAAGTAAGCAGTCAACAGTTACCGAACTTGGTAGAATATTTTCCAAACGACTAACGTATCGATAAGCACTTACCTCTCTAACGAAATTATTTTTATTGAAAGAAAGATGTTTAAAAATTTTAGCTTAAATTTTAAATATTTAAATAATATGATGTTATATTTGTATGTTAAATTTATGTAACATAAAGTGTATCATAATATTATAAATATTATTGTGGTATATAATATTTAAATGAGATTTTTATATTTGAACACTTAAAGATTGCATTCATGCATTTAAAACATTGAAATATAATGAAGTTCCCGTGACCACTCTTTTAACAATGTCATCTTAAAATGAATAAAAAATTAAATCATTAAGAATGATTTCAAAGACTAAACTATTAAATATAATTTAAAATATTAATACCAAGCATAACATTAATATAAAGTGACTAATTGACTATGTTTAATGCACGACATTAATGGATTAAACTGGTTTCTTAAAATAAGCCCTTTTTCGGATGATAAAATTTATTTTTAATTATTGTCAAATGACAAAGTTTTTGCCCATGTGTCAAAGTCCAAATTTAAATAGCAAAGTCAACAACAACTAAAAAACTCCTTTTATATATAATTAGTATAACACTAGTGTAATTTAGGGATGACAAAATGAGTTGGGTCAGCCTATACCTGCCCGATAAAAATGTAAGGCTTAAACTTTAAATTTGATAACTGTTAACAACACACTCTTTTGAACACACTCTTTTATTGGTTGAAATTTCTTAGAAATTACAAAAATTTGTGAGTCCCACATCTCTATTTAATCTCTCCCTCTCTCTCTCTCCCTCTCACAATTTGTAGTTTTCAATAAATTTCAACCAATAATTGTAACATCACAGGTGTTTACGAGGGTGAGAAGTGATCATCTGTGCAAAGGAGATGAAGCATAGACAAGGAGTGGCTTATGACAAGCTTCCAACGAGAGGAATATATAAATGAATCGAATACACAATAAAATGAAAGGGATATAAGACTATATAGTTGATGATACCTTATTGAAATTAATTATTACTATCTATACTAACAAGATTCATTTACTTTTCGATATCCTATTACTTAAGAACTCCACAATTAAGCATGTTTAACTTGGAACAATTTTGGAATGAGTGACCTCCTAGAAAGCTTCCTAAGAAGCGTGAGGAAAAAGCACACTAAAAAATCTTGTATTTGTAGGAATAGTCGTCAATCCTAAAAGTGGGCAAGTGTTACAATAATAGAGTGCGTGTTTCTAACACTTCTCCTTAAAATTTTGAGTCTGAATTCAATCTAATTTTTTTTACCTAATCTGATCATGGTTTGACGTAGACTTAACACGCAAAAAATCCAAAGACCTTGGGTTTTTACCAAATTTGGGCCTTGTTTTTTTAAACCCAAATTAAATTTAGACATTTTAGACCTAGCCTGCTATAGCTCGCAATATACATCAGGTTGGCCTGCATTGGGCCAGATAGCCCATCTTGTCACCTTTAAATTTAAATAGTAAATTAAATTAAAAATATAAATATAAAATATTTAAAATTACAATATTTTTAAATTTAATGAAAGGGTGTTATTATAAATTAAATTTAATGAAATATATAATAAAAAAGCATACTTTTTATAAGAAAATTATTTATCTATGAATAAATATAAATTAGTTTGAAAATAAAGTATAAAAGTATTAGTAACATCTCTTGTTTTTATTTGATGAAATTCATGTGGATGTCACTCAATATATGACTCCCAATTCTAAACTAGTGAACCATTAATTTCAACTAATAGTAGATAGCATATTTCTAGCATTCCTTAAAATAAAAATAAAAAATACATTCAGCTGAATTTGAATTGTTTAGGCCCCGTTTGGGGTGGTTGCAAGTTTTTGGCTTTTGGTTTTCAAATGCAATTTTCGAGACAAAACGAGTTTGGCTAAAATGAAGTTGAAATGGTTTTTAACTCAATTTCAAAATACTTTTACATTCATTTTCAAAACAAAAAAAAAAGGATTTGTGAATTTGGATTTTGGTTTTTAAAAAAAAATACATATCATTATATTTGACAATAGTCTTTCTTGCCACCACCACCACCACAACCATCGCCATTGTTACCACCACTATCACTGCCACCACTACTGCTGTCGTCATCTCCGCAGTTACTGTTACCACCACCACCACCGCTACCACCACGACCAAGACCACCAGCACTGCCACCACCATTACCGCTGTCACAACTACCACGACCACTGGCATCACCACCATCATCACCGTTGCCACAACTACCACCCATCACTGTTGCCACAACTACCACGACCACCAGCATCACCTCCACCACCACAAACTTTATCACCACTACCATCGTCACCGCCACGACCACGATCACGACCACCAACGCTGCTGCCACCACCACAGGTAATGTCACCACCACCACTGACTCTGCCACCACCATCACCACTGGCACCAGCCACGATCACCACCGATACCGCCACAACCACCGCCGTCGGCACCGCCACAACCATCACCTTCGGCATTACCATCGCCACCACCATCATTGTTGTCGTCACCACTATCATTGTCGTCACCACACAAACATATTCTTAAACTAATTTTAACAGAATAAGAAATTTCAAAGTGAATTTATTTTAAAACCAAAAATTAGAAAAAAAAAACTAAAACTAATTTTTAAAAACTAAAAACTAGTTGTAGTTTTTGAAAATTTCAAAACTTACAACCAAAAACCACCCCAAACGAGCCTTAATTTATAGTTATTAGGCAAGTGGAAGTGGTGATTTCAAGTTGACAATGCAATCCGATCTAAAATTCATTGAAACAGATAATGGGACGAGTCAATCTTACAAACTCTAAATGGACCTAAACAATTTTGTGCTTGGTGGAAGTATCTCTGCTCAATAAAATCAATGAGATTTGTTACTCAAAGTTGGTTTATTTATGGTAGGACAAAGAAATTGGGAAGCGGATCAGTTATAAGATTTTGATATGACATATGGCTAGGCCCAATTAGTCCCAAAGACCGATTTGTGAGACTTTATGTACTATTTGAAGACAAGTCAGCACTTGCTGTTAACATGGGAAGTTAAAACTCATGTATTTGGAAGGTGTATAACAATGGTATTTTTTGTATTGCGGTGTAACCTAGTATTTGTTTAAATTAGGTGAATACACTTTTTTCACCTCCTTTAATTACCCACAGCAATTTATAATTAGTGAGTGTCCGAACCTATGTCATCAGAATCAAATTGGACTACTAACAAAATTGTTGATCTAAGTAAAACTGGACTCAGATTTTTTAAATAAAGTTTTAAATTTGAGTTTTGTGGATGAAAAAAAAAACATAGATAAAAAGAGAGACCCCACTAAAGATGACCCAACAGAGATTTGTCTTCAGCAAAGCCGATAAATACTTCGTATTTGTAACATAATTACTCAAAAAAGAATCAAATTGAACTAGTTGGTTGGACTGATCCAATCAAGAATCAGTCACCAAATCAGTTCATTTACTCCTAAAAATTAGTCTGGCAAATAATCAATTGAATCATTTCAAAAGCGTGCAAAATTGATTTAAACCAATTTATTGAAAAATATTTTTTTAATTAAATAAACATACATAATATTTAAATGATTGATATTTATATAATTATATTTATTTATATTATTATGTTGTTAAACTGAAATGTTATGATATTTATAAGTAAAATTTAATCTTTAATATTATGAAATTATTAATATTATGTTTTTTGATTTTATAATATATTATATTACAAACTAAAATAATATTATTATCAATTTAACTACAATTTAATTATGATTAAACTAATAAACCTTGAACTACTTCCTTCACCAATTCAATGGTCGAGTTTCAAAACCTTCGTGTAAATTCACAAATAAACATTTTAGTGTATATAACCTACAATAAGCCTAACAAATTGGACCTATTAATTGGTAAATTCGGGTCGATCATTTTTTTTTCTTCTTTAAATTAAAATACATCATAGACTTGCAAAATATTGAAGCAACCTCTGTTGAAGTGTGCATAAAAAAAAATAAAAAAATAAAAATTGAAACGGCCATAACATATCTCAAAATAAATTCATAAACGGACACAACAATCTCAAATCCTCTAATCCACTCTGATAGTTCACCACTATAGTACTCACTCCTTTCTCGCAATCATAGCACTCTTAAATATTAACTGCATGGTAAGTAATGGTTTGGATTTTGGTACACTCATCAAATTCTGTTTTGGTTTACGATGACAATGCAGTCATGAGAAGTACTCCAAGAACAAGGGACACCCACTTTGCATGCACATTTATTTTCACGGTGCCAGAATTCTCGTTTGTGGGATTAGTCTGAGACGATTCTGAAGAATCTGGGGATAGTGACTTCTCCTTATCCGCTTTAGGAGCCTTTGCGGATGGTTCTGGTGCCAGAGAAGGTGCCTTTGCAGGTGCCTTGGCCACTGCAAAGAAGTCCATAGGAAGAAGCACCTTCCCCACCTTATAAATAGCAAGATGCTTATCTGTATATATAATGCCAGTGATGGTGGTGTTAACCTCACCCGTCGAGATGTTCACACTCCCACCGTAACTTATCACATTCAGTTCCACCTTCCCAGGTTTAGCGCCTGCAAGTGTTCTCACAGGGTTGGTCAGTGTATCAAAGTTGGAGCTAGAAACATAGTCTGAAATGACGTGGAACTGTAAGAGCTCGAGTTTTTGTCCATCAGAAAGAGAGTTGAGGAATCCTGCTTTGAGTTCAGAGAAGGCACTGTCATCGGGTGCAAGAACGGTTATGCCACCTGATTTAGTAGTTAGGAGCTGTGCATTGAGTTGGTTGATCAATTGGGTGGTTTTCATGAGGCGGATTAGGATGTTGAATGACTTGGCCTTCCTCAGGATTCCAACAATGTCAACGGCTGCAGTGTCAGGGGTGGAATCACTTGGTGACTGTGGCAATGAGGGAACCAATGGTTTTGGGGCCGCTGCTGGTGGGGTAGGGGCAGGTTGGGGTGGTTTGAGAGGGGCAGAAGCTGGTGATAATTGGGCTAAAGTGGTGCTGGAATACAAAAATGAAACTAGCAGTGCTAGTGAGAAGGACAAGACAGATTGCTTCTTCAACATGGTTTTAGTTTTGGTGAATGAAGGCTCTGGTACTTTTGGAAAGGAATGCAAATGGTAGGATTTGTATTGGCAATGAGCACTTGGTGCATTGATGATATGGTGGAGATGGCTCTTATAGAGCAATTTTGGGAGTGGGAGACAATGATAGGTAGGTGAAAGGCTTTGTTTTAAAGCCTTAAATTGTGATTTGTGAGCATACACACAGTTGCTAGCTGGCAAAGGAGATTGAGGTGTTGCATCAACGAAGATATACAGATGTAAGTTACAAACTAAACAGCTAAAGGGTTACTTCAGATGCTTCACCTGCTCGAATTTTTGTATTTTCCTTTTTTAATTATGTGAGATGTGGAGGTTAACAATGTATCGACACTGTTTTTGCAGACAACATTTACTCCTGATCAGATTGTTTTCATGTAAGTGTGAGTAATTAACTAATTAAGCTACATGAATGGGAAGCAAACCAGTCTTTGAGGAGGACTTTTTTAACTCGCCAGTTTTATGTAATTTATAATAATAGTATAACTTTGAAAAAAATTCTAAAATAATGTAAGTTGTAGCTAGAAATGTCACTTACCAAGCTGAAGTCATACTTATAAAATGTGAATTGATTTTGTAAATATTATTTAAGTATTTCGTTTGTAATAAATATAATTTACCTATTCTTTAATATATTACATAAGTCATAATTTTTTTTATAATGTAATAATATTATAAATTTTTATATAAAAATAAATTTATTTATCTTAAATATAATTATTTATTTATTTATTTTGAAAAAATGTTTTGGAACTAAATGATTTGTCCCACAATTGTAATATTTTGGGGCCTCATCAATTCTTGTTGGAAACTTAGATCTTTTCTTAGAATAACTATGGTAGCCCAAAGAACTGACAAATAATATTGTATATAATTATTTTATCTTTTTTAAAAATATTTTAAAAATTTCTGCCAAAAAAATCATTTTTTAAAAATTAATAAAAAAAAACTAGTCAAACAAAAAAATCCATAAAAGACTTGTGCCATGGTGGAGGACCAATTTTAAATTGATTGTTTTATTTTTAAATTAAAAAAAAAACTACCCAAACACTAAGCAGGAAGGTTAGAATTAGAACAATATTCGGCAACCATGGATTATACTACTATTAAAAAGTGTACAAGGCTTTCTCGAAATTGTGAAATATTTTCAAGAGAAATGAGCATGGAATTACATAAGCTTTTCCTTTTATTAATCAATGAAAATTAATTTTTATAGATTTAATTCCTCAAGTAAACAAATATATGAAGGGGCAAAATAAAGACACGCTTACTATTAATTTGAATTAAAACGCCTCGTAAATTAAACAAAGAATCAATAATAAAAACAATGACTTTCTCACTTCATACATTTGCTCCCTTTAAAATAGTCAAATCCATTTTTCATATAAAGAAAAAGCAGTGTTACAAAATTGATTGCCCCATAAACCACCATCGATTTATAAAAGGCAATGAATAACAATACAAGAGTACCTAACTCCCACAGAATGATAGCCTCAAGTTCTTTTTGCATTACTTGTAGTTTAATTGAAAAAGTATCTCCTCCATGTTCATGCACTCAAATGTAGTTGAACTCGTTTGAGGACTGTCTGGTTCGAGAATTATCTCCACTGGAAATGAACTGTAACTGCTTAAGAACTGAGAAAATGACAGACACCCTTGGAAACAATGAAGATTGAAGTTTACAATTGTTGGAACCTACAGGGTCATACACATTACAAAGCAATGGATGATCATCGACTTGGTTTTGATCGTTTCTTTTGTTTCTTATATTGTTCATAAAGCTGTAGTGATAGTGCAGTCCTATCCAACTCCCTTCTCAACCTTTCATTCTCCTTGATGTCATGAAGAAGCATAAAATGGGAATTAAGTTTCCTTTGCAACTCATCATCGTCGAATGAACTCGTAACTTTTGTAGAACCAACGGAAGGTGATGTAGCAGTGCCATTTGTTCGTCTCTTCTTGTTATTTAATTTTATACTGCCACTTTGTGTGAAACATAATTCCTGGTCCAGAGACATGTCCTTAAAAGCTTGTTGAGGAGAGGACTTGGATAAAAGGACCTGGTTATGTGCAGTACTCATGCTTGAAATGCCCGAGGCCAGTGTTGATATAGCTGGATGATAATGCCTGGACAAAAGATTGAGTTCCCAAAGTACTGAGGCAAGGGCACCACTTAAATTGGGGTCTGTGGAATATGGTTGATATTTCTGCATACCAAAGAGGCAGACAGTCCATAAAAGCAGACAGAAAAATAATGGTCCTCACTAAAATATTTTGCAATCAAATTCACTCGTTTAGCATTTTTGCCATAGACAAAGACTTAGAAATTCATATTCACGCAGACTTTCTTTCAAAAATAGGATCTCTACAAAAAAAAAAAAAAGTTTTATATAAAAGAATAGTTTCAGGCTGATGTAGACTACTACTTTGGAAGCATTTCTCCCTGTTTCCCCTTTCCTTTATAATTATACCAGGTTCTTCCTCGCCATTTCATTATCATTTATCTCTAAATAAGAGGTCTTATGCTTCGTATGCCAAGAATTTTAACAAATGCATAAGTTTGTTGTATTATTAATATTAGCTATTACACAATCCAGAAAAATAATTATAGTACGCTTTACCATCATAGATCTGAAGGTAATTTAATAATTAGTAATACACTAAAAAGAGACATGGGGACAACCAAGTGCATTTTACCTAGCAGAATACAAATGTAACCAAATATATTTGTAACAAGCACTATATTAAAATAAAAGTTTGCCTATTTACAAGACATATATACTGACAAACCCATGTCACAGATTATATTAACTTCATATAAATGCAATTTCAAGAAAAACAAGCATCACCTTAAACTTGCTTTTTTGGCATCTTATAGTGTTCTAATAATGGAATTTTAAAAGAGGATATCACTAATGGATACTTACGAGGAATGGAGGACTACTTGTTTTGGCATACCCAGTTTAATTTTCCTTATTTCTTTTATTATGACTCTTCAGGAGGATATCTTAACATCTGCACTCTTGTTGAACACCCTCTTCTCCCCATTTAATTAAATTTCTCAAACTATAAAAAAAGAGGAGAAAAAATGAAGCAAAGATTCTGCGCTTGATGCAAACAACTAATACATGAAAGAAGCTTACAGGAATTGTGCCAGAAACAGAGCCCCCTCCAATGTCATTTTCCAACAAATTTCTGCACTTCACATTCTTCTGAAGGAGATGCTTTACTGTGACCAAGGCTGAAATTGGTTCAAAGGAAAACTAATATTAAGTCTGTTTCTCTTTGCTTTTACTTTTCTATTTCCTCTGTGTTTTATTTCCAAAGGTAGTAGCATATATGAAATTGAAGGTTGATATAAGAATATTAAAACATACCAGCCATTGAATCTGCAGATCCAACACACAGTGAAAACGTTGCTAATCGTTTTATAAATGCAGCAGTCTTTTGCATGTCATGTTGCTTATCTTCACACAACATTATCTTCAAAGCTTCCGCCAACACCTCTCCTTGATCTCTGTTTCATAAAAATAAGCATATAAATTAACTAGAATAAGTTAAAACATAAAAACCAAGCTAAAAAATTTACTAATAAGGTGCATCTCCTTGTACAACATTACCTGAAAGTTAAACCAATGAAAAAAACAAAAAACAAAACAAAACAAAAATCAATAGCACTTATGCTTCCATTGGATGCAAACAGATGTACATGTATGTCTGCATCATGCATATATGAAATATAATCAATTTTCCAACAAAAGTATATATCAAAGGAATTAACTAAAGCACAAGCAGTTAGGTGATAGCCTGGTAATCATTTTTATCTCCAAGTCTCTAATACACTCACTCATGAAAAGGCCCCTGGGGCTTTAGGTGTCAATATATACAAGCACACTCTACTTCAGGCAAAAATTATAATTTAATTAGAAAAACGAGGGCAGCAAAGACAGAATTCCTAAGCATATGATAATGAAGAGTTTGATACCTACCAAATCTAAAAGCTTAAGATGTTAGACAGAGACCCATAGGATGTATTGTATTGTATCTCTAACAATACAATTTGTTATTTTAGTTACTAATTTTATATGAATACTTACGTATGTAAACTAACATGTAAGACAACACAAAAGAACAAGTACATTAATATCAAATCCACAGAAATGAGCTATCCTGCATGTCTTGTAGATTTTCAGAAACAGAACAAACTGGTCACTTGGAAAAAAAAATGAAAAAGGGGGGGGGACTTCAGGGTATTGTATTTTAATGCAAACCTTCCTGGCCTGTATTCAAGTACAAGATTGTAAAGATGGAGAAAGAAATCTTGTAAATCAACATTCAAGGCATCAAGATTGTTCCTCATCACTTTAAAAGCAACAATGCAACATTGGAGACGTTCAGATACAGTCAGATATTTAGAACACTTGTCAGAAGTGTTGCCTGAGTTGCTACTTCCAGAAGCAAGCACTTTCAGATGGTTCATTAGATCACCCATGAAATCAAGGTCAATCAGATGTGAAAATTTTGCCAGTCCTTTCAGACATGGAGCAAGCAAAGGGAGGGGTTCCACTGCAGCAGATAATGTCGCAGCATTTGCTTCAGGCCTGAGCAAAATAAATAGAGGGAAAATTATCAACCATCATGACAGAAAGTGATTAATTCTCATCCAAAAGTTACTTCAGCTCAACACAAACAAAAACTATCCAAGAAAAATTAACACAGCAAAATATAAAGAAAAAAAAAATTAAGTATCTATTTCAATGGGGGTTTATAAACCCAAGAACACTAATGTTTCCCTCTGATATAGTAATACACATGATATAAAAACACACCTGGCACCTATGGACTGCATTGTATGCTTCAAAATACGAAAGTATGTCTCAAAGACAGCAGAGAGTGTTTCAGTTTGCATCTGTCTCCTCTCCATAACATCCGGGGCAAAGGATGCAGCCTTGTAGTCAGCTTCAACCTACAGAAGGCATCACTACAATATCATCCCAACCAAAATCCAGAACAGTGACTTTTACGGGGAAGAGTAATAACCTCCACTCTTGTCTTAGAAATCAATTCTCGCCTACTTTTCTTTCTATCATTCTCCACCAACTGGTTTGATGCTTCCGAGTTTTTCCTTTTCTTACTTTTCTTGTTTTTTAATTTCTGATCCTCTTCTATCTTTTCAGACTTCACAAGATCCTCATCAAATGAAAGGGACAAGAAAACCTGAAAAGGAATTGAAAATAACAAACATTACTTAACAGCTCTGTTAAACATTCCACATAAAATAAAATAGGTTTCACTCAAATAGCTACAGGACACAATTTATTTGTGCCTTCTTTAAGGAAAAACCACTTTATTTATTAAAACATATGTTTAAACAATTTACCATAATTATGTAAGTTTTTCGGAGGAAAAAAACTATTTTAGAGCTTTACCCATTAGCTAAAAATAATAACTTTTTTTTGGGGGGGGGGCGGCCTCAAAAAATAGTTGTATCATAGAATAACTTTTTTTCAGCTTGACCAAGCAGGCCCTTGATTGTTTTACCACACAGAAAAATAAGTAAAATAGCAACTGATTAGAGAAACAGAAAATTGACAAAGTATAGACTATAGACTTCAAACAAAAGATACTAATATAGGAGGGGGTGGGTCATACATCAACAGAATCTAGGTGCATTTGGCAATTATGAGCTTTAACATGATTGGCAATCAATCGAACAGCCTCCACAGTAGCTTCACCCCCATGCTTACCCTCATTTGTAAAGAGTGATTTAATTGTAGAACAACAAAGTTTCCTGTCGAACAGAAACAAGAAATTTCAATCAGGTACAAAATAGCAAGTGTCACGAAATAGAAAAATCATTATCCGCATGTATTATCTAGCCAAAAAAATAACTGGTAACCCACAAGGTATTGTTTTACCAAAAGATTAAGTGGTCAATGTTAAAAATAGAAGCTAAGTAAGCACAACTTTGTCTTTCC
Source organism: Spatholobus suberectus (assembly GCA_004329165.1). Classification (NCBI taxonomy): domain Eukaryota; kingdom Viridiplantae; phylum Streptophyta; class Magnoliopsida; order Fabales; family Fabaceae; genus Spatholobus; species Spatholobus suberectus. The sequence continues at coordinate 77,757,395 of CM014731.1, read as the reverse complement.
ACTACTTGAGAATTGAAATTAGAACCGTGCCTGACTTTCAGAACTCAGCTTCCAGGGAAAAGTGAATAATGTCACAAAAAATATAACTAATAGAAGAAATATTGTTACAGTGCTTAGAGACACAACTTACAACTTACAATCATTGAATGAAACAAGATATTTAGTTATGAAACTTGGCAACAAGTTCCTGTGGTAGAGTTCATTACTGACAACACACCTGAAGCGTGTATTATTTTTAAACATTAAAAATGATAGTTGTTTAAATGGACAAAGACATGGTGATGTTGGAAAATCCTAAGCCCTCAATGCAACTTCAACAATAATATTCACATCCTCCAATTCTTTTTGATAAGGTATGCTTTCCAAAACTTGGCAAAATATTCTGTATACTCTCCAACACCACCTCAATCCCAAGAAATCAATTTGCACACATTATTTCCCCAATCAATAACTCAAGGGAACTTCCATTAAGAAAGAAAGAAAATGCTTTTTCTGTACATTTATAAAATCCAATTGCCAGTAAATTATAGACAACTTTTATGTACACTAGAACTACACAAGGCAGTCTAGCATTTTAATCCAACAAGAACCCAATTATCATAGACTTTTGCCTTATGTCCCAAATGACTGCATACATATTACATAGTTTCCTTTTCTGATGATTGAATCTTCACTCTAAAATTTGAAGAACATTTATAAAACTAATTTCATGCTTTTCATAGGGAATTATACAAAATTCAGGAGAAAGTTTATTATAATGAAGAATGAATGGTCAACACCAAAGATACAACAGAACCTTATAGCCTCATTAGTAGAGCTTATGTTTCTGACAGAAGCATCCAACAAACTTTCACGAAAGTTGAAATGGGGATTTGCATCAAGCAAAGAACAAATACAACGAACTGCTACATGCTGAAATAAAGGCTTCTTTTCTAAGGCTATCAGCCTTTGCAAATATGCCTGACAACATGACAAAAGTAAAAAAGAAACATCTTAGTGGCACAAATATTAACAAAATTCATATTTTATAATAATTTCAAACAAGATATCAGAAAAAATTTGACCAATGCCCAATGGAGGAAGTAGGTTCAAGAAAAAGGCAACAAGCACCAATGCAAGCACAGTAACTGGAAGTCATATATGACAGTATAAATATCTTTCAGCTAAATAAAGTAATTATAGTATATTACGTAACACTTAAGCATGAACATGAACCTTGTATGCTGAAAGCAGAGTTGACTCATAATAACGCATCTTTCTAACAGCCTTTGAAACCTTCATTTCTAGTTCCTTTTCACTAGGAAGCCTGATCCGATAGCTGCCACATTGCATCCATCAACATGAAAGTTGAAACGTTAAAAATAGAATTAATGTTTATTGTCTAAGCAAAATAATCATAATATCATTACATATAAAATGTGCATTATAATATATCACTATCAGGCAATACCCAGGGACAATATCTTTGAAAACAGCCAAGAGGGATAGAAGTCCAAGTTTAACAATGGTATGATCATTATCTTTAGACATTTGCACCATCTCCTTCAGAAATTTAATATTGGAATCTGGGTCTGTAAGCAAGGCATTCCCCAATTCTGCAAGTTTATGCTTCTTACTTTCAAATGCCTCCTCAGCTGTAAGATCTTCTTTTACCTCAGCCTAAACAAAGTAAAGAGAGCATACCAAAAATTATGCACAACATCAAGTTCAATAATTTCTAGTCTTGTAAAAAAAAGTTGGCAGTTCAAGAGAATATATGAAATTTACAATTAATATGAAAAAATAATTATTTTTACTTTTAAGTTGAATGCTTGCTACACAACATTTCCAACACATTCTATTATTAGGTGAATTTATGTAGATCCTATTAAATAACTTAGGCACACTCTTTATTTAGTGAGACGCACATGAAAATAACTTAATAGTGTGTGCTGCTAGTATTTCTCTGTTTTTAATGGATAGAATTGTTGAAGTGACATACTATGACAATTAAGAAAAAGGAAAAGAGAACCTTAGTACCGTAACAGTGAAATGCATAAAGACAAAAGCATACATGAAAAATAACAAGCAACTACCTCTGAAAAACAGTTGTTGATGTGTGTGACACATGATTCATCAGAACATCACAAAGTAAATCTGCTATTGCATGCAATCAATTAAAAACAATTTTATCTTTTTTATCATTTCATTAGATTTTTTTTTTAACAAAGCATTCCGTTTGAAAATTGATACAGCATCAGATGGAAAAAAGAAAAGAAGCTTTGAAACCATAAAAAAGAGTAAAATAATATTGTTAATTTGATTGAATAATACCAACACTGCTGCTTGTGGTGTCTCTTCCACTTCTGCTTTAGCCACCTCTTTCCCTTGTTTTTTTGCCTCTTTTTTCATTTTCTTAAGTTTGGCTCTCTTTTCAGCCTTAGTTAGCTTCACTAAACCTTTGTCTGCATCGACATCCTCTCTAGTTCCCTCTTCACTTGGATCATTTTCTGATACTGTTTTTGTAGCTGCAGAATGTGAGAACAGCATCTGTTACCAAAGCACTTAATAAAAGAAATAAAAGAGTAATCAGGTGACAACAATGCATAAATTATATATAAAACACTACATACCTGTCCGGTAATAGAGTTTTCCATCCAATGTCTTGATTGGAAGAGCATCTACACGATCAACCTGCAAACCAGTTTCCTCTTTTTCTTTCTTGAGAGCATTCTTTTGCATGCGTTTCTCATAGAGTTTCTCCAAAGCATCTTCCTTGATATCAGCAACCCGTGTAACATGCCTAAGGATGAGCGGGAAAGTTATTTCTTAAGTAATCCCATCATATAAAACTCATAACAACAACGTACATTCACATAAGCTAGACAGTTACAATTCAGAAGACATTTCTACACTGTACAAGTGACGGCAACGAGATAACAACCATGCTACATGCCTGCCCTAAAAAATTCAAATAGCAGGCTCAAAAAGTTTTTTGTCACAATACAATGAGTGATAAAAATGTTATAATACAAAAAATAAAAAATAACTTTTCATTGCCTATCTTATTGCTATAGAAACTTCTGAGTGATAAGTCTGTAAAAAATTTCTATTTTCATAAACGGTAAAATAAAACATTTCACATAATTATGCACCTAAACAATCAAAGCTCACAACAAACATGGATATGCCAAGTTTCTCAATACTAACATAAACTTCACAACCTCGGAAAGCTTTCAAAGGGCAAAATATCTTTCCCTATTCAAAACTTGTGACGAAAATGTCCTAAACTTTCAGAAACAGGGTTACTTTAGCTAACAATTTACACAGAACGTAGCATTGCAAGTAAGGGCACTATAAAACATTACAAAAACTATTGAAAAAAAGGACACGGGATTGGAAGGAAGAATCGAACTTGGTGATTGAATGGGTGTCCAAGCTGGAAAGCAAGGAGGCATAGCCGCGGTTCTCCTTGACGAATCGGAGGTCATCGTCGGAAACCTCAACTTCGTCGTCTGGAATCTCCGGCGGAAGCTCCGGTGGAAGGACGATTTTCTGCTTCTTCCCCATCGATCAGTTTGGTTGGACTTGGATGGATGAGAGTGGGGTTTTGTTAGGGTTTATTGTTGTTAGGTCTTGACGCTCCAGAGAAATACGTTGCCCCCAATTTAAGCAACGGGTCGAACCGACCCGATATGACTTTCTCGGCTCGGTTTGTATTTATCAAACCCGACCTTGTTCGGTTCGGGCGTTGGGTTGCCAATTTTCACGACGACCCGAACCTACTGAATATTACTGCTTCTAATTCCAGATAGTGCGCACCCATAGCACACGGCACCCACTCATCCTCGTTATTCGATTGTTGCGTAACTGTGGAGGATGGTGCGAGCGGTGGCTTCCGCTAATGGCGGTGGTGGCTTGGCTTCGGTGTGGTGCCTGAGAAAGACCCCTTTTGGCTTTTGTATTTTTCTACTGTATGCATGTCAATTGGTGGGTATGTGGGTTGGTTGATGGTTCCCGCTTCTCAGGTTCTGATTTCTGAACACGAAAGAGAGAGAAAAAAAAATGGTTTAATTATTAATCTAATTCTTTAATTTATTTATTTTATTTAATTAAGTTTTTTATTAAAAGATTTAATTAGATTGTATTATTTTTAAAAATATTTTAATACTATTTTTTTCATATTAAATGACATTGTTTTCTGTTTAATTTTATATTAAATGAAATGAAAAACGTAATAAAAAATAATATTTTTTTAGACAAAAAAACATTACAGTATTTTTTTAAATAATAAAACTTAATTAAATCTTTTAATAAAAGAGAAATCAATTAAATGAAATAAATAAATTAAAAAAGTAAATTAATAATTAAACAAAAAAAAATATTTATCGGCATTTTTGTTGGATGACCCGATTATCCGACCCGTGCCAACCCAATGGACACTTGGTTAGTTCATTCAAGTTTCCAACATAAAATCAGAAAACTCCGATCAACCCAACCCAACATTTCAATCAATTTGGATTTCTGAAGATCCCAAATCCGACTTAACCAGTCCAATTACACCACTCATTTAACCGTTGACCGTTCCATTTCTTCTCTTTTCCGAATTTGTCCAATCACGAATTATAGTTTCTTAGACAGGGTGAGTCTGTAGGAAGATAAAAAAATAATAAATATTTTTAAATATAAAAAATAGATTATTTTTATAATGTAAAAAGAAAAAGGCTTTAAAAATTTATATTAACAACAATAAAATTTGAAAATAATAATATTTCTATTTAATAAACATCTTATTAAAACAAATTCTATAATCAACATCCTTAATTACAACTGATTTTGCTAATTAATGTAGAGAAAATAGGTTATATATTGACAGTGTAAATCAGTTTTATACTATCATTCAATCACAACTCACTATGTATGGTAAGCTAGTTGGCTTTGATAATAATTATCCTAAAAGTCACACTAAAGCTGATTTTTGATTGGTTGATAGTATAAAAGTTTGCACATTGACAGTGTATAGCAATTAAATTCATTAATGTAACTATCAATTTTATGCAAATAACATAACTATCTTAATTATATTATATATAATTATTTTTTCCACCAAGATTCTTGAATTAATTATATACTTATGAGATATATTTTTTAAAAAGTAAGATTAATTTAAATTAAGATAAATATATTATTTTAAAATATATAATTAAAATAATTAATGTAATTATTAAATATTTATAATTAAAATAATCAGTTGTAATTATTATATATAATTTAGTTTTTATCAAATGTAAATATTATATGTTGCTAGAAATTTTTATTAATGTATAAAAGTAATTAATATTATTATTAAACATATATAATTAAGATCATTATCCATGATTATTATATGTAATTTATTTATTTATTAAATGTAAATATTATACGTTGCTAGAAATTTTTTAATAATATGATTCAAGTAATTAAAGTAATTATTAGATATAGTATATAATTAAGGTAATTATCCATAATTATTACATATAAATTATTATTTATTAAATATAATTATTAAATGTCATTGAAAATCTTTATTTTTTTATTGATAAAAATACATAATTATATTATTTATGGTATTTACAATTGATTGTGGAAATCAATGTAATTATTAATTATATATAATTAAGAAAATTATCTTAATTATATATAATTATTTTTCCATCAAAATTTATATGAGACAACTCTTGAATTAATTGAGGTAATTATAAGATATATATTTTTAAAAAATAACAATATTCAAACTATAAATTGAATTAATTAAAGTAATTGTGAGATATATATTTGTTAAAAAAGGAAAATAAGATTGATTTAAATTAAGATAAATATATTATTTATTTAAGTATATTTTTTTGGTTTCCTGCAAGTAACCTTCTTTAAGGATGCGTTTGATAGAAGAGAAATTTTTTCATACTCAAGAATCATGATTCTTGGGAATCATAACTTTTGAAAATCATGACTCCTAGGAATGACAAAATTTTGTTTGGTTGGTCATAAATATTCTTAGGAATATTTATATTTGTTACTTGAGAATTACAATTTTTTACGTTTAGTTTTAATAGAACTTTCCCAGAAACTTTAATTATTTATCACATTAAATGAGTTAATAAAGGTAACGTGATATTTTTACTGCGATAAAACTTTTGTCCCAACTTGATAAAGTTAGATTCCCACCTCCCTCATGGAAACAATTTTGTGAAAAACATAAGTAAATTTTTTTTTTCAGAAAACAAAGTTTAATGGGAATGTTATTTTTTTAAAAATAAACCAAACATAGTAAATAAACATTCTCATCTTTAGATTTGTGAGAAATTAAAAACTTTCCTTATATTAAACGCCCCCTAAAAGTAATTTTGTTCGAATTTATTCAAGTATATTATTTACAAACATATCTTCTGGTATTTTTTTTTATTTATATGCTTAATATAATGATACTTGGTAATTAAACTATGATACTTTCTTTGAGAATTTTGGCTCTAATATGAAAAACATTGTCACAGGATTATTTTTTAAATTTGAAAAATATATTAAACCTTAGAATTTGAGAATGTGGAAAAATATCAGGGTCCATTTGTTATATTTTATTATGTATATGATACGTTACTCTTCTACCGTGATTTCCTCGTAGGAAAGCTCATTATTTAATTTTTTTTCTTGGGTCTAATATTTTTTTATGAAAAATTTGTAAACTATTCATAATAACCATAATAAATATAATTATGTATTTTTATTAATAAAAAATAATATTAATATAATTATTTATATGTATATTTAAATATTATATATATTTAATAACTTAATAATTATATTTATTACTTCAAATACAAAGAAGAAATTTAAGGAATAAGTGTAAAAAAGATTCCTGAAATTGATGATAATGTGACAATAAGAGAAGATTAAGGAAGGGAATTGTGTTATTATAGATTGTAGGTTATATATTATAGATAGACTAAAAATCATAAATTATAGATAGAGTGAATTACCATTTTAATCCACGAAATTGTAATGTGATGTCAATTTAGTCCCTAAAATTATTAAAATATCAAAATAATCTCTAAAATTATAAATCATCAATCAAACTAGTCTTTTTGTTAACCCTAATTAATTAACGACATTAAAAATGCTTATGTGATACATTAAGTGCCGTGGTGGCCTTCATGTCGTAGGGACTAAATTAACAATTCAAATTCATACCTTCCACGTGGGCAACACCTAAAATGAGAGCCCAAATACAATTGAGAGTTTGCCTCATCTCAAAGGTCAACATCGCCTTCGGGGTTTGCATCATTATCTTTGAGGTCATTAGGGTCACCTCTGATGTGTCTGGAACTAACTTCTAGTTTTGTATTGGGATAAGAAGAGATAGAGAAAGATTTCTCTCCAATCTCAGATACCTTCTGCTTTAACATTTTACCTAGGGCAGTATTAGGTGAACCTTCGTCTCTTAAGGAGACATCATGGATAAAGAAAAAGGAAGTTTGGAAGATTAAAAAAAGGGAACTGGGAAATTGAGCATAGCTGTAAAACAAAAAGGACGCTAATGGCAAAAATGAAAGACTTGTAGAGCAAAGGTGGTGAGAGAAAGAAGAAGGTTTAAAGAAGTGGAGAGTAAAGTGATAAAAATGAGGGTGGATACTTTATTTATAGCCAAAGGCATCGAGTCATCAAAGAAGAGCAATGATTGGGAGCCTTGGATCACCATTTCCCACCTCTTTGAAGGGGTATGATGTATTAACAAACCCCTTGATCAAGGGCTACAATCTTCTGCAGACAAAAAGCCTTAATCATGTAATGAGCACGAGAAGCCATAAGCATTTGAGTGTGACAAAACGAAAAGGTACAACCTGAGGAGTTGTGACCTTTCAATCAACATGTATCAAGGTGTGCCACTCCAAGCAATGGGTGCCCCCTAGGAGATAAATGAAAAGACAATGACGATTTGTTGATTAATGCATGCAACCATGCAATCAAAGGCATGACCTTTTACATCGGCATGATCAATTCGATAAGAGATTGTACTCGACCAAAGAATACACATCACTAAGCTTTTTTTGGCTCAAATGAGTTAAGAGTTCGAAGGCTTCTATATTGGCTAAGGTTATAACTTAGATTGATTAACTTGGCATGTTAATATAACTTGATTATTTAAGCTATTGTACCATATAAGAATGATCAACACTTGGAAAAGCATCTGAATGTTAGACATGAAGTCCCACATTGAGTGGGTCATTTTGTTGGCTACCCCACCAAGCTTATAAAATAGCCTTGGTGGACCCTTTTTGTATCATCCCAAAATCTTCTTCTTTCTTTTATATTTGTTTTGTTTACTCAGAGAAAAAGTCATAGAGAAAAATAGGTTTTCTTATAAGGTTCTCTTAGTAGTGGTATTCTCTTATTTTCTAGAGAGAGTGTTAATGCTCTCTCCTAGTGTTTAGAGATAAGTATTGTAATTTCTTCCATAGTGTGAAATTCTTTTTCTTGCCTATTTGTCAGTCCTTTTCTCATTTCATATTTTAGCTGCGTAATATTATTTTGTCACTTTGGTAACCAACACTGAATACATGTTAGTCGAAGATATACTCAATTAGGCTTAGTATATACCTCGACCAAGCTATATACTCAATGCAAGTAAGCTAATGGCTAAAAGATAACTAATTTATCTATTTGGCCAAAAATTGCGGAGAACATGTGAGATAACAAATAGGGGCCACAATTGCCTATGTCTCCTAAAAATGGGGAACACGATCATATTATTAGGAGAAAATTCAAATGATTTATCGAAAATCAATTACAGTATTTATTATAAAAAGGTGGTACATTACACAGGTAAAGGTAATTCCATTCCTACTCTTAAACACATATATCACTCAACGACTTGAGAATCAAATTGTTTTTACATGTATCACCACTTGTCATTCTAGGGAGATCGGAGTAGGAAGGACCATCACACACACTACCACACCTCAGCGGAAGAATATCTCGAATTTTTGCATGTACATATTGTTCCTTACTCTGTCACTCCTGATCACAAAAACCTTGTAAAAAACAAAAAATGAAATGACATCCATGCAAATCAAACAATAGTGTTTGATGGCGATGGCCATTGAAGCAAGAACATACTTCACTATCATCCAATTAAATCTCTTATTCCCGTATCTACCTTGATTGATACAACACCTTAATATCTCCTTACCACACATTCACAAATCACAGTTAATTATAAGGTTTTGAAATTAAGCCTTTCACCTACTTGTCATCATAAAGTCATAATCCTGCACATCATCGATGCATCAAGTACTTGTTACCATACAAAATCCTACCCTTTGCATTCCTTTCCAAAATCATCTAAACTTTCATTTAACAAAACCAGAATGATGAAGAAGCAATTTGTCATGTCTTTCTCACTATCATTGCTAGTTTCATTTTTGCATTCCACCACTACTTTAGCCCAATTATCACTAGCTTTTGCCGCTTTCAAACCACCCCAACCTATCCCTATACCCCACTAGCCGTAGCTCCTAAACAACCATTGGTTCCCTTATTGCCACAGTCACCAAGTGATGCCACCCTTGACACTGTAGCCGTTGACATTGTAGGAATCTTAAGGAAGGCAAAGTCATTCAACATCCTAATCCGCCTCATGAAAACCACCCAATTGATCAACCAACTCAATGCACAACTTCTAACCACGAAATCAAGTGGCATAACCATTCTTGCACCTGATGATAGTGTCATTTCTGAACTCAAAGTAGGCTTCCTCAACTCTCTTTCTGATGGACAAAAACTTGAGCTCTTACAACTCCATGTTCTTTCAGACTATGTGTCTAGCTCCAACTTTGATACACTGATGAACCTAGTGAGAACACTTATAGGGGCTAAACCTGGAAAGGTGGAACTAAATGTCATAAGTTATGGTGGGAGTGTGAACATTTCAACAGGTGAGGTTAACACCACCATCACTAGCATTGAATATACAGATAAGCATCTTGCTATTTATAAGGTGGGGAAGGTGCTCCTTCCTATGGACTTCTTTACAGTTACTAAGGCACCCTCATTGGCTCCAGAACCTTCAATTGATGTGGCAAAGGCACCAAAACCTGATAAGGACGAGTCATTATCTTCAGATTCGTCACTGATTATTTCCACTCAACAGAACTCTGGCACTGAGAAAATCATTGTGTACGGAAAGTGGGTGCCCCTTATTCTTGGAGTTTTTCTCATGAGTGTAATAACAACATAAACTAGAACTAGAATATGATCTGAATTTAATTTCCCACGTTCTAGCTAGTAGCAACACCATGCTATTAATACCAAGAGTGTTACAATGAGTTATATAATTGTGAGAAAGAAGTGAATAATAATGATGAATTTATTGAGAACTGGATTAGGGGGTCTATGTTGGAGAATGAAGTCTCACATCAGATGGGATAAAGAAAAGTAAAGTGTATATAAGTAAGGTGGTTGTGTCTAAAAATGTCTAAATATTTTTGGACCAACTCCCACACTTTTGTACAACTCACTAAACTTACACTCCTCACATTGGGCTTGTGCATATAAAATCCAAAATGGTATCAAAGCCCAATGCCTAACAAGCCATATTGATCAAAAAAAAAAAAAAACTAAAAAAATGTAAACTAGGCTTCTGAAACTCAAGTAAAAAGAGCACAAGCCCAAACAAGAGGCCTTTAAGGCTCTCTTGAGTACAAGCCTAGGAAAGGAAAAAAAAAATATTTAATAAACAAGTCACAATTGGGCAATAAAAAAAAACATAAACAAAAACCAACCCAATTGGACTTGAGGAAGAGTGTTGGGGAATGAAATCCCACATCAGATGGGATAAAAAAAAAGTAAAGTATATAAGTAAGGTGATTGTGTTTAAAAATGTCTAGACATTTTTGAACCAACTCCCACACTTTTGTACAACCCACTAAACATACACTCCTCACATTGGGTCTGTGCATATAAAATCCAAAAATCTGATATTGTTGTATCTACGAATTTATTCTTTTTTGTTTTTGGTGAGATCGAATTTATTCTAAAACAAGAGTATTATGCAACGTCGCTTCTAAATATCCCAAGCTTTATATTGTCTTCTATGAAGAATTAATTGACAGAAACTCTGTATACAGTTCAATATTTATTTAGAAGGTTCATTAGACATTAATTGGTGAGGGAAGATGATTTCCTCAATTTAAGCAAATAAAAGGTTGCAATACAAATGGATTTCACTTCTTCCAAAGATATTGATTATTTTTCATTAAAATTTAATTTATTGCCCGGTCATCTGTTAATCATTACTCAAAGTAGCTCAATAACAAGGAGCAGGCTCCTGCACTTTAATTATAAACGTCAAATTCTTAATAAGCTATAATTATATTCGTGGTAAATTGCGATAGTAATGCAAAAGTGGCTCATATGACGCAGGTTAATAGGATATATTTATAATTTTGATGTATACTTATATAATATGTATAACAGTTTTTTTTTTTTTTTGAACGCAACAGTTTTGTTAATATATCAACTTTTAGGACTGATTTAAAGTAATAAAAAATATAAAGTTTTTATTGAAAAAATACCTTTATGACACTTTTGTATGTAATATTTTTTCTCTCAATAAAAACCTTTTACTTTTAATTGCTTAAATTCAATCTTAAAGATTGATGTTATAAAAAAACCTTAATATAACCGATAGTAATTTGTTGAAAAATTACACTAATTTAATAATTTTAAAAGTAAATTACACTAATTTAGTAAAAAAAAATAAAAATTAACATCTTTCCTTTTTTTTACATGCTTCAAAGGTAAACAAAACAAAAGAAAGAGAATATCTGACTAAAAGAAAACAAATGCACTTTCATTTTCAATTTTAAAGAGGCTTCAATTTTGTCAGAATAAAAAGAGTGAACCAATATGTAATTTTACTGTTTGGATATGACAAAGTGAAGATAGTGAGTATGTAAGGATAAATTATTGTATGATTGGAAATCATTATGTATCTATGATTCTAGTTAATTTTCATGTAACATGTAACTGAGTTTTTTAATTTATAAAAAAATTAATAAAATTTGGTTATGTATCACGTAAAAGATTATCGAAATCATAGATACGTAATAGTTTCAGACCATACAATAATTTCTCGCATGTAAGACCTCATCATCTCAATTTTCTAATTAAACAATATTATTGTATCCTCTTAAATGAAAGAATGAATGCATTTAATATGTTAAAAATATAAAATATATTTAATTCTTTTTTCATTTAATAAGAAGATTTATTATTCAAAGATACTGTAGAAGGATGTAAATCATTCATTCTAATGAGTTCCTACTTTTGATAAGTGCTATACATACTTATCTTTTTCATACATATTTTGACACAGACTATTTTTTGTTAACCCAATTGTTCGTTTAACCACCTTTTATACTCAATTCACATATTTGTGAATATAGGTTTAGCATTTTTAGCACTTTTGGAATCTTACTATTCTTTTGGATGCCTATGCAGGTTAAAGCAAAGAAGGAAAGATCTAAGAAGGAGAAAATCTTTTTTGGCACTCCCAGGTCTTGAGAAGCAAGAAAAAGAGCTCAAGATGAAGCCCACCTTGTGGCACTAAGCGGCACTAGACTGGCACTTAGCGCCATTTTACTAGAAAGCCCTCCATTTGTATCACCTCTTGGCACTTAATGAGAAAGTGTTGGCGCTCAATGCCAACCTACCAAAGAGGTCCCCTAATGTTGCTTCTTATCCCGCTAAGTGTGGAAACACTGGCACTTAGCATCAGGCTCAAGGATGTGACACTTTAATGAAGAAAACAACAAAAAGCATTAGGGGAAGGAAACAAAAAGGAAGGGAAACAAAATGAGGAGCATTTTGGGCATTGGAAAAATGAGAACAGCTCTATTGGCTCTCCTCTTGCATGCTCTTCATCTCCTTCATCTGCTTCACTCGAGTTTTCTTCTTTTGCATAGCCATGTGTAGCTAGATTAACCTTTATTAGGGTTCAATGTAATTAAGTTGACCTTCATGTAATTATTTTGAGACATTTATTCAGTAAAGTTCCATGTTAATGTCTTTCTTCTGCTCTTAATGCTCGTTTTGGTTTGATCATCCTTAACTTGTTCTTTTTAAATATTGAATCTTGTTGGAAAACATTATTTGAAGCTTAGGTCTGGAAAAGACATCTAATGCATCTTGTATCTAGGAATAGAGTAAGAAGTGAGTTATTTGGCTAAGCTATGCAAGGAGTTTGTAATTTAGTCAAGGAACTCAGGTTTTAACGTGTAAGGAATTAAGGTTAAAGTGATATTGTAGGATGATGATAACTTGGTTACTTAATATTGAATGAGTGGCTCTTATAATGCATGACAAGAAGATTTATTGAAGTTGAACCCTAACATTCTTTGTTTACTCAATTTAAATCAATTTACGCATTGCATCCCAAGTGTTTGACGAAAATACCAAAAAAATATTTTTATGCCACATTGTTTTTGTTGTATTGCTCTTTAAATGTTATTGCCTTTTACTTTCTTTAAATCAATTTATAATTTGGTTACACTAGTTTAGGATAGAAAAATCAATGTAGTACCAAAGTATTGCATGAGTCCTTTGGGAGACGATACTTATTCATCATTGTACTACTTGTTGAAATTGGTAAGCTTGCTAATCAGTTAACAACTTCCTCATACAATCAAAGAAAACTAGCCTTATGACAATGATTAGCAATTTGGGAAATGGACCCCTACAGTTTCAGAAACACTATTGCAGGCTGTGTAGTTAAAAATTTCATAATTCAAACAAATCTCTCTTCCTTTCATACATTAAAATCCCCTATATATATATAAATTAGAATAGCTATATTGAATGAGAGTGTTTTTAGCTATCATTTGTCAATGAGAGTACTTTTAAGAATTTTTTTAACTTTTCATCTCTTTTGATCTATCATTTTTAATATTTTAGTTTTAAATTAAATTTTAATATTTTTAAAATAATTATCAATAATTAAAAATAGCATTATATATCACAATATAAATTATTTATTATAAATTTAAAATATAATCTATATGTTTAAAAATAGTTATTTACCATGAATTTTAGTTATTATATAATCTATATATTTTAAAAGTATTTATTTATTGCAAATTTAAGTTATATAAAATTAATATTTATTTTGTGAAATGCACATGTTAAAATACTAGTTATTAAATTATAATATTAAATTAAGAGTCAGGGATCTTAATCAATTTGGCCATTTTTACAATTTGAGTTTGAACCTAATTCAATCCTACAAAACTAGCTTGTGAGGTAAGGGTTGTCCCTCACTTATATATTCTTTTCAGCCTTATCATTAGTTGATGTGGGACTTGGACTTTTTCCAATACACCCCCTCAAGCCAAGCACTATTGGGCTTGGTGCGTGAATAATATGGTAAGTGGCTCATTAATGAATCTAAGATAGGTTCTGATACTATTTAGAATGTGGGTTACGGGCCTAACTCAACCTCACAGAACTGGCTTGTAAGGTGACAATTGCCCTTCACTTATATATTATAATTTGGCCTCATTACTAGTCGATATGGGATCTTCAACACATCCCCTTCACCCTGAGGACTAAACATGTTGAGCGTGAAGTTTGCAAGACTAGACATCTGCGGGTGGTTTGATAACAACCTGATATCGAGTGACTTGATAAGCCCCAATAACAATCGCTAAGATAAGTTCTAATATCATTTTACAATTTGGGTTTGAGTTTAACTCAACTCCACAAAACCGACTTGCAATGTGAAGATTGTCCCCCCACTTATACATTCTTTTTGGCCTTATCACTAGTTGAGGTAGGACTTGAATTTTTCCTGATAAGCTATATCATTTTTCTCAGATGTTAGTACTCAACCTATATACTGAGTCATCTTTCAAATTATATTTTCGATTGCACATGCATGCATCCAATTGATATATATGATAAATATTGATAATAACCTCTGACGTGAAAGGACAATAGTTAGTTCCATATGCTCACGGTTCACATCTTAATGTACCCGCCAATACTTTTGATACTCCTTCTCCCTCCCAACTGAATAATCGTCTCTCACCACCATAATAATCAGTGATGCATTACCTGTACGTCCATGCAAGGCAAAGGGAAATTTTTTTAGGAATTAGGAGTAAATTTTTTTAGCAAAGTGATGCATTACCTATCATTCTTCTCAATAATAATTAGATAAAAGGTCCTTGTTCTCCAGGACAGATTGGATATACCCTCACACTCCACAGCTAACAAATTTCACAGCCTTAACATTTCACCAACCTATCATTTCCTTGGCATCTATAATATATAAACCCCTCTCTCCTTCACTCACCCCACACATCAAACACAAATTGCAAGAATCAGTAATCCAATTATTCACATTCTTCCAGAATCATCAAAGCCATTACAGGCTTGACTTAGCAACTGGAAGATGAAACAAGCAACCCTTTTCTCCTTCTCACTCTTCCTACTCCTTTCCTCCACCACCTTGGCCATTTCACCTGCACCTGCAGCAGCCCCAAAAGCCCCAGCAAAAACTCCCCTACCCCAAAGGCTGCAGCACCATCACCAAAACCATTAGTCCCGACATTACCTCAGTCTCCAGACTCCTCTGACTCTGTCCCTGACGACATCACCAGAATCCTCAAAAAGGCCAAAACGTTCTCAGTCCTAATCCGCCTCCTCAAAACCACGAAATAATGAACAACATAAACTCACAGCTGATAACAGCCAAGAGTGGGGGCATAACCATCCTTGCACCAGATGATTCTGCCTTTTCCAATCTCAAAGCAGGCTTCCTCAACTCCCTAAACGAAGGCCAGAAAATCGAACTTGTGCAGTTCCACATCTTGCCCGAGTTTGTTTCCAGCTCAAACTTCGATTCTCTAAGCAACCCTGTCCAGACAGTGGCTGGTAAAGACCCCGTAAGGCTTCCACTGAATGTGAACGCGTTAGGTAACAGTGTCAACGTTTCAACTGGGGTGGTCAACGCCACCATTCTGGGGGTAGTCTACTCGGATAATAAACTTGGCATTTATCACGTGGACAAAGTGCTTCTTCCTCTAGATTTCTTTGTAACCAATAAGGCTCCAGCTCTGGCTCCAGCGACTCTTGCAAAAGCTCCCAAAGCTGCTAAGGAAAACTCTTCTGAGGACGATCAAGAAGATACAAAGCAGGATCAGAATAAATCTGGGGCAGTCAGTTTGGTCAGCATCCATGGAACAACGTTGATGTCGCTTGGGATAGCTTTGGTCACAGTGACAACCATGTGGAGCTGATCCATTTGGCAGCTGCATTTTCAATTTTGCTTGTCAAACATGCTGTTAATTTCTTATCTTTTTTTTCTTCCCTTTTTTGTTTAAATTTGCTGGCATTGTCTTGTTGATCCCTAAATCTTGTGACAAAAAAAAAGGTGATATAGGAAAATGGGAAAAGCATAAGAATGTTTGTTTTGAGACAATATTTTTTTTATTTTTATTTTTGTTAATTATAAAATGTCACTTTATTTTTACTTCTATTTTATTTTTGTTATGTTTCTTGATTTTAATATTTTACATAAGAAACAGTAATAATAATAAATATTATTTTCATTTTTTATGCATTCATTTAAAAATAAAATATAAAATAGAAGTAAGATTGTATTTTTGTAATAAAAAATAAAATAAAAATATTTTCTCTAATTTAATAGTCTTTTATATTGTTTTTAGAGCAAAAACAAGATCCGGAATACAATTTTGCTAAATTCACAACATCTTAATTTTTGCAAATAAGTATTTATTAATATTTCATTTCCTAATTTAAACAATGCATCTTAAAATATATTAAACTTGAATAAAAAAATATACATTAAACCACTGAAATAGCTTTCATGAGAGGGTGGAATAATTTAAGTTAAATTTTAATTTGAAATTATATAATAATTCCTTAAACAATTCTTTATCTTCTAAATTCTTTTTGTTAAGAATTTATATCTTGTGGGGACTTTACGTAAACCATATATTTAGTGCTAATAAACATTTATATGTTCATAACGAGAAGATAGTGACTTTGATGTGTGTATTAAAAATATCTGGCAGTAGAAAAATTGAGATCAAAGATTAAACTCTTTCGACACACAAATTATTGAAGTAAGCATTGTTTCTCTCAATAGAGCTTTTTCAACGTACACGACAAGAAATCAAATCTCAGTTAACATGTTTCAGCGTTCGTTTGGTAGCCCCGAATTAGCCAAGTAGAAAAGAGATTTGCAATGAAGTTACTGTTTTTTATTTGTTTGTTAACGAAGAAAACTGACAAAATATTTGAAAAAATAAATGGATTCACTGTTAAAAAAATTCTTCGAAAAACAGCAAAGATGTGCGCGGAATTTAGTGTATACTGTGGGACTTCACAAAAATAACCTGTGTAAATCGATTTACACAGGCTGAAATTGATTTGCAACTTTTTTTTTTATTGATGTTTTATCTGTTTTAAAATAATATAAAATGATAACAAAATCAATTTGCAATTGGACAAATCGATTTTGCTCCCCTCCCCGCTTTTCTCAATCGATTAATTATCCCTCCCCCCCAACGCTTGTTTTATATAATAATAATAAATAAATAAAAATAATATTAATCATAAAAATAAATATTAATAAAATAATAATAATAATAATAAATAAATAAATAATAATAAATAATAATAATAATAATAAAAATATTAATAATCTCAAAAAGTTAACTTTCTCTCCATTTCTCTTATATTTTTCTTCAACCAAATAATCTTAACTTTTACTTTATTTCTCACCTATTTCTCTTTTCTTCCCTTCCTTTCCTTTCCTTCTATTTCTTTTCTCTCTACCAAACACATGCTAAGTGTGTCAAGCTTAGTTGATATGAGAAGATAGTGACTTTTGGGTTAAAAATAGGAACTCCTTGATAACTTAAAAGAAAATATTTGTTATGCATCAATTTTATACACGCTTTATACTTTCTTCACATTAAGGGGGGGGAAAAAAAGGAAGAGCAAAAAAGACTCTTTTAGGGCCCGTTTGAGGTGGTTTTTAGTTGTGAGTTTCAAAAATTTCAAAAACTGCAACTAGTTTTTAGTTTTTAAAAATTAGTTTTAGTTTTTTTCTCAAATTTTTGGTTTCAAAATAAACTCATTTTGAAAATATTTTTATTTTGTTAAAATTAGTTTAAGGGTATGTTTGTGTGGTGGCGGCAAAGGTGACGGTACTGGTGGTGGTGACGATGACAGTGACAGTGGTGGCGACGTTGATAGTCGTGGTGGTGATGGTAGTGGTAACAGTGGTGGCTGCGACAATGATGATGTTAGTGATGGTAGTAGGAAGAGTCATTGTCAAATGTAGTGATGTATATTTTTTTAAAAACTAAAAACTAGATTCACAAAACCTTTTTTGTTGGTTTTGAAAATGAATGTAAAAGTGTTTTAAAATTGAGTTAAAAACCATTTCAGCTCAATTTTAGCCAAACACATTTTGTTTTGAAAATTGGATTTGAAAACCAAAAACCAAAAACTCACAACCACCCCAAACAGGCCCTTAGTGTGTGTAAATGTGAACGTGTATAAAAAAATGATGAGAAATTATCATTTTAACATTAATTAATTAATTTATTGTTTTAGAAAGAAGAGCTTTTCATGTTAAAAACTCATAGGAGGATCTAATATGTGGTTATTCATGTGACACAGGTTTAGTTTTCCTTAAATTAAAGTTTTGACTGAGTTTTGCATATGAAAAGATTACTATTGAAAAAGTTAATTATATCATGTTGTAAATGTTCCTAACTTAAACAAAATTGAAAGAAATAGAAACAAACTTTCCTGTATAACGACTCACCATGTGTGAGAAGCAATAATTATATCAAAATTATTTGTATTTATTTTTCTGACAATAACATCTATTATATATAGAGAGAGAGTGAGAGAAAACAGGCCATGTACTGACAGTATAAAATAATTTTACACTGTCATCCAATTACAAACCACCATTTATTATGGGTTTGTTAACTTTTATAATAAATGCTTTAAAAGTCATATCAATGATGATTTCTGATTAATTGATAGTGTAAAACTTTTTATATTGACAATGCATGACCATTAAATATATATTATATATATATATATATATATATATATATATATATAACAACATCTATTATATTTAACAAGAAGAGTATATCTATGTCAATATACGAGAACTTTATATGAGTAGAATATGTTATCTCCATTTGTGTTAAACAAAATTGTAGTAAGTATCTTTATATTATTGGTAGACAGGGTGAAAGATTAAAAGTTGAAACTTGAAAATTTTGATGCTTGATTTTATCTTTGAAGTATGAACTGAATCCTAAAAAGTTACAATACGAAGAAACAAAATTAAAACTTCAAAGTCTTCTTAAATTATTTCCATAGCATGCATGACAAACTTTGTTTTGGATTCCAAAGTCCTCTTAAGGTTAAGAGCTATATTATTCATATAATTTGTTATTAATCAAGAGAGATGCCTAGGAAGATAATATGCTAAAAAGAAAAATCAACCTTCTCCCAACTAATAATACCACTGGAAGAGGAATTGCAGAATGCCAGTAGGCGGAGTTCCAATCCAATTATAGAAGTCCTAACACCCAAAAAATTGCTGAACTGCATGAACATATTTAGACAATTGTACTATGGATTTGTATCAATGGCTCCTTCTCTGCTCCTGTTCCATGTTTCTAAATTACACCTTATAGATATACAAATCATTGCAACAACTCCTTGCTATTATTTCAGGGTTCCTCTGTACATTGTTATTCCCTTTCTGCAACTGCAGTTATTTCTACAAAAGAGTATACCTTATGCATCTCAACTGCTATTTCTTTCACTATTTTTTCATTTGAAAAAAAAATAAAAATCTGTTTGATTACAATGGTCTCAGCAAAACACTACAGTTCCCAAAATGAATTGATTGTGAAAACACATTGCTCCATGCTTACATCCGAATATAATCGATGATGCAACACCTCAATATCCTTGCCAACTAGCAACTGTGTGTATGCTCACAAATCGCAATTTAAGGTTCTAAAAATATCCTTGCCAACTAGCAAATGTGTGTACGCTCACAAATCGCAATTTAAGGTCTTAAAACAATGCCTTTCACCAATTCACCTACCTATCATTGTCTCCCACTCCCAAATCAAACTTGCTCTATAAAAGCCTACCCCTTCCTATATCGTCAACGTATCAAGTGCTCATTGCAATTACAATTCCTATCATCTGGAATCCTTACCAATATCATCTAAACCTTCATTAAACAAAACCAAAATGATGAAAAAGCAATGTGCCTTGTCCTTCTCACTAGCACTGCTAGTTTCATTTTTGTATTCCAGCACCACTTTAGCCCAATTATCACCAGCTGCTGCCCCTCTCAAACCGGTCCCAAGCTACCCCTACCCCACCAGCTGCAGCTCCTAAACCATTGGTTCCCTCATTGCCACAGTCACCAAGTGATGCCACCCCTGACACTGCAGCCGTTGACATTGTAGGAATCCTGAGGAAGGCAAAGTCATTCAACATCCTAATCCGCCTCATGAAAACCACCCAATTGATCAACCAACTCAATGCACAACTCCTAACTACTAAATCAGGTGGCGTAACCATTCTTGCACCTGATGACATTGCCTTCTCTGAACTCAAAGCAGGCTTCCTCAATTCTCTTTCTGATGGACAAAAACTCGAGCTCTTACAATTCCACGTTATTTCAGACTATGTGTCTAGCTCCAACTTTGATACTCTGACGAACCCTGTGAGAACACTTGCAGGCGCTAAACCTGGGAAGGTGGAACTGAATGTGATAAGTTACGGTGGGAGTGTGAACATCTCGACGGGTGAGGTTAACACCACCATCACTGGCATTGTATATACGGATAAGCATCTTGCTATTTATAAGGTGGGGAAGGTGCTTCTGCCTATGGACTTCTTTGCAGTGGCCAAGGCACCGGCAAAGGCTCCTTCTTTGGCACCAGAACCATCCGCAAAGGCGCCTAAAGCGGATAAGGAGAAGTCGGTGTCCCCAGATTCCTCAGAATCATCTCAGATTAATCCCACAAACGAGAACTCCAGCACTGTGAAAATCAATGTGCGTGCAAAGTGGGTACCCCTTGTACTTGGAGTACTTCTCGTGACTGCATTGTCATCGTAAACCAAAATAGGATTTGCTGAATTTATAAACGTCTAAGCAATTACTTACCATATTGTTCAAGAATGTTATGATTGCGAGAAAGGAGTGAATATTGTAGTGGTGAATTTATCCGAGTGGATTCGAGGATCTGTGATTTGACTGATTGTTGTAACTCCCTATAAATTTAAGTGTTATGCTTTTGACCTATGGTTTCTTCAATAATTTTTGCAAGCTTTATTATGTTTCCTGAAGAAATTAATAGAAACTCTGTCCTGCCTTTACTAATTTAAATCTCCAATTTGTTAAGCATACTGAGAAGGTTAGACAACGACTAGTTGTTACGTTTGTTAATCAAAGGAGGTGGAAAAAGAGGATTTGCCGAATATATGCAAATAATGGTTGCATACTTGCATTGTAATACAAAGATATTCCACTGTCCCCAAAGGGATTGAGGGCTTGTTTGATTCTCCTTTTACCTTTTGGTTTTAAAAACTGTTTTCTGAAGCAATTTTATGCTACTCGCCAATTAATTTCTCACCCAAATCTAACAAGTTTTGAAAATTATTTTTAAAACAAGTGTTTTAAAAAGCAAATAACAGAAACAACTCATAGATGTTTTCTCATATGGTTCTCTGTTTTCTCTGGTTACTGTTTATAATGGTCCCATGTTTTCTCTGATAAGCAATAGATGCAGTTATCAAGGCCAGTTACGGTTTTGAAGTAACTGGTAACAAGTTGGTGATTGTTTGAAAATACAAACAATCAGGGAGTTGCATTTCCAATTGAAGTTGTCGTTTGATAACAAGCAGGGAGATTGAACTGGTACTTCTTTGATAAGAAACGAGTTGCTTACAACAGTATTAACTGATAATAAAACCGTTGCAGGGAACAGAAAAGCATTGCGAGAGTATTTTAATTTTTTATTAATCAAACGACTTTTTTAATTTTAGAAAACTATAAACTATTTTTAAAAACTGTAATCAAATATGCCCTGAATTTTTTCTCTTCCGTGAGTAAACTTCAAATTTGGCCAGTCATTCGTTAGCGATTGCTTGAAGTAGCTAAATAATAAAAGTCATACCTTTTAACAGGCTAACTAGAGTAGCACCAAATTATGATTCTTTAAGCGTACAGTTGATAGCTCATATGACACGAAAAATGGTTTTGTTGTATATGATATTAAGCATATCTTTACAAGTTTACAAGGGAACGCTACATGTAATTATTAAAAAAAATAAAAATAACAATGTAAACTTTACAACAACCATTGGAAGGGGAAATTTAGTTGTATGGAGTAGTGAATCCTATTAAGGGTAGTTAGAATCAGTTGTTATTTTCAGTTTTGCTAAGGGTCATTTCATTTTAATAATTACTGCGCATGTATATATTGACGCTCTTAATGGGGTAGCCTTTTGGAAGTTGCATATATACTTCTTCTGTCAAATCCCCTTTGAGAAATGCGTTGTACAGACAAGAAAATAAATCTGATATTCCTCGTTGTCCCACATCAAGAGGGTCAATATATATACATACATGTGCAGTGTGGACCAAACTACAAAGGTTTACCTTTTTAGTTTTGGATATCATACAATGAAGAGTATGTCAGATCACACCATCTCACCTTGTACAAGTTCCCCGCACAATCAAACTCCTTTCAATCAGACAGTGACTATCAATTTGGCCATATCATTTTTATTGATGTGAATACACAACCAGTATACAGAGTCATCATGCGCCTTTCAAGTTAGATTTTCATAGATCCATCCATGCATCCAATCTATGTAAGATGATAACCTATGAATTATGACGTGAAAGCAACATAGTTGCATATGTTCACATCTTAATGCAATGCACCAGCCAATAGTTTGGTTCTGCCTCTTCTCAGTGCCAACTCAGTACTCCTCGATCTCTCACCACCAATCATGATTGAAGCACCACCTTTCTATGATAACTAAGTGAAAATTGTTTTCAGAGCAAAGCTTTTATCTTTCCAACAAACACACACACCTTGTATTCATCATTCTTTCCGAGCATTAATATAAAAAGGAAGCCTCTTCTTCCTTTTTCCTCGCATCAAAGCAGACCAGAGCAATGGCGGATTAGAGTCTCAAGTGTGCAAAATAATCACTATAACATTCCATTTCTATAACACAAAAATGATGATGCAACAATCCCTCTTCTTCTCTGTCTCACTCAATGACAGGCAAAAGGTGGAACTTGCACAATTCCACACTCTTTCTTCCTTCGACTCAATCTCCAACTTCGACACTCTCACCAACCCCGTTCAGACCCTAAAAGGCTACAACTTAACGTCACCACTTACGGCAGTAGCCAAGTAAGCATGACCACGTGCCGGTGCCGTTAATGCCACCGTTACAGGCACCGTGTACACGGACAACAAGCTTGCCATTTATGAGGTGGACAAGGTGCTTCTTCCACTTGACGTGGTTCTTCCTAAGCCTAAGGCTCCCGCACCGTCACCATCCAAACGAGAATCACCTAAGACGAAGTCATCTGCAGACGAAAGTGGTGATAGTAACAAAAATATTGATGATGGTGGTGCTGTTCCGGTGGATGCTTCTGCTGCTTCCATGAATTTCAACAACGTACATGTTATGTGAATGCCTTTTGTTGTTGGGCTCGTTTTAATGGTTGAAGCCGTGATACGAGATGCATGTTGACGACGAGAATGAAGGGCTGGGTCCAATATTTTGTCTGGGTTGGATTCAAATGTCACTATATGTACCTGTGTTTTTAAAATCGAATTAGGTATTGAACCGGTAAAAGTACTGTTTTAAAAGTTCATGGTATTAATAAAATAATAATAATAATGATTAAATAATATATAAAATAATATTAAAAAAATATAATATCATAATTTTATAATATTAAAATTAAAAATAAAACATAATTTTTATAAGTTCTTTATATTTATAATATTTACAAAAATACACATTAAATATGTCATGATATTTAAGTATAAGTTTTAATTATACACATCAACATTTATTAATAAAAGTAAGTTTATATTTAAAATAAAAAAGAAAATAATAAATACTTTAGATTAGTTTTTATTTTTTTAAGAAAAAAATTAAAATAATATTGTATTAAACATTTTTTCATTGACCCGCTGTGAACTGATTTTTGACTAGTTTTCTGGTTCTATCAGCTGGTCTGGTCCGGTTTTTAGAACACTAATATATACTAGTGATTTTCCCTATCGTTTACTTAAGACTTTTAAGTTTCAATTTTTTTTCATTTTTAAAAATCTTGCTTTCGTACCTGTCTACGGGGAACATTTCTATTTAGTGAAATATTTAGTTTTCAAATGATTTTTCTCTCTTGTAAGAAATAATTTAGAAAGGATGTCATGCTAATTTCCCTTTTGCTGAATTTGTGATTTTTAATTAACTATTGGGTATATCATTTTGAGACCTACCTAGACCTTATACCATTTGAATTAAGTTCTGATTTTCAGACTCCTAAAGAATTGAAAGAAAGAAAATTCTGGTTCTCATTTATTAATGCAATAAAAAATTATTATCCATTAACGTATTATTATTTTATTACAAATTTCTTTGTTACAATGACAATTAGTTATGCTAAACGCTTTTAATGTTATTATGAGATTAAATAATTAAATGACATTTGTTAAACATTATTACAGTCAAATGTCTTCAAACCCCTTTACTCATACAAATAAATTAAACATGGAAGCAAATGTTATTTTTTTAAGAAATATGCTAGTACTCTCTTTTTAATGCATTTTCAATATATTTTTAAAATAATTGCACCGACCTTTTTTAAATCTCAATTAGGTTCAAACCCAATGGACAAGTTTGTTCTAAGTTATCATTTTTCATTTCCTGTGCAATATCCCTAATAATTTAGGTATAATAATAATAATAAAATATGTAACGCTTACGCATCATTTATTCTATACTTAAAAAAGAAGTAGTTATTTTTTTTCTCTAAAATACATTGTGAATATTAGACATACATAAATATCAAAAATACATAATTACAAATTTCTTAAAATTGATTATATATAATAAGAATAAAATTTTACTTGTAAGAGAGTAGAGTAGTTGAGAGTTGCCACAAGCAAAGAACTAAAAAAAAGAGTCTTGCCAAGTTTTTGTTGCACCACACTGATCTTGATTACCGCCAAGGAAGGTGCTTCTTTGTTGTTGTTAAGCACAAACAATATGTTGCTCACTACTGCAACACAAACAATGCCATGAGGAAAGACAAAAAGGACAACAAAAATGCCTAGAAGGTAAGAATCTTAACACTATAAATTGGCAAACAATTATACAATTTACATCACAACAACAATCAGTTTAAAGCATGGATATATGAAGGTAACACAATCCAACTACCATAAATCACGAACAAATGATGTAGGACCAATTGACACATTTTGCAATGGAATGCCCAAAATGCAAATCATATGAGACGCCTCCATGGAGGATATTCTAACAACGGAGTAGCATGATTAGCAATTCATACTCCATCAATCCAAACATGCAAATCAAGATTCATCATAATAGGTGATAATTGATACATGCTAGTACACTACACTAATCGTAGATAAATTGAAGTGATTTGTTAAGAATGTTAGTATGCAATCTGCCTTGACCACAACCTAGAGTCATTGACCTTTGGGCCACACGTGGGATCACGTGCACTAGGCATCCTCAAATTCTCCTTGACATCCACTAAAAAGTTCGCATCTTATCATAGGGTGTAGCTATTCCATGGCCCCGAGCCCAATAGACAATGATGCATGATCATAGTTGGGCCTAATTAGAGTTTGTATCAATAAAGATTTTTTGTTTTGGGTTTCCCTTAGCCATGGCCATTACCCCTCCAGTCTAGGCCCAAAGTCGCCCTTGTTTAAGAGTTAAGGAAAATTGCATTGAATTCTTTTAAGGTATTCTTAGATGACACTTACATTATTGTGCTAAAAATTATTCTCTAACACCTAGTTCCCTAACCCAACAAATATTTCTATTGCTACTCTATCACCAAAGGAGAGAACTCTAGAATTACATAGTTTAAAAATATAATCGTCAAAGGAGAGAACACCAAAATTACAAAGATTATAAATATAATCACTAAAGGAAAAAACTTTAAAATTACAAAGATTACAAATACATTCAACTTTTTACTAGAGGATAGAAGAGCAAAACATTTGTGTTGTGGGATTGATGGGATGATGACACATAGGTGTAAGGGATTCTATATATAGGCTCTAAGGTTGGGTAAGTACCCATTTTTTTTCTATGTTGGACTTCTCCCAAAAACATAAAAGGGGCCATTTCAACATACAGTTCCTCTAGTTTGTAAAAATTACTCATCTCCTTTCTGAGATAACATCAAAGAATAATCCTTTAAAATTTTGATATTCCTCTTCATCTATAAATAGCCCGATTACCAATAGAAAAATAAAAAGAAAGAGTAAACACTTTACTAATAATATATAACAAAACTTTTGAGAATCTGGGGGCGCAAAATACAGTTATATCATTCAACTGTTTTTGTCTTTTCAAGAATTACCGGGTACAAAGTAATGAAAGAAGTCCTTTGAATACCTGCCATTAACAGTGTTATCTTGCAGGGGTGTGTTTTACTTAATTAAACAAAATATGGGGAGTTTAGGTCACTTGATTAAACAAATAAGGGTGGTGAATGTTTGTTTAAAAATTAAAGAGAGTGTGAGTACCGTTTGAGAAGAACTCAGGTGAATGTAATTTCCCCTAAGAGTTATATTCTCTGTTTTATGTACAGTTTTCATTTGTCTAGTTATTTATCTTGAAGAGTGTTGTTTTGGAATTTTTCTCTGCACTGTAGCACTGTTATAAAATGTTATTTATAGTTGGCTCTTTTTATTACAGCAAGCTGTTTTACTTCGAATAAATTGTACAAAGATTTAATGATCAAGATTAGTTAGTACCTATTTGTCTCTTCCTCTCACTTGGTTGCATCCTCTGTCATTAGTGTATATACCCAGAACTAAAAATTAATTCATGGATGTACGAATTTTTTTGAATTATTTATTCAAGCTATCCTTCTATAGTATAGCACTTTATCTTGTCAGCATTTAATGTACTAGTTCATTTATAATCTTTTGGTTGCAACTTGTGACAACACAGAGAATCCCCAAGGTTAAGGATGCTGCGAAGAAGATAATCCCTAGGACATCGAAACTTTTCTGGGCATACTTTTGCAAGGTAAACAAAATTCCTCTAGCTCACTGTTTTAACGTACTAATTGTAGTAGATTAAAGTCAAACTTGGCAACAGAGATTACGAACTTCTAGAGATACTAGACTATTTGCCAATAAATGGAACAAAGAAGGATTCTCCGATTCTGTTATGGTTACATATATTTAAATTTACAATTAACGTCGCTTGGAAATTTCAGTAGGATGGTCTGATGGTCAATGCATTACAATTATTATCTAGTAATTTATCATGCAAACCCACGTATGTATGTATATACAAGGGTACTGATAAATTTGACTTTATAACAAACTGCAGGTTGGTACTCTCTCTCCTGCCTCTGACGATCTCTCATATATGGAGTTGACATTAGAATTATCCGATGGTGTGGCATTCTCCAGGTCTGGATCGAATTAAATTAATACATGCGGGCCTAAATCTCATTCATTATTCAAATTCTCCGCAACTCAGTTCTTCAGTAACCATGATTTTGTTCTGCATATTGTGTGTCTATGCCTATGTTATCAGAACCGGACCGGACCGGCCGGTTCAACCGGAAAACCGGTGAACCGGTCCTATGTCCGGTCCAAGTAAACCAGAGAACCGGTCAGGTAAAAAACCGGTCTGTGAACCGGTGAATCGGTCAAAAACCGGTTCGTAGCGGTTCGATAATAATGTCTAATCAAATATTATTTTAATGTTTTTTCTTTTAAAAATGAAAATCAACCTAAAATTTGTTATTTTTTTTTAATTCTAAATATAAACTTGTTTTTATTAATAAATATTGATGTGTATTATTAAAACTTAGACTTAAGTATTATGACATATTTAAGTTGAACTATTTTAAATATTGTATATGTTAAGAACTTATAAAATTATATTTTTTTTTAGTTTTTAATATTATAAAGTTATGATATTATATATTTTTTAATTTTTTTATGTATTATTTAATTATTATTATTATTATTTTATTAATACCGGTTCGACCACAGTTCAACCCCGGTTAAACCATTGAACCTTGAATCAGTGCCTTGACCGGTTCAATGACCGGTCCGGTTTTAAAAACATTGGTCCATGCAGAGAAATAGAATAGCTCTTGTATACTGCGTTGTATTTAAATTGTGTCCGTGCACAGGCCAAAACCTTATCGTTTAACCGATGCACAGGCCAAATCAGTTTTAAACGCACGTATTTCATGTGTCCATTCTCAGCTCACCTTATCCGAACTCAATATTTACCACAATTTATGTCACCTACAGCATCGGTTTAGCAAATATGACAATAATAATTAGACAAAAGATCCTTATTCTCCATGACAGATGAGATATAACTTCATACCCCACATTTCACCAACCTATCATTTCCTTGGCGGCTTGGCCTCTAATCTATATAACCCCTCTCCCCTTCACAGATCCCACACATTAAACACAAATTGCAAGAATCATTAATTCCAATCTTTCACATTCTTTATTTTCACTATGTTTCGTGATTTTAATATGTTAAATAAGAAACGGTAAAACTAATAAAATATTATTTTTACTGTTCACATACAAATCTTTATAAACAAATTAGAAATTAGAAATAAGGAAGAATTTTTATAATTTAAAATTAAAATATAAAATATTTTCTCAAATAATCTCTTATACTATTTTTAGTGCAAAAAACAAGATAACGGATGGCAATTTTGTTAAAACTCATCACATCTTAATATTTATAAATAATTATTTATTAATATTTCATTTACTAATTTAAATCATGCATTTTAAATTTTTTTAAATTGGCTCTACTAAAATACTAGCTTTCATGAGACGGGGGAATAATTCAAGTTAAATTTTAATTTGAAATGATATAATAATTCTTAATTCCTAATAAATAAAAAATAGTTTATATAATTTTTTATTTTCTAAATTCTTTTTGTTAAGAATATATATTTTGTGGCAACTTTGCGTAAATCAGATATTTAGTATTAATAAACATTTATATGTTCATAATGGGAAGAAAATGACTTTTAATTTTGTATGTATTAAGAATATCGTGCAATCTATAATTTGAGACAAAATATTTTCGAGATGCAGAGATCATTAAAGTAAACTTTATTTCTTCCAATAAATTCTTTTCAATATATATAGCTAGAAATCGTATTTTAATTAACAGGTTTAAGAGACTTATCTACCAATTGTGTCGAGCTTTGTTAATACCAGATAGTGACTTTTGAATAAAAATAAGAACTCCCTGGTAACTTAAAAAGTTATTCGATATGCATCATTTTTTTATGGTTTAATTACTTTTTTGGTCTCTATAGTTGCGCAAACTTTGCCATTTGGTCTCTATAGTTAAAAATAATTTATTTTAGTCCCTATCCATGCACTTTGGATAACGGTTTGATTCTTGTCATTTAAACCGCTACAAATTGAATAAAAAAAGCCAAAAAATGTCAATTTGTGGTGATTTTACAACGTCAATTATCATTTTGTAACGACTTTATTTCACGGAGTTAAGACACACTTAACGGTAAGGACTAAACTGATGTTGAAGGTGTATGTATAGGAACTAAAACGGATTAATTTTAACTATAAAAACCAAAAGGTAAAGTTTGCATAATTATAAGGACCAAAAAGGTAATTAAACTTTTTTTACAATCACTTTACTTTCTTTACATTATGGGACAAAACATAGAGCAAAAGAGACTCTTTGTTAGTAAGTCTAAATGTAGGTGGGCAAAAAAATAATGAGAAATAATCATTCTATGTTTAATTAACTAATTTATTGTTTTAAAATGAAAGATTCTGAAATTTTCATGTTAAAAACTCAAAGAACCTAATGAGTGTTTATTCATGTGACACATGTTTAGTTTTCGAGCACACTTATTCTTTTTTTTTTTTAATCTTTCTTCCTATCACATTATATTATCTATCATACTCATGCTTATACTTCTCTCTCTCAAGGTATCAAATAGAATGGGATGTCCATATATTTTTTACTTAGTTTTTCTTGAAGTAAAGTTTTGAGTTGAGTCTTATGTACCAAAAGATCACACTATTGAAAAAGTTAATTCATCATATTATAAATGTTCCCTAACTTGAACAAAATTGATAGAAATAAGAAACAAACTTTCTTGTGTAAAGACTCACCATGTGTGAGATGCAATAATTATATCAAAAGTATTTGTGTTTTTATTTTTCTAACAATAACATCTATTGTATTTCCTCAAAAAAAAAAAAACTACTATTTAGCAAGAAGAGTGGATCTATGTCCAGAAATGAAAATTTTATGAGTAACATATTTAATCTCCATTTGTGCTAAATAGTGATAAATATCATTATATTATTCGTGGACAGTTGAAAAATTAAAATATTCAATCCATTGTTTTGGATTCCAAAGTCCTCTTAAGGGCTACATTATTCATATAATTTGTTAGTAATTGTTGGCAGCAAAAGAGTTTTAGGAAATCAGAAACGTAAATGGCTTTCCTTCATAACAGCAAAAGTGTGGTTTCTGATACATATATTTTTCAAGAAAACAGAACAGCAAGTTTCTACCTAACAGGTATAGGCTACCTGCACAACACAATTACAGACCCTTAAAACACTCTAAAACGTATGGGTCCTTGTACTTTAGTCTGAAAATACTCCAACTACTACATAAGACATAAATAAATTACATATCACAAAAAATACTGGTGTACATCATAAATTTCAGCAGCATTAACACTCCTCCTTGAAATTTTTGATGGACACTCCAAGTAGTTCTCTAAGTCTTTCAAATCTTGCTCTTGGAAGAGCTTTAGTCAGTATATCAGCAACTTGAAGATCAGAACAACAATGAATTAGCTTGATCTCACTATTCTTGACAGCCTCACGAACAACATGAAATTTCACTTGAATATGTTTAGTCTTCCCATGTTGAACTGGATTTTCTGCAATGGCAATTGCTGATTTGCTATCACAAAAAATCTTCGTGGCTTCTAGTTGCTCTACTCCCAAATCAAATAGAATTTTCTTCAACCAAATGGCTTGGTTTGCTGCTGCAGCTGCTGCTACATATTCTGCCTCAGCAGTGGATTGAGCTACAATTTCTTGCTTCCTTGAGTTCCAAGAGAACATGCCAGAACCTAAAGAAAAAACATAACCAGTAGTGCTCTTCATGTCATCAAGATTTCCAGCCCAATCACTATCAACATAGCCTATCAAACTTCCTTTTTCACTTGGCTTGTACCATATTCCAAATTGAGTAGTGCCCTTCAAGTATCTAAGCACCCTCTTTGCTGCTGCAAAATGTGTCTCACTTGGACTCTGCATAAATCTTGAGAGTAAACTAGCTGCATACATAAGATCCGGTCTGGATGAAGTGAGATAAAGTAGACTTCCAATAAAACTTCTATAAAGAGAAGCATCAATTTTTCCAGCTCCATCTTCCTTGAAGAGTTTCAAATTCTGCACCAAAGGAGTAGGGACAGATTTGCAACTTTCCATTTTGAATTTCTTCAAAACTTCATGAGCATACTTTTCTTGATTCAGAAAAATTCCATCTTCAGATTGATGCACTTCCAAGCCTAGAAAGTAATTCATTTCTCCTAAGCTTGACATCTGAAATTGATTTTGCATCTCCTCCATAAGTTGTTGCACTTCTTGTTGATTATTGCTTGTCACTAGCAAATCATCAACATACAAAGAAACAATTAAAGAGCCACCATCCAGCAACCTTTTCACATAAAGAGTTGCATCATTTTCACTCCTCCTGAAGCCTTGTATTTGTTGATGGATCCATTGGGATTCAATTTTACCTTATAGACCCATTTAACTCCAATAACATTCTTGTCTTTTGGTTTGTCTACCAGCTGCCATGTCTTGTTATCTTCAATGGTGGTCATCTCTTCCTTCATAGCTTGGTTCCACTCTTCAACCTTACTAGCTTCTTCAAAGCTGGTAGGTTCAAGTAAAGTAACATTACATCTATGATAAATTTCTGAAAGAGGTCTAGTGCCTCTTATAGCAAAATCATCATCAACCTCTTCTTCTTGGTCTTCATTTGTGCTCTCTAAAGAAGGCAAAACTGAATGCCTTTCCATTTGAGAAGTCTCCCAATTCCAATAAGCATCTTCATCCACCTTTACATCTCTACTAACAAAAACTTTTCTTGAATCAATTCCATAGACCTTATAGCCCTTAGATTTTGAGCTATAGCCTATTAAAATTCCTTTTTCAGCCTTTTCATCCAATTTGCTTCTTTTCACATCTGGTACATGAGTGTAGCAAGGTGAACCAAACACCTTTAGATGTCTAATAGATGGTTTAATGCCTCCCCAAGCCTCAATAGGTGTCATTCCTTGTATTGCCCTTGTAGGAAATCTATTTTGGAGGTACACAGCAGTGTTTACAGCCTCTGCCCAAAAAGACTTTGGCAATTTCTTCTCAAATATCATGCATCTAGCCATCTCAAGGACTGATCTATTTTTTCTCTCTGCAACTCCATTTTGTTGGGGTGAATAACTCACTGTAAGTTGGTGCTCAACTCCCAAATTATCACAAAACACATTAAATTCTGCAGAAGTATACTCCTTCCCATTGTCAGTTCTAAGTTTCTTCAAAAAACAACCACTTTGAGCTTCAACTAGGGCTTTAAATTTCTTAAAAACAGAAAAAACTTCAGATTTCTGCTTAAGAAAGTAAACCCAAGTCATTCTTGTAAAATCATCTATAAAGAGAATAAAATATTTGCTGCCATTCAATGAAGTAGTTTTCATAGGTCCACAAACATCAGAGTGAACTAACTCAAGCTTTTCACTTGCTCTCCATGTGGCTGAATTTGGAAAAGGCAATCTATGTTGCTTACCAAGTTGACAGCTTTCACATACTTCTGAACATACTTGAATGTTAGGCAAATCTTTGACCAACTCTTGTTTTTGAGCAAACTGAATGGATTTCAAATTATAGTGACCAAATCTCTTGTGCCATAGCTTAGAATCAAGTTCAGTCTTGCTAATTTTGCACTCATGTTCAGTAATTAAATTCCAGTTAATAGGAAAACTTCTTTTTCTCATCTCTATTTCAAATAATTCATGACCATCAACATCAGTGACTATACAACTTCCTTCTTTAAATAACAAGCAATAACCAGTTTGCATCATTTGACCCACACTCAACAGGTTTTGATCAAGTTCAGGCACTAAAAGAACATCAGAAATACATTTGATACCTGTTGCAGTATGAATTCCCACAGTTCCTTTACCAGTGATGGCAAGTTTGTCTCCATTTCCAATCTTTACTGATCCTTCAGCTGGTTTCAACTCAGAAAAAAATTCTGGTTTGCTTGTCATGTGTTGAGTGCAGCCACTATCAATAAACCAAGTGTTTTCATCCTCCAAACTCCTTATATTCTTGGCCATGAACAATAACTCTTCATCATCTTCAGTTTCAGTGACATTTGCCTTTTGAGGGGTTTGATTTTGTTGGTTTTGTTGCTGTTGTTTCTGCCTACAAAACCTCTCTATATGACCAAGTTGATTGCAGTATCTGCATTTGATTGGTGGTGGTGTCTTCCCTTTGTACCAGCAATCACTCTCCTTGTGACTAGTTCTTTTACAAATTCCACACTTTGGAAATTTTTCCTTCTTCTTTGAATCTTTTCCAGAATGCTCTCCAACAAACTTCTTTTCTCCTTTCACTGTTGGACCCTTTCCTTTATGCCTCACTTGTAAGGCTGATTCTGTTGCTCCCTCTTGTCTAAGAAGTCTTCTTTGTTCTTGAGCTTGAAGAGCATTTATAAGCTCTGTCAAGCTTATCTTGGAGAGATCCTTAGATTCTTCAAGTGAAGAAATCTTGGATTCAAACCTTTCAGGTAGAACCACCAAGACTTTTTCAACAATTCTGCTGTCTGGAAATTTTTCCCCCATCAATCTGATTTGATTTACAACTTTCATCAACCTGGTCATGAAGTCCTTTATGTTTTCAGCCTCATTCATCTTCAAGGCTTCAAACTCTCTTTTGAGGTTAAGAACCTGCATTTGCTTGGTCCTCTCATTTCCAAAGAACTCCTCCTCAAGCTTCTCCCAAACTTCCTTTGCTGTATCTAAATTTGAGATTCTCATAAAAATATCATCATCCACAGCTGAATGCAAGATGGTAAGAGCCTTGGCTCTTTTCGCAACTTGCTCACTGTGAAATCTCATCTGAGCAACAGTGGGGTTTTCTTCCAAGGGAGGTGGTTCAACACCAGTTTCCACCACTTCCCAAAGATCATAAGCTCTCAGCTGAGCCCTCATCTTCACAGCCCAGATTTCGTAATTCTTTCCTGTAAATACAGGAGGTGCTGGTAGTGTAATATTGTTGGAAGCCATCAAGAAGGTTGGGTATTAAGAAAACAGGTTGAGTTTTCTTGGTTTTCTTCTACTCTGTTTCTGGTTTTCTCTCTTTTCTTGGGTTCTCTCACAGGTCCCTCAAGATCAGAAAGGCTCTGATACCAATTGTTGGCAGCAAAAGAGTTTTAGGAAATCAGAAACGTAAATGGCTTTCCTTCATAACAGCAAAAGTGTGGTTTCTGATACATATATTTTTCAAGAAAACAGAACAGCAAGTTTCTACCTAACAGGTATAGGCTACCTGCACAACACAATTACAGACCCTTAAAACACTCTAAAACGTATGGGTCCTTGTACTTTAGTCTGAAAATACTCCAACTACTACATAAGACATAAATAAATTACATATCACAAAAAATACTGGTGTACATCATAAATTTCAGCAGCATTAACAGTAATCAGGATAGATGTTAGGAAGATAATATGGTAAAAAGAAAAAATCAACCTTCTCCCAACTAATACCATTGGAAGAGGATGTGCAGAATGCCAGTGGGCGGAGTTCCAATCCAATTATAGAAGTCCAAACTCCCAAATGAGTTGCATGAATTATTTGTACAGTTGTACTTTGGATTTGTTACAATGGCTCGTCTCTGTTTCCTCATCCATGTTACTAAATTACATCTTATAAATTTACAAAACAATTGCAACAGCTTGTTGCTATTTTTTCAGGGTTTCTCTGTACATTGTCATTTCCTTTGTCCAATTAACTACATTATTTCTATAAAAGATGTAACACCTTATGCATCTCAACTGATATTTCTTTCACTCTATTTTCATTGAAAAAAAAAATAACTCTGTTTGATTACAATGGTCTCAGCAAAAGACACTACAATTCACAACATGAATTGATTGTGATGGGAGATTGGTGTGGCCTTCAATCATAAAAACACATTGCTCCGTCCATGCTTGATGCTTGCATCCGTATATCATCATCCTTGATGCAACACCTCAATATCCTTGCCAGCTAGCAAATGTGTGTACTCTCACAAACCGCAATTTAAGGTTTTAAAACAATGCCTTTCACCAATTCACCTACCTATCATTGTCTCCCACTCCCAAATCAAACTTGCTCTATAAAAGCCTACCCCTTCCATATCGTCAACGTATCAAGTGCTCATTGCAATTACAATTCCTATCATCTGGAATCCTTACCAATATCATCTAAACCTTCATTAAACAAAACCAAAATGATGAAAAAGCAATGTGCCTTGTCCTTCTCACTAGCACTGCTAGTTTCATTTTTGTATTCCAGCACCACTTTAGCCCAATTATCACCAGCTGCTGCCCCTCTAAAACCGGTCCAACCTACCCCTACCCCACCAGCTGCAGCTCCTAAACCATTGGTTCCCTCATTGCCACAGTCACCAAGTGATGCCACCCCTGACACTGCAGCCGTTGACATTGTAGGAATCCTGAGGAAGGCAAAGTCATTCAACATCCTAATCCGCCTCATGAAAACCACCCAATTGATCAACCAACTCAATGCACAACTCCTAACTACTAAATCAGGTGGCATAACCATTCTTGCACCTGATGACAGTGCCTTCTCTGAACTCAAAGCAGGCTTCCTCAACTCTCTTTCTGATGGACAAAAACTCGAGCTCTTACAATTCCACGTTATTTCAGACTATGTGTCTAGCTCCAACTTTGATACTCTGACGAACCCTGTGAGAACACTAGCAGGCGCTAAACCTGGGAAGGTGGAACTGAATGTGATAAGTTACGGTGGGAGTGTGAACATCTCGACGGGTGAGGTTAACACCACCATCAATGGCATTGTATATACGGATAAGCATCTTGCTATTTATAAGGTGGGGAAGGTGCTTCTTCCTATGGACTTCTTTGCAGTGGCCAAGGCACCGGCAAAGGCTCCTTCTTTGGCACCAGAACCATCCGCAAAGGCGCCTAAAGCGGATAAGGAGAAGTCAGTGTCCCCAGATTCCTCAGAATCATCTCAGATTAATCCCACAAACGAGAACTCCGGCACTGTGAAAATCAATGTGCGTGCAAAGTGGGTACCCCTTGTACTTGGAGTACTTCTCGTGACTGCATTGTCATCGTAAACCAAAATAGGTTTTGGTGAATTTACCAACGTTCAAGCTAGTAGTTAATTTCCATATTGTTCATGTTCAAGAGTGTAATGATGCGTTATGTGATTGCGAGAAAGGAGTGAATACAGTAGTGGTGTTTTTATCAGAGTGAATTAGGGGATCTGTGATTTGACTGATTGTTGTTTCCTTCGATAAATTTAAGTGTTATGCTTTTGAGCTATTATTTCTTCAATAATTTTTGCAAGCTTTATTATGTCTACTGAAGAAGAAATTAATAGAAACTCTCTCCCAGCTTTACTGATTTAAACCTCCAATTTGTTAAGCATACTGCAGGTCATGCTTCAATATTTATTTATAAGGTTAGACAATGACTAGTTTTCCCTAATATAAGCATTACAGCTATACAAAAATATTCCAGTTTTCCCAAAGAGATTGAATTTTTCTCTTCTGAGTAAACTTTTGATTTAGGCCCATCATTCATATGGCATTGCTTGAAGTAGCTAAATAATAAAAGTCATTGCTTTAGCAGGCTAACTAGATTCGCACCAAATTATGATTTCTTAAGCGTACAGTTAATAGCTCATATAACACGGAAAATCGTTTTGACGTATGATATTTATCCATGTAAAATTGTCATTTGTTGGTTTTTGTCCCTGACTTTTAAAACCCTCACTTTTCTTTCCTGTATTTTCTAAATATCCAAATTTCTGTCCCTCAGTCTTTGTTAAGTTACCGTACAGTTATTTAGTTATGTTTCTAACAGACATTCTAGTCATGAAACACATAGATTTCACCCCCTTGTTAGAAGATCATCAAGTAACTATACAATAATTTAGCAGAGTTAGATTGAAAGATGACAGTATGAGTATTTAAAAAATGTAGGGACAAAAGGTAAAAATTAAAAGTTAGAGGCAAAAAACAAAAATTTACAATTATACGGAGACTGAAAACACCATTAACCTTCTTTATCTAATTTTCTTTCTTTACTAGTTTACAAGGGAACGATGCATGTAGTTATTAAAAAAATTAACAATGTAAACTTTACACCAACAATTGGAAGGAGAAGATTTATTTGTATTGTGGACTAGTGAATCCCATCATGAGAGTTCGTACTTATTTTTACTTCATTTGCATCGCAATAGTGTAGTTCCGCTAGCTACAAGTTGAGTGGTTGACATACCAAGGTAGCAATTACTAATGTTACGTTACGGATGCTGCATTTGCTTTAGAACTGAATTTACAATCCTAACATATTTCCTTCTCTAAATGCTTCAAATTTAACCTATAAGACAAAAGAAGGAAAATGAAGTATTAAAGCAAAAAACTTTAGAATTTTGCCACACATTTTTTTTTCTTTTCTTGACGAGGCTTCAATTGTAGATCTGTTCTAAACATCAGAATAAGCAGTGTGGACCAAACTACAATGATTTACTTTTTTAGTTTTGGATATCATAAAATGGACAGAATATGGCAGATCTCACCATCTCACCTACTACAAGTTCCCCGCACAATCAAAAGCCTTTCAATCAGACGCTGAATATCAATTTGGCCATATTATTTTTATTGATGTGAACACACAACCAATATGCAGAGTCACCATGCGCCTTTCAAGTTAGATTTTCATAGATCCATCCATGCATCCAATTGATGTATGATGATAACCTATGAATTATGACGTGAAAGCAACATAGTTGCATATGTTCACATATTAATGCACCAGCCAACACTATGGTTCTGCCTCTTCTCACAGCCAACTCAGTACCTCCTCGATCTCTCACCACACCAATCATGATTGATGCACCAACTTTCCATGATCGGTAAGTGAAAATTGTTTTCGGAGCAAAGCCTTCATCTTTCTAACACACACCTTGTCCACATCACTCTTTCCCTGCCTCAATATAAAAAGGAAGGCGCTTCTTCCGTTTTCCTCACATCAAAACAGACCACAGCAATAGCATATTAGAGTCTCAACTGTGCAAAACAATACAACATTCCATTTCTATAACACAAAAATGATGATGCAACAATCTCTCTTCTTCTCTGCCTCACTCGTACTCGTGATAGTCCCCTTGTTCTACACCACATCAGCCCAACACTCCCCAGCGGCATCTCACACAATCCCAACGTTACCACAAACACCCGTCGCATCTCCACCGGGAATGAATACTGTCCCTTGTTCTTGGACTAGTTCTCCCGATTGCATTTTCATCGTAAACCATAGTAGGTTTTGATGAATTTACCAACGTTCAAGCTAGTAGTTAAGTTACCATCTCGTTCATGTTCTAGAGTGTAATGATGTGTTATGTGATTGCGAGAAAGGAGTGAATGCTGTATTGGTGAATTTATGAGTGGAGTAGGGGATCTGTGATTCGGCGGATTGTTGTATCCCTCTATAAATTTAAGTGTTATGGTTTCGTCAATAATTTTTGCAAGCTTTATTATGTCTTCTGACGAAGAAATTAATTAATAGAAACTCTGTTTCGTCTTTTCTAATTTAAACCTCCATTTTGTTAAGCATACTGCAGGTCATACTTAAAAAATTATTTATAAGGTTAGACAATGACTAGTTGTAATGTTTGATAATCAACGGAGGTAGAAAAAGAAGATTTGCCAAATATAAGCAAATAATGGTTGGATTGCAATGCAAAAATATTCCACTTTTCAAAAGGAAGTTGAATTTTTCTCTTCTGAGTTAACTTTGCATTTAAGCCACTGTCAGTCCTTAGCCATTGCTTGAAGTAGCTAAATAATAAAAGTCATATCTTTAACAGGCTAACTAGATTCGCACCAAGTTATGATTTGTTAAGCGTACAGTTAATAGCTCGTATGACAAAGAAAATGGTTTTGATGAATGTGATATAGGATGCCTGAATTATCTAATTTTCTTTCTTTACAAGGGAACGATGCATGTAATCATTTTAAAAAATTAACAGTGTAAACTTTAGACCAACCATAAGGAGAAGATTTATTTGTATTGTGGAGTAGTTAATCCCATGATCATGTGAGTTATTATTTATCTTTACTTCAGTTGCATCGCAATAGTGCAGTTCCACTAGCTACAAGTTGACATACTAAGAGTGTGTTCGGTGTCATGGAGAGAGTCATGAGAATTGATTGACTTCAATCGAAATTGATTTTGTAAAAATATAGATGCTTGATTATTGCTAGTTAAAATTGATTTTGTCTTAAACTTTGGTTTGACTAGAAGTGATAAAAAGTAGCTTTTGCATTAGATTGAAAAAATTACACTAAATTTTACAGCAAACTTGCTCTTAGGATAAAAGCATCCAAACATAAATCACTTCACTTGAAAATTAATTTTAACCAAAATCAATTGTACAAAATTAATTTCATTCAAAACCATTTTGCAATGCTCATCCAAATACGCACTAAGGTAGCAATTAATAATGTTATGTTTACTGATACAACATTTGTTTGAGAACTGAATTTATGATCCCAACATATTTTCTTCTCTAAATGCTTCAAATTTAACCTATAAGACAAAGGAAGGAAAATAAAACATTCAATCAAAACATAAGAATTTTTGCCACATAATTTTTAATTTTTTCAGGCTTCAATTATAGATCTGTTCTAAACATCAGAATAAGCAGTGTGGACCAAACTACAAAGGTTTACCATTTCAGTTTTGGATATCATACACTGAAGAGAGAGTATGACAGATCACACCATCTCACCTTGCACAAGTTCCCCACACAATCAAACGCCTGTCAATCAGACAGTGACTATCAATTTGGCCACATCATTTTTATTGATGTGAATACACGACCAATATACAGAGTTGCCATGCGCCTTTCAAGTTAGATTTTCACTGATCCATTCCATGCATCCAATTGATGTAAGATGATGACCTATGAATTATGACCTGAAAGCAACATATATAG
This sequence comes from Spatholobus suberectus, assembly GCA_004329165.1. Classification (NCBI taxonomy): domain Eukaryota; kingdom Viridiplantae; phylum Streptophyta; class Magnoliopsida; order Fabales; family Fabaceae; genus Spatholobus; species Spatholobus suberectus. Next base: position 77,716,662 of record CM014731.1, on the reverse strand, counting down.
TTGCATATGTTCACATCTTAATGCACCAGCCAATACTTTGTTTCTGCCTCTTCTCAGTGCCAACTCAGCACTCCTCAATCTCACACCACCAATCATGATTGAAGCACCACCTTTCCATGATAGGTAAGTGACAATTGTTTTCGGAGCAAAGCTTTAGTCTTTCCAACACACACCTTGTACACATCATTCTTTCCCAGCCTCAATATAAAAAGGAAGCCGCTTCTTCCTTTTTTCCTCACATCAAAGCAGACCACACCAATAGCAGATTAGAGTCTCAAGCGTGCAAAACAACCATTATAACATTCCGTTTCCATAACACAAAAATGGTGATGCAACAATCTCTCTTCTTCTCTGCCTCACTTGCGCTTGTTACAGTCACCTTGTTCTACACCACATCAGCCCAACACTCACCGGCAGCATCTCCCACAATCCCAACATTACCACAAACACCCGTGGCATCTCCACCTGGAATGAGTACTGTTCCATCGGTACCAGTGTCCCCCAATGGTGCCCCTACACCCGCCACGCCAAAAGCTCCCACCATTGACATTGCTCAAATCCTGAGCAAGGCCAAAAAATTTTCTGTTCTGATTCGGCTTCTGAAAACCACCCAATTGATCAACCAACTCAACTCTCAACTCTTCACATCAGGCTCTGGGGGGTTGACCATTTTTGCCCCACCTGACAGTGCCTTTTCAAAGCTAAAAGCAGGGTTCCTCAACTCACTCAACGACAGGCAAAAGGTGGAACTTGCACAATTCCACACTCTTTCTTCCTTCATCTCAATCTCCAACTTCGACACTCTCACCAACCCAGTTCAGACCCAAGCCGGTGACGACCCTAAAAGGCTGCAACTAAACGTCACCACTTACGGCGGCAGCCAAGTGAGCATGACCACCGGTGCCGTTAATGCCACCGTTACAGGCACCGTGTACACGGACAACAAGCTTGCCATTTATGAGGTGGACAAGGTGCTTCTCCCACTTGACGTCCTTCTTCCTAAGCCTAAGGCTCCCGCACCTTCACCGTCCAAAGGAGAATCACCTAAAACGAAGTCATCTGCAGACGAAAGTGGTGATAGTAACAAAAATATTGATGATGATGGTGCTGTTCCGGTGGATGCTTCTGCTGCTTCCATGAACTTCAACAATGTACGTGTAATGTGGGTGCCTTTTATTGTTGGGCTCGTTTCGATGGGTGGAGCCATGATATGAGATAAATTGAGATAACAGGAGGAATGGTCCAATATTTTTGTTCGGTTTTGTCTGTGAGTTGGATAAAAATGCACTGTCCTGCTACCTTGTATTTCCGAGTCTGAAATGTGCGTGTAGTACGTTATGCCATTTGGGGTCAATATGTATGTATCAGTGATTTTCTTCCCATTTTGGTTTACTTCAATTATAATATGTTTATTTTTCGTAATTTTTTAATTGAGAGTGTAAGAATAATTAGTCTTAAAACTCAAGAGAAATGAATATAATTATTCCTTATTATTATTACTATTGAAAAAAAAAAAAAAACCACTTTGTGCCTGCATTTGACAATGAAAAAGATGTGGAAGGATAAATATGTGAGAAATGTAGAAAATCAGTTTCATATATAATTATTAAGGGTAGACAATTGAATATATGTCCAATTATTAAGGGTAAAATAAAATAAAAAAATATAGAAACTAAATGAGATTATCGTCGTTGTTATTATTGTTGTTGATGATGAATGACATTATTTTAGTGTCGCTACATGCAACAATGAAAAATGTGTTAAAAAAGTATGTTAATAATATTTTTCTAATTTTTTTTACAGGACATATGACAATTTATTTATGTTTTTGTTTCTTTACTATACGATTATTATTTTTTGGATTGATTATACCATCATAATTAAAATGAAGAAAATGTATTTAAAAACAATTAATTCAAGACATAAATACTTGGGACGTACGTCAATTAGGTTCAAATCAAATGAATATCCATAAAAATTGTCCACAAATTAAAAGAACAGTGATTTATTCATAAAATGAGTTTAAGTTCGAGTGTGAGTATTCATTTGCAAAAAATTATAAAGATAGATGTAGGTCTTAGTGTTAACGTGGGAGTTATAAATTCAATACTTTTCATTGAAAACCGTAAGTCGTATTTTTTCTTTTTTTTTTCTTTTTTCTCAAGTCATTCTCTAATCAAACTTGTGCTTATCAGTACTTTTGTCTTTGCCTTCATCCAAGGCCACTCTGCATTAATAAGTAGAGATAAAATTGCTCTTTATGTTGTTTTGATATAGCAAAATATAATAACTGAAAGTAATATTATTACTTCGAAGATCTTTAGAGAGTGCCAACACGTACAAGGCCAACAAGTTTATGAATTGGTTATTTCACTTTATTTATTATTTAGTGTTAAAACAATATTACATTATATTTTGTAATTAATTATGTTAGGCTTAAATATGTTTTTAGTTTATGTAATATAACATTTTTTTGTCCTTATAATTTTTTTTTCTAATTGTTTAGCCATGTAACACGAGATATTATACTTTTGATCTTTGTCATTTAGGGTTAATTTGTTAAGTAATGAGTTGTCCAACGGAAATATATCACTTTACATAATTTTTGTTTTAGTTCTTCTTAATACATTTCATTTTTATTTTAGTCCCTTACTTCATCACTTACACAATTTTTGTTTTAGTCCCTCTAAATATATCTAATTTTTATTTTAGTCTCTAATTCTTGTCACTTTCACAACTTTTCATTTACTCCTTCTAAATATACTTCATTTTTATTTTAATCTCTAATTTCCTAACTCTTTTTTTCCTTTTCCTCTCCCTTCCCCTTCCACTTTTTTGCGACCTCCCCTTCCCTCTTATCCTCTTCCTTTCCAACTTCTTGTGTGCACAACTACCCCAATACAACTTGCTCATACTCTAAAACCAAGTTCACCAATTCCACGTCCAAATCTAACTAACTCCACCTTTTCTCCCACTAATTTCAACACAAACTCATTGTGGCACAAACATCCTTCCATTGTTCACCACCACTAAATACGCTAACCCCATTATGGCATGGACATCCTCTATAGCTCAATACTGCAAAAGTGTACATTTGGTTAAAGGTGCTTTCAAGTTCAAATGAATGAGAGAAGCTGGCATTGAACCTAATCACATCACTTTCATCATGTTCCTCTTTGATTGTGTTCGCTATCACTCACACAGTAGTATCTTCTTTGATTTTGGAACTACCATTCATGCACAAGCTCATAAACTAGGCTTGCAAATGAATGATGCCATAGTGGGCACTGCGTTGATTGACATGTATGCTAAATGTTGTTGTGTGGATTTCGCTAGGTTGGCATTCAATCAAATGTGAGCCAAAAATTTGGCATCTTGGAACACAATGATTAATATGGATATGAGGAACGGGGAAATCAGAGATGTCTTCCAAGTGTTTGAGGAAGAAAGGAAGGACATGTACTAGTGGTGATGGATTGGGGATATGAAACGTGTCATTCATAAGGGAGGAAGCTCATGATGGTTGTTGTGGTTGTCGAAAAATGGAAGGGATATAGAATTAAGGAGTGGGAGACTAATATCAAAATGAGGTATATTTAGAAGACTAAAAAAAAAACCTATGTAAGTGATGGAAGTTAAGGGTTTTCTTTAGAATGACTAAGACAAAATTGTATAAAGTGACATGCATATGCTATTGATGTGACATGACTACCAAATGAGTTGTTGAAGTGGAGTGTTCCGTCAAACAACTCATTACTTCACATACTATTTGTAACATCCCCAATTTTGGGTAATAGAAATAAGAATATGTTTATGGTTAAAATTGCTCATAGGCAATAATAATAGTTAACCTTATATTTAAATATTACAGGAATAAGATAATAGGACCTACATGGGAGAGCTGAGACCCAAGGTAAGCTGAGGCTCACTAGACCCCCCCCCCCCACATACACACGGCTTAAGAAGGGAAGGGAAGAGAAAGTTAAAGAGAGAAAAAGAAAAGAAAAGAGAAGAAGGAGAAGAAGAAGAAGAAGAAAGAAAGAAAAAAGGAAGAGAAGCAGAGATCCCCAAGCCCTAGAGTTCATCTTCGTGTATCCCCGATGTGAGTGCTTCCTCTTTGTCCTCCCCCCCCCCCCCCTCTTGGTTGTTGATTGTATCCATTTTTTCCCTTTTTTCCTTTGAACCCTAGGTTTGGGTTTTTATAGATTTTTGATGATTATGCATGATTGAGGGGTTTATTGGGTAGATTAATCAGTTAGAAATGAAGTAGAAGTGTTTTAGGACTGATTTTGGAGCTTGGAAGTATTTGGGTGGCCACTGATGGCCCTAAGCATATCAGATTTTGCAAAAATTACAATCTACAGAATCGTTGCTCTAGCTGAGTGAGCAAAATGCTAGTACTTAATGTGTAACATTATAATATGTATGTTGATCATTATTATTCATAATATTAATATTAGTATTTAATGTAATATAATAATATATTATCATGATTATCATTATAATATATAAATACTATAAATTATTATAAATTATAAAATAATGATAATAATTATAAAACATGATCGAAAATTCTATTATTATTATTATTATTGTTGTTGTTGTTGTTCATTATGTTTAGTATTGAAGGTGACATAACAATTTATTATCATTATAATACATATTTATGATAAATTATTATAAAGTTGTAATAATAAAGTTACCATAATTATAAAAGCATTCCATAAAATATAATAAATTGGTTATCATATTATATAAAATCAAAATTTATTTAAAATTTAATGATTAAATTGATTAATTTAATTAGAATATACTTATTATAATCACCTTAATTACTATTATTAAATATAATAATGTGTTTTTATGATTAAAAAATAAAAAATCAATAAGATTTAGGAGAAAAAAGAATGAATATGGTGATGTCATTTAATGTCTGCCTATATGGCAAAACCCTCTTTTACAATATATATATATATATATATATATATATATATATATATATATATATATATATATATATATATATATCAAGTTACCCAACGCTTCCATGCAATAACTCTTGATATATATTAAATTTTAACGATCAAACTATTAAATATTTTGATATTATGTTAATGATCATGCACATCAAATTTTAGGTAAATCAGATATTTGTAGCTAGTTTATTTTATAATCGACATTTACTTATAATTTAGCAAAGTGTATTATACGTTAATTTGAATTTATTTAATAAAAGGTCAAATAGTTTTCAAATTTTATAAAAATTTGTAGAATTGATCTACTCAATAAAATTTGTTGATTTAACGATTGGATCGTTGAAATTTAATATATACCAAGAGTTATAAAATAAGAGTAACTCTACTCTTAGATTAACTTGATCCCCTCCCATATAATATTAATAATTTATTAATTATTGAGAACAAATAAAAAAAATTAAAAATGAGACTAACGTGAATATATCTAATTGTATTAATAAAAATATAAGACTTCAAAATATTTTATAAAAGCATTAAATTTATTGTATTAAAAAAAATATAAGACAGAATTAAAGTTTATATATATATATATATATATATATATATATATATATATATATATATATAATTTCTAAGAAAAAAAAATTGAGAAAAGAATGTGTTGAATCACACCTATATCTAAGTCGATTGGTATCCTAGATCATGAAAATTATAACGTGAAGACCTAAATAATTAATGGACATTAATGGACAATAGTTAACAAATCTTGTCTTTCTCATGCATTAAGATTATAGGATATTTAGTGAGGTGACCGTGCGATGCATGAACTTGTTATTATGTGTTTAAATATTTTTATATTTATTGTCTAATTTTAAAAATCTTTTATATTTATTCCTTAATTCTGAAAAATAGAAATTGAAATCAAGATAAAAAAATCTTTTTTACTTTTTACATTTATTACTTAATATTACTTAATTCCAAAAAACATATATTCAAATTCATTAAAGAAAACTCTTTGATTTTTATTTTATTTATAGTCTAAAAAAAGATCTTATTAATGAAAAGGAATAAAAAAAATCTTACAATTTTTTGTGTCAATATGGATCAAGGTTTGTTTCAACATGACAAAACTTTAGGTTTATAAAAATAAAAAAAAATCTTTTGTATAAATACAGTTAAACAATGTTAACATTAGAGATTAGACTATAAGAAATATTATGTTTTAAAGTTATTGTACATAAATTAAGTATAAGAGTAATATATTTTTATTGTAAATGATTTAATTAAGTATTTCATAATAAATATAAGACTAATACAAATAGAATATATAATTAGAAAGATCAAAGATACCGTATACCATATAACATATCTCTAAATTATAGAATTGATTAGTAACCTTAAATAACAACCCACAAATACTAAAGATTAAAGCTAATTGTAAAAGTCTTTTTATATTTATTACCCATTTCTATAAAAATAGAAATTGAAATCAAGATAAACAAATCTATTTTTTTTTTACATTTATTATCTAATCCTAAAAACACAAATTCAAATTAATTCTACAAAAAAGTTCTTTTATGAAAGCATTGATATAGAATGGAAATTTCCTAAAGAGAAAAAAAGTCATACATTGACAGTGTAAAGCAGTTTTACACTATCATTCAATCACAAACCATTATATATGGTAAATTTACTGACTTCTAAAATAATAGCTTTAAAAGTTATACTAACGGTGAATTCCAATTGGTTGACAATATAAAACTTTTACCACTAACAGTACATGACCATTAAACTCTTTCCTAAATCCATCAATCAAATAATATTTTGTGTTTCATGTATTATTCTCATATTTATTTCATGATAAATAAAAAAACTTAAGAGGAATGAAACATTAATATTAAGAAAAGAATAAATTATATTATTTTATCAAAAAAGAAATAAAACTTAAGATATTTAACATAAAAAATTTAAATCAAGTATTTCGAAGCAGCAATTTAACAATAAAAAAAATACTTAACAAATTAGGGATATGTTAAAATAATTGGAATGAGAATAATAATAAGTTAGAATAAATGTTAAAATTCAAATTCAAATACACAATAAATGGGAAAATATAACAGATTATGTAACAAATCTATAATATATACAATCGAAAATAATCTAAAAAAAGAAAGCTCCAAGTGTCAACCTTTGGAACGATTCTACACGTAACCTCATCCTATTTGGCAATACAGGAGCGTTTCTCTCCTTTTTTTTGCTTATGTGTCAATCTCATATTCATTTGCATACAAATCAATTTATGGATAATTATAACACAATTTATAAACAATTAAGACACTAAATAGTTGATAATGAGAACAAATATTATATACGATAAATGGTAACTGCACAACAATGCTATAAATACAAATCAATTTTTTTAAGGATACAATTTAAAATAAACTTGATATCTGACTAATTAAAATATATATAAGTGTTAAAAAGTTATTAAATCAAATAAAAAAATAAACGGAAACACTAAATATATTGAGTTTCTCGATTAATTTTTATTTTTGGACGAGTTTTCATTTTTAAATAATTATTGAATTATTATCCCCATTAAACTCAACACATTATTTGAATTATCCCTTTTAAATTGAAAATAGAAATAAAAATTGAATTATCCCCATGGTTCTTTTAAAATAATTATTGAAATGCAAAATTCATGGAAAGGTTAAAAAATTATTAAATCAAATAGCAATAAAAGGAAACACTAACCCTCCCCCCCCCAAAAGGGAAACACTAAATCAAATACAATATAAAAAGAAGAAAAAAACACTAAATCAAATGCAATATACAAAAAAAAAATACATATAAAAGTTAAAAATTTATTAAATCAAATCAATAGAAATAAAAAGAAATACTAAATATATTGAATTTTCTGATTAATTTTTATTTTTAGATGTGTTTTTATTTTTAAAATGATACTTAATTTCAAATTTCAAATGGATAATTAGTATAGATTTTATTTACTAAAATAAGTTAATATGGACAAGACTTCAATATTATACATAAGTAATATATTCTTTATGTTCTAGAACACATATAAAGAATAAATTTATATTGAACGATTAATTTAAAATGAATGAGTATTTACAGAAATAATTTAACGACATTTATTTATGGAAATAATTTAATGTGGAATTTATTATTGTAGCTACTTCAATTTAAAATGGAAATTTCCATTAATGGCTTAAATGATGATTAATTTCAAATTTCAATAGACAATTAATATATATTTTATTTATGAATTATTATGGATAAAAAATTTCATATTATTATGAATTAATAATTTAATTCAGGATATTTAAAATGATGATTAATTTAAAATGGATAGTTCCATTAAAAATTTAAATTAGGCAGTTTTTGCTTATTCCATATTATTTTTGCTGCTAATTCATATGAAAATCCAAATTTTCATTATAAAGTGTAATAATACTAATGAGAGAGAACATTACTAAATAAAATTGGAGATAAATAGTAGAATCTTACGATATTTTTTACTCTATGACAATTTAAAACAATGTTTAATTTAAAATGGATATTTTCATTAAAAATTTAAATGATGCTTAATTTCAAATTTCAAATGAACAATTAATATATATTTTATTTATGAAAATAATTTTATGTGGCAAAAATTCAATATTATTATGAATTAATATTTTAATATGGATAATTAATGTGAATTAATAACATTTTGTATCATTTCTTATATACGCCAAGTGTTGATCCTATGCCATCGAATATGTACATATTGGATTTGATATATTTGACTTAATGATAGAAGATAAAAGTTCTAAATAAGAGATATTTCTGATTTCTATATAGAAATATAAATTTTGTCAAAATTTTTAATTAATCAATATGATATCATGATGCGTTGTCAAATATTAAATAAATTTAAATTATTATAATAACAAGTATTTGAAAAGTTAAATTCTATTATAATATTTTCTATCGTAATAATTTTTATATAATTTTTATGATATGGAACAAATTACTGGTTAAATTATAAGTAGTTTATTTATTTAATATTTTTTATTACAAGGGACAAATATATTTTTTAATATATACAAAAGTAATATGTTTTTTATGTTTTGGAACACATAAGTAATAAATTTATACTAAATGATTAATTTAAAATATATAAGTATTTACTAAAATAATTTAATATGACATTTATTTATGGAAGTAATTTAATGTGAAATTTATTTATGTAGCTATTTCAATTTAAAATGTAAATTTTCATTAAATACTTAATGATGCCTCATTTCAAATGGACCATTACTATAGATTTTATTTACAGAAATAATTTAATATGGACAAGAATTCTATATTATTATGGATTAACAATTAATGATTAATAATTTAATATGGACAATTAATATGGCAATTAATATGAATTAATAGCATTTTAGTGAACAATTTTAGTATGAAATTCATTTTTGTAAGTAATTCAATTTAAAAAGGGAATAATCATAATGGAACTAAATATAGAATCTAATTTAATATGAAATTTATTTACAAAAATAAATTAATAGCATTTTGATGGACCTAATAGAAATTTACAATTCAAATTAAATTAAATTAAATTAAATTATTTTTTCCTACAATTTCATTTGAAATCAACATCCTATCCATGGATTGTAACTCTTGCATCCTTCTGTAATTCTATTTAAATAATGTGGAATTTCATTTGCTTTGTGTTTAATCTGGTTATATTGAGAAACACACTGATCTTCTTTCTTTGTGGTTTGGTTTTGATCTCGATATTCATAACCTCGACATTAATGGTACCTAAATGTGACTTCCTCTCAGATGTGAATACATCTAGAGAGACGTGAAGCCTTATTGTCTGAATTGTTAGACTTTGGCATGCTACCAACAAAAACAATGAAAAGTTGATATATTCTATTGACATGGTCCTGATGGACCAAAATGTATGTTCATAATGCAAAGCCTACTATGATATGATATAATATAATTATAATAAATTTTCTGATTACATATATAATTGTTCTTAACATTTGTCTTCTTTTACAAGGAGACCGCATCCATGCAACCATTAGAAATACTCTAATATATAGATTCAACCATTATTTAAAGAAAACTCTGTTTATTTCATGTTCAGTTTTAGTGTGATCAATAGTAAGGGTCCTTATAGAATGACCTAACATCCATACAAGCTCAACTTTCAAATAGCTACAAAACTAAAGTTGCTTGCTGATAATGTTGTTCCCAATAATTTGTTGACAATTACCTTGATCTCTAAGGTTCTTTGTATTGACTATAACACCAATTATTTGGTTGGTGAGTGCTTCATTATTATTATTTTTTGTTATAATTATAATAATAACATTGAAAATTTCTACAACCTAATAAACTATTTCATATTTGTAGATGTCATGGGCACACTCATCTCACATGGGCCTGAAATTGAGGTTGTGACAAATGGTGACAAAACAAAGATGAAAGAAATTTAACTTAACTCTAAATGGTAGTAATTCTATGTGCATATTAATAATAATATAATATTTCACAATTTTAAAGCAGTTACTTAGTAATTTTTTTTTTAATTATTGTTTTGTATCCTTATTGTAACATACACTTTAAGTACACATTGTTCGGAACTATGTTAAGGAGTTTAACTATTTCCTCGCTAGAGGAGATACTAACAATGTTGTTGTAATGGTTCAATATGTTAGAGTTAAATCAGTCCTAAGTCTCAAGATTTTGATCTTAGATGATTATCAAAGAGTATGTACATCAACTACAAATGTTGTATATCGAGAAGTCTTTCAGAATGTCGAAAGATTGTCATTAATAATAACCATAGTGTTTTGTTCCTTGAGCTTAATTTGGTTTTTTAATATCCTTTGCTTTTCATTGCTATTTTGGTAGCTATGATCTTTCTATATAGATGTTCAAGAATTTATAATAAAATTAAAAAAAATCTCTATATATTTTTTTAATATTTAATTTGCTTTACTCTCTTCCAAATGTATATGGTAAATAAGATAACAAATTCAAGACTGTATCTTTAAAGTTATTTTATTTTTTTGTGTTTCCTTCACATGAAAACATTATTATTTTGCTTCTCACACTATTATTTCATGTTTGTATCAATATGATTCTAATACATATAAAAATTTAAGTAAAAAATAATCAAAACAGGAACAATATTAGGTCAGAATAAATGTTAAAATTCAAATTTAAATACACAATAAATGAAAAGAATAAATAAAAAGATATAAAAAATTATATATGATAGATTACAACAACATCTCAATCCTCAATTGTAAGATATAAATTGGCTATTTATTCCAAATTTATTGCAATTAGGCAGCTGGTCATACAAATACCTTTAATTGCCTAAATAATTTAATAACCAAATTATCCTTATTTTAAGCAAGAATAGAAAGAGTAAATTGGATGGAAGAAGGTTACTAATAGTATTCAATTGTAAACGAATTTTCCTTCCAGACTACTTTATTTTTATTAATATAAAGATATATATTGGGCTCGTCAGCTTTTCTCATTGAAGAATTGTTTCTTTTTAAAATTAATTACTTTTCAGTTTTTTACGTATTTGTGTTAGTTTTTTTAGAATAATCAGAAATTGAAAAGAATGTAAATTTGATTAAAATTAGAAATTATTTTTAATAATTTTCATAAAATCAACTGTTTTTTTTTTTAAAGTGGTTTTTACAATTGTAAACAAACACAAATAAATATTTTTTTTTTTAATATCTAAAAAATAATCAATAAATTACTTTATATGAGAATCGCAGTTTTTTAACCCGTGTCAAACTGATCCATTAAGTTATAAAATTACTTTTACATCTTACTTTAATATTGTTAATTATAATTAAGTAGAATGTGAATAATGTTATTAGAGTATTGGTTAAGAACTTAAAAAAAAATTGTGAAAAGAATGTTTTCAACGCATTTCTACCATTATTTCTAATATTTCTAATAAAAAAAAGGGTTAATTATGTTTTTGATCCCTCATTTTTTGTTGATTTTCGTTTTTAGTCCCTCAAAAATATTTTGACCGGTCATAATCCCTCATAAATTTTCCATTTGTGTTTTTAGTCCCTGCCAGTTAACTTGAACCGTTAAGTGATGACGTGGCTCCACATGGGCTGTCACGTGGCTTGCCATGTGACAATTTTTAAAAAAAATTGATAAAAAATGTAAATTATGAAAATGGTCCCTCATTTTACACGATTTACGTTTTTAGTCCACCAAAAAATAGTTTGACCGGTTTTAGTCTCTCAAAATTTTGTCATTCATGTTTTTAGTCCCTCCCGTTAACTTACACAGTTAGACTTTAATAATTAATCAGTTATTATTTTCACATATTATTATTTTACACATTATTTCACGACAAAAATGCAAAAAAAGAAAAAAAAAGATTACTTGTAAAAGATAATCAAAGGAGTTAGATTGCTAGTCTTTTCATAAGAGATTATGAATACCTTGAATTATCGAAGCATAGCGATGAAGAGGTAAGAAAAGTGTTGTGATAAGCTTTTGAGCTATAATTAATTAATAAATTATTGGTTAAAATAAATTTTGAGGAAAAACTTGTATGAGTGTAAATAATAATTAATTGATTAATTATTAAAGTTTAACTGTGTAAGTTATGGGAGGGACTAAAAACATGAATGAAAAAATTTATGAAGTTGGACTAAAAATGTAAATCGTGATAAAATGAGGAACTATTTTTATAATTTACATTTTCTATCAATTTTTTTTTTAAATTGTCACGTGGCTGCCACATCAGCCTAGTAGTCCACGTGGCAAGCCACGTGGCAGCTCATGTGAAGCCACGTCATCACTTAACGGTTCAAGTTAACGGTAGGGACTAAAAACATAGACGGAAAATTTATGAGGAACTATGACCGGTCAAAATATTTTTGAGAGACTAAAAACGAAAATCGACAAAAAATGAAGGACCAAAAACATAATTAATCCTAAAAAAAACTTATCTATCAATGACTTTTTTATATATAAATAAAAGTTTAGATAAGGAGAAACTACCCTCTATTGCAAGGTCAAGAAAAACCATCAATCTCAATAAGGATTTATAATAGAATTTACATATCGTACCTACCAAGAAGATAAATCTATAATTGAACCCAAGTCACGATTAATATGAAACCCCCATTGCTTATCTATTAGTGTCTTTAAGAAACTTGTTAACGAGAATGCAAGATCTTTATTATAAATAAAAGTGATTTTATTATATATTCTTAATGTGTTTAGTTCCATGTTTCAATGTAATTTTTCATATCTTGGATATGATTTTTAGAAGTTAATAGTTAGAGTACTGCTAGTTAGTATGAAGTGAGATTTCACACAAAAAGTACAAAATAACACGTATTAATGTTCTATTGGATAGAAATAGTAAATTAAAAAAAATGAGACGAAAATCACGAATAATTGTAATTCGTATATGATTTTGTCCGTATTTTTTTGTTCCAAGAAGTATTTTCTTAATAGTTATAATTTCACATCTCAAACATAATTCCTTCATTCTTAGCGAGTTTCTAAACATGTTATCTGTCTAATATGTAGTAGAAATATATTTTTGTTGAAATCGTAGTAGTTAGATATAAGTTTTGGATTGGATACATAAATACAAACTGTCATGCACATTTTTTAGGATAAAATAAATTTTATTAATTAGAATATAAGAATTACTTTAATCCATAAGCATAAAAAACCTACTAAGGTCGGCTTAGTAGTAGGAGGTTGAGATAACTTGCATACGGTCATAGATTCAAACTTCTTTACTGTCATTGTACACAAAAAATAAAAAAATCCATAAGCATAAAACAAATTAAAAGATGAAATTAATCTTAGAGAAATACATGTTATCGGGCTTACTCATCCGACAAAAGACAAATCAAAACTCCTTACAATAACCGGGAGCTAAGATCAAGAACTAACCTTAATACTCCAATGTCTAATAAAGATATGAAATCAAAAGACCCTTACCGATAAATAATATTATTCCGCATTAACCATATAGACAACATAGAAGCATGCAGAAAATATATCAAAATTATTTTACCCGTTTACCTTTAGTCAAAATTCCCCATTGATATATATTTTTTTAAGATATATTTCAGAGTTAAGTTTTAAAGAAAATATATCAATTATTTTACCCGTTTACCTTCAGGCGTATTTAATTGAAACAGGTAGTTGATTAGTAGTCAAGAATCTCCAGCACAGCCGAATGTTTATTATTGATTCACTTGTTAAGCATCTCAACTGCTACTTTCACCCTATTTTCATTGCCAAAAAAGCTTAAGCTTCTACTGTTTGATTACAATTTACAATTCTCAGCAAAAGAACACTACAATTCACAAAATGAATTGATTGAGATGGGAGATTGGTGTGGCCTTCCATCATAAAAACACATTGCCCCATGCTTGCATCCGTATATCATCCTTGATGCAACACCTCATCCTTGCCACCTAGCAACTGTGTGTATGCTCACAAATCACAATTTAAGGTTTTTAAAAAAAAACCTTTCACCTACCTATCATTGTCTCCCACTCCACATTCTATATAAAAGCCATCTCCACCATATCATCAGTGCATCAAGTGCCATTGCCAATACAAATCCTACCACTTGCATTCCTTTCCAAAAGCACCAGAGCTTCATTCACCAAAACATCAAAAACCATGTTGAAGAAGCAGTCTCTCTTGTCCTTCTCACTACCACTGCTAGTTTTATTTTTGTATTCCAGCACCACTTTAGCCCAATTATCACCAGCTGCTGCCCCTCTAAAACCACCCCAACCAGCCCCTACCCCACCAGCAGCGGCCCCAAAACCATTGGTTCCCTCATTGCCACAGTCGCCAAGTGATTCCACCCCTGACACTGCAGCCGTTGACATTGTAGGAATCCTGAGGAAGGCAAAGTCATTCAACATCCTAATCCGCCTCATGAAAACCACCCAATTGATCAACCAACTCAATGCACAACTCCTAACTACTAAATCAGGTGGCGTAACCATTCTTGCACCCGATGACAGTGCCTTCTCTGAACTCAAAGCAGGCTTCCTCAACTCTCTTTCTGATGGACAAAAACTCGAGCTCTTACAGTTCCACGTTATTTCAGACTGTGTCTAGCTCCAACTTCGATACACTGACCAACCCCGTGAGAACACTTGCAGGCGCTAAACCTGGGAAGGTGGAACTGAATGTGATAAGTTACGGTGGGAGCGTGAACATCTCAACGGGTGAGGTTAACACCACCATCACTGGCATTATATATACAGATAAGCATCTTGCCATTTATAAGGTGGGGAAGGTGCTTCTTCCTATGGACTTCTTTTCAGTGGCCAAGGCACCTGCAAAGGGACCCTCTTTGGCACCAGAACCTTCAGCAAAGGCTCCTAAACCTGATAAGGAGCCATTATCCCCAGATTCCTCAGAACCAACTCAAACTAATCCCACAAACGAGAAGTCTGGCACTGTGAAAATCAACGTGCATGGAAAGTGGGTGTCCCTTGCTCTTGGAGTATTTGTCGTGATTGTATTGTCATCATAAACTAGAATAAGATCTGAATTTACCAACGCCTAAGCTATTAGTTACCATGAAGTAAATATTCAAAAGGGTTGTGATATGTTGTGTGATTGCGAGAAAGGAGTGAATGCTGTAGGGAAGAGTTATAAGAGAGAATTAGGGGATCAGAGCTTGTCGTTTGCCTCTCCGAATTTACTCTATATAAACTTATAAGAGTGTTATGTTATGGTTGCTTCAATATTTTTCAAGCTTTATGATGTGTTCTCAAGAAGAAATTTGTAGAAACTCTGTCCTGACTTTACCAATTAAAACCTCCAATTAGACGTGCTACTGGTTGCACTTGAATATTTTTTATAGGGTTAGACACTGATTTGTTATAAAACGTTTTTGGTAATTGAAGGAGGTGGAAGAAGAAGATTAGCCTAATTTTATTTTTAGCAAATAATAATAGGGTGGATTGCAATGTAAAAATATTTCCCTCCACTTTTTGCTGAGGTACGTTTGAGAGTTAAAGTTTTGAAATAGAAGAAAGAGAAAAATAAACATTTTATTTTTAAATTAAGAGAGTTATATAATATTTATAAAAATAAACACAACTAAAATATCAAGTTTACATCAATCTATCATTATATTTCTTTGATATAAAAAATTATTAAATTAAAAATTTATTTGAAATGAAAAATTTACCCACCCCTTCATTTTTCTCCAAAACCTAGCTCCGTAGAGATTAATTATTTCTCTGGTGAGTAAACTTTAGATTTAAGCTCGAATAATTAACACGTTAGCAATTTACTTAAAGTTGTCAGTACAAGTAGACTTCTTTTAGATATTCTCTCAATTTTGCTCTTCTACAATGGCTCTTTTAAGAAGGTGTGATCTATGGTTTGGAACATTGTAATTTGGTTTATTTCAGAGCTACAAGATGAATTTTTATTTTTTTAAAATAGAGGGTGTGATTTGCTTTACACTGTGGATAGAATTAAGGTAATTATTTGGAGATAGTTCTTGACTAATATCAAATAAATGTTAATTTGTTGTTTGTTGGCAGAATAATGTCAATCTTTTTTTATTTCCTGTTCTTCTTAATAGATTAGATCGAACTTTATTTAACTTCATGCATATGGGTTAGAATATCTCCATACTCTTAGGAGAAATTCTTGCATGAGTATAAATCCAACACCTCATTTTCATACATAATCAATGAAAAATTTACAACTAATAAAATAAAAACAAAAAATGCTAACCTGTCAAATAAGATAAAAATAAAAAGAATCTAACATTATTTAAAATAAAAAAGAAAATCTTTCATCTACGCAACCGTATATTATGTTAAATTTGTTATTATAAAATCAATGCTGAAAGCAAAAATGTATACATCACATTATTACAATATTTTTTTAGAATTTTTTATTACATTTTTTTTTTAGGTTTTTTATTACATTTCTTAGACTTTGAAAAGAGAGAAATGTCATAAAAAAATTATCCATCTTACTTAACATAATCTAATAAGAAATTAAACAAAAGTGTTGAATTATTTTTATTACCTTCCAATCAATAAAATAAATAAGGTGAATAATGAAAAAATGTTCCTAAAAAAAAAAGGTTAATGCTAGCTTACAAAGAGGAAAAAAAAATATACGACTATATTTGAGTTTTGAAAATACTTTTATTTTATTAATATTTATAAAATCATAATACATATTATTTTTTATTTTTAAAAAATTTATTTAAAAGTAGCAAAAAGATATCCTTAATATTTCCTTTTACTTTTATGTTAATACCAAACTAGAAAAAAAAAATTAATTTCCTTTACACTAGAATGTCATGCTAAACAAAGCTTAGAAAATATATTTAAAAAATGAACTAGTAAAATAATCAATTGGCATTAATTACATATTTTTCCTATTTTATTTTATTGTTTTTATCAATGTTTTTAAAACCGGACCGGTCATTAAACCAGTCAAGACACTGATTGAAGGTTCAATGGTTCAATCGGGGTTGAACTGTGGTTGAACCGGTATTAATAAAATAATAATAATAATTAAATAATACATAAAAAATTAAAAAAAAATATAATATCATAACTTTATAATTTTAAAAACTAAAAATAAAATATAATTTTATAAGTTCTTAACATATACAATACATAAAAAAGTTCAAATTAAATATGTCATAATACTTAAGTCTAAGTTTTAATACTACACATCAATATTTATTAATAAAAACAAGTTTATATTTAGAATAAAAAAAATGACAAATATTTTAGGTTGATTTTCATTTTTTTAGAGAAAAAACATCAAAATAATATTTTATTAGATATTTTTTATCGAACTACTACGAATCGATTTTTTACTGGTTTTTGACCGGTTCACAGACTGGTTTTTTGCCTGGCCGGTTCTCTGGTTTAATTTGATCGGACAAAGGACTAGTTCACCGGTTTTCCGGTTGAACCGGCCGGTCTGGTCCGGTTATGAGAACATAGGTTTTTATTGATTGACAAGTAATAAAAATAATTCAACATTTTTATTTAGTTTCTTATTAGATTATGTTAAATAAGATGAATATTTTTTAATATATATATATATATATAGAGAGAGAGAGAGAGAGAGAGAGAAGAATCGTGGGTTTTCTTTCTTACACGTTGATGGAGGGAAAAATCGTGAGAGTCCATTAATTTTATATGTAGGTGGAAGGAATAATTGTGGGTTTTTTTTTATTTTAAATGTTAGGAATTTTTTATTTTTATCTTATTTGACATGTTGGCATTTTTTTTTTTATTTTATTAGTTGTAAATTTTTTATTGGCTGTTTGTAAAAATAAGGTGTTGGATTTGTGCTTATGTAAGAATTTTTCATACTGTTAGTTATAAAATTCATTTATATATATATATATATATATATATATATATATATAAGAATGAGAACGGCCTTCTTATGTGAGAATGAGAATAACTAATCTCAACCATTAAATTAAAATGCAAGGCCTAGATTAAAATACCTAGGAATTCAAATTAAAACCATTTTTAATCATCAAATCTCTAAAAGATTCACCAAAGAAAAATCAAATCTCTAAAAAACTCAATTATCACGTTCTAAAATATTTCAATTATCATGTTACTCTTCTTCGAGGTTGTTGTTAACCCATCACCATCACCATCATGACTGTCGTAGCCATCGTTATAGTTGTGACAACAATGACGGTGACGATCATGATGGTGGTGGGGGCAGTGGTCATGGTGGTGGTGGCAACGATGGTCATGGCGGTGGTAGTGATGTGAACACTATGACCATTGCTGCCATCGCCATCACTGTCGTCAGTCATGGTTGTGACAACAATGGTGATGACAGCAACGATTATGGTAGTGAAGGCAATGACAATCATTATAATGGCAGTCATGATTATAGTGATGGTGGCAACAAATCATGGTGGTAATGGTGATGGATTAAAATCAATCTTGAAGAAGAGTAATGTGATAATTAAGACATTTTAAGATGTGGTAATCAAAATCTTTTAAAGATTTTATTTTTGTTTGGTAAATTTTTTAGAGAATTGATGGTTATATGAGGTTTTTATTTGAATTATATATATAACAATTCTTATTTTAAAAAAGTGAGAACTTTATATTTGAGTCATACAATCATTTATAGATGGTTAAAATTAAAGTTGTTTAGTGGTCGTATGACCGTTTAACAAAGTCATATGCATTTTTCTTTCAATCTTCCGCATTTAAATATGATTTAATGGGTTATATATATACAATTTTTTCCTTTCTTATTTCCATTCTAATAATCAATGGGCTGGTCCAGGAGGCTTCAAGGTGGGCCGGGGTCATCGTCACCACAATGTACCTCTAAGTGTGGCGAATGGACACCCTGCAAACCAGTTCTAGTGACGATGCCACCAGTGGCCAGGTTCGTAGTGATCGCCCCCGAGCACTACTCGCAGGCATGGAGATGCAAATGTTGCAACAAGTTCTACAAGCCATGAATATTTTTTCTCTAAGTATGATATATTTTTGTTAGGTCTAAAATATGGATCATATTTTTTTGGTGAAATAATATATAGTTCATTTTATTGACCATAAAGACTCCCACCTCTTTGATAAGTTACTTGAGCTTTAGCTTGTGGTGGATATTGGATATGAGAAGAGAGTACAGAACTTGATTTGGTGTGAAATATATAATATCTTCACACGCATTACGTATTAATGTTAGTAACGATAAAATTATGTCATTTCATTTTGCTATATTGTGTGTGGATTTTCTTTTTTCCCTTTGATTGCTTGTTTGTCCTTCTATTTTATTGAATTGTTTAATGCATCAAATTGGGGAATCTGTGAAGACTAGTTCATTCAATAGGCCTGTTTGCAATGTCACTTCATTTTAGGTTGCCAGTATTATAGTAGCTCTCTACATATTTTATAAAAAAGGAAAATAGTATAATTATGCAGTTGGCCCAACATTGAGTGAGGTCTAAAGCAAATTTTGAAAGAAATTTTTTTATTTTAAATGAAAAAGTTATATGTTAAGCCTTTTTGCTAACATATGTGGCCTTGTTGCTAACATATGTAGCTTTTTTGTTTTATAAAAATTAATAGTAAATAATTTTTTGTTGGTGGACCCAAAGATTGAAGTTACTTTACCTTTAGGTCAACCCTATAATCATGCAAACCTTTTACATCCTTCAAAGTACGTACGCTTCCTAAGCTAACACATACGAAGTCTAAAATAAGAAAACCACACATAAGTATAACAAAACGTCCGTGTTTTAAAGAAGGACTTTCATAGCTGCGAAATCCACCCATCTCCATCATGTTTGCATCGTTGTTGCCACCAATGCAAGTCCAAGTGACACCCACATTCCGTACACACTGATCATGGCGGTGCCAGAGTTATGTTGAGTGGGATTAACTTGTGACGAATCTAAAGATGATGACTCATCCTTATCAGGTTTTGGCGCCTTTGCCGCATCAGTTGAAGGCTCTAAAGCCAATGAGGGTGCCGCAAACAAATTTTGAAGAAAAAAGTTGAAACCTTTGTCTCTTCTTAGCCAATCTTCAGTTTATGCCACCCATCATCAAATGATCACAAAAATACTAAGATAATGTATAGTTCAGCCACTGAACTTGGAGAATATAAAAGAAATCAAGAGAAAAAAGAAAAGGAAACTAAGAGAAATGGAAGTGAATAAAGGAAGAAGACAAACCTCTTTCTAGGACACACTTCACCACCACCCTTCTAACCCAAGACACCAAGACTTGAAGAACAATGCCAATGAGAAGGGGGGAGATGTAACGCCTGACCACTCTTAAGATCAGTGACTGTCCCTACAAACCAACACAAGACTTTTCAGTGTACTTTGTCCCCACTCACACGCTTCCTAAGAAACTTCCCAAGAGGTCACCCATCCCAAAATTACTCTAAGTCAAGTACGCTTAACTGTAGAGTTCTTAAGTGATGGGCTACCGAAAAGTAGATGTATCTTGTTGGTATAGGTAGCATTTATTAATTCCTTTTAGCTATCCTCAGCTGTACAGTCCCATACCTGCATAGCCTCTGGATCCCTCTCATTCCAGTGTATATTCGATTCATTCATATATCCCTCCCACTAAAAGCCTGCCAAGAGCTGCTCATTGTCTGTGCCTCATCTCCTTTGCACCGACGATCACTCCCCGCCCTCATCAGCGCCTAGGATGTTACATGCTCACCAGCTTCTGCTTGGTTCGTCCTCAAACCACACCATACTAGGAGAGGCGCCCTACTCTGATACCACTTTGAGACGCCTGGCCGCTTTCAGGATCGAACAATGTCCCCACAAACTAACACAAGACTTTTTAGTATGCTTTGTCTCCACTCACACGTTTCTTAGCAAACTTCCCAGGAGGTCACTTATCCTAGAATTGCTCCAAGTCAAGCACGCTTAACTGTGGAGTTCTTAAGTGATAGGCTACCGAAAAGTAGATGTATCTTGTTGGTATAGGTAGCAATTACTAATTCCTTTAAGCTATCATCAACTGTACAGTCTCATACCTGCACAACCTCTGGATCCCTCTTATTTTGGTATGTATTCGATTCATTCATGTATCTCTCTCACTGGAAGTCTGCCAGGAGTCACTCCTTGTCCGTGCCTTATCTCTTTTGCATCAGCAATCACTTCCCGCCCTCGTCAGCGCCCGAGATGTTACAAGAGACGATTGTGTTTATTTATGGAAGGGGGAGAAGTAATTTTTTTTTCTTTTAACTTAGGTAAAGGTGAAATTTTAAAATATAGGTAAAAGTAAAAGTCCAAAAGTCAAAGATTGTCTTTGAAAACATATATTAAAAAAAATTAACTTGACTTTGGGTGGAAATAGGCCATTTGGTCGTGCAGTAAAGAGAGAAATATAGGGTCAAATTTGTATCAATTTAATTGGTACTTAGGTACTATTACGTGTAAGGAAAAATGATCTAATTGTACTTAGAAAAGTACAACTAGTTAGTTTTTCTAGTTAGGATTCAACTAACTAATTAAAAAGTAAAATTTGGCTTGTTCCTCTTTATTTTAGGCGTGACACTTTAGAAATAGGTCAAGGAAATTCATGTACTGACCGAGAGTACACCGAATATTTTAAATGAATTTATGTTGATATTCGACAATTCTTGACATAATAAAATTTTAAATTTTATCACTAAACATTTAATAATTATGTGACTTATCAAAATGTATTATAAAATTATTTTGATTATTTTGGCTTAAACCAAGGTCTATATCTTCCTATACTGTAACCGGTGCCTCAATCTTGATTGATAAACCGATAACACTTTGCCGATAACAAATAAATACACAGAAATCATACAACACTAAATAAGTTAAATTATAATTAAATTTAATTAATTATAATTTAATTCACAGGTCACCAAAATGTCTATCAGCTTCCACAATATATCTTGATACTGCCAATTATCGAATAGATTGAACTTTTGCAGAAATTTTCTACAAAAGTCCAAACAGAGAACAACACGTATTTTTAATTATTTATTATTATTACAAAAATTTAATTTAATTTCTTCTTTTAAATTATTCAATCACTTAATCACAGATTAAAAAAAAGTTTTATAATAAATACAAAAAATGATGTTGTATAAATTAATTGTTGTATATATATATCACATCTCTAATTTTATTAGTAGAGAAAATATTTTGTTGATGATAAATAATAATATCGAAGTAAATTGAATGAAAAATGTAATATATTTTTTGAAAATTGTTAACTATGTTATTTGCTATAATAAAACATATTATTTTTTTATGAAATTAGGTGTCTATTTTTTTTATAAAATATATATTTACACTTTAGAATACTTGTATATAAAAGAGTCAGACTCTGCTGTATAAGTAGTGATGCGCTGTGTGAGAAGTAAATGGCATGGGCGTTAGTCAAAGAAAAATTTTAAGAAAAAATTGATGGCACACATACAACTCATGAGCCGGAAACAAAATCAACCAAAATATACATATATAACCATAATTATAATAACAATATATTGTTAGGAGAAAAAAAGAGTAATAATAATAAGGAAAATAATAAAAGAGAGAAAGATAACATGTTCAAAAAAAAGATTTAGAAAAATAATAACAATAACCATAATAATATAACAACAATAATAAAAATAATAAAGTGGGACTTGAATCTTGTCATAGAATTTATTAAGTTAGAAAAGTATAAAGACTCATAATTAATGACTTTAAAAAATGACTCATAATGAACTATATTAATATTTCTAACTAGGTAAGAATATAAAGAAAAATAGAAGAAGACATGGAAAGGAACAGAAACATTCGAATATACGTTATACGTTATTAGTATAAAGTAATAAAGGAGATAAAATGGATAGTCAAATTTAAGATGACTGACTATCTACTTAAATTTAGTGTAAATTTTAATTTAATTTAACTACGAGTAATAACAATTATAATAACTAATAATAATATTAATGATGACAAGAGTGAGATTAATAAAATGAGTTCAGCCCATGTCAAAAAGGAAAAATAAATAAATTTAATAAGATTAAGGATAAAAGTAGCAACATAGGATTTGACCCTTGGCTTCACTAATTAAAATTATATTTTTTCTGCTATGATTGATGTGTTTATGTAATTGTCATAGTATAAATTGACTCCTAATGATTGAATTGATTGATTATCTAGTTATTGATTTCATTGAGTTTGTCACATGCATAATAGTTGGTCTTTCAAATTAAAGTTAGTATCGATTTAATATATGGAATATTTGACATTTGTCCGATGAGATAGTAATGAGGCCTACTAATGGCAAATCATGAAATTGGTATTGAGAATTTAATATTCTTAGTAAAATTTTTGATTGATATGAACTCTAATTAGACCTACTATGATCATACATTATTGTCTATTTGCTTTCGGGGCATGGAATAGCTACACCCTATGATAAGATGTGTGAACTTTTTAGTGGATGTCAAGGAGATTTTGAGGACGCCTAATGCACATCATCTCACATGTGGTTGGAGGGTCGTGAATCTAGGTCGTAGTCAAGGCAAATTACGTCCTAATGTTTCTAATGAATCACTACAATTTATCTACGATTAGTGTAGTGTACTAACACGTACCAGTTATCACATAATGCTGATGAATCTTGATTTGTATGCTTGGGTTGACAAAAGTACGAACTTTTGATCATGTTACTCTGTTGTTAAAATATCCTCTATGGAGATGTCTCATATGATATGTATTTCGTGCATTCCATTGCAAAATGTGTCAACTGGTCCTGCATCATTTGTTTGTGATTTATGGTAGTTGGATTGTGTTACCTTTCATATATCTATGCTTTGAACTAATTGTTGTTGTGATGTAAATCCTATAATTGTTTGCCCATTTTTTTATTTATGTTTTTTATTTCTCTCAAATACTTTTATTTAAATTTAGTTAATTAATTTAAATTTAAATTTAAATTTTGAATCTTGACACATTATATCAAATTAAAGATACCTTTTTGAGATAATTTAAACTTTAAGATTATTGTAATATTATAGTTAATCTTAATTTAACTTTTTGAGTTTTTTAATTTTGAATTTTGATACATTATATCAAATTACAAAGGCTATGTTTGGCAAAATTAGTTGAAAAGCTAAAAGCTAAAAACCTAGCTGCTAGTTGAAAGTTAGTAGTTGGTAACTGAAAGCTATTAAACTAGTTTATTAAATTATAAGTTTTTGGTAAAATTATAGGTTAAAGTAGCTAATAAATATAAAATGACAAAAATGAACATGTTTGTATGATATTTTTATATAAATATTTTTTATTTATAAAATTATATTTTGGAATATTTAATTATAATTTTAGTTTTTAAATTAATTTTAAAATCTTATAATTTTTTATTTATAGATCAATTATTTTAATTACATTTTTTAGTTTCAATTATTATATTTTTTCATATTATGTATTTTATTATTAATCTTATTCTATATCTTAAAATATTTTCAATCAAGTTTAAAATAAAGTAAAAATAACATACACTTAAGTAGACATTATACTTTCATTATGTTAATTAGTGTAATTGTTAAAACATCTTGAAGTATAATGTTAAAAATAATAGAATAAATAATGTAAATAGTGTAATGGTTAAAATAAATTATATAATAAAAATATATATTCAAAAAATAATAGAAAAAATAAAATAAATATATCATCTATCAAATAAATAAACCAAATAAATAATAAAATCTTACCTTATTTAAAAAGGATAAAAAGAAAAATTAATAAATATATTAAGGGTAAAAATGAAATAAAAATAAAAAACTAGAAATTAGAAGCTAGTATTTTAAAAAACACTACTTGAAGTAGCATCTCAAAAAACTCTACAAGCTACTAAAAAAAGCCTATTTATCAAATACTACTAATAAGATCAAATAACCTTTTCAATTAGTTAAAAAAGTTGAAGCTAGCTGAAATGCCTTGCCAAATATAGTCAAAATATGCAAGTAAGTTGTTTTAATTCAAATAACCAATTTTTATAATGTTTTCCTAATTTTAATTTTTTTGTCTTTTAAATTTATTTGTATATGATAAAATAAAATATTCATTATTAATAATGAATATATCTTATACTTTATTTTCTTTAAAACTGGTAAATTTTACCTGTGCTAGCTGTACACGTAGAATTTTGGTAATATTATTACGTTTATAAAATATGATATAAATATATTATAATAAGAAGAATAGCTCATATTTTTATGTTTAAATGATAAAATAATATCTAAGAAATATCTTTTGAAAAAATAAGTAAGCTTAAGAATATTTTTTTTAGAGAAGATAACTTCTCCATAGTACGTATCTAAGTTATATTACATAAAAAAAGACATTCCTATCACCTGTGTGATTCTCTTTATTTTCCGTTACCAAATATTTATATATTTATATGTAAAATTTCATTCCTGTATTATGTATATATTTACTTAAATTAATGATTTAGATATTAATATATTTTAATGTAAAAATAGAAAAAACAAAAAGTTTTGTCACCTATAATGATAATATCTGACTCAAGCAAGATTGTTTATTGTAGAGGATACATATGCTCTTAAACAAAAATTAAAAAGAGAATTAGACTGGGAATTATATAATATTAATTTATATATTGCGCTAAATTCGTATGTCACTTTGAAAGTTATTTTGAATATATATTAATAAGAATATGTATACAAAATAAAAGTTGAATAAAAATTATATTTTAAGCATAAATTAATTAATTTCATTAATTTGTTTCTTATATATATTTTTATACTTTAAATATGAATATACTTTAATATGAATACGTAAATGTAATGCATAAAAAAAAAGTTAATTTTAGGTGGATATTTATTTTCTTTGTTTATATATACTTTCTACATTTTAGGAGCTAAATTCAACCTTTCATTCTTATTTATTTAAATCATATTTTTATTTTTGAAAATCAAGCTTTTACACCTTTTTAAAGGGATAATACATTTGTAGGTTTCTGAACTTTTAGACAATTTTTAATTAGGTCCGTGTACTATAAAAAATTATAATTGAGTCCTTAATCATTTAATTTCTTTTAAATTGAGTCCCTTGGGTTAAATTACTATAAATATTCCGTTAACTTGGACAGAATATTTTGTGGTAAGAACGCAATTAAAAAATAGGATAGGGACCTAATTAAAAATTATTAAAAAGTTCAGGGTCCTATTGATGTATTATCCCTTTTTTAAATGACCTATTTGGTACAAATGATATTTTCATACTCTATTGGTGTTATCCATGGCAAAAGAGTAAGACAGGAAGAGAAGAAAAAGAAAATGTTAAATATAATGAGTGAAATAATAGGAATAATAATGAGATATAGGAAAAGGTATAAATGAGTGTAAAAGTATAATGATTTTTTAAGTTGTTGAATAGGAGAGAAAATGAAAGAAAAGAAAGTTAAAATTTTTCTTTTATTTTATTTAGTTGCATAGAAAATAGAAGAAAAGAAGAAAAAATATTTTTGAAATGGCATAAATATCTCTCATACAAATAGTATAAGGTAATGGTGTCTTTCATGTGAGAAAACATATTTTGAAAAAAATTATTATATAAAAAGATTTTCATATGCTCTCTCTCTATATATTATAATAATAATCTTGAATAAAAACATTTTTAAAAGTTATTCTTTAACAATAACGTTTTTATAAGTTTTTCTTAATCTCTTATCTTCTTAAAGCTTTTCTTATTATCTTTATTTTTAAATTAAATTTCAATTTTTTAAATTAAATTTCAATTTTTTTTAAGAAATTATCAATAATTAAAAAATAATCTTGTTTCACAATATAAATTGTATATCATAAATCTAAAATATAATTTATATGTTTAAAAATATATGTTTGAGACCTCTCTAATAAATTTATATGCTTTTTTAATAAATATATAAATTATATTTTCTTTTATCTTGCCTGAATATTCTTTTTTTCCTTTAAAAATACATATATACATAAGATAACTAATGAGTTCTTATAACGACAATGAATAATCATTAAACTTGTTACTACATAAGAAAAACTGAAAAATAACTATGTGACTCACTAGCTACAACTGAATGATTAGCAAGATGAAAAATTAAAAATACTACAAAATTGAGAATTTTAAAACATTGAGTTTTGGAAACTTACACAGCAAATTATTCTTGTAAAGAAATTAAGAAGACGAATATACAAATGAATTAAGTAATTGAAAAAAATTCTTCTTCAAAAGTACTTAAATATTTTTAGGCTCCTCTCAATTTTGGGCTTTAGGTCGTCAACCTCTTTGACATGAGCTCAGGGCTAGCCTTGGTTCTAGTGGTTCTAATAGGCTATTGGAATATTAAATGAAATGGTTAAATATGTTTTTGATCCATAAACTTTTCTTGATTTTCATTTTTAGTCCCTAAACAAAAAATTGACCAATCTTAGTCCCTGTACTTTTCCTCCGTTAACGTTTTTAGTCCCTGTCGTTAAGTTCCACCATTAAGTGATGACATCATCAGCCATGCCATCAACTGCCATATCATCATTTTTGTTAAATTATGTTTTTAGTCCCTAATCTTTTCACAAAATTCACTTTTAGTCCCTCAATAATTTTTTGACCAGTCTTAGTCCTTCATCTTTTTACAAAATTCACTTTTAGTTCCTCAATAATTTTTTGACTGGTTTTAGTCTCTCAACTATTATTTGTGTTGTTTTTAGTCCCTTCCATCAAGTATCATCATTAAACAATGATGTGACAACTATGTTGGCAGTCACATGATTTGCTATGTAGACTATTAGTTTGATCGAGCAATCACGTAGTAAAATGTTGTTGGTTCAAGACATTTTAGAGTAGTTTCTTAAGCACTACAAATTTTTAAGCGATGTAAAACTACTAGAAAAAGAGTTTAAAAATTTGGAAAAATAAAATAAAAAAGGAGATGTAGAGTAAGTAAAATCAACAACCTCCAATTCAAATTTGAAAAAAAAAATAGAAAAAGAAGATGCAGTAAGCAAAATCAACAATTCATGTAGATTTTGACAAGAAAAACCCACTTTGACTGGGTTCGATTTTTCTCTAACTTGTAAAATCGAGTTTGGGTTCGTGTATGTGACTTGAGAATGTGACTCCCCGCACCGTTACTTTTTTTTACAATTTTTTATTACACACACACACACACACACACACACACACACACACATATGTATATATGTATATATATTAGAGTTAAGTTTTTTCATATTTTTATTTTTTATAATTATTAAAAATATAATAATTATTTTAATAGTTAAATAATAATAATAATAATAATTAAACAACAAACTTGTAATTATATATTTAATTAAAAATATAATTTAATTCTTAAAATTTTTTATTTTTAAATTCTTTGTTATTTATTAATTTTTATATATTATTTGAATTAAAATATAATTAATAACTTAATATATAATTTATTTAAAAATTTATAACTAAATTAAAATTGTAAAAAAAAGTGACGGGTTCCACGTGAGTTTATCCAAACCCGATAAAACCGAATGGGGATGGGGATGGGGATGGTTTTCAAAAATATAAATTTGCCTCTTTTAAACCCGAACCACCCCACTTTTCATGGGGACGGGGACGGAAAAAGCAAAACCCGCCCCCAACCCACCCATTGTCATGCCTATATCAAACTAATAATTCATATGACAAGTCATGTAACTACCAACATGATTGTCACATCATTGCTTAACGGAGATACTTGATGGGAGAGACTAACAGCAAGATAAACAATAGTTGAAAGAATAAGACCAGTCAAAAAATTATTGAAAGACTAAAAGTGAATTTTGTAAAATGATGAAGGACTAAGACTGGTCAAAAAATTGTTGAGGGACTAAAAGTAAATTTTGTGAAAAGATTAGGAACTAAAAACATAATTTACCAAAGATAATGATGTGACAGTTGATGACGTGGCTAATGACATGGCTAATGAAGTTATCACTTAACGGTGGAACTTAACGACAGGGACTAAAAACGTTAATGGAGGAAAAATACAGGGATTAAGACCGGTCATTGTTTTGTTTAGGGACTAAAAGTAAAAATTGAAAAAAGTTCAGGGACTAAAAACATATTTAACCCTAAATGAAATTGTGTTGGCATCTTATTTCTTATCTTTTATGAGAGAATATTATACATATTTGTTTAGATATATATATATTTTTTTTAATCCTTAGAATTTTGTGTAGTTTTCCTCTTTTCAAGATTTTGTTAAAATTTGTTTCCATGTATATATTGATGCTCTCAGAGTTAATATAAATCGACTTTTGCCTCATCCCCTTTTTTCGGGTTCTTGAAGGAATTTTCTTCTTGTTCATGGAGAGGAAGAGAAATACCGTGAACAAAACCCATCTTTGTCGCAATTTCTCCTTTTTCTTGGTCGCAATTTGCAGATTGATGTTCAGTAGTAGGACTACTACTGCCTCTGCCATTCCATGTTTAGGTATGCAATTCTTCCACACATACCTTTTTTTTTTTGATAAAGCACATACCCTTTAATATTAATTACTCTGACATTACCGCTATAAATTATTCACCTCTCTAATTCTATTTAACCCCATATTAAGATAAATTTATAACATCTTTATTTAATTTTTCCTTTCTCCATTGCAGATACTAGGTGTCCTACTTTTGCCAAAGTTGATATTGATTTTCAGGTATAGACTTTCTATTCTTTGCCCATACACATGCTTTAATTTCTTACTATTTTTCTATGACCTTGGCTTATCTTCAGTTATTACATGCAGCATCTAATTAAAAATTATCGCCTCATGTAATTAATTAACCTACCTAGATTTACCTAGGTTGAACGGCTTATACAAAATATATATTTAAATTAGCATTTTAACTTATATAAAACACAAGATAAATGTTTATTTTATATAACTAAAATTTATAATAAAAAAATATGTTTAAATATATAAATTATATTATAATTAAAATTTTTAATAAATAAATATTTTTTCAATATATAAATTATATTTTAGATTTATAATAAACAATTTATATTGTGATACAAATTTAATTTTAACTATTGATAATTTTTTAAAAAGAATATTAAAATTCAATTTAAAAATAAAAATGAAAGATAGAATAAAAAAACAAAATTTTAAGAAAAAATTTAAAAATATTCTCATTAAAAAATAACTCCTAAAAATGTTGTATTTAATATATCTATTCTGATTTTAGGAAATCCATTTTGGGTCGTTACTGACCCACTGTTCAATCATGTATTGTTCAGCGTGACAGCGTCACATAACACGGCCGGCACACGTTAGAATCAGGCAGGAAAATTTGCTGTCCTGTTTGCTTATAGGCATAGCCACACGAGTCTCGGTAATGTGCTCAATACTTTCACCGCAAACACAAACTCGCAAAACCGTAAAGCCACTTTTGGCTTTGAAGTCAAATTTTTCATTCGGTGCATTTATGTTTTTTAGTTTGGGGTCGGAAGCTGTAGGAGGTTTTTCTCCTATAAATAGCAACTCATCTGATTGGTTTTATCATCTCACTTAAGAGAGAAAATTATAAGAGTGTTTTCTAAGTATTTCTCTTATTTTATAGAAAAAGGTGTATTTTCCTATTATAAGATAGAGTGTAATTGTTTTTTCTTTATATTTAGAAAGAGGTTGTAATTTTTTTCTATGTAATAAAATTATTTCTCTGGTCTTGTCCATAATTTTTCTTTTATCAATTGAGAATTTTTCACGTTAAAAATATTGTGTCAATTCCTAATTTTTCTCATATCTTATTTTAGCTGTGTGACATTATTCTATCACTCTATTACCTAACATACAGTTCTATTATGGCTGAATCATGGTCATGAGAGCGCTGATTCGACCAAAATATTGCTGATCTGGATGTAGCCCACATTATTACAACCAAACCATGCTAGAAAACGTGGTTCAACTTCAAGATTATTATTTTTCATTCATTGTTATTTTATGAATAGTTGAAAATTTATTATTAATTTGCGTTGTATTTGTTAAATTTTTTTATAATCTTAAAATTGATAATTGATCTTGGATGAAAAGAAAGGAGATGATTATTATAGTTATCTTAATTTATCACTGATTATTGGTTAATCACTTAATTATGATTGTTAGGCAGGAACTTAAGGGGGAAATTGGACAAAGTTTGGTATCTGAAGGTAAAATGGAGGTCTCATCAATGGACGGGTCCAGGAGGCTTCTAGGTGGGCCTGGGTCATCGCGACCACAATGTACCTCCAAGTGTGGCAAATGTACACCCTGCAAACCAGTTTTAGTGACGGTGCCGCCGACAGCCAGCTACGCGGTGACCGCCCCCGAGTACTACCCGCGAGCATGGAGATGCAAATGTGGCAACAAGTTGTACAAGCCATGAATATATTTTTTTTAAGTATATTTTTATGAGTTTAATAGTCATAAACTATCAGTATAAAAAGATTTATATTGCCAATTAATTATAAATCACTATTAATATGACTTTTAAAGTATTTATT
Source organism: Spatholobus suberectus (assembly GCA_004329165.1). Taxonomy (NCBI): domain Eukaryota; kingdom Viridiplantae; phylum Streptophyta; class Magnoliopsida; order Fabales; family Fabaceae; genus Spatholobus; species Spatholobus suberectus. The sequence goes on along the minus strand of CM014731.1, from coordinate 77,684,567 downwards.
ATAAAAATTAACAAATTTACAATAAACGGTAATTTGTAATTAGATGACAGTGTAAAATTACTTTACACTGTCAGTGCATGGCCTGTTTTTTCTATTTTTATTTGACTAAATTATAGTTCAATTATTTTTGGTGAAATAATATATAGTTCATTTTATTGACTAAAAAGACTCCCACCTCTTTGACGAGTTACTTTAGCTTTAGCTTGTGGTGGATATTGGATATGAAGAAGAGATTACAGAGCTTGATTTGATTTGAAATATATAGGATCTTCACACTCATACGGATTAATTTTATTCACGGTAAATTTATGTCGTTTCATTTTGCTATATTGTGCTTGGATTTTCTTTTTTCCCCTTGATCGGTTGTTTGTTCTTCTATTTTATTTAATTGTTTAACGCATCAAATGGGGGAATCTGTGAAGACTGGTTCATTAGTTTAATTAAGTTCGTTTTAGGTTGCCAGAATTAGTAGCTCTCTATATATTTTATAATGCAAGAAGAAAACAGCACAATCATGCAAACCTTTTACATACTTCATCACAGTACGCCTCCTAAGCTAACACATACATACGAAGTCCAAAACAAGACAATCACATATAACGAAACGTGCGTGTTTTAAAGAACGAATTTCATAGCTGCGAAATCCACAGCTTCATCAAGTGTGCATCGTTTTTGCTACCAGTGCAAGTCCAAGTGACACCCACATTCCGTACACATTGATCTTCGCGGTGCCAGAGTTCTGTTGAGTGGGATTAACCTGTGACGAATCTGAAGATGATGACTCATCCTTATCAGGTTTTGGTGCCTTTGCCGCATCAGTTGAAGGTTCCGGAGCCAATGAGGGTGCCTTTGCAGGTGCCTTAGCAACTGTAAAGAAGTCCATAGGAAGAAGCACCTTCCCCACCTTGTAAATAGCAAGACGCTTATCCGTATATATAATGCCAGTGATGGTGGTGTTAACCTCACCCGTCGAGATGTTCACACTCCCACCGTAACTTATCACATTCAGTTCCACCTTCCCAGGTTTAGCGCCTGCAAGTGTTCTCACGGGGTTGGTCAGTGTATCGAAGTTGGAGCTAGACACATAATCAGAAATAACGTGGAACTGTAAGAGCTCGAGTTTTTGTCCATCAGAAAGAGAGTTGAGGAATCCTGCTTTGAGTTCAGAGAAGGCACTGTCATCGGGTGCAAGAATGGTTACGCCACCTGATTTAGTAGTTAGGAGTTGTGCATTGAGTTGGTTGATCAATTGGGTGGTTTTCATGAGGCGGATTAGGATGTTGAATGACTTTGCCTTCCTCAGGATTCCAACAATGTCAACGGCTGCAGTGTCAGGGGTGGAATCACTTGGTGACTGTGGCAATGAGGGAACCAATGGTTTTGGGGCCGCTGTTGGTGGGGTAGGGGCAGCTTGGGGTGGTTTGAGAGGGGCAGACGCTGGTGATAATTGGGCTAAAGTGGTGGTGGAATACAAAAATGAAACTAGCAGTGCTAGTGAGAAGGACAAGACAGATTGCTTTTTCATCATTTTGGTTTTGTTAAATGAAGGTTTAGTGATATTGGAAAGGATTGCAAATGATTGGAATTGTAATTGCAATGAGCACTTGATGCGTTGATGACATGCAGGAGTAGGGTTTTTATTGAGGCTGAGAGAACGACAGGTAGGTGAAAGGCTTTGTTGTACAACTTTTAATTGTGATTTATGAACGTATCTGGCCATGAGATATTAAGGTGCTACATCACTGAAGATAGATACATAAGGGTATAAGAGATTAGGGTGACAGAGCAATAAGTTCTTGCTTGAAAGGGATTTGAAAAATAGGGTGAGACACTGCGGGATAGGATGTGAGCAGTACAAATACAGGAATTAGATGCCTTAATGCGCTGTGAGACATACTCTCATTATCCGATAAGGAGATTATGGTGGCGCATCAATGATGATTGGAACGTTGGAAAAAGTGAGAGCTGAAATGAATGTAGCCAAATAAAGGAGCTAGACGGATGGATCATGGATGTGTTGCTTTCAATTAGGATCTCTGTAAAATCCATCCCTTTTTAGCTCAAAAAAACTCGTTTTCCAGTGGATTTGGATCGAGATAGAAATGATTGTGGGTGTCTTCATACCAAATATGCTTATCAGAGTGTTCTGCCTTTTTTCTTTCCTAAAATTATCATTAAGTTTTTTGGTTCATTGAATTATTTTTATAAATTAATATATAATTCGTTTCCAATTTTTTTTGTCCTTATAGTTCGTGATTATTTGGTGGTATATCGCTTTTCATACTATTTTCGATGCACAAAATTGGTTTCTGTAAATCTCTGCAAGATCCGCTTAATTATACCGAGTCTATCGTATTGTTCAACAAATTTTATTGCAATCTTATAAGCATTAATTATTTCCATAACGATATGTAAATATCACAAGTTCACAACTATTTTTATTATAGCACATTGCACAACAATTACTTAGTGAGTAAATGGCACGATAATAGTGTTTGCAGTTGTTACTTTTAAGCTTCGTCGCCCAAAGTCACAGATTAATCATAAAATGCTTATTTTTAGTTTTTTTTTTTATTGAAGTTTATCTTAGGTTAATTAAGAACATATAAGTATAGTTAGCAAGATAGCAATTGACACATAAACAGAATAGAATAAACCATCATAAACAGAATAGAATAAACCATCCTGATTTATTCTATATATATTTTTCTTGGTTTTAACTTTTTAAGCAGTGAACAGACAAATATTATGCTTATACCAAAAACTTCTTCCTTGTAGAGAAAGAAAAGTAATAGCTAAACTATTTGAAATAAAAAAAAAAAGTCTATTATCAACATAAAGGTTAAAATTAACCTAGGTTTTTCTACATCTTATTATTCTAAAGGAGTAAGTATAGTTTCAAATCAAATTTTATACATTTGTTTGAGCTAATAATTAAAATGAGAACACCATGATAATAGTAAAAAAGCTATGTTCTGAAAATTAGACCGGACCAGTCGATCGGATTGGAAAACCGGTGAACCAGTTATCTAATTGGTTCAAATAAACCACAGAATCGGTCTAAAGAAAAGTCGGTCAAAGAACCGAAAAACCAATCAAAAACAGGTTCACAGCAGGTCAATGAAAAATGCTTAATGCAACATGATTTTGATTTTTTTTCTTAAAAAAATAAAAATCAACCTAAAACATTTATTATTTTCTTTTTTATTTTAAATATAAACTTGTTTTTATTAATAAATGTTGATGTGTATAGTTAAGACTTATACTTAAGTATCATGACATATCTGATTTGCAATTTTGTAGGTATTGTAAATGTAAAAAACCTATAAAATTATGTTTTACTTTTAATTTTTAGTGTCATAAAGTTATGATATTATATTTTTTAAATATTATTTTATGTATTATTTAATTATTATTATTATTTTATTAATACCAATTCGACTATAGTTGAACCATTGAATCTTAAATCAGTGTCTAGATTAGTTCAATGACCCAATTTTAAAAACATTGTAAAAAAGTATACATGCAATAATGTAGAGGCTGTAAGTAAGTAAGTTCACGTTGATCAGCAAATCTTATAAACTTCACTCAATATAAAAAGAGAGAAAAAAGAATCAGTGTCAGTTTGTTGGTTTAATTCCAATAAAAATACATTAAACTTAATTTACTTTGAGTAGAGTTTTAATGGAATAATCTTAATAACTAACCAACCTGATATATGCTCTCTTTTTTTCTTATTTAAAATATCACATTTATTTTTTTCTTTAGTTTTATACCGTTAAGTAACATTTTTTTAAAAAATATAAATATATCCCTAACGTAAATTTAATTCAATTGGTTCACTTTTGATTGCTAAAAAAATTTACAGAACCAAACCAATCAAAATGCAAACATTTTAATGGATTTAGACCCGATTACTAGTTGGCCAAGGACGAGTCATCGGCTCAGCAGTCCAATTCTGAGCCGAATGGTCATATGGAAAAGATGAACGATGGGCCTATTCATAAGTGAGGATAGAGAAATAGAAAGAAAAAATAAATTGTAAAAGATGTTATGAGAATTTGTTATAAGTATAGTATTATTTTATTTAAAAAATAGATTAGTTGGACAATAATATAAATTGGAAAAAAATTAAAAACATATCAATAAGAGCATGTTGTTTAAATGATATATGGTATCAAATGTTTCCTTACAACAAATAAAGTTTTATGTTGTTTTGAGCTAAGCATAGGTGAGATCTGTCTTTACTCTGTTCAAAAAATCGATTCTTGTTGGTGTGATTTCACCAATATTAGGTTTTTTTTTAATTCTTGTGAAAAAAACGATTTGGGTGTGCAGTGTGCATGCACAGAACAAGAAGTCATTATCTCCCTCTCCTCACGCTTCAAGTTGGTGTATTGTAAAATTAAAATCTGTCCTGTTGACCACTCCTTTTCCTGTCATTTTCCCTGTTTCTTCATTCTTGCATTTGTTCTTATTTTTATATGTTAACTCTTTTTTCTTCAATTAATCAACCCATTCAATTTCAGTATCTATTGAACTCCATGTTGTACTTAACTAATAAGCATAAGAAGCCTTTCCACGTCCAAATTCCGAAATCCCCCAAGCATGAAAGGCTTCCTAATTAGGCAATAAATTGATTGGAAGTGGCACAATATATTACGTTCAATGCACACAATTTTGTTAAAGATTAAAATTACTCGACTCAACTCAAACCTTTTTCCTTAACAGGAAAACAGCAGAAACAGATAGCAAAATTTAAACAAAAAAACACGTGTTTGAAATAGAAAATTGAAAATGTAGCTGCCAAATGGATCAACTCCACATAGTTGCCACTGCGACCAAAGCTATCCCAAACGACATCAATGTTGTTCCACGAATGCTAACCAAACTGAGTGCCCCAGATTTATTCTGATCCTGGTTTGTTTCTCCTTGATCATCCTCGGAAGAGTTTTCCTTAGCAGCTTTGGGAGCCTTTGCAAGAGTCGTTGGAGCCAGAGCTGGAGCCTTATTGGTTACAAAGAAATCTAGAGGAAGAAGTACTTTGTCCACGTGATAAATGCCAAGTTTATTATCCGAGTACACTACCCCCAGAATGGTGGCATTGACCACCCCAGTTGAAATGTTGACACTGTTACCTAACGCATTCACATTCAGTGGAAGCCTTACGGGGTCTTTACCAGCCACTGTCTGGACAGGGTTGCTTAGGGAATCGAAGTTTGAGCTGGAAACAAACTCGGGCAAGATGTGGAACTGCACAAGTTCGATTTTCTGGCCTTCGTTTAGGGAGTTGAGGAAGCCTGCTTTGAGATTGGAAAAGGCAGAATCATCTGGTGCAAGGATGGTTATGCCCCCACTCTTGGCTGTTATCAGCTGTGAGTTTATGTTGTTCATGATTTCTGTGGTTTTGAGGAGGCGGATTAGGACTGAGAACGTTTTGGCCTTTTTGAGGATTCTGGTGATGTCGTCAGGGACTGAGTCAGAGGAGTCTGGAGACTGAGGTAATGTGGGGACTAATGGTTTTGGTGATGGTGCTGCAGCCTTTGGGGTAGGGGGAGTTTTTGCTGGGGCTTTTGGGGCTGCTGCAGGTGCAGGTGAAATGGCCAAGGTGGTGTAGGAAAAGAGTAGCAAGAGTGAGAAGGAGAAAAGGGTTGCTTGTTTCATCTTCTAGTTGCTAAGTCAAGCCCGTAGATGGCTTTAATTTGATGATTCTGGAAAAATGCTAATGATTGGAATTAATGATCTTGCAATTTGTGTTTGATGTGTGGGGTGATTGAAGGAAAGGGGTTATATAGAGGCCAAGGAAATGATAGGTTGGTGAAATGTTATGGCTGTGAAATTTGCAAGCTGTGGAGTGTGAGGGTATATCAAATCTGTCATGGAGAACAAGACCTTTTATCTAATTATTATTGGGAAGAATGATGGGTTCGTATATATGGCTTTAGTTAGAAAGATAAGGCTTTACTTCTAATTCCTTGAAAGATCTCCATTTGCCTAGCATGGACGTACAGGTAATGCATCACTGATTTTTATGGTGGGGAGAGAGGATTATTCAGTTGGGAGGAGAAGGAGTGTCGAAAGGGTACATTAAGATGTGAAACGTGAACATAAGGAACTGAAATATTATGCTTTCACGTCATATGTCAATTGGATGCATGAATATACAATCGAAAATGTAATTTGAAAGGTGACTCTGTGTATAGGTTGAGTATTAACATCTGAGAAAAATGATATGGCCAAATTGATTAAGATCCCCTGCCCTTAATTTAATATTATAATTTAATAATTTTAATGTATGAAGGGGGGAGAGATTTGTTTGAATTATGAATTATTATTATCTGCACAGCCCGCAATTGTTTCTGAAACTGCAGGGGTCTGTTTCCCAAATTGCTAGTCACTGTGTCATGAGGTAGTTTGGTTTAATTGTACAAAGAGACTAATTAGAATGAATCATTTAAATCCTTCTAATCTTGTTATTAAATGAAGTAATTTTAACATATTAAATGCATTCACTATGTCATTTAATACTTATTTTACAAAATATTTATAAAAAAATAATAAGAGGGTATAATAGTATTGTTCAATTAGAAAACTAAGATGGTGAGTTCTTGAGTAATAGAAAACTTTGTATGATTCAGAACAATTATGTATTCATGATTTTGATCAATATTTATATGGCACGTAACAAAGTTTTATTAACTCTTTTTTATAAATTGAAAAACTCGAATATATGTCACATAAAGATAGACCGAAATCATAGACACATAATGGTTATGAATCATACAATAATTTTTCCATGCACAGAGTTACTCTTAACACACAAAAAATAAAAGGTTACTATCTCCTTATTATAAACATATGATCAATTTACAACATATGTAGATTTATTGAGCCTTTTTACATGTTTTAATGCATTAACTTGATGGATTATTGTGAAAATATATGTCAATTATAAAGGGAGAGAGAAGAAGAATGAAGAGGGAGAGAGGATAGAGGAAGAATGGAGAGAGAGGGAGGAGAGAGAGAAGAGAGAAATAGAAAGACAAGAGAGATAGAGATGAAAGAGAGAGAGAAGAAGAATAAGGGGAGAAAGAAGAGAGATATGAGATAGAGTAGAGAGGAGGGGAGAGAAAGGAGAGAGAGGGAGAAAGAGAAAAGAGAGAGGAGGAATAGAAGAGGGAGAGAAGATAGGGGAAGAATGGAAAAGAGAAAAGGAAAAAACAACTTAAATATTTCATTTTAGTATCTATTGCTTCATTTTAGTCCTTGATGATGTGGACGACACATGGTAAGACCAGTGGAACACCATGTGGCACTTAATGTGTCACATCAACACTGTTAACGACATTAGTAATGGACATCCACTAAGGCACTAATGTAAATGATAGAATGTAGTTTCAAGGACTTTTTAAATTTTCTTTAATTTAGGGACTAAAGTGAAAGTGTCATACAAATTTAGGGACCAAAATAGTGATTTACACTATTTTTTTAATAAACACTAATGTAATAAGTCGTTTTAGGAACAACCAATTAAAAATATATATTTGTATAATAAAAATAAAAAAAGGAAACAAAACCTATAAAAATAAAAAAGGAAACAAAACAAATAAAAACAAGACAATCTGCAATAGAAAAATAAGATAAGTGTAAAACACAAAAATAACACAAGAAAGGGGGTTGAATTGTGTTATACTATATTTTTGCAAAACTTTTCTTAAGAGTGTTTCATCTGAAGAGTTAAACAAAAGATTTTTTAAAATAAGATAAGTGTAAAACACAAAAATAACACAAGAAAGAGGGGTTGAATTGTGTTATACTATATTTTCGCAAAACTTTTCTTAAGAGTGTTTCATCTGAAGAGTTAAACAAAAGATTTTTTAAAATAAGGTTTAAGAGAAGATGAATGAAGAACGCAAAATAGAGAAACACAAAGAGTTTATATTGGTTCGTCTCACCCCAAAGACTACGTCCACTTCTTGGCAACAACCAAGTCCCACTAATTTAAACAAGTTACAAGTATTCTTTTAACCAAGCCCCTTCAAGCTCAACCCAAGTAGTCTTTAACTTGTCTTTCCAAGCACAAACCTAAGTATTTTTTAAATCAAAGCCTCTTTAAGCTTCTACCGATTTCTTAAAGAAAAAGGTTGAATGTGAGTTAATCTCACTTAATTTAACATCCTATTAGACGGATATACTATGAAGTTCAAAGAATGCATTTACAAGCAGTGTATTTGGAAATTACAAGTTGAGAGCTTTTCAACAATTCAAGATTTGTCAAAATGACTAGCATTTGAGACTGAGGTCTCTTCTTCTATTTATAGTGTTCTCCTAAAAAGTATTCATTGTGAGTGTTGCAGGAGACATCCTTCGTTTGGTGGAAAAGAGTTGTTGAAGCATTAAATGCAACATTTAATGTCTTTCACCAACTAGTCACCTTGATAAGATAAAGCAGTCTGCTTATTTTTTCTCGTACTCAATCTTGTAAGAGTAGGCATATTTGCATTCCTTACTAACATCTGCACATAAATCCCTTCTTTTACGCATAAAGTGGACTTTCCTTGAGAATAGGTAAGTAGACTATTCTTTCGAGGTTGTTTACACTTTTACATACTTGCAGTACACAGATAGTTTAAAACATTGTCTAAATGAAGTTAGTTATAGAGTCTTTAAAGATTGATAAAGACAATATGCAAACTCATGGACAGACAATAGCGAATATGCAATATAACAAGTAACCAGACTATTGATTAAAAGACTATTTTGTGACTGTTTATTATTATCAAAATAAATAAGGGTCATAAGTGTGTCCTTTGTTTTAACAATAAGAGATTCTCAATTATTTTAAATAAATCTTGTGTTATTTCAGTCAGTTCTCGATGTTCTAGTGAACATGTCTAAGATTTAATGAAATTGAGAAATTTCCATAAAAGTTGAATGTTGTTAGGATAAGAAGAAGAGGAATGTCGAGATTCAAGAAGTAAAATAATGGAAGACTTATTAGATAAGAGACATGCCTATGGTGTGAATCCTAATAGAAAGTAGAGTAGCAGCGATGCCCCCTTAGAAGGGCTTTCTCCCTCTATGGGAGGGTTTTTTACTTCCTTTCCATTTTAGGTAAGTTTTCCCCTTAAGGAATGCTATTTCATACTAAAGTTTTAAAATATGAATTAATACAAATACACAATGGCAGTGATGTTGTTTATAAAAAATATATTATAGTCAAAATAAATGAAAATCACAATAAAATCTAACAATTGGTATCAATTAGTCACTTTACATCAAAATAATTTCATACTTTTTATCATTTTCCTTTCCTTAGTGAGAGTTTCTTTCTCCCTTCCACTTCATTTTTTCCTTTCTCACCTCTACGCCCTATCCTCCTCCTCCGTCCACTACCTTCACCCCCACCTTCTTCTCCTCCTTTTCCAGCCACCACCTTCATCTTTTCCTTTTTTTCTAACTTTTTAATTTCTATATTTTCCTGTGGCATCTTTCTCTCTATCTCTACTTCTTTTTCATCACATTCCTTCCTTACAACTAAACTTGTTATAACAACTTATTGCAACCATACCCTAATCTATTAGAGACACATTGGGTAGCATTGCTCTACCCATATATGTTACCTTTTTGTGAGTTCTATTACACAATAATGCAATACTCAAATTTGATGTGGGTTGTCTTGGTTTGAGTTGTTGTTGGGTGTGTGCTAATTTAGAAGGAATAACAAAAGAAAGAAAAATGTAGAAAAACTCATGGCTCTATCAAGATTTCTTTGTAATAAGAGGATGTAGACATGATGTTTTAGCGTATTTGTAGTTTCATGATTGCTAATTTGTTTAGTTTTGAGTATGCATGCTTGATTTGCTATTGTTTATATGTTGTGTCCTACTCCTGATTTGTTGTTGTTTATATGTTGTGTATTGTTGTAATGTTCTTCTTTTAGGATCATGTGTTCTTGTAAGTATTGTTGAGTATTTTCAATAAATTGTCCTTTGATTTATATTTATTAAATTTATATTTTTTAGGAACAGCTTTTAATGGTTCATTGACGTATGAATAGGACACGCGTTTAACTCGATGTAATCTGGACCTTTGATTTATTGTGTGCAATCTCAACCATTTTTTTTACGCACAAGACATCGCTTTTAATGATTCTTTGATGTGTGAACAAGGCATGCGTTTGAATCAGTACGATCCAAACCCTTAATTCAATTGGTATAATGTGGACCATTTTTTTTTCTAACGCATAGGGCATTGCTTTGAATGATTTTTTGACGCGTAAATAAGACGCGCACTTGAATCAGTGCGATCTAGACCCCTTGATTTAGTCAATGTAATCTTGACTATTTTTTTTTTCTGATGCACAGGATAAAGCCTTTAATGATTCTCTGACACGTGAACAGTATCTGCATTAGTATAAAAGAGATGTGTGCTCTAAAGCACTACCATTGCCTTTTTTGATAGCCATCTTCATTCTATATTGTTTCTTCTCCTTTGAAGAAGGACGAATTCCTTGTTGTAGTGTATTACGATGGTCACATGACAACAACATCTGAAGGGGTCTTGTTTCAATGTCCTCATGGTCCTGCTTTTCTCAAGGTCACTGAGGACATGACAGTTGTTGCCTTAAAGAAAAAAAAATGCATGATGCCATCAAAAGTAGCAGAAAAATACTCGATATTCATTACTATCAACCTATATCTATAGGGAATGGCTATGTTCATTACGAGTCTATAAAGATTAAACACAATAAGGATATGGCAACAATGTTGTCTATCTTTGCCCAATTTCCTACACTTATGCCGATTGAGTTATACGCTACATTAAACGGATCTTTGCGTCAACCACAAACTGCCGAATGGATCATCACGAGCTTACGTGAACCTGAGGCGTCAACTAGCTCCAACAACCAAGCAACTGTTAGTTTGAGTGAACCATGACGATGTACCTTGTATACTGTTATTTGTGTTTGTATCAAATCTATGTAGAAGTGCTTTTAATTTATTAAATAATATTATTTACATTTCGTTTGTTTGTTTTTATTTGTATGGCGTGTTATAATTGTAACAACGTAATAGTGATACCAATAACGTAATAAGTACAACATATATAAAATCCAAAACATCTATAAAATTAAAATATATATACAATAAGGTTTGTACATAATATATAAAATACTAAAAAAAAGCTTCTAACGGTAAAAAAAACCAAAAATAAAAAGTCAAGCATTAGAGGTGGTCGTCTTCCTCTGTCTCCTCCTCTGATAGGTGCATTGGAGGTTATGCCTAACTGAGCAATGGCCAATGTCTCCCGAATCATCATATCACCATCTATGCTCTCAAGCACCACCCTTAACTGTAGCATGCACTCTATAAGGTCAGCAACTCTCTCCCACTATGCCTACAAAAAAAGAAACAGAAACTTTATTAAAAAAATGTGTTATCGGCATCGTAAAATTACATTATAAAGAAATGGATACTTATCTCGCATGAATGGGTGTCATTGGATGAAGACTTCGTCACAAACTGATCATGTCCAAGTTGCTGCGGCATAAGAAGTCGTGGAAGGCCTAAAAAAGGATCTCCCGCCATTAGAGGTATCAAATATGGATGAGAAACTTGGTGGAACCACTCAAGGTAGCCATCCACGCAGGTCCATAGGGCCTTATGCAACACAACTGCTCTTTTTTCCACCAAGTGCGCCTCCCAGCCTTCTCAGTCATCAAACTAGTTGGTAATGATGGGAACTCAATAAGTGAAAGGCGAGGGATCCCCTAGATATAGCCAAACTGCCTCAATACCCTCTACAGTAGATGCGCGTGCATATGGGTGTCGTAGTAGATGAAGCCTGAGCAAAGCGAGATTGCTTGCAACAGGAAGACAACCTTGTGTGCGTTATATGGCACCCACACAACGTCATCCATTTGCAACTAGTCCAGCACCTGCCTGGTCCCCAATGCAAGATCCATTCCCCTTGTGGCCTTCCACCGATAAAGGCAGGGATGCTATTCTGAGTAATGGATGGTCGACACTCTACTCTATCCACGATGGTGGGGAAGTGCTTGTAGATCCATACTTGTAATCAAAAATTAATAAATTAAATTATATAAGCAAAATACTAAACAATTATAAACCTTAAAATACAAAATCATACTATCAGGAGGTTCATGTCTCCTCTAAACTACACCGTAGATCGGAGGTTGGCAATGCTATAAGCTGGTCATATAGGTACGCTAGTATAACTAAACCCCAAGAATATCTTGCACATGCTTAGAGCTCGTGGAAGAGGTCCAGATAATTGACATGGACATGCGTAGAGCCCTTGTAGGTGAATATCGTGCAAGCGACAAGATGTAGAAGATATGCTCTCGCAGTGAACATCCTCTCCCCAGCTGCGACGTGTTGGCCATATGTGTCCCTCAGCTAGGATAACGTCACGCGAGCTCCTTTCACTATCACAGTGTATGCATCAGCATGCATAGCGCCTAACTCGCTCCTCAATAACCTGATGGCATCATTGCGGTTGTAATAGGCGTGCTCACACACCTTGCCTATAATAGGCAAGTGCAGGAGACATGACACATCATCTAGGGTGATGGTCATCTCCCCTATAGGTAGGTGGAAGGAGTTGGTGTCCTTATGCCACCGCTCAACAAAGGCACATACGATGCCCTTGTTGGTAGTAACATACTGTGCCTTTACAAATGGGGTTAGACCTGAACTCCGCACGAGTTTTGCCACTTGTAGGCACGTGGGCATCGATAATATCTTGCCCCTATGGTTAATCAACCTTATCTCGGCACAGGAATGCCTAAGCTAAATATGTCTTGCAACATGGTCCTTATAGGACCTAAGCAGTGACAAGTCCACAAGACCTCCTCCAAACAAAGGTTCAACAATGAGATGAGCCAAATCAACCTGAGACACATTTGCATTTGCCTCCTGTACCTTAGCCTCTAGCTCGAGTACATCACATACCTCCCCCTCATGCTATTGCTATTGTCTATGCTACCCCCTAGCTGCTGCTGCCTATCTAACTCGTTGTGCAAATGTAGTTAACAGTCGACGCTTAGATGTGCCTGGTGCATCATCTGGCAAAAGGCCTCGTCCAAGACGAGAGATACCAAACCTCATGCATGGCATAATGAACTTGAAACAGTAATAACCATTTATAGTTAGTAAACAACTGCTAAATAATTAAAAGACAAAAAAATATTGTTAAAATACATAAAATATTCTAACACTAAAAACAAATACACTATTAAAAGTATTCTAAAAAAGTATTAGTTAAAAGACAATAAATGATTACAGGGAAAAAATATTATTAAAAGACAAAAAATATTCTAAGAGTAAAAATAAATACACTATTAAAAGTATTCTAAAAAAATATTAGTTAAAAGACAAAAAATAATTAATGGACAAAAATAAATAAATTATAAGAGTAAAAATAAGTACGTTATTAAAAGACAATGAATAAATTTCAAAATACATAAATAATTTTAAAAAATAATTTAAATCAAGTAAATAATTAAAAGAATCAAAAAATAAAAAATGTATAACGGATTTACAAATCCGTTACACATTTTTCAAGATGCATAACGAAATTGTGCATCTTGAAAAAATGTATAATAGAATCGTGATTCCATTGTGTATAAATTGCGATTACGTTGAATTGAAAAATAAATAAAAAATACGAACTCACTGCAGTGGTGAGAATTTGGACGCGTGTGGTGGCAAGATGTTGGCAAAGTATAGCGGCAGCGGCAAACGTGTGGGGTGAGGTGATTTCGGCAAGAACGATAGTGAATGGCAAGCGACAGGGGGCTCAGGGTCAGAACTCAAATGGGGGAGGAGGGTGAAAATTGAAAGAGAGAGTGAAGAGGGAAGAGGGGGCGGGGGCGGGGGATTTTAAAAGGTTGGGACAAAGTGCACATTTCACTTGTTTTTGAAAAAAGAAAGAGGTGAAAAAGGAAAAAAAAATGGTGAGAATAGCAAGGTCCTCAATAAAATGGGCTTGTTATTCGACTGCTAGTGTTGAAATGAAGGAGTTGCTATTCACACCCTCTTTTTGCTCTTCACACTTCTCGTCAATTTTTTTTTTTTTGACAAAAATACCTTCTTCAAAAACTAGTTTATGAAAAGTATTATGTATGTTTAAAAAGTCTAACTCATCACTACTAACTACACTACGAAAACTAATTTTTGTAATGTAGTGTAGTTATATTGAAATACATTATAGAAACTAGTTTCTGTAATGTGTCAATTTACAATGCACTATGAAAACTAATTTTCATACTATAATGTAAATGAAAATCATTCTGTGCACATTTCTAAAATGGTGCGTTTGATATACACTAAAGTACAACAATACAAAAGGAACAACATAGAACAAATACTTAAATTACAAGACAACTTTTTATCTAGTGCATTATTTAATGAGTAATGAACAGCACAAACAAAATAATATAAAATTTACTACAATATCTTTTTTATTATTTTATTTCATTATGGTTGATTTTAATTCATTCTTCTCTTTCCATTAGTTGAAACGTATTATAAACACTAAAACATAAGTTTTTCATACAAAAATAAATTCACAAATGAATGTGACATATATAGAACAAATAATGCACGAGATATAGTATTTAGTCCTTGAAAATTTTGATGTTGGTCATATTATTTTTTAAAAGCTAGAAATCAGCATTTTCGTCTTTGAAAAATGAAAATGTTAATCAATTTAGTTTTCATTGATGTAAAATTGATCATTTTTTTTTCATTTTTTCAAGAATAAAAGTAATGATTTTCATTTCATATAAGGACTAATGTAACCTACCCCAAATGTTTCAAGGTTAAAAATGGTATTTTAGTTTTTTGTGATAGTTTTATGAAAGTATAAAATATTGTAAGTATGAACCGACTATAATAGTACGATACAAAGAATCGTGGCAATGGGGGCAATAAATTAACTGGTCAGAAGACCACAGGTTGGAATATTATAAAAAAAAATCAAAATTTGGGGATACTTGCACTTAAAAAATATTATGAATTGAGTTTGGATAGTTTAACCAACATTTGTAAGTAAAATAAATAAATTTTTCTTTCACTCGCTTATTAATAAAACAGAGATATAGTAAGATATCTATAATTTGTAATTACTTAAATATCTCTATTTAAAAATAAAGTGAGTTGTTTAAATTTATATTTAATACAAATATATTTTTTAAAATTGTTTATTTTTATTTTTGCTTTTTATTTTTTAAAATTATATTTTAACAAATATCTATAAATATTTATAAATACTCACAAATATTCATAAAATTTGTAAATACTTACTTAATAGATATTCATACAAATATAAACGTTAGGAGATTAATATTTACTCGTCACGCCACATTTTGAATTTGAGTTATATTTGACTTCGTTACCCTTGAATTTGACATTTGACAAGGTTTCTTGTAAATAGGTAATTTCTAAAGGTATATCAAATAAAGCAACTTACATGAGTTATTATATTTATTTTATAATTTTTATATTTTCTATAATAAAATACCAACTTTATTATTTTAACAACTCAATTAATTTTTATCTTCAACGCAATAATTTTAAAAAGTTTCTTAAATGAATCCTACAATCGACCACATTTTTTGTATTTAATTATTCACCTTAATTTTAATTTAATATATTTTTATGTTAATTATTTAAATAATAATTAAATATATAATAATTTTAATTACATAAATTTTCACTCCAAAAATTAAAATGTAAAGAAAAAAGATTGAAAAGGGTTTAAATAAATATACACTATTTTTAATTAAATAATTTTTGTAATACATGAAAAAAATACTATGTACTAATAATTTAAATAAGTAAAAGCAATTTTAAATTCATAATATTTTTAAATAGTGAAGAAATAAAAAAAATATAATATTAAAATATAGTTTAATGTTCAAATAATAAAGTATCAGAAGATGATATACAAAATAATTACCCAGATACTTAAGATCAATATCCCAAAACAAAATATCAGAGCAAATGATAATTTATCAGAGCAGAATGAATCAATAGAGCTAAAAGAGATATATCAAAGCCGATATTATTATAAATATGAATAAATATTTTTCATAATTTGACCAAATATTATTTCATAAGTATTTTGATTATAGAAACTGTTAAGTAAAATATACTTTAAATGTGTATTTATTAAATAAAAAAATATTTCTTCCAAATATTAAATATAAACGACTTGTATAAAGTACTTGTAGTATTTAAAAAAAATATGGAAAATATTATAAAAATGATCTTTTTATAAATATAATTTTTTAGTTTAATTTTGATTCATCAATGGTGTAAAATTTTTTATACTATTAACTAATTAAAAATGACTTAGATATGACTTTTAAAGTAATTATTACAAAATTTAATAATCTTTTCATACATCACAATTCATGATCATTGGATAAATAGAATAAAGAACTTTTACACTTTCAATTCATTATAATTAAATTCATATTTTTTTGTGTTATATGGGTTCTTCTACAAAGAAAAAACCATTTTAGTATTTTTAATAAAATGTAGGTCTGGTATTAAAATTAATATATGAGGACTCCATAGGTACTACAGTTTTTCTAAAATGTTTTTATTTCTAGCCGCCATTAATTATTTAATTAGTAGGTACGTTTTTAACAGAAATTAAAAATTGGTGATAATGGACTAGTGATGGAGGTGCATTTGAGTGCGAAGGAGCCTGGGAAGCTCTTGTAAAATATCTGGAACTCGGAAGAGAAGTCCCAAACAAGTGCGTAACGAACTTCTGATCGAGTTCTTGCAAAACGGTATGAATTGATAAATCTATATTTTATGTAAATTTATAGAGTAAATTCACGTGATTTTTGTATTAGCTTATAGAAAATTTGTGAGAAAATAGACTATTAATAAATGATTTCATGTAATATGTGTTTTTAAGCTTTTTATTTAAAATTATATAAATTATCTTAATTTTGTTAAATTTTATCTAGGAAATTAGTTAAGTAAAAAAAAGAAATATAATCCACATGTATAAATAAGTATTATATTTATCAAAGTAGATTTAAAAGAAACTTATAAACATAAGAACGGGCCATAAAAGAAACTTGAAACACAAAACGGAGTGTACAAGGCTTTATCCGCCCGACGCGCCTTGTAGGCCGCCCGGCAGGACTTGCCTGGAAGTATTCCGCCCGGCGGGTTGGGTAACCCGCCCGGCATCTAAGCAAAGCGAATTTTTTCCAAAAAACCGCTTAGCGAGTTTTCAAAACAGGTCCGAGTTTCAACTTTTAATTTTTAATGAGCCTAGATTGTACGAAATGAACCAGGGTTAAGCCTCTTATTCCAAAATTCTGAAATTGTAGTATGAATCCAGATATATGGTCATTTTAGTTGCATAGACTTCCCCAAAGAAGACGAGCGTTGATATGCGACGTATTAAATAGGTTAATTTTAAGAACGTTTTCTTCACGTAAGGCTAGCAGCCTAGCTGACAAGTACGCAGAGAAGTCTTCAATTACCAATTAATGTTATTGTAACTATATCGGGCCATCCATGAATATTGTATGCGCCTTCACCGAAAAAAGCGGTTGGATGTTGTTGGAATTCAAAGACAAATCTTGAACACCCAATGAGTGATTGACGGGGCTAAAGTCTTTGTTGTCCAAGCAGTACCGTGCCATGGTTCTGTATGCATATAAATAGAGGTTGGCTGGAAAGGTAAAAGATATAGGAGTTGTGTGTTAAGATTTGGCTTACATTTGGGTAATATAATACGTTGAAATGTTTGTTAAAAGCAGCACTGCAATGTCTGCCATCTTGCTGCTTGTTGGAATACTGTCGTCCCTCACAGGTCTATAGTTCTCTCCCTTTCTGAGTAACGCACTTTTTTTTTATTTTTTCCCCTTTTGCTTCTTATGTTATACCTGTGTTCAAACCAGACCGGACCGGCCGGTCAGACTAAAAACCCGGTGAATCGGTCACCTGACCGATTCATATAAACTACAAAACCGACCTGAAGAAAAATCGGTCAAAGAATTAGAAAACTGGTAAAATTGGTCAAAAACCTGTTTAGAGCGGGTAAAAAAAATGCTTAATATAATATTATTTTGATTTTTTTTCTTAAAAAAAATAAAAACTAACCTAAAGTATTTATCATTTTATTTTTAATTTTAAATATAAACTTGTTTTTATTAATAAATGTTGATGTGTATAGTTAAAACTTATACTTAATTATCATAACATATTTGATTTGCACTTTTGTAGGTATTGTAAATATAAAGAATCTATAAAATTATGTTTTATTTTTAATTTTTAGTATTATAAAGTTATGATATTATATTTTTTAAATATTATTTTATGTATTATTTAATTATTAATATTATTTTATTAATACCGGTTTGACCACGATTCAACCACGATTGAACCATTAAATCGTGAACCAATGCCTTGACCAGTCCAGTTTTAAAAACATTGTGTTATACAACTACTTGAGCGGGTTTATATAGATTACAATAATCATATTTGTTTATATTTGTTTATTGGATATATTTACATATATTGAGTAGCATGTTAAATAATTTTGAGAAATTTCTTTATATATAACAAATTCTTTCAACTTTCTTTTACAACCGTACGAGAGATAAAAAGATAAGAGAGGAAAGCGTGGAATAAATAAGATGGGTGTGATAGACATATTAGATGGAGAGAAAATAATGCTATAAAAAATATTATAAAAATTGTTGTATGGATAAATTTCTCATCAATAAAGAATTTTATTAATTACGTAAAATATAAGAGATATTTTTCTATCTTTAAAGCTATTAGAGGTGTAAGCGGGTCATGATCAACCCATAAACCCTACCAACCTGACCCAACCCAACTAGATTTCGGCAGGTTGGGTTGGGTTGTCGGGGTTCATTTTCATTTACCCAATTAAGATTGGGTTGGGCCAAAAACTGATGAATTCCTAACTCAATGAACCTAACCCAACCTATTATTTTATTAATAAAAAAATTATAATATTATAATATTAACATATATTGTATTTTTCTTGAGTATTGGATTTATGTAGTTAGAATTGTATTTTAAATTAAATATACATTAAATGAGTTCAACTAATTAAATATTTATTTTTTTGTTTTTTTTTTTATTTTTTCTGATTTTTTTTAATATCTAGAATTATATTAATATTTTAATTATTCAACCTGATTACTTGGGTTGGGTCGCTTCGAAAAAAAACTCAAATCAAACTCAACACAACCCAACACGATTATGTTAAATTCGGTTGAGTCTTAAATAAGGTTGAACCCAACCTAGTTGGGCCAATGACACCCCTAAAATCTATAGCTTGTAAGTAAAATTGGAGTATATAACTCCTTTTTTTCAAATAATAATTAATATGATGCCATTTTAAGTATTCCATAAGATGTAGACTTGTTTTTTTAGTGTAATTTTAACTATTATATATATATATATGCTAACATACATTCATTTATTTTTTAAAATGACTATATTAGTAAGTTACACCTTGGTTGTATTTTAAGATAATCATAATTGCAACTGACTAAAGTACTCCTTTTAAAAAATAAGTAAGTGTACGTTAGCAAATAAGGATTTGTTAAGTTACACCAACTTGTTTTTTAAGAGTAATACGCTAGCAAACTAAACCTTGAATGTATTTTAAGATAATCATAGTTATAATTTGATAACATACTATTTTTTAAAAATAAGTAGGTGTACATTAGCAAATCTTATATGTGTGTGTGTGTTTCATTATATAGATTTATGGTGAAATGAAAACTATAAATTAGATCATAGAATCATATATAGATGATCAAAATTAAAAGTTAATTAGTAATAACATGATTATTTAAAAAAATCATGTGCATTTATCTTTTATCCTTAATCAATTAAATATGATCTAATAGTCTGCATTTATAATTCTCATTTTTCATAATACTAAAAGTTTTTATTTAACATGCTCCCCCCAACCCCCCTTCCCACTCACACATATATGAAAAGGATCAAATTATACCATAAGTTATACAAACTCTTGCATCATCACTGATTTTTTATTAGATAATTTCATCCCAAAATTTACCATTAGATTGAAAGTTTTTATATAAATCATAGGCTTAAATATGATTTTGGTCCCTCAAATTTGGAGTAAATTCGTTTTTAGTCTCCCAAATTTAAAAGTGGTCTTTTTAGTCCCTCTAATTTTAAAAAAGTTGTTTTTAGTCCTTTAGGACCACCTACAGTATCATTGATAAGGCAGATTAAGTCAGCCATGCAGCATCAATTGAGCTCGGTATAATGTTTTCACTGACAAAGACATAATTGGATGGGTTTTCACTAACAAAGACATTATTGAGTGGGTTTTGTGTGACAAATTCACTAACAGCTTTTAGGCAAAAGGACTAAAACATGCTTTTTTCAAATTACAGGAATTAAAAAGACCACTTTTAAATTTGGGAGACTAAAAACATATTTAAGCCTAAATCATAATATATATATATATATATATATATATATATATATATATATATATTAATATTATTTAATAATTATGATAAAACTTAAATATTTGTCATATCATTTAATTATAAATGTATATTATTTTGTACACTAATTTTTAATTCAATATATTATATGAATCTCAAGTTATTTATACTTAAGAGTGAGATCAACAAATCTTGATTATAATAGTTAAAATAACCACTTAAAAAAGTTGCATGAGTTTTTAAAAAACAGTTGTATTCTAATCTTTGACCTCATAATAAAATATAGTGATTAATATGTTTTACTTTCACATAAAGAAGCTCCTCCCAATTAATATGTGATACACATATTTAGCCTTATTATATATTTCATTTTTTGTAATATTGATGTTTTTATCCTCTCATAATGACTTAACTATCAGTTTAATATTTTGTAGTTGCACAATCCATAGGAGTTTGCTATGGAGTAAATGGTGGTAATCTACCATCTAGGCAAGAAGTTGTTGATTTATATAAAACGAATGGCATAGGTAAAATGCGTATATACTACCCAGATGAAGAAGCACTCCAGGCCCTTAAAGGTTCCAACATTGAGTTAATCATGGACGTGGCTAAGGAAACCCTTCAATCTTTAACAGACCCCAAAGCTGCCACAGACTGGGTCAACAAGTATGTGACACCCTACTCACAAGATGTCAAATTCAAGTACATTGCTGTTGGAAACGAAATTCACCCCAATGACAATGAGGCTCAATACATTTTATCTGCCATGACCAACATTCAAAATGCAATATCGTCAGCCAATTTACAAGGCCAAATCAAGGTGTCAACGGCAATAGACTCCACTATGATTACTAACTCCTACCCACCCAATAATGGCATTTTCACTGACGATGCAAGCCCATATATAAAGCCCATCATTAGCTTCCTTATAAACAATGGGGCCCCGCTTCTTGCCAATGTGTACCCTTACTTCGCTTATGCTAATGATCAACAAAGCATTACTCTTGCCTATGCTCTTTTTACCCAACAAGGAAATAACGACGCTGGGTACCAAAACCTCTTTGATGCTATGTTGGATTCAATATATGCTGCTCTTGAGAAAGTGGGAGCATCCAATTTGCAGATAATTGTTTCTGAGAGTGGGTGGTCATCTGAAGGTGGAGATGGAGCCACTGCTGAAAATGCAGCTACTTATTATGCTAATTTGATTAGTCATGCCAAGGGTGGGAGTGGAACTCCAAAGAGGCCTGGTGGGCCTATAGAGACTTTCTTGTTTGCGATGTTTGATGAAAACCAGAAACAAGGTGTTGAAACTGAACGACATTTTGGCCTCTTCAGTCCTGATAAATCACCTAAATACCAACTCAATTTCAATTAATTGAAACTATAGATATATACTCCTAAATCTTATTTACTTTGAATAAGTGTGCCAGATATGGCCAGTTACCTAAACCTTATACCGTAAATTAAAAATACAGAAGATAATAATTTAGTTTTGTGATATTTTTACTTACTTTGTTTAAATAAATACAAACCAAATTTTTGTTGGATTATTGTTATCATATTGGTTGAATTTTTTAATTAATGCTTCAATCAAGATCATGTGTAATTTGCATAGATATTTTTGCTTGTCAATAATGTTTATGGGACTCTTATGTGTGAGTCTAATAAAGTGGTTTATGATTGTTTGCTTAAATTCAAAAATACTAATTAGGTGATTGGGTTTTACGATGTTATTCTTGGTTCAAATATGGGAGTTGTTATCAACATCCCCTTTTACTCTTTACCTTCCTATTTATTTTTTGAATTTTTTACGACTAAATTATCCTTACTTATTCACACCCCCTCTTAAATTAAAACCATTTTCCTTTACCCATCCTTCCTACACACCCTCCCCCCTCACACCTTCCCTCAAACTTTTCACCTCTCCCTCATCTTCTCACTTCCTTTCCTTGCAACCCCCATTGCATCCTCCTTCTCCCTCATCTGGGTTCAACATTGAGAGTTGCGCCAGTGAATGGAACATCTACATTGCCTTTTCTAATATCTCCATTGCTTCTGTTATGTTAGCCTGATTGGGTCCTTGCTAGCTGGCTGTAAAACACAGATATCCGGTTTGAAAATTTTGTATCAATGTCACGGTTGCTAAGGGATTAGGTTAGGTAATAGGTTAGGAGTTGTGAAACATGAATTGAATCCTGGCCTTTCATATTAACCGTAATGTTAGGAACAATTATGGTTTAACTGCACAGTCGTTAACCGTTGAAGGATTCTCACCTTTCCATAACACCAATACACAAGAAACCACAAACAGATCGCAAAATTTAAACAAAAAAAGCAGAAAGAAAGAAATTAACGACATAGAAAACTGAAAGCGCAGCTGCCAAATGGATCAGCTCCACATGGTTGCCACTGTGACCAAAGCTATCCCAACTGACATCAACATTGTTCCACGAATGCTACCCAAACTGAGTGCCCCAGATTTATTCTGATCCTGCTTTGTTTCGTCTTGATCATCCTCGGAAGAGTTTTCCTTAGCAGCTTTGGGAGCCTTTGCAAGAGTCGTTGGAGCCAGAGCTGGAGCCTTATTGGTTACAAAGAAATCTAGAGGAAGAAGCACTTTGTCCACGTGATAAATGCCAAGTTTATTATCCGAGTACACTACCCCCAGAATGGTGGCATTGACCACCCCAGTTGAAATGTTGACACTGTTACCTAACGCATTCACATTCAGTGGAAGCCTTACGGGGTCTTTACCAGCCACTGTCTGGACAGGGTTGCTTAGAGAATCGAAGTTTGAGCTGGAAACAAATTCGGGCAAGATGTGGAACTGCACAAGTTCGATTTTCTGGCCTTCGTTTAGGGAGTTGAGGAAGCCTGCTTTGAGGTTGGAAAAGGCAGAATCATCTGGTGCAAGGATGGTTATGCCCCCACTCTTGGCTGTTATCAGCTGTGAGTTGATGTTGTTCATGATTTCCGTGGTTTTGAGGAGGCGGATTAGGACTGAGAACGTTTTGGCCTTTTTGAGGATTCTGGTGATGTCGTCAGGGACTGAGTCAGAGGAGTCTGGAGACTGAGGTAATGTGGGGACTAATGGTTTTGGTGATGGTGCGGCGGTTTTTGGAGTAGGGGGAGTTTTTGCTGGGGCTTTTGGGGCTGCTACAGGTGCAGGTGAAATGGCCAAGGTGGTGTAGGAAAAGAGTAGCAAGAGTGAGAAGGAGAAAAGGGTTGCTTGTTTCATCTTCCCGTTGCCAAGTCAAGCCTGGAGATGGCTTTGGAAATTTTGGAAGAATATGAATGATAGGTTCTTGCAGTTTGTGTTTGATGTGTGGTGTGAGTTAAGGAGAGGGATTATATAGATTAGAGGCCAAGGAAAGAAATGATAGGTTGGTGATATGTTATGGCAGTGAAATTTGTTAGTTGTGGAGTGTGAGGGTATATCCCGTCTGTCATGGAGAACAAGGATCTTTTATCTGATTATTATTGGCATATTTTCCAAACCGATGCTTTAGGTGACATAAATTGGGGTACATATTGAGTTCGAATATGGTGAGCTGAGAATGGACACCTGAAATACCTGTTTTTAACATCTTTGTAGTATGTAGTTGGACAATGACAATGTAGAGAGGCTACAGAGGACCCCTAAAAAATAGCAAGGAGGACTTTTATATATATATAAGATGAAATACCTATTATGTATATCTATAAGATGTAATTTTGGGAGCCATTGACACAGATCCACATAGTACAAATAAGTTCTTGAAGTTCAGCAATTTTGGGAGTCAAGTAATGGATTGGAACTCCTCCTACTGGCATTCTGCAATTCCACTTCAAATGGTGCTAATTGGGAGAAGGTTGATTTTTCGTTTTACCGTATTAGCTCCCTAACATAACATCTCACTTGATTAATATCAAATTATATGAATAGTATAGCCCTTAAAGAGGACTTTGGAATCCAAAACCATGTTCCAGATACATGTCGGTGGAAATAATTCAGGAAGACTTTTAAGCTTTAATTTTTGCTCTTCATATTGAAATCTTTTAAGCTTCAGTTTGGACTATGAAGATAAAATCAGGCATAACATTTTCACTTTTAAAATTTTGATCTTTCATCCTGTCCGGGAATAATAATATATAAAGAATAAAGACATCACAACTTATTTTTAGCACAAATGGAGACAAGACATTTTACCTCATATATATGAAGTTCTCATTTTTTTGATATAGGTTCACTCTTATTTATAAATAATACTACCTCTGGTCTTTTATATAAGCAACAAATAAGAATTTTTTTTTTATCTTAATTATAAGAAACATAGGATGTATTAATCGCTATCTTTATTTTACACCCTTAATTTATTGTAAAATTCATTAATGAGATACTCATTCATTCCTCATGCAAGTGAATACATTCATTGGCATATGAACAATATAAATTACACTCATTGGTAAAGAAAATTATTTCTTAAATTATGAGTAGTATCATTAAATATAACTACTTCTTAAACTATTTAATTTTATGGGTATTTTTAGAATAAAATTTAAATTTATGATATTGTTAACTTAACTATTTTTATTGGTTTTGATGAATTAGTTATTTATTGTTTATATAAAGGAGTGGAGGTAATAGATGTTATTTCTAGAAAAGTAAAGAAAAATAATTTTGATATAATTATAACATCTCGTACACAATGGATCTTTATAAAATAAAGTTTGACAGGAAAAGCTAAAAATCATTCGCATTTTAAAACTAATTCATGGTAGAATGTTTATTTTAAATTATTTTTTTATATACCTATATGTATACTTATTTTTTATATATGCGCATCTCAAAAATATGTTTCAAAATCAAAAGAAGCAGCTTCTTTTTGTACCGAATTTGTGATCTAAAATTTTTTCCAAGTCTTTATTAGCACTAAATATATGGTTTTCTTAAAGTCTCCACAAGACATAAACAAAAAAGAATTTAGAAAATAAAAAGTTATTTTAGATATTACCTTTTTTATTTATTAGGAATTATTACTATAATTTCAACTCAAATTTTTTACTCGAATCATTCCGCATCCAAGCCGTGAAATCTATTTCAGCGTTGCCTATTTAAGATATTCTAGAATGCATGAAATGATTGGAATGCTTATTACAATTTGTGTTCGATGTGTGGAGGTGTGGGGTTACGTTATATAGAGGCCAAGGAAATGATGAGTTGGTGAAATGTTGTGGTTAACAAGCTGAGAAATTTGTAGCTATGGAGGGTACATCCCATCTGTCGTGGAGAATAGGGATTTTTTATCTAATTATTATTGGCATCTTTGTTAATTATGATGAGCTGATAATGGACATCTGAGACACTTGACTTCTGATAATGATGATCTAATCATGGACACCTGCTTTTTAACATCTTTTGTAAAAAATAATGTAGTTGGAGAAAGGGAATGACAATGTGCCGAGGATCCTTGAAAAATAGTAAGGAGTTGCTGCAATTGTTTTGTATATCTATAAGATAAGATGCTAATTTTTAAATTATGATTGTGGTTGTGGTCATCATTTTTAATATTGTGGAAAATTGCAGAAAATACAGTTAATATAGTCGCAATTATAGTCGTGGAAACTTAAAAAATTTTGACATTTCAATTATATTTGTAGTTGCAAACTATTTTTAAAACCTTAATAAAATTTAATTCAAAAACATGGATCATAAAACAGAGAAGAAGCCATTGATACCGAGAGCGAAATCACCTGTCTCACATTCCCTATCTCACTTGGTGGGCCCACCAATAAAAATTTGCCATGTCAATTAAAATGAGTATAGTTTGGCAATCTAAGGTAAGGGAGGTACCCACAATCCAATTTAGGATTTCAGACGTTAGTGACTTTGATAACGGGGTTTTCTCTCGCAATGGCTTCTCTTCCGACAACTTTGTAGTCATAGGAACAGCCATGGCAGTCAGAGTATCAATCCTCTACGCAAAAGAGTTCAGTGTGCCGACATCGAATCTGATGAGGCCAATGTGCCACCAGCAACTGAAATAGTGACTGATGGCACACTTGGGCTTCGACGATGTCGTTTGGTCAGTCCACGCATGTTCTTCGGGATGGTGGGATCTGTTGGGCAAGCATGATGACATGAAGAAATTAAGGGTGGCCTTTGAAATTGTGGCAGGGTTGCTACAAGGGGTGATGGTTTCAAGAACCTTGAACTCGTTTTCATTTATTTTTGCCTTTTGAAACATTTGTTTGTGTTTCGGTGTTGGAGGAGAAAAAAAGAGGATAGTTATTTGGGGGTTGACGACGATGAAGGGAGGAGAGGTGAAGGAGAACAGTGGAAGAGGAAATTGGGACCGAATGGAATGAGAAGAACAAAGAAGAAGTCACGTGTAATTTTAATTGACTTGGCAAATTTTTATTGGTGGGACACCAAGTGAGATAGGGAGTGTGAGACAAGTAATTTCACTCCTTGATACAGATCCAAAGTATAATTGTACTAATAAATTTAAGCAATTCAGTAATTTTGGGAGTTAGGTCTTCTATAAATTGCACTCATCATATTTAATTGACTCTTCTAATGGTATCAGTTACGAGAAGGTTGGTCTTTCTTTTTAGCATATTAGCTCCCTAGCATCTCTCATGATTAAAAAATAATTATACAAACTAGGTGCGAAAGCACGATGAGAAAAAAAAATGAAAGAGAATAAAAGAGAGAGGGTGAAGGGGAGGAAAATAAAAGGTGGGCCCACATTGCACAAAACAGCAACACGTGATGGAGGCTCGATAGTTTATGGACAAAATTTAGATACAGTATCTTAGGTATTATTGGTGTTGTTTTTTTTATTAGAAATGGAGTTTCACCTCGGTAATTTGTGTAATTCTTTAATGCATATCTTTATTATATGGATTACCGAGGTGAAACTTTAATTTTGATTGGATAACAATACCAACAGCACCCAAGATATTATGGGTCTGTTTATTTTGCTAAATTTCATTTGACTAAACAGCATAAAAACATTTGTCTTGTGTTTGTTTAAAATAATAGTCAAATGACAGTACAAAATAAGGAAAACAAGACTGGACAGAAGTCTAAAATTTTGTAACTCAATAAACCATAAGACAACTTTTTGTCCCAAGTACAAAATACTCAAAAAAACAAAAATATCCCACCATCGTCATTGCTATCGCCACCACTGTCATAATCACCGTCTCTACCACCATTGTCGTCAGTATCGCCGCTGCCACCACCATTATGGCTACCTTCACCACCACTGTCACCGCCATCAACATTACCGTCATCGCCACCACCACTATTGTCATCATCGCCACCACTTCGCCTTCGTTGCCACCGTTGTTGCCACTACCATAGTTGTCACTCCCACTGTCACCCCCATCATCATCGTATTAAAATAGTTAATATGAATTGTATTAAAATAATTAATATTAAAAAGTGTATCACAGTAAATCTCACATTATTTAGAAGTTACCTATAACTTAAGTATTGTAACTTAAGTATTTGTTCTATATTGTTCTTCCTATGTTTTATCTTAGTACGTATCAAACGCACCCTATATCTAAGTTTTCTCCTTTTCATATTATTATAGATAAGCTAGGAGAAGGTTGATTTTTCTTTTTAGCATATTAGCTCCCTAGCTTCTCTCATGATTAATAACAAATTATATGAACTAGGTGTGTGCCCGTGTTTTGCACGGTGAGAAAAAAAAATGAAAGAGAAAGAGAGAGAATAAAAGAGAGAGGGTGAAATGTACCGAAAAAGACAAAAAAAGAAAAAGAAAAAAAGTGGGTCCGCATTGCATAGAACAGCGACACATGATTGAACCGTACAGTTTTTATATTACTAAAGAAAATATAGCCCTCGAGAGGACTTTGGAATCCAAAACAATGTTTCTGATACATGTTAACAGAAATCATTCAAACAGACTTTGAAGTTTTAATTTTTGTTCTTCATATTGAAACTTTTAAGCTTCAATTCAAACTTCAAGATAAAATCAAGCATGAAATTTTCAAATTTTGCTCCGTCCATAAATACTATAAAGACCTCACAACTTTGTTTAGCACAAATGGAGATAAAATCTTCCACTGATATGAAGTTACTGCTTCTGGATATAAATCTACTCTTATTAAATAATAGATGCTATTGTTAAAAAAAAAATAGACACAAATAATTTTGATCTAATTATTGCATCTCATACATGGTGAGTCGTTACCTAAAATAGTTTGTATCTATTTCTCTTAATCCTTTTCAAGTCAAGAACATTCATAATATGATGGATTAACTCTTCTAACAATAAACTTTTTATACACAAGACTCGCATCCAAAATTATATGTCACATGTATAACCAGACAACGAGTCCTATGAGTTTTAACATGAAAAACTCAAAATCTTTCATTTTAAAACAATAAATTAGTTGATTCAAGTTAGAATGATTATTTCACAATACTTTTTAGACACCTTAATTTACACTCACTAAAAAATAGTCTCTTTTGCTCCCTCTTATTTTCTATATGTAAAGAAAGTAAAAGAGTGTATAAAAAATAATACATAACAATTTTTTTAAAGTTATCAAGGAGTTCTTATTTTAATATTTTTACACGAAAAGTCACCATCATTTTATATCAATAAAACTTGGCACAATTAGTAAATAAATGGAGCTGTTAAACATGCTAACCAAGATTCCATTCCTAGTCATATATATAAAATAGGCTCTATTGAAAGAAACAAAACTTATTTCATTAATCTCTATGTGTCACAAGGAATTAGTATATATGCTTTGGACTAAGTAAAGCAGACCTAGTCCAAATAGTTGAGTTCATCACGATCAAGAATACAACACAAGGCCAAAGACCCATGTGGAGTAAATGGGGTGAAATCTGCAATAGATGACCCAGTTGTAGGGTAAACTAGCTACATTGAAAACAAGGGATCATACCTAAGTTAGGAGTAACCACATGACATGATAGTCCTAAATAGGCAAATATTTCCTTAAAAGGCCTTTGGCCCTACATGTTTCATCTCAACCCGTCTTAGAATATCCTTATAAATAGGACCCCTTGACAGTGACAAGGATGTCTTTCTAACAATTAATATCATTATGAAAAAAAAAAATTTGATTTGAGTATTAAACTGTCTTTACAGGTACCTGAAGCATTTGCCATTGGTCCATGTCATGCCAAAAGGGAGAACTATGGTGGGAAAATCTCAAAACTCGATAAGCCAAGACAACAAACCTCTCCGACTAATTCAATATCAAATTATCAACTACAAGATATTCTTAATAAACACACAAAAAAAAGTCACTATCTTTGTGTTTTGAATGTATAAATGTTTATTGCGTAAAATCTCCCACAAGATATAAAATCTTAACAAAAAGAATTTAGAAAATAAAAAAGTTATTTTAGCCATTTTTAATTTATTAGTAATTAAGATTTATTATATAATTTCATATTAAAAATTTAACTTGAATTATTCCCCCATCTCATTTTTTATATAAACTACAGGTATCCTTTATAAAAGTAATCTTACTTGAATAAGGTAGGACCTCCATCTCATGAAAATTATTTCAAAGCAACCTATTTAAGTTATTATAAAAATGCATGGTTTAAATTAGGAAATAGAATATTAGTAAATTATTATTTGAAAAGTTAAGATGTTATGTGTTGGAACCAAAGACGTATAAAGTGTCTAACCCCTCAAATTTTGAAGATAACAAAAGTTATTAAATTTTAGAGTTTGTATATAATTATTTTTAAATCAGCGCTAGATATTGCTTTTCAGTAAAAAGTTTTTGAAAGCACCCAATACGTTTTAAGAAAATCTGGCATCCACCGCACCATTTTAAACCAAGCGTCCAATTGCTTTACTCAAACATATGCGCTCTGTTGAAAACCGTCCAATACCTTATTTGAGATGTTTTTAAAATTCAACTAAGTGATAAAAGTTCAAAACACTTATCCTTGTACACATTGAAAATGAATGTTTTATTCCTTTTATAAGACCTAATGTTCATATATATCTTGCATTAAATGAAAAGCAGATATATATTTTTGTATAAGTACAATTTTGTAGAAAAGAAAGTCAACTTATCAAGCTATCAAACTAGAATAAGGAATGTTCAGAAAAAACAACTTTAAAGCGCAGAATTGCACCTCCCTTTTCAGTGCAAATACAAAAAGTCATTTTTTTTTTCTTTCTACAAGCTCGATACACGCGTTACTTACATGACAAAGTTTTACAACGTGTCTTTGAAGCTTGTTTACTTCAACGGCTATCTTTTCAAGGCTAAATATATTAAGCCTGAAGTTTCAAAAAAACAAGAATGAAGTAGTGATGAAGAATTTCAAAATCTCTCTAGACAAGCTTACATATTCTCTCAGTTTTCATATTCTTTACAAAAGCAAAGATTTTGTAAATTGCTCTTAACTTTTATGTCCTCACTTTATGAATATATTTTTGTAAAACACTCTTTTGTGTTGTAAAAGCCTAAGAGGCTTTGTGATTAAAAAATACTTGGATTGTTCAAGTGATCTTGGTTGATCACTGATGTAAGCCTGAAGAGGCAATAAGAATACTTGTTTATAACCAAGGTTTGGTTAGTGAAAATCCTTTTGGACGAAGTAACTGGACGTAGCTCAAGTTGAGTGAACTAATATAAAAATTTCTTGTGTGCTTTTCTTTCCTTATCCCTTCTTAGTTAGCTTTTATTTGCGCTTTTTATCTGTTTTCAAAAGTTTGCAAAATTTTTTTCTAAAACACACAATTCAATTCCCCTTCTTGTGTGTTCACATTTATTTCATTATGAATTTTAACAAAGGTGATATATGTTATCTAGTTTTTGTATTAAATATATATAAGAGATTGTTGAGTTTCAGAATTTTTTTAATTTTAATTAAAAATATAAAAGTTTCATTTTAAAATTTTGTATAAGAAATAATGACAATGTTTTTTTTTTATTTTTACTATTTTCTATACAAACTATTAAAATAAGAAAATAAAATAATTTTTATAATTAAAAGTAAAAATAAAAAATAAAATATTTTCTCAAAGCCAACAATCCTAAGTTTTTCTAAATTTTTATCACTTATTTTGTTGTCACGAGGGTTAGGGAAGAGCAAACAAGGCAATGCCATTGCCCAGTAAAAAGTAGGCCGGAGAAAAAGGACCTAGACCAGTTGAAAACAATACAAACCAAGCCCGCTCACTAGAAGATGACAAAAGCAAATCTACCCTACCCACAACCCAAAGGCAAACGAAGTTAGGGGAAAGGAAACTATTTGAAGGAAAAAGACGAAACACAACCCAACACTATTTAAGACAGCATGAATGTTCAGGCTTCAACGCTGAGGGTTCTAACCAACCTGGACGCGAAACTGAAGAAAGAGGATAGGCATCAAGCGCCAACTGGTAAAGGCTTTTCTAATATCTTCATTGCATCTGTTAGCCTGATTCTATCCATTGTTAGATGTAAAACACAGACATTCGGTTTACAAATTTTGTATCAATGTGGCGGTTGCTAAAGGGGTTAGGTTGGGAGTTTGAAACATGAATTCACTGAAGGATTCTTGCCCTTTCCATAACACAAATACACAAGAAACCAGAAATAGATAGCAAAATTTAAACAAAAAAAGCAGGAAGAAAGAAATTAACGACATAGAAAACTGAAAGTGCGGCTGCCAAATGGATCAGCTCCACATGGTTGTCACTGTGACCAAAGCTATCCCAAGCGACATCAACGTTGTTCCATGGATGCTGACCAAACTGACTGCCCCAGATTTATTCTGATCCTGCTTTGTTTCGTCTTGATCGTCCTCGGAAGAGTTTTCCTTAGCAGCTTTGGGAGCCTTTGCAAGAGTCGTTGGAGCCAGAGCTGGAGCCTTATTGGTTACAAAGAAATCTAGAGGAAGAAGCACTTTGTCCACGTGATAAATGCCAAGTTTATTATCCGAGTACACTACCCCCAGAATGGTGGCATTGACCACCCCAGTTGAAATGTTGACACTGTTACCTAACGCATTCACATTCAGTGGAAGCCTTACGGGGTCTTTACCAGCCACTGTCTGGACAGGGTTGCTTAGAGAATCGAAGTTTGAGCTGGAAACAAACTCGGGCAAGATGTGGAACTGCACAAGTTCAATTTTCTGGCCTTCGTTTAGGGAGTTGAGGAAGCCTGCTTTGAGGTTGGAAAAGGCAGAATCATCTGGTGCAAGGATGGTTATGCCCCCACTCTTGGCTGTTATCAGCTGTGAGTTGATGTTGTTCATGATTTCCGTGGTTTTGAGGAGGCGGATTAGGACTGAGAACGTTTTGGCCTTTTTGAGGATTCTGGTGATGTCGTCAGGGACTGAGTCAGAGGAGTCTGGAGACTGAGGTAATGTGGGGACTAATGGTTTTGGTGATGGTGCGGCGGTTTTTGGAGTAGGGGGAGTTTTTGCTGGCGCTTTTGGGGCTGCTGCAGGTGCAGGTGAAATGGCCAAGGTGGTGTAGGAAAAGAGTAGCAAGAGTGAGAAGGAGAAAAGGGTTGCTTGTTTCATCTTCTAGTTGCTAAGTCAAGCCCGTAGATGGCTTTAATTTGATGATTCTGGAAAAATGCTAATGATTGGAATTAATGATTCTTGCAATTTGTGTTTGATGTGTGGGATGTGTGAAGGAAAGGGGTTATATAGAGGCCAAGGAAATGATAGGTTGGTGAAATGTTATGGCTATGAAATTTGTAAGTTGTGGAGTGTGAGGGTATATCCCATCTGTCATGGAGAATAAGGATCTTTTATCTAATAATTATTGGCATATTTGCCAAACCAATGCTGTAGGTGACATAAATTAGTGTAAAGTAAATATTGAGTTCGGATATGGTGAGCTGAGAATGGACACATGAAAATACCTGCTTTTAACATCTTTGTAGTATATAGTTGAAAGGGAATGACAATGTAGAGAGGCTATAGAGGACTCCCGAAAAATAGCAAGGAGCAGCTGCAATTATTGTGTATATCTATAAGACATAATTTAATAACATGGGTCAGGAAACTGACAAGGAGCCATTGATACAGATCCACATAGTACAAATAAATTCTTGAAGTTCAGCAATTTTTGGGAGTTTAGTAATTGGATTGGAACTTCTCCTACTGGCATTCTGCACTTCCACTTCAAATGGTGTTAATTGGGAGAAGGTTGTTTTTCTTTTTAGCGTATTAGCTCCCTTAATAACAAATTATATGAATAGTATAGCCTTTAAAGAGGACTTTGGAATCCAAAACCATGTTCTTGATACATGTTAGTGGAAATAGTTCAAGAAGGCTTTCAAGCTTTAATTTTTGCTTATTCTTATTGAAACTTTTAAAGTTTCAGTGTTAACAATTGAAGATTAAATCAAGCATATAATTTTCAGAACTAAAACTTTGATCTTTTATCTTGTCCATGATTAATATATATAAAGAATAAGGACATCACAACTTTTTGATTTTAGCACAAATGGAGACAAGACATTTTAACCCATATAAAGTTCTCACTTTTGGATATAAGATCCACACTTCTTGCTAAATAATAGATGTTATTGCTAAAAAAATTATAGACACAATTAATTTTGATTTAATTATTGTGTTTCATCCATGCTGGATCTTTATACAATAAAGTTTGACAGGAAAAGCTAAAAATCATTCGCATTTTAAAATTTAAAACAATATAGTAATTAATTCAAGTTAGAATGACTATTTTACATTACTTTTTTTATTCACCTGTACTTATACTTAATGAAAAAAAGAGTCTTTTGTGCTCTCTATCACTAAATATATGGTTTACCTAAAGTCTCCACAAGACTTTAGAAATTTGTTTAAAATATAAGTTCAAAAAATTTTCCAAATCCTTACTTGCACTAAATATTAATTTAAAATCTTAACAAAAAGAATTTAGAAAAGAAAAAGTTGTTTTAGATATTTGTTTTTTAATTATTAGGAATTATTACTATAATTTCAACTCTAAATTTTAACTCAAATCATCCGTATCCAACCATGAAATCTATTTATTCTAGAATGCATGGTTGTTATGTCAAGCCTGTGGGAAGAGTGAGAAGGAGAAAAGTGTTGCTTGTTTCACCTTCAGCTGCTAAGTCCAGCCTGTAGATGGCTTTGATGCTTCTAAAAGAATGTGAATGATTAGAATGCTTCTTACAGGTTGTGTTCGATGTGTGAAGGATTGGGGTTATAAATAGAGGCCAAGGAAATGATGGGTTGGTGAAATGTTGTGGTTAACAGCTTGTGAGATTTGTAGTTGTGGAGGGTATATCCCATCTGTTGTGGAGAATGGGGATTTTTTATCTAATTAATATTGGCATCTTTGCTGATAATGATGAGCTGATAATGGACATCTGAGATACCTGCTTTTTGGCATCTTTTTTGTAGAAATTATGTAGTTGGAGAAAGGGATAGGAACCTGAAAAACAGCAAGGAGGTACTGCAATTGTTTTGTATATCTATAAGATGTATTTTAGTAACATGGATCAGGAAATAGAGGAGACATTGATACAGATCCAGAGTACAACTGTACAAATAAATTCAAGCAATTCAGCAATTTGAGAGTTATGACTTCTATAATTGGATTGGAACTCCACCAACTGGCATTCTGCACTTCCTCTTCCAATGGTATTAGTTGGGAGAAGGTTGATTTTTCTTTTGCCATATTAGCTGCCTAGCATCCCTCTTGATTAATAACAAAGAACACTGCTAGATAGTGGGAGACAGAGTTCATCGAAATCTGTACTTCACCATTTGCCACTTCAACACCAGCTTTTAAGATGATGCTTTTCATCCTTGCATTGATGATTTGATCAACTATATTAAGGGAAAAAACCATCCGACACTTATAAATATTTTCCTCTAGCTAAAAATCCATATCCATAATGGCTAATGAAGCACCTTATAGATGGGTGCTGCAGAATTCATGTCTACTGTACTCAGCTGCCATACTCCTCATTCTTAGACAATCTCTTTGAATCCTCCCACAGAGCAGCTTCAACCGAGTACAATCCAATTGGTGGAATAAGTTCTGCCAAAAATGGGAAAGCTGTTAGCTCAAGACCAAGTAACAATTTATGGAATTGATTTTGCTATAATGTCCATTCAGTTCCAAGTACACAGCAACTTACTGAACCACCCTTGAATCCAGCAATTCATCCAGCTCATTTTCCTCCAAAGTGGAGATTGGTGGCTCTGGTAGTACAAGCCCTGGAAACAGGAAAGGCTTCCCATAAAAGGTTTTAAGATAGTCACCATAGGGTCCTTCAATTTGTCTACAACCTCTAGTCTTTCCTATTTTGTTCATAATGAAACTACTTCTGAAAAATTCTTTAACCTAATTTTTTCTTGTTCTGCTTTCTTTATCAAACTTTTGTAAATTGTCAATACATAGTTTTACCATAGTGTCAATTAATTCGAAACAAAGGAAAGTCTAAACGCATGTTTGGAAACCCGTTGAGAAGTAAGAAATCACATATGGGATGTGGAAGCTATAAGTATTAACTTCTCAGTAAACGATCTAGGATGTGAAACCAAACACGCTATAAGTAGATGTTTCCATGTCACAATATGTATTAACTCCATGTAGTTGGAGATGAAATTTTTGGTTGTCTTAATTGTATCGAAATCACACAAAAACAATCTTAATTGTATCGAAAGAAAAACATGTAAACAACTCAACGCTTCACAATTCACGTCCCTCAAACAGCACTCTTCCTACGCAGCTCAGAAAAAGAACATAAAGTCAAAATCATCAAATAGGTTGTCTGGTCTGGTCTGGCCTGCCTTCAACTTGAAATAATCACCAATGCAACTAAAGCAACTCCAAGGGACACTAACGTTGTTCCTTGAGTGCTTATCAAACTGCACGTGCCAGCACTGTCCTTGGATGTTCCAAGGCGATCACCATCAGCAGATGAGTTATCATTATCAGCTTTTGGTGCTATTGCAGGAGAGGGTGCAGGAGCTGGTGGCTTAGGCTTGAAGAAGTCCAAAGGAAGAAGCACCTTGTCCACATGATATATTGCAAGCACCTTATCTGAGTATACAAGTCCTGTGACTGTGGCATTAACCACTCCTGTTGAGATATTCACATTGTTACCATATGCTGTCACATTTAGTTGCAACCTGGTGGGGTTATCTCCAGCTAGTGTTCTCACGGGGTTGCTCAGAGAATCGAAGTTTGAGCTTGAAACATAAGCGGGAAGAATGTGGAACTGTAGAAGTTCGATCTTCTGATTGTCAGCCAGAGAGTTGAGGAATCCTACTTTGAGTTGTGAAAAGCTACCATCATCTGGGGCAAAGATGGTTAAGCCACCTGATTTTATGGTTATGAGCTGAGCATTGATTTGGTTGATCAATTGAGTGGTTTTCATGAGGCGAATTAGGACGTTGAATGATTTGGCCTTCCTTAATATTTTGATGATGTCATCAGCGGAAGAATCAGAGGTATCTGCAGAGGGTGACTGGGGTAGTGTTGGGACAATTGGTTTTGATGGGGCTGCAGCAGGTGCTTGGGCTAATGTTGTGGTTGAATATAAGGAGGAAAAAGGCATGAGGAGTATGAGGGAGAACAAAGCTTGCCTCATATTTCTGTAGGCAATTGCAAGTTGCTATTGAAGGCTCTAGAGTAAAGTTGCTTTGGTGCTTTTCGAGGATTGCAAGTGATAGGTTAGTAATTGTTATTTGGGCGGGTGTTTGATGTGTGGAAGATGTGGAGTTGGGTGTTTTTTATAGGGACTAGGTGAATGATAGGTAGGATAAAGGCGTGAAGCTTTGATAATGAAATTTGCCTATAGCCCTATATACTTGTTTTCTGTGGGAGGTCTGTGGTGGTCCTGGTGGAGATTAAGGTGGTGCATCAAGGTAGATGGGTTAAAGGTAATTGAAAAAGAGATTTGCCTCCTTTTGCTTGGCATTGCAGAAAAAGAGTTGGAAGTTAGAATTCATTTGGGTGAGAGATGCACATTAATGAAATTGTGATGCTTCCACTATATGCAGTAAGCTGAAACAAAACCTTAGGCTTACCAAGTGTCAAGTACAACTGTACAAGTCCCATGTATGTAGATTCTGAGTTTTGCACAATTGTTATTAATAATAATTAAATTTTACACTAAAGTCTTACACTTGCTTTTTTTAAGAAATGTAAAAGAGAGTAAAATAATGTTGGGAAATATGTCTCTCTCTCTCTCTCTCTCTCTCTTTTCAAAGAAAAAAATGAAAAAGTTTGTAGTAGAAAATAAATATAAGAATAACAAATCCCTGTATTCTTAACTACAATGTTGTTTCACAAATTGATTCTTAGATAAGTTTGGTTTAAGGAAACCCCCATTTCATATCACCATATTAGACTATTATATATGTTCAATGTTAATCATCATCATAGTTATTATGCCCTGGATGAGCCGTGTGCACCTAGCGATAAAAAATTATTAGCTTAATTACAGTTTTTATCCTCTAAGTTTAACATTTTCATGAATTTTGTCTTCAATTAATTTTTTTCATGAATTTTTTGCTTCCATACTTTTAAATTTTTACGAATTTTATCCTTCCGTTAGTTGACCATTAACGTAACAACTTTGACTGTTGATGTGGCACTCTGATGATGACGTGGTGATAACGTGGCATTGACATGATGACATGTAATTAGAGGGAAAAATGTGTAATATTTTAAAAGTATGAGGAGCAAAATGTGTAATATTTTGAAAGTATGGAAACAAAATATGTAATATTTTGAAAGTATGAGGACAAACTGTGCAATATTTTGAAAGCATAGGGGCAAAATGTGAGAAAAATAATAAATGATAAAAATGATGGTATTTGTTGTCTTTAAACCTCCTTAAACCATTCTAACTAATAAACACTATTTTTTCACAGACCAAACCACGTTATTGCCAATTGTAACCCACCATTTGACCCCTTTTTAATGTAAACCTACCATCCACAGCCACAAATGCATACTCATTTATTATGCATAGAACCTGACCCTCTAAAAAGCTTTGGGTGTGCAAACTATAATTAGTCATGTATTAACTGATAATCTTCCTTTGATTTACTCTACGTAGATATGATGTACAAAATTGTACATACTTTACATTTAATTTTTATTTAATGTTATTTAATTTAAATAATTTTTTTTTAGATATTTAATATTTTTATCTTCTTCTATTCATTTTAAGATTTTATTTGAATTTTTAGGTCTATTTCAAAAGAATTTGGACTGAGTTTGGAGATAGTTTAAAATTTTATAAAGACTTTATTCAAATCAAAACCTTACTAAAATTCGTAGAAGTGATAAAACAATTCTTATAGGTTCTTTAGCAACTTCTTCGTTGTATTACAAGCTCTTCATCTATTGTAGCTTTTAACCACATAAGACAATATCTTTCCCTTAATCTTTTATTATTATTTATAAATTAGGTCTAAAAGTCCTTTTCTATTTAAACATTCTAATTTTCTTATAATGACTAGCAAATCTCACATAATAGAATTCCTTAAACCCGAACAAATTTTGAGGTTCAAAGACAACACATATCAACATTTTTATCTTTTTTACCATTTATTATTTTGCTCGCATTTTGCCCCATAGTTTCAAAATATTGCATATTTTGACCCCATACTTTCAAAACATTGCATATTTTGCCCCTATACTTTCAAAATATTACACATTTTGCCCGCTAATCACACGTCACGATGCCATTGCTACGTCATCATCAAAGTGCTACATCAGCAGTCAATGTTGTCACGTCAGCGACCAACTAACAGAGGGACAAAATTTGCTAAAATATGAGAGCAAATGTGTGAAAAAAAAAATTTAGGAAGCAAAATCATAAAACTATGAGGATAAAAAGTACAATTAAGCCTAATAATAAATTAAAGTCACCTCAGAAGCCTATTGACACATCACGACGTCACATCAGCACTCTATTATTAATTTAATGACACATAGACCAAAGGGCACTATTCGCGAGTTTTTAAAAGTATGGGATCAGAATTCACGAAAAAAATTAATTGAAGACAAAATTCATGAAAATTTTAAACTTTGGGGACAAAAAGTGTGATTAAGTCAAAATTATTTTATACCAAATATAATTAAGAATGTCTCAAGTCCCCAAATCTCCAGGGCAAGCAAGTTATCTCAAGGATGCCCAACTATGGAGGCGCCTTTGCAAGAAAAAGAGACACCGTAATGACTAATGATACTAGAAAATTGATCGTAAAACAACCAAAAAGTTGAGTGGTTTCATTTGTGTTACCTAATTTAAATTGCTACTATATTGTGAGGGCCCAGATCTTCTGGAGGTTTAAAAATCTTATATTGACAAGTTGTTATCATTAGATTAGATGCAATAAAAGGTTAAGATTTTGCCACCTTTTTATACAGTTCTGAAAAGAAAAGAAGTATACTTTCCAACCATTTTATATCATTTTTTGAATATAACACTTACCATTTCTTTTCCTCATTGAATTCCAATATAAACAGAACCTCATGGATTTGATCCTCCCGTTTATCCAAGTACCATCAATTAATTTGAAGTTGGCTTGGGATGCTATCATATTTTAGTCTTATTCCTTAGGTGCAATTCGGGTGGTTCAGCTGCTCCCTTCCACCATCACTGACTTATAGTGCCTTTGTTGAGGATATTATTGCTCTCTTGTACACTTTGCGAGGAGCAAATAATTGTTGGATTTTCTTAGTGAAATAAGGGTCATATGAGGATGATGCTTCGATGCTTTGGCCTTCGGAGTTTGATTCCAACCACCTTTCAGGTTTTTTAAGTTTATTATTATTTTTTATTTTTCGGATTATTCTTTGGGCATTGCTTTTATTAGGGGTGGCTTAGCTCTTTTTTGTTTTTGTTTCCGCCAAAAAGCACTTGATATTTTAGCGTAAGCTCAATTTTTTTCTGGAGTATTGACAGTTGGATGTGAGAGAATCAGGGAATTCAATGCTAAGTTTGCTTTTTCTTCAACCACCGTGTTACACACCCTCTAACACCAACCCTCTAAATTCAGATACCCTTTTTTTATTTTTACTACTGAGAGTATTTTCTAACTGATATTTAAGAATTAATTTCTTTCAAGACAAAAATTTCACCAAACTGAATTTTATTTTTCTTAATAATTGTTTTTCACATGCACATATAAATTCAAGCTTATTAGT
Source organism: Spatholobus suberectus (assembly GCA_004329165.1). Taxonomy (NCBI): domain Eukaryota; kingdom Viridiplantae; phylum Streptophyta; class Magnoliopsida; order Fabales; family Fabaceae; genus Spatholobus; species Spatholobus suberectus. Next base: position 77,643,869 of record CM014731.1, on the reverse strand, counting down.
ATGTTTAATAGATCCAATTATCTGCTATTTGAAATATTCCATTAGTATAGAGTAATTTATTACTAGAGTAATCAAAATATTCCATTTTATAAAAAATAATAAATAATATTATTATTTAATTTTTATTTTAATGATAGCATAAAATACACAAACATAATATCAATTAATAGATAAATAATTTTTTTTCTAAAGATATCTATCTTTGTCTTTTCTTTCTTGATGTACTTTGCTTATATGCTTGATCATGTTTAAGCACGATATAATAATAATAATAATCTATAACTATAATAAATAGAGGACACCCTCTTTTAGTTTATACTTTTTATTGGACAATTATACCTTCTAGTTATTCTCTAAATCATTTATTATTTTATTCTTTAATTACTTTTTAACTACCTATTACATCTTCTCTCTTTTATTTTATTTTTATTTTTTAAAAAATGAAGAGAAGCACAGAGTGCTTTTCTTTCTCGGTAATAATAATAATAATAATTAAAGGCACAAATCAGTGACAGCGAGATTGCCTTTATGATGTATATTGCGATTGTTGTATTTTAAGCTATCAATTTAATTCTTATTAATTATAAGTGTTAGGTTTGATTTCATTAATATAGTTTTTATTAAAAAAAAATACTAATATGAATAATATAATTTTATACTACTAATAATAAATAATTATATTAGTATAAAAATTATATATATTATCAATGTATTATATTGCTAGTATAATAAATCATATTAATTAGTATAGATTTAATAGTTAATTTCCATTAAGATTATTTTAACAGAAATAATGTTAACATTTAACATTTTTTTGTAAGTATATACAATTTTTTTAATGTTATGTCTACGAGTTAATTTTTAAAATTTATAAAACTCACGTCAATTTATTTTTTTAAGTATCATTTTAGTCTAATAAAATGACTATTTAATTTGATACCAATTTTATAAATTTAGAGATTAAATTGTACATAAAATTAACTCCAAATCCAAGAACGAATTTACAATTATGTACCTTAAATTAACAGTAAAAATTACTTTAAGACACCAAATTGCTAATGCACTCTTTTTTATGGCATACTATTCCACAAAGTATATTAGCATTGTTTTTATATTTTTCTGAAATTATATGTAACATCATAGTTTTCCACTAGAAACTCTTTATATTTCCCGTTAATTTTGATTATACTTTTACTCTACATAATTAGAAAAAAAAATCTTTTTTAGTATAGACCATAGATATGTGTATTTAACACAACAACATAGCCAGGACTAAAATTCGATACTGCTGGTTAAGTTAGAACAATTTCATGCCAATTAATCCACAAGCTCGGTGGTTATAAAAAATTTCTTTAAATAATTCTCTGGTTCGATTACTTTTTGTAAAACCTGACTTCTAAGAAGTAGATGAAATTATAGTTCAAATATAACCCAATCATATTTAGGATTATTTAAAAATAAATTACAATTTTATACTGATAATATATTAAAATTAATTAAACCCTAACTATAGAATTTAAATAAAATACATTGATAGTATAAAAAAATTTACACTCTAATATTAATTAATAATTATTGATTTTTATAATAATTATTTTAAAAGCTATATTTAAAATTATTTCTAATTAAATAATGATGTAAAAATTGTTATACTAACCATATATCAAAATTAAATTCTAATTGTGAAATATAATTGAAATACACTAAATTGAAAATGTAAAAAAAAATTATATTGTCGTCTAATCTTATATTATTATATAATTAAAATTATTAAATTTTATAATAATTATTTTTAAAAAATATTTAAAATAATTTTTAATTGAATTTCACTTACAATCAAAATTAAACTCACAACTATATATCAAATCACTATTTCACTTAATTATTCGCAACTTTAGGAGAATCACACGCCAAGGAATGCATCATTCTGTTTAGTCTACCTTATAATTAAGCCTAACTATAAAAATCTTTTTTTTATAATTCAGCTACATTTTTTCCGAATCTGCCCATCAAAATCCTCTTTGACACCTTGAAAATTATTTTAATTGAATGGTGCTGCTAACTAGTGTCTTAGGGGTACTGGTTAAGGAATTAATATAGAGAAATTTTTTATTGAAAATTATATTAAAGTTACATGGGAGAATGAAGTGTTGCACTTTCCAATAAAAAGTTTTCACTTTTAATTCCTTAATCGGTGTCCTAAGGCATTGGTTAACATTTTCTTTATTTTAAATATATGATATTATATTAAACAGTAGAGTTGTAAAATGGGTAAGTTTGACCCAACCTAGTGGGCCAAGCATAGTGAGTCGAGGTTAGCCTAGCCCAATTTTCTTGTGAACCCTATTTTTATTGATTTGGCCGGGCCGTTGGACCCATTCGGTTAGGCCAAATTGGCCCATTTATATTTTTTTCTAAAATAATATAAATTTAAAAAAAAAACTAAAAATTAATAATAATGACACCAGGACAAATGGGTTCGGTACTTTTCAGGCCTCAAATATAAGAGTCAAACTAGCTCGTCGAGATGGATCAATTTTGACACCTCTATTAAAAGAAAACTTTTTAATATCTTGAAATTTTTGAACACTTTTAGTATTTTATTTTATTTTTCTTTTGCAGTTAAGAAAATTATTAGGATGAATTATAAAATTATGAAAATTGTTTCTTGAATACGGGACAACAAAATAGTCTTTTTAATTTTGTGATATATTTTTGAAGTGTATGTATACCAAAAAATATTCCTTTTATATAAAAATTAGAATAACCATCTTGACTAAGAATGTTTTTAAAAACTATTCTTCAACGAAAATATTTTTAGAAATTATTCTTTAATGAGAGTGTTTTTAGAGATTTTTTAAACCTCTTATTTCTTTCAATTTATCTTTTTCATCTTTATTTCTAATTGAATTTTAATATTTTTTAAAAAAATTATCAATAGTTAAAAATAATATTATATCACAATATAAATTGTTTATCATAAATCTAAAATATAATTTATATATTTAAAAATATTTATTTATTATAAATTTTAGTTATATAAAATAAACATTTCTTTAAAATACTAGTAATCTAAAATCATTGCATACAATGTCACATTATGTCAATTTTTTGATGTTGATCAAATTATTAAACTCTGAAATTATTGACTGGCAACTGTAAAAGGTATAATAAAAGTAAACAAATCCCTCAAAAAATAAAATAAAATAAAAGTAAACAAAACTTCTGTATCATTTTAATTCTATTAAAAGATCTTCGTATGCAACTTACACACAAATTTCTCATAAGTAATACACAAGATATGAACTTTTTCTTATGGGGGGGAAGAGAACTAGTAGAACGAAGAAAGCCTTCATAAATCAAATATAATTTTCACCACAACCTGAAACTTGAATCATTGGAGCAAATGAGGGTAAGAAAAAAAAAAAAAAAAAGGCAATTATTTAAAATCACTGTATCTGCAAAATGTTGATCATTCACCTTTCAATCCACCCCAGATGGTACCTTCAATGCTTCATAACACCCTTCAACCTCTCATTGTCACCAAAAAAATGCTGCAACTAAAAGTGCAACAACTGCAACCCACATCACATGCCTTTGTTTGACACTGATAGCAGCAGATTCAGCATCATCTGCTGGAGTTGCAGTGCTGTCTGCAGATTTTTTCTTAGACCCCTTAGGCTTTTCTGGTGCAGGAGCTGGAGCAGGAGACTTAGCAACAAAGAAGTCCCGAGGAAGAAGCACCTTGTCCACCTGGTAAACCGCAAGCTGGTGATCAGTGTACACGGTGCCACCCAGTGTAACGTTAACAATGCCTGTTGTCATGTTTACTTGGTTTCCTCCTGAGCTTGTTATGTTCAGTGCCAACCTATCAGGGTTTTCACCGGCCTGTGTTCTCACTGGGTTGCTCAGTGTGTCAAAGTTTGATACGGAAACGCATTGGGGTAGCAAGTGAAATTGGACGAGCTCGTTCTTTTGCTGATCATTAAGGGAATTGAGGAAGCCGGGTTTGAGGCTGGAAAAGGCATTGTCATTTGGTGCAAATAAGGTTAAGCCACCGTTTGTAGTAAGGAGTTGGGAGTTCATTTGGTTGGACACTTGTGTGGCCTGAAGAAGACGGATTAGGGTGGTGAACCCTCCGGCCTTTTTGAGGATTCTGATGATGTCCGTGGGGGGTGCTGAAGGTACCGGGGCCGGGGCCGCCGCGGCGGGGGCGGTTGGTGCCGCCGCAGGTGACTGAGCTATAGTGGTGGTGTAACGGGAGAAGACTAGTAGAAGAAGTGGGAGAGAGAAGAGCGGATGCTTCATCATCATCACCATCTTTTGTTGTTTTGTTGACTGAAGTTGGGATGGTGGTGAGAAATGGAAGGGTGGTCCGTCCTTGAGGTGAGTGCTTGATGTGGGGTTGATGAAGGGAGGGGAATATATGGAAACCTGAAAGGGGTTTGTTTTCTTTGAGTTAGGTGGAATGTTTCTTTAGAAAGTTCAGTTGTTAGTAGATCTGCATGCTTATACATCAACGAAAGGTGGTGTGTCATGGTGATGCATTACTCTGTTAGCCAGTTGGATTTTGCTTGGGAAGGCAGGAAAAACAGTGAGATCTCTAAGTGGGTGTGTGCGTGGGAGGAAAAAAAAAAAAAAAAAGAGGAGCATGATAGCGTAGCATTCACTTGTAATTCTTGTGAAGTAGCAAAACAATCAAGTGCTAGCGGCTAACTTAAGGAACGAGTCCCTAATTAACTTTTGCGAGACAATTTGATTAAGTTTGATGATGCATTGGGTTTGGGTGCGTAACGTGAGTTTGGATGTTAGCCTATGACCTACGATGCATTGTTAGTGCTACTTGGTCGGTGTTGAATGGCAGCGGGACTCCTTAATTTGCTGATTATAAAAATTGTCTTTTTTAATGTTTGATAGGGGAAGAACGACGGTTTAACATATGATCATATGCGCTTAGCCTAGGCCAACAGAAAATTCTCTCGTTGTCTGGTTTCGAAAAACAATGGTGTTACTATAAAGTGTAAGATTTTTGTCATCCTTTTAATTATGAATGTTGAATGCAATTGCGTGCAAAACGAACGATGGCCATTTTAAGTCACTCTTGAAAAGTTTTTAACCTGATACATCATATGATCAGGGAAGAAATTTCGGCAAACTTGACATTCAAAATCATATTTAAGGGGCACCTACGTGTGTAAAGCCATCGAGCCATAAGACCAAGGAATTTGAAAGTTTGAATCTATTTTAAAATTACCAGCAGCTACTAATTCCGAAATAACCATTCTAACCTGATCTTTCACGCTATCGACTATTCAGTTGGGTAACTCATTCACAGACAATTATTTAATTATCTCCACCACGGCTTGTAAGTTGAGAGGTCCACTTCAAGTTAATAGTTTTTCTGCATTCTGTAAATGGGATGGAGATAGCCATCACTATTGACATTTAACAATCTCGTAATCTAGAACATAGTATATGTATCTCCCTTTCGGGTTTTGGTCGGACATCAACGTAGCTTTGATTGCTAGGCTAAATTTGAGCCAATACTTTTTAGAAAACATGTAAAAGAGTGTTCACGGGACTCCAACTTAAATAGATAAAACGGGTTTAATCACAGGGTTTTGCGTTTGTGGTTCTTAAGAATACATATTATGGGGTGACAAAAAAATTAAAAAGAAAAAGAATACACATTATTGTGGCTCACAAGAGTGCTGATTGTCAGGTTCTGGAGAGAAAGGTTTATTTTCGAGTCTTTTCACCGCCTTGAACTTGAATAGAGGAAGCCGTATCTAGGGACATCATATTTCTGATTTATCAAACGAAAATGAAATTTTCACAAATCAAAAAGCAAGAGAAAAAAGCAAAAGAAATTTATTTTTCATCTTGTAACATGGAAAGGTTAAATAAGCTTCCAATGCTGGAAAATCGAGGATTCCAAACAAGAATTATTATAGTAGAGGATTCTGAAACTCCATGTGCCCATTACACTCGATAAAAATTTGGCCAATCCAACTAACACAGAAAATGGTTCAGATCTTCATCTTCCGCACTTCCTGGAGTTATGAAATGCTGTTGAAGAACTATAAATAGAATTTGCTTGAAACATAAGCTGGACACCAGAAACAAGCAGCAGGTTGCAATGGGACTTTCCTAAGTTGCATAAAATATGGAAAATGCGAAAGTGTTTCTGCATGACTGAAGCATCATATATTGGCATACTAATCCAAACATTTAGCAAAACCCTCCTACACAACCTCCTCTAGAAGACCATTGTACTAGTCCCTGCTAATGCTGTAGTACATACAATCATCCAAGATGCCAATTTGAGAAAGAAAAAGAAAAGACATATTTCATTCCGTGCTCAAATGTAGTTTCTTACTGTTACCCTCAAAATGACTATAGCCATCCAAATATTAGGAGGAATAAAGGAACGCATAGCATCCTAAAAGCAACCGAACTCATTTTCTAAACTAGGGGAAGCCAAAAAATTAACCCAATGTGTGAATGAGTGTTAGGAAAGAAGGAAAATGATCAAAAGTCCAAAACAATTGTTTGCAAAGTTTACAGAGGGGGAATGAGTGTAGAACCAAACAAATGAAAATGGAGAACGCAAGTGAACCAGAAAAAGGGGCCAAGCAACTGGAGTTGAGTGAAGCAATTCTCCCCGTTCCATTTTTCTCAGTCTCAAAATCCTCCCCGTCAAATTGGTGGGAAAGAAAAGGGAAAGAGTTTTTTAAATTAAACATGGGTAAGTAAATCTCATTGCCCCCAAGTTAACTTCAACTCTCAAGCTAGGGGAATAAAGTTTCCCTCCTTTTCTTTCCTTAAACATCCAAAACAAGGGGAACTACTCTCCCTCCATCCCATTACTTCCCCTCCCTTCCATTTCTTTCTATTCCACTCTGCTCCCCCCCACTCAAGCATCCAAACATAGCTTAAGCATTGATTCCATCCATTAGTTATTAATTCTTAGTTTTATATCTTTCCATAGTCAAATTAACTTCAGATTTTCAACATAAGAAAGAATTTGACACTTGCAGCATGCTACCAAAGCAGAGTCAAGCATTAAGCATGCATAGTCACTGAAAAATCATATACACTTGTGGGAATAGGACTATTAAAGAGAAGAGCAAAATAAATACAATAAAGTACAGCAATACTCATCCTGATGCATGTTTCCATTAAAAAATGTGACAAGATTAAATAAAGTATAAGTTTAGATTCTCCACTAGCTTGCTTTAGATTTTCTAACATCCTCCATTGCCTGCTGAACTTCTCTCTCTCAATGCATCCTCAGCTTTCACTTTCTCAGGAACAAAATCTGAACAAGCAAAAGCAATGTAGAAAACCTTGTAAGTAGAGTAAGGCGAATACAGGGAAAGGTAAACTTAAGAATAGGATAGCATTGCAACAGGGATATGAAATTACCAGAAAGAAAGTCATATCTCCTCTGCTTACTAACAACATGTGCTGAGAGGAAAAGCAGGTGACTAATCAGTGATTGGAAAATATTTAGTAGACTCAATGAGCATGGTAAACACACAAACAAGCTCAAGGATCAATTGCTATGGTCAGAAAAAGTAGTAGTTCTACAACCCATTTATGTCGTAGCTCCATACTAAATAATATGGTGGTTAATATTTTAAATTTTAACTGCCAACCAATTAAAAAGGGTTTCACAATATTGAGCAGTCAAACTCACCCTCCATGCTTTTGCTCTTATTGAAGAGATCAAAGAAGTTAATAAACCAAAGGTATGCAGTGAATTAAATATTGGTGCCTAATCAATGGGTAAGATTAGTGACTTTCTGCTTGACTCTTGCTCTTTTTTTCAGGATAGATGATTCCTTTGATATTGCACAGGGAAAGAGAAGGCAATCTTTGTAATAGACTGATAGCTTTGCAGGACAACGTAATTCTAGAAAAGAGCAATAGCAGACATTAGAAAAACATGTACCATTCCCTTTGCAATTCCTCAGCACTGATGAAGTTAAACAATTTTACCATATCCCTACACCATTCAAGCATAGTTTAATATTAGTTTACTTTTATTATACATAAATTGGAAGATAGGTTTCCACAACCAAGTGACTATGCTGAATCTGTTGCAGTGGCCAAATGTAGTTCACCGCAGTTACAAGTTGAAGGTGTGCAGAATCTGGAGAGGTTTGATGATATACAGAACTGGAAGAGTTGATGGCTATTCAGAAATGAACAGAATAAATGATTCAAGAAGAGAGGTTTATCTGAACTGAATCATAGTCACCAACTACACAATACTCTTCGGAATGGGTATGGGTGCATGGTATGCTACTTGGTAAAGTTATGGTACATGGGATGGGAGTATACTCGGTTGATGTATTATTTAAATAAATAATATGTTTTGTAATATTAATTAGTACCTATTAATATAATAATATAATTCTTCAAAGAAATTTAAAAAGTTGCATTATACACACACACACGCACACTATAAATTAATACATTTCTATGTGTTACTAATTATTTTAAAGTGATACATTTTGTCTATTTCCCTTCCCAAGGTTTTGATACTGATACTCTCAACAATTTTTACTAATTAAATATTTTAACTTTTTTCCTTCTAAACTCCCCTGGCCCCTTCCTAATGCAGAGGTGTCTGTTCAACTCTTCCACTCCGCCTCTTTCATCGTCTTCCTCCAGTTGGCATCATCCTCTTCTCCATCAACCACACGTCCATCTGCACTCAAACTCCTACTCTGTCTTCACCCATTTCAAACAAAGGTATGTTACTTCAACTCACGGAACATCAATGGTTGCTTGCATACTAGTACTAAAACGCATCACGAACTGGTATACAAATCCCAGTTTGCCATTCGTAAAGGAATTGAGTGAATTTGGTAACATGGATCTAAATGTTCCTTAATTCACATTACATGGAAATAATTCAATATTTACAATTATGAATTTGATTTGGAATAGCTACTAGACTGTGAGCTTCACTGTATCAGATCAAAACCAGTATGATATTCCCTACCTTAAGACTAAACCCTTTCAAAGACTCACCTCAAAAATGTAACCAACAAATGATCAGGAATTCTACTCAAGCAGTTCATCTTCAAAGTACATTGAGAAAAAGGCTAAATTATAATTATAAGCCTAAAACTCACAAGCCTTCAATTTTTTCATCCAATATTAAAGAAAAATATCCTTAAGTTCCCAAAACATGGATATTAACATCAATGTTGGAAAAACAAGCAGTTAGAAATGTTATTGGACTGTCCGGCCGAGAGTAGCAACCACCTATGCCTTTCAAGCTCAGCGCTTGATAAGCTATGGACAGTCCAGCCGAGAATCAGACCACCTCTGGCTGACCGAGTAAGAATGCTTCCATCAAGCCTAGCACCTAATATGGGCTGACTCACACTTGTAGACCGACCGAGTCTATAGACAAACCACCAATTATAACCGACTCACTCCATCACATTGCGGCTTTAGGGCTTAAAGAGCCTGTGGGCCACAGGCCCAGTACGAGATTCTAGATTCTTCCTACACGTGACCAAGGCACAATTGGCACCACCCCCTCTTCGCATGTGAGTGAGGCACCAAGCATGCTACCCCTAAAAAAGGCAGGAACCATTAGAGGACACGTTCATTAAATAAATAGTAGAGGCTCACTAGGGTTTTTTGAGTTCATATCTAGCTTTAAGCTCCCCTCTGTTATCTGACGTAAACAGCTATATACTACTACATTACGGCAAACACTTGACTATAAAATATTACCTAGGTGCTTGTAACTCAGGGATTTCTTGCGGTCCTGAACACAACAAGCATAAGAGTCCTGCGTGAATTGTTCAAGGAACTTCTCCTGCAAGGAAAACGCAAACGGTGAAGGAGAAGGCGCAAATGCAAATACAAACATAAAACGACGCAAGGAATAGAGATCTACCGCAGCATTGTTGATGGCCAACAAAGCTTCCTGTGAAACACGCATATCGGGATCTTCGCCCTTAATCATCGTCCTGATACGATTCATCGGAAAAACGTTCGTTTTGGCCTCTCCTCCGTTTCCTTCTACTCCCTTTTCGTCTTTCTCGTCATGTTGTTTTGAATTGCCGTTGCTGAGCTTCAGCTTCTTATTCTTCTTCGTTTTGTTCTCCTCTTTCTCGATGTCTCTATCCTTCTTCTTCGTTTTGATTTCGGCTTTGGAGATTTCTCCGTTTTTGGTTTTCTTCTTTTCAGGTTTCGGAGTGTTCGAGGAAGCCATTGTACTGCAGAACAAGCACGCGGACACACGGGTTTTCACCCTCTGTCGGAAGCGGATCTCGAAGACGAAGCGTGTGGGTCGCTGGTTCCAATTTCTGTGGCTCAACTTGGGCTAGAAATTTGGCCCATTCACTTTTTCGTAGTCCATTCAATAAAGGGCTATGCTATTTTCACCCCAACTCTTATTTGTATTTTTTTTATTCTGAAAATACTCTCTGATAGAAATGCATTTTTGTTGTGATTTTGTACAATGAAAACTCTTTTCCGTTATAATGGAGGGGGATGTGTCCATCTATACATAACAAAAACCATTTCAGTTATGTACAGATCCCTTCCGTTATGTATTTAGAAATTAATTGTTTATATTTATTAAATTTAGTTTTTTCAGGGACAGCTTTTAATGGTTCACTGACGCGTGAACAGGATATGCGTTTGAATCGGTGCGATTTGGACCCTTGATTTGTTGTGTGTAATCTCGATCATTTTTTTTAACGCACAAGACATCACTTTTAATGATTCTTTGATGTGTGAATAAGGCATGTGTTTGAATTGATGCAATCCAAACCCTTGATTCAATCGATGCAATGTGGACCGTTTCTTTTTCTAACGCATAGGGCATTGCTTTGAATGATTTTTTGACGCAAAAACAAGACACACTTGAATCGGTGCAATCTAAACCCCTTGATTTAGTCGATGCAATCTTAATTGTTTCTTTTTTTGATGCACAGGATAAAGCCTTTAATGATTCTCTGACTCGTGAACAGTATCTGCACTAGTATAAAAGAGATGTGTGCTCTAAAGCACTACCATTGCCTTTCTTGATAGCCATCTTCATTCCATATTGTTTCTTCTCCTTTGAAGATGGATGAATTCCTGGTTATGGTGTATTATGATGGTCACATGACAACAATATCTGAAGGGGTCTTGTTTCAATGTCCTCATGGTCCAGTTTTTCTCAGGGTCACTAAGGACATAACAGTTGCTACTTTAAAGAAAAAATTCCATTGAAAGTAGCGGAAAAATACTCAATATTCATTACCATCAACCTATATCTATAGTGAATGGTTGTGTTCATTACGAGTCTATAGAAATTAACCACAATAAGGATGTGGCAACGGTATTGTCTATCTTTGCCCAATTTCCTAGACTTATGTTGATTGAATTATATGCTACATTAGGAAAATCTTCCTAAAAGGTTGTGGCTCATCTGCGTCAACCACAAATTGCCGAAGAGATCATCGCGTGCTGACGAGAACTTGAGGCGAAAATTAGCTGCAACGACCAAGCAATTATTAGTTTGAGTGAACATGACGATGCACCTTGTTTCCTATTATTTGTGTTTGTATCGAATCTATGTAGAAGTGCTTTTAATTTATCGAATAATATTGTTTACGTTTTGTTTGTTTGTTTTTATTTGTATGGCGTGCTATAATTGTAACAACGTAATAGTGATAACAACAACGCAATAAGTGTAACATATATAAAATCCAAAACATCTATAAAATTAAAAAATATATACAATAAGGTTCATACATAAATGTATAAATACTAAAAAAAGGATCTAACAGTAAAAAAACAAAAAATAAAAAGCCAAGCATTAGAGGTGGTCGTCTTCCTCTGCCTCCTCCTCTAATAGGTACACTTGGAGGCCATGCCTGATTGAGAAATTGTCAATGCCTCCTGAATCATCATATCACCATCCATGCCCTCAAGCACCACCCTCAGCTGTAACATATGCTTCATAAGGCCAACAACTCTCTCCTACTATGCCTACAAAAAAAGAAATAGAAACTTTATTAAAAAAATGTGTCATTGACATCATAAAAATACATTGTAAAGAAATGGATACTTATCTCGCATGAATGGGTGTCGTTGGATGAAGACTCCATTACAGGCTAATCATGTCCAAGCTACTATGACACAAGAAGTCACGAAGGGCCTTGAAAAGGATCTCTCGCCATCAGAGGTATCAAATATGGATGAAAAACTTGGTGGACCCACTCAAGGTAGCCATCCACGCAGGTCCATGGAGCCTCATGCAACACAACTGCTCCTCTGTCCACCACGTGCACCTCCCAGCCCTCTTAGTCATCAAACTAGCCGGTAATGATGGGAACTCAACAAGCAGAGGGCGAGGGATCCCCGAGATATAGCCAAACTGCCTCAAGACCTTCTCTGGTAGATGTATGCGCATGTAGGTATTGTAGCAGATAAAGCCTACATAAAGCGAGATTGTCTGCAATGGGCAGAAGACCTTGTGTGCATCATATAGCACCCACACAACGTCGTCCATCTGCAACTGGTCTAGCGCCTGCTTGGTCCCCAGTACAAGACCTGTGCCCCTCGTGGCCTTCCACCAATAGAGGCAGGGATGCTACTCGGAGTAATGGATGGTCGGCGCTCTATCCATGATGGTGGGGAAATGCTCGTAGATCTACGCTTGTAATCAGCAATTAATAAATTAAATTACATAAGCAAAATACTAAACAATTATAAACCCTAAAATACAAATTCATACCATTAAGAGGTTCATGTCTCCTCCAAACTACGTCGTAGATCGAAGGCTGGCAATGCTAAGCTGGTCCTATAGGTACACTAGTATAGCTAAACCCCAAGAATATCTTGTATGTGCCTGGAGCTCGTGGAAGGGGCTTAGATAGCAAACATGGACATGCATAAACCTCTTGTAGGTGAATATCGTGCAAGCGACAAGATGTAGAAGATATGCTCTCGCAACGAACGTTGTCTTCCTAGCTGTGCCACGTAGGTCGTATGTGTCCTTCAGCCAGGATAACGTCATGCGAGCTCCTTTCGTTGTCACAGTGTATGCATCAGCATGCGGAGCGCCTAGCTCACTCATCAATAACCCAATGGCATCATTGCGGTTGTAATAGGCGTGCTCACACACCTTGCTTGTAATAGGCAAGTGCATGAGACATGACACATCATCTAGTGTGATGGTCATCTCCCCTACAAGTAGGTGAAAGGAGCTGGTGTCCTTTTGCCACTACTCAACAAAAGCACATACAATGCCCTTATTGGCAGCAACATACCATGGCTCTACAAGTGGGGCAAGACCTAAACTCTGCACAAGTTTTGCCACTTGTAGGTGCGTGGGCATTGGTAATATCTTGCCCCTATGGCTAATCAACCAGTGTAGGAATGTCCAAGCTAAATATGTCCTTCAACATGGTCCTTATAGGACCTAAGCAGTGACAAGTCCACAAGACCTCCTCCAAACGGAGTTCCAACAATGAAATGAGCCAAATCAACCTGAAACACATTTGTATCTGCCTCCTGTATCTTAGCCTCTGGCTCAGGTACATCATGTACCTCCCCTTCATGCTGTTGCTATTGTCTATGCTACTCCCTAGCTGCTGCAGCCTATCTAGCCCGCCATGCAAATGTAGTCGACAGTCAACGCCTAGATGTCCCTGGTGCATCATCTGGCAAAAGGCTTCGTCCAAGACGAGAGGTACCAAACTTCATGCATGGCATAATAAACTTAAAACAGTAATAACCATTTAATAGTTAGTAAACAATCACTAAATAATTAAAAGACAAAAAAATATTGTTAAAAGACAAAAAATATTCTAACATTAAAAACAAATACACTATTAAAAGTATTCTAAAAAAGTATTAGTTAAAAGACAAAAAATAATTAAAGGGCAAAAAAATATTATTAAAAGACAAAAAATACTCTAAGAGTAAAAATAAATACACTATTAAAAGTATTCTAAAAAATATTAGTTAAAAGACAAAAAATAATTAAAGGACAAAAAAATAAATTATAAAAGTAAAAATAAATACATTATTAAAAGACAAAGAATAAATTTCAAAATACATAAATAATTTAAAAGACAAAAATAATTTAAAATAAATAGTTTAAATCAAGTAAATAATTAAAAGAATTAAAAAATAAAAAATGCATAACGGATTTACGAATCAGTTATGCATTTTTCAAGATGTATAACGAAATTGTGCATCTTGAAAAAATGTATAACAGAATTGTGATTCCGTTGTGTATGAATCGCAATTTCATTGAATTGAAAAGTAAAAAAAAAAAAAATACGAACTCACTGAAGTGGCAAGAATGTGGACGCATGTGGTGGCAAGATGAGGTGATTTCAGCGAGAATGGTAGTGAATGGCAAGCGATAGGGGGCGCCGAGTCAGAACTCAAATGGGGGAGGAGGGGTGAAAATTGAAAGAGAGAGTGAAGAGGGAAGAAGAGGTGAGGAATTTTAAAAGGCTAGGACAAAGTGAACATTTCACTCGTTTTTGAAAACATAATTAGGTGAAAGGGGGGGGAGGGTGAGAATAGCAAGGTCCTGAATAAAATGGGCCTATTATTCGACTACTAGTGTTAAAACGAAGGAGTTGCTATTCACACCCTCTTTTTGCTCTTCACACTTCTTGTCAGTTTTTTTTTTTTTGACAAAAATACCTTCTTCAAAAACTAGTTTATGAAAAGTAATACGTATGTTTAAAAAGTCTAACTCATCACTACTAACAACACTATGAAAACTAATTTTTGTAATGTAATGTAGTTATAGTGAAATACATTGTAGAAATTAGTTTATGCAATGTGTCAATTTACAATGCACTATGAAAACTAATTTTCATACTATAACGTAAATGAACATCATTCTATGTACATTTCTAAAATGGTGCGTTTAATACACACTAAAGTACAACAATATAAAAGGAACAACATAGGACAAACACTTAGGTTGTGTTTGGATGAGGAATTTTAAAATTTCAAGGAATTGGAAATGATTGAAATTTGAATTGCTTTAATTTAAATTTTCCTCATTTATTAAATGCTTTGTTTGAATAAATCAATTCAAATTTTTTAAATTTCAAATTCTAAGTTTGGATATGACATTTTAATTACCACCATATATAAAATTTAATTTTTAAATATATTTTTAAAAATTGAAATTTTAATATTAAACTTTATCGAAAATAAACATTAGTCAATTTTTAAATATTTAATAATTTACAAATAATTTTAATATTAAATAATATTTAATAATTTAAAAATATAAATATTGATACTTTTATGTTAATATTAATAAAAAGAAGAGAAAGAAGAGAGATGGGAAAGAGATGAGAGGGAGGGGAGATAGAGGGGAGAGAGAAGGGGAAGAGGAGAGAAGAAAGAGAGTGAAGAGAGGGAGATGAGAGAGAGGAGAGGGAGGGGAGAGAGATCATAGAGAAATAGAGAACAAAAGAGAGGAGTGAGGGAGAGGAGAGAGAAAGAAGAGAGGAGGAGAAGGAGAGAAGAAAGAAAGAAAGATGAGAGAGAGAAGAGAAAAAATAGACATAGAGGTAAGTGATAATGAGTATGAAAAATTTTAAATTCTTAATTTTTTGGTAGAATTTGAAATTCTACAATTTTAAGTAATTAAAATATATTCACAAATTACTAGAATTTTAATTTCTTACTAAATTCTCTATCCAAACAACATATTTCATTACAAAATATTTTAAATTCCCTATAAAAATGAATTACCTTCTTAAAATTTTTCATCCAAGCACAAGGTTAAATTACAAGACAACTTTTTATCCCGTGCATTATTTAATGAGTAATGAACAGCACAAGCAAAATAATATAAAAGTTACTATAACATCTTTTTTAATATTTTATTTCATTATGGTTGATTTTAATTCATTCATCTCTTTCCATTAGTTGAAGCATATTATAAACACTAAAACATAAGTTTTTCGTACAAAAATAAATTCACAAATGAATGTGACATATATAGAACAAATAATTATTTTATTTTTTTTTAAATAGGCTCCACCCTTTCCTTTTTCTCCTTCCTCCGATTTTCACTCAAATAAACAATTTATCCTTCTTTCTTTCTTACTTTTCTCTCCCTTTGTCCTTTGTAACTTGCAAGTAAATTTTCAAGGTCTCAGATGAATGAATATATATATATATACATATACATATGTATAAGTATATACATATACATATACATATACATATGTATATGTATATGTATATACTTATACATATGTATATGTATATATATATGGTTCAGGTTCCGTTGACACCAAGTATTAAAGTTAGTCAAATAATACCTTCAATAACTTTTTGTAGAATGCAAATTTAACAAATCCAACCGTTGAATTATATGATATTATCTTCATGAACGTGTATATCAAATTTCACATCTTTTGGACTTTGTTAGATTTGCTATCTAACATTGAATATTTACATATATTTTAATATCATATTGTACGTTAAAATAGAGTGATGTGATGAACTATTAAATAATATTGGAATTGTATGAAATTTTGTATACTTAATCTAATTAATAAGAACATCAAATTCAACAGTTGGATTGGTTAAATTTATATTATATAAAAAGTTATTAAAGGTGTAATTTGACTAACTTTGACACTTAGTGTCAACAGATCCTGACCCTATATATATATATACATACTAAAAGCATCCATTTTTAGTAGAGGAAAAAAATAATGTGATAAATCTTTTGAAAACTAAAATCTCAACCTAATATAACAAAATGAAGATGTAATTAATTTATCTATAAAAAAAATGTAATCAATACTATCTTATTCAGTAAAATCAGTAATTAAGTTTTTGAGTGACTTTATTTTAGTCCTTGAAAATTTTGATGTTGGTCATATTATTTTTTAAAAGCTAGAAATCAGCATATTCGTCTTTGAAAAATGAAAAGGTTTATCAATTTAGTTTTCGTTGATGTAAAATTGATCATTTTTTTTTTCATTTTTTCAAGAATAAAAATAATGATTTTTCATTTCATATAAGGACTAATGTAACCTACCCCAAATGTTTCAAGGTTTAAAATGGTATTTTAGTTTTTTGTGGTAGTTTTATGAAAGTATAAAATATTGTAAGTATGGACCGATTATAACATTACGATACAGAGAATCGTGGCAATGGGGGCAATAAATTAACTGGTCAGAAGACCACGGGTTGGATTATATAAAAAATAAAAAAAATCCAAATTTGGGGATACTTGCACTTAAAAACATTATCAATTGAGTTTGGATAGTTTAACCAACATTTGTGAGTAAAATAAATAAATTTTTCTCTCACTCGCTTATTAATAAAATAGAGATATAGTAAGATATCTATAATTTGTAATTATTTAAATATTTCTATTTAAAAATAAAGTAAGTTATTTTAATTTATATTTAGCACAAATATATTTTTTTAAATTGTTTATTTTTTATTTTTGTTTTTATTTTTTTAAATTATATTTTAACAAATATCTATAAATATTTATAAATACTCACAAATATTCATAAAATTTGTAAATACTTACTTAATAAATACTCATACAAATATAAACGTTAGGAGATTAATATTTACTCGTCATGCCACATTTGAATTTGAGTTATATTTGACTTCGTTACCCTTGAATTTGACATTTGACAAGGTTTCTTGTAAATAGGTAATTTCTAAAGGTATCTCAAGTAAAGCAACTTACATGAGTTATTATATTTATTTTATATTTTTTTTATTTTCTATAATAAAATACCAACTTAATTATTTTAACAACAAAATTAATTTTTCTCTTCAACGCAATAATTTTAAAAAGTTTCTTAAATGAATCCTACAATCGACCACATTTTTTGTATTTAATTATTCACCTTAATTTTAATTTAATATGTTTTTATGTTAATTATTTAAATAATAATTAAATATATAATAATTTTAATTACATAAATTTTCACTCCAAAATTAAAATGTAAAGAAAAAGACTGAAAAAGGTTTAAATAAATATACACTATTTTTAGTTAAATAATTTTTATAATACATGAAAAAAATACTATGTACTAATAATTTAAATAAGTAAAAGAAATTTAAATTCATAATATTTTTTAAATACGTGAAGAAATAAAAAAAATATAATATTAAAATATAGGTTAATGTTTAAATAATAAAGTATCATTAGAAGTTGATATACAAAATAATTACCCAATACTTAAGATCAATATTCCAAAACAAAATATCAGAGCAAATGATAATTTATCATAGTAGAATGAATCAATAGGGCTAAAAGAGATATATTGATGCGCTAAAAATACGCTCAAGGGCAAGCGTACCCTTATCACAATAGTAACAAAAGGACGAGAGTCCAGATATCGAACCTAATGGACTAAATGGAGATTACCAATTTTCAGAGATTCTATATTGTTTAGGTGAAATTAAATAAGTAGTGGGTTGATTCAATAATAATAAATGTGAAACAGGAATTGTAAAACAAGCAATGACAAGTAGAGAAAAATTTAGAAAAAAATAAGCTTAGGGTTGTAGTTTCTTTTGTGCTCTTAAGTTCCTTCACATCTAATTCTAATTGAATTCTTCCCATTCGTCAATTACCAATATTCTCCTACGAATTTTATTGTCAATTGTTGGTCATAAATTGCAATAGTTCTTTCTAAGTTAATTTTCCAGTTGATCATGTGAGATATTAAAACCCTAGAAAGGCATGAGGAATAAAAGGGGGGATTAAATTAATTATTTAATTCAATTGGAAATTAGGAATAAAAGTTGATCATACAAGAAAACCTAATTTGATTACCCTATATGTCTACCAATTAATTGCGGTACGGCTGCTGTTCAATTAATCGATTCAAAGCATACAAGGGATGATCAATTCCAAGTAAGAAAATAAAAACAGTAAAGCAATCTAATTGACTGAATATAAACAAGAATTCAATTAAAATTAAGCATTTAGGGTTTCCAAACACTAAGTACACTACAATCTTAACAAAGAATTTAGTTACTCATGGTAAGAAGAGAAATCATAAATTTAAAGAAATACATCAAAGGAAAGAGAAGAAGAAATTTTTTACAAAAAAAGGTTTTTTCCCTGTCTCTGATTCTGAGTATCCTATTGCCTTCCAAGAATCTTTTTCCAAAAGCTAAGGACAAAAAGGAAACTTGAGGAAGGAATAGAGATAAAGCAAAAGATCCTCTAGTTTCTACTTTGCTCCTTTCTATTTGTAATACAATTTCAAAATTTTGTAGCAGAAGGCTTAATTTCGGTCAATTCCGCACAATTTAGGCTCATTAAAAATTAAAATAAAATTAAAAATTAGACCTCGGACCCGCCCAGCGAGGTTGGAAACCCGCTGAGCGGTTTTTCGGAAAGAATTCGCTTCGCTTTGACGCCGGGCGGGCTACTCCCAGGGCAAGTCCCGCCGGGCGGGTGAAACCCTGTGCACTCCGTTTTGTGCTTCAAGTCTCCTTTTTGGCCCGTTCTTGTCCTTATAAGCTTCTTTTAAGTCCACTTTGATAAGTATAATACTCCTCTATACCTGTGGACTAGATTTATTTTTTTTTGCTCAACTAACTTCCTACATAAAATTCAATAAAATTAAGGTAATTCATGTAATTTTAAATAAAAAGCTTAGAAACACACATCACATGAAATTCTTCATTAATGGTCTATTTTCTCACAATTTCCTATGAGCTAATGCAAAAATCATGTGAACTTGCTTTATAAATCTATGTAAAATATAAATTTATCATATATCAAAGCCGATATTATTATAAATATGAATTAATATTTTTCATAATTTGACCAAATATTATTTCATAAGCATTTTGATTATAGAAACTATGAAGTAAAATATACTTTAAATATGTATTTATTAAATAAAAAATTATTTATTCCAAATATTAAATATAAACGACCTGTATAAAGTACTTGTAGTATAACTAATATTTATAAAAAAAAATATGGAAAATATTATAAAATGATATTTTTATAAATATAATTTTTTAGTTTAATTTTGATTCATTGATGGTATAAAAAAATTTATACTATCAACTAATTAAAAATGACTTAGATATAACTTTTAAAGTAATTATTACAAAATTTAATAATCTTTTCATACATCACAATTCATGATCATTGGATAAATAGAATAAAGAACTTTTACACTTTCAATTCATTATAATTAAATTCATATTTTTTGTGTTATATGGGTTCTTCTACAAAGAAAAAACCATTTTAGTATTTTTAATAAAGTGTAGGTCTGGTATTAAAATTAATATATAAGGACTCCATAGGTACTACACTTTTTTCTAAAATGGTTTTTCTTTTTTCTAGCCGCCATTAGTTATTTAATTAGTAGGTACGTTTTTAAAAGAAATTAAAAATTGGTGATAATGGACTAGTGGCGGAGGTGCATTTGAGTGCGAAGGAGCCTGGGAAGCTCTTGGAAAATATCTGGAACTCGGAAGAGAAGTCCCAAACAAGTGGGTAACAAACTTCTGATCGAGTTCTTGCAAAATGGTATGAATCCAGATATATGGTCATTTTAGTTGCATAGACTTCCCCAAAGAAGACGGGCGTTGATATGCGACGTATTAAACAGGTTAATTTTAAGAACATTTTCTTCACGTAAGGCTAGCAGCCTAGCTGACTAGTACGCAGAGAAGCCTTCAATTACCAATTAATGTTATTGTAACTATATCGGGCCATCAATGAATATTTTATGCGCCATCACCGAAAAAAGCGGTTGGATGTTGTTGGAATTCAAAGGCAAATCTTGGACACCCAATGAGTGATTGACGGGGCTAAAGTCTTTGTTGTCCAAGCAGTACCGCGCCATGGTTCTGTATGCGTATAAATAGAGGTTAGCTGGAAGGGCAAAAGATATAGGAGTTGTGTGTTAAGATTTGGCTTACTTTTTGGTATAATACATTGAAATGTTTGTTAAAAGCAGCATTGCAATGTCTGCCATCTTGCTGCTTGTTGGAATATTGTCGTCCCTCACAGGTCTATAGTTCTCTCCCTTTCTAAGTAACGCACTTTTTTTTTTTTTCCCCTTTTGCTCCTTATGTTATACAACTACTTGAGCGGGTTTATATAGATTACAATAATCACATTTTTTATATTTTTTTATTGGATATATTTACATATATTATTGAGTAGCATATTAAATAATTTTGAGAAATTTCTTTATATATAACAAATTCTTTCAACTTTTAGGAAAGTGTGGAATAACTAAGATGGGTGTGATAGACATATCAGATAGAGAGAAAATAATACTCTAAAAAATATTATAAAAATTGTTGTGTAGATAAATTTCTCATCAATAAAGAATTTTATTAATTACGTAAAATACAAGAGATATTTTCTTGTCTTTAAATTTATTAGGAGTGTAAGCAAGTTGTGATCAACCCATAAACCCTACCAACCCGACCCAACCCAATTAGATTTCAACGGATTGGGTTGGTTATTGGGATTCATTTTCATTTACCCAATTAAGATTGGGTTGGGTCACAGGCTGATGAATTCATAATCCGATGAACCTGACCCAACCCAACTTATTATTTTATTAATAAAAAAATTAAAAAATTATAATATTAACATATATTGTATTTTTTTTTAGTATTGTATTTGCGCAGTTAGACTTGTATTTTAAATTGAATATGCACTAAATGAGTTCAACCAATTAAATATTTCTTTTTTTCTTATTTTTTTGGTTTTTTATTTTTTATGAATTTTTTTGAATATCTAGAATTATATTAATATTTTAATTATTCAACCCGATTACCTGGGTTGGGTCACTTAAAAAAAAACGCAAATCAAACCCAACTCGACTATGTTTAATTGGGTTGGGTCTTAAACAAAGTTGAACCCAACCCAACCCAAGCCAGTTACACCCTTAAAATCTATAGCCTGTAAGTAAAATTGGAGTATATAACTCATGTTTTAAAAATAATAATTTATGTGATGCCATTTTAAGAATTTTTTAAGGACTTGATGATGCCGTTTTAAGTATTCCATGAGATGTAGAGTTGTTTTTTTAGTGTAATTTTAACTAATGCTAACATACATTCATTTATTTTTTAAAATGAGTATATTAGTAAGTTACACCTTGGTTGTATTGTATTTTAAGATAATCATAATTGTAACTGACTAAAGTACTCCTTTAAAAAAAAAAGTAAGTGTATGTTAGCAAATAAGGATTTGTTAACGTACACTAACTTGTTTTTCAAAAGTAATACGTTAGCAAACTAAACCTCGAATGTATTTTAAGATAATCGTAGTTATAATTTGATAACATACTATTGTTAAAAAATAAGTAGATGTACATTAGCAAATCTCATATGTGTGTGTGCGTTTTTCATTATATAGATTTATGGTGAAATGAAAACTATAAATTAGATCATAGAATCATATATAGATGATCAAAATTAAAAGTTAATTAGTAATAACATGATTGTTTAAAAAAATCATGTGCATTTATCTTTTATCCTTAATCATTTAAATATGATCTAATAACCTACATTTATACTTCTCATTTTTCACAATAATAAAAATTCTCATTTAACATGCTCGCCCCCCCCCCCCCCCCCCCCCCCTCCTTCGTTCCCACTCACACATATATGAAAAGGATCAAATTATACCATAAGTTATACAAACTCTTGCATCATCAATGATTTTTTATTAGATAATTTCATCCCAAAATTTATCATTAGATTGAAAGTTTTTATATAAATCATATATATATATATATATAATTATGATAAAACTTAAATATTTGTCATATCATTTAATTATAAATGTATATTATTTTATACAATAATTTTTAATACAATATATTATATGAATCTCAAGTTATTTATACTTGAGAGTGAGATCAACAAATCTTGATTATAATAGTTAAAATAACAACTTAAAAAAGTTGCATGAGTTTTAAAAAATAGTTGTATTCTAATCTTTGACCTCATAATAAAATATAATGATTAATATATATCCATTTTACTTTCATGTAAAGAAGCTCCTCTCAATTAATACGTGATACACATATTTAACCTTATTATATATTTCATTTTTTGTAATATTGATGTTTTTATCCTCTCATTATGACTTAACTATCAGTTTAATATTTTGCAGTTGCACAATCCATAGGAGTTTGCTATGGAGTAATTGGTGGTAATCTACCATCTAGGCAAGAAGTTGTTGATTTATATAAAACGAATGGCATAGGTAAAATGCGTATATACTACCCAGATGAAGAAGCACTCCAGGCCCTTAAAGGTTCCAACATTGAGTTAATCATGGACGTGGCTAAGGAAACCCTTCAATCTTTAACAGACCCCAAAGCTGCCACAGACTGGGTCAACAAGTATGTGACACCCTACTCACAAGATGTCAAATTCAAGTACATTGCTGTTGGAAATGAAATTCACCCCAATGACAATGAGGCTCAATACATTCTATCTGCCATGACCAACATTCAGAATGCAATATCATCAGCCAATTTACAAGGCCAAATCAAGGTGTCAACAGCAATAGACTCCACTTTGATTACTAACTCCTACCCACCCAATAATGGTGTTTTCACTGACAATGCAAGCCCATATATAAAGCCCATCATTAGCTTCCTTGTAAACAATGGGGCCCCACTTCTTGCCAATGTGTACCCTTACTTTGCTTATGCTAATGATCAACAAAGCATTACTCTTGCCTATGCTCTTTTTACACAACAAGGAAACAACGACGCTGGGTACCAAAACCTCTTTGATGCTATGTTGGATTCGATATACGCTGCTCTTGAGAAAGTGGGAGCATCCAATTTGCAGATAATTGTTTCTGAGAGTGGGTGGCCATCTGAAGGTGGAGATGGAGCCACTACTGAAAATGCAGCCACTTATTACGCTAATTTGATTAGTCATGCTAAGGGTGGGAGTGGAACTCCAAAGAGGCCTGGTGGGCCTATAGAGACTTTCTTGTTTGCGATGTTTGATGAAAACCAGAAACAAGGTGCCGAAACTGAGCGACATTTTGGCCTCTTCAATCCTGATAAATCACCTAAATACCAACTCAGTTTCAATTAATTGAAACTAATAGATATATACTCCTAAATCCTATTTACTTTGAATAAGTGTGCCAGATATGGCCAGTTTACCTAAACCTTATACCGTGAATTAAAAATACAGAAGATAATAATTTGCTTTTGTGATATTTTTACTTACTTTGTTTAAATAAATACAAACCAAATTTCTGTTGGATTATTGTTATCATATTGGTTGATTTTTTTAATTAATGCTTCAATCAAGATCATGTGTAATTTACTAATTCAACTATTTTTAATTCAATTAAAGTAATTAGCATAGATATTTTTGCTTGTCAATAATGTTGATAGGACTCTTATGTGTGAGTCTAATAAAGTGGTTTCTGATGGTTTGCTTAAATCCAAAAATACTAATTAGGTGATTGAGTTTTGCGATGCCATTCTTGGTTCAAATATGGGGGTTGTTAATAACACCCCATTTTATTCTTTACCCTCCTATTTATTTTTGAATTTTTTATGACTAAATTATCCTTACTTATTCACACCCCCTCTTAAATTAAAACCATTTTCCTTTCCCCATCCTTCCTGCGCACCCTCCCCCCTCACACCTTCCCTCAAACCTTTCACCTCTCCCTCATCTTCTCACTTCCTTTCCTTACAACCCCTATTGCATCCTCCTTCTTCTTCATCTTGTGAAAGCTCTGTGAGGTTTGTTATTCTTTGTCATAGTTCGCTTATTTTTTTTTGTGTTTCGTAGATTTTATAGAAATTAATTTCCATAATGTATCTTCTAAAGATACATTACGAAAACTAGTTTTCGTAATGTTTTGTAAATTGACACATTACAAAAACTAGTTTCCATAATAAATTCTTAACCTTTTGGAAACCAATAGGTTGATGCGTATATCAATATTAGTAAAGCAAAAGGTCTACATATGTGGAATGCGATAATAAAATTATATAATTATACATGATAATAAAGTGTTATAAAAAAGTACAATGTAAATAAAATCATTACAATCAATCCATAGTAATATCCACAAATTTTTATTCTCTAGTTACAAATAATGAGTTGAAACGTTCTACATGACTTAAATATGGAGTTTTCCATAAACGAGTGTCATCATAGCAATATCTATGTCATTGTAAAGCAATAGGAGGTAGCAGAGTCCCATCCTTAAAAGAAAACTTATAAGAGGAAGTAATAATTAAATAAAGTTAGTGAAACATATATTATAAAAACCTATAAAATTATGCAACATGTTATACCTGCACAATATGACAACTGTAAACAAACTCAATGGCAATAATATGCTAATTTGAAGGAGACAATAATGGTTGATCCTTAAGGGGAAAAAAATGTCATACATCTACGTGTGGATAAATGGACCAACACTAATTTGTACCTAGAAGCAATTACATAACCCATATCTGGAATGGTCATCCACTTATTAGAATGTGCCTTTGTGACCTTATTAACATACAAAGGTGTCTTTAGTTTAGACACTTATTGCTCAGTGCCAAAGACTTTTACATATTCAACATGTTACTGCTGAAGTTCTCTAATCAAATCAATATGAACTTGAGTCCAAGATTCTCCGCCCTTACCAAGAAATGTTGCAATAGTACAATAACGACAATATCTGTATGCTTTAACATCAACAAATGCAATCAATATTTTGATGCAATTGAATAGGAAATTGCTCTAACAATGACATAACTCTTTTGCGTTTAGTGTCATGGACTTCTTTACGAGACAAACAGGAGGTGACATGTTATCTACAATAGTCTAAAGTGCATCAACATTGTGAACACCCAATTTTGTCCAGACAAACAAATAAAATTTAAGAAAATTTAAAACAAAAAATAAGAAAGGAAATACAAAAATACATGGAACAACCAATTTTGGTTTAACTTTTTAATTTGATTTTATCTCATTGTGATTTACTTCACTTGTTATTTACAAAAGGCTAAATTACTATTTTAGTTCTTTATCTCTTTAAGAAATTCTATTTTGGTCATTTATCTTTTAAAAGTTTCATTTTTGCCCTTTATGTTTTTAATGTGGCTCAAAGTTGACCTTCTGTCAGTCTAAAACTAACGCCATTAATAATTTAAAAATAATAGCAGCTAAAACCCACTACAAAATAATATCTCTTTTTCTTTCCTTTTTCTTTGTTCCTTCTCTTCGTCTTCCCTCAAAGCTCTCTCTCTCTTTCTCGTGCGTGCGCGTTTCTCTCCTCTTTCTCACCCTTCTCTCTTTCACCAACAAAATGTGTGAGATCCTTCACATGGACATCGAACTGGGTGCCAAACTTAATGATTATGTGCTCAATGTTATGCGCAAGGAGGTAGAGAACTACTATTGCTTGTAAGGTATGGGTTTTTTTTAGTTAAAGGTTGGAGCTTTTTTGTGTTTTGTGGGTGAGTTTGAATTTGGAGGTGTGTGTATGGGTTTGAATCGAGTATCGATTCACCGACGAGAGCCACTTGCTGAGATGATCACCAAATGGGTGGAGGAAGTTTGTGTGATTCAATTGGTAACTTATAAGTGATATTTCTGTTAGTGTGTTTGATTTCTTTTCATTGCTTATTTGAATTGAATTGTTAAAAATCCTCTCTTGATCAATTGTTATGATTCGTTTTATTACTACAATGGTGTTGATATTTGACTTTAATTTTATGGATGGCTTGAAGTAGCTACTTTGGATGAAAATTGGGTGCTATATTTTTGGTTTACTTCCTATCAATAAAATTTGATGAGGAGTGAGTTCAACTTCATCCATCACACAAAAGGCTATGGCATGTCATTTTGAACCCCCATGAATAACCTCTGCTAACAAGAACTCATAGATATTGATCTCTCACAACATTTCACTCATTGCATTCTCACAAATAAATCACCAACAACTTCACATAAGAGGACATGCACTCTCAAACCACACACCACATCTTCCTTTTCTCAATGTAACTCACCACAATCATTAACTTTCATTTTCTTCCTTTACCTTAGCACAACACTCAGTTTTGGTTTCTTCTCACACTTGCAACAATGACAACAACCCACTACACATAAAACTTCCACCTCTCTCACTCACATTCATATTTCTTTCACTAGAAACACTCACAACACCTTCATTTTCTTGCATAAAACACTTCACTAACAGCATGTACTAATACACAACTCACTTTCTTAAACACTTTTGGACTCTCTAAAAGCAACACACACAACAACACTCTCTCACACACGCTGCTCACCATCACAAAACATACAACACCTATTCTCTTTCCTTTCTCTTTAGTTCACACACACATACACACTCAAAGCTCAGTACTCACAGCACGAGCGCTCACTATCCACAACGTAAACTCACCCTTTCACTATTCACGTCGCACACGTAACACTCACACACATAGAGCATGTGATAACACTTTCACCCAATGCACACCTTCACTAACTCAGACTTCAACACAAGATCACTGCACCTCTTTCGTTTTTCCTCGAGGCAAATACGTCCCTAACACTCTTCCTAAGGGCTTTTTACATTGAGCTAATGAAATATTGTTGGCGGTGGCCAGGGACGGATCTAAAGGGGGCCAACCCTTCCTCATGACTCTCTATATATAATATGGACTTATTTAATAATTAATAGTATATGCATATGCAAACTAAATATATAGAGGAAGAAAAGTTGAATTGACAAAGTTTAAGGCACTTGCACATAATATACCACAAGATTAACGAGAATCACTTACAAAAACAATTTTTTAAAAAGAATTATTAAGATGAATTACAAAAAATTTTGCCCCCCCCCCTCCCCCCTCCCCCTTTTGATAGACTTTTAGATCTGTCCCTAGAGGTGGCTATGCTCTTTGTTGACAATGCTTGAGTTTTTTCTTAACACATCCACACAGGCACCCAACAAGACCTATCATCACTAGCTACGTGTGCAGTATGGTTCTTTCCCCTCTCATTGTTTGTTGTGTCACGTGCTTCCTGAGTTAGAAATCTTCACTACCTTTTTATTAGCACTGTGATATTGTTATTATTTGGTTTAATATTTATTTCCAATGAAATGTGGCCCTGTTCGTGTCTTATCTTTTTCTTTGTTTTTAACATGTTGAATGCGTCTCACTTTGTTTTGACTAATGGGTATCGAATGCCTTTGTCTTGTTGTGGATGTTCTTTCTATTATTTTTAACATGTTTTGAAATGTCTCCTCCCCTGTACATAACCTTTTTCTCTCTACTTGATATGGGGTATATTATTTATGTACTTGTTAATTTTTGTTATTTATTTGTTTTACTATTATTTATTCTATTAAATGAGAAGTTGAATCTTTTCATTTTTGGTTATACTCTTCTTTTATGTGTATAAAGTTACTTGAAGAATGAAGCCTTAGTTAATGACACTTGATTACATAATTTCTTTCTTTTTGTCTAGTTAAAATTTCAAATCAAATGTTCCTTTAATAAAATTAATTATCTTGTGAATAGTCGTGAGTCTGTTAAAATATCCATTTAATTAACATGATTTATTATCTATTTACAATAATAATTATTTAAAAGTAAAAATAAAGGTATAGTAATAATCATTTTGAATGCACTTCCTATTTAAGTATTACAATAGCCTTAAAAGATAACAATAATTATTTTGGATACACTTCCTTGATTAATTATCGTGGAAGTCTTTTAAAAATAAAATTTAAAATTAAAATCCTTCAACACAAAATGTTTTTTTTAAATTACGTGAGTCTAATCCTCTATTGCACTGAGAGATACATAAGAGCAATAAACTATTCCTACCAATCTCAAAAATAATAAAATTTAATCATTTCAACATAAAATAAAAACATTTTTTAAAATCTTCTTTTTTGTTGTAATTATTTTAGGGTGAGATAAATATCTCTAAAGTTATACTAATTTCGCACATTTAACTAGAAGTAACCATCTTCATGATGGACGTTGTAGGGTGCTAATACCTTCCTTACATGCAATTGACTACCGAACTCAAATTTTGTTTCAAAGACCATTTTAGGGTTTTTTCAATGATTTTTCAAACATGCTAAAAAAATTAAGGATCACATTTAGTGGATTTGTTTAACTTTGGTGCTCCTTTCATTTTGACCTTCTCTGTAGGAGGACACATTGACGTTGTATCTAGATATGCTAGTTAACGAACTTTAGTCTTTAATGTAATTTTTCTAGCCACATCAAGTTTCGAAAATGGCTTTAACAATACGTCAACTTCATGAGAAAGCGATAACTCTCCCTAAGATTCGTTCATTCCTTGATCAACAAATGTTAACTTCTTTCAATGAGGATGAATGGACCACAACAAAAAATGGTGGAAGATATTGTTGTATGTAGCAAGTTCGCAAGCACAAGATAGTCCATGTGTAATTCTAAGTTTGCAACCATAAACAAAACTGTTAATACCAATAGTGTCAACATGTTTATACTTTTCAAACATTAGACTTTATGCTTTTCTTGATACAAAGTCTCATAACTTCATGCAAAATGAGTTATTAAATTTGTGTTCCAATACATTTATGCTTCTCTTAAATGATGCATTTATTTTAATGTGTTGCGATATGATCATGTTATTCATTACATCCCAAATTACACAAGTCTTCCATGTTATCTTGAAGTAATTTCTTCAACCTTGAATGTATGCCCTCAACCCTATTAACAAACATATGCATACTCAATAAATTAAATTTTTTTGATATAGGTAAAATTAATATAGAAATAATAACAAACATATTTGTTGTTGTATTCCATGGTACATCACTCGATCTATCCATGTCGCGACAAACTTCTCCCTATGAAGCATCAACCATGTCTTCTTAATATGGTCATTGAAGATAGGAAAGCGTGAACAGACATCTTCAAATTTTGCAAATCATTTCTCATACACATCATTAGGAAAATGCATCAACCCATTCCAAGCATCCAAGACTTTGTCCCATTTCTTTATCAAATCACTCACAACTTGCATTTTGCTCTAACATTTTTAGCAATATAAAATTGACACAATAAGTTGATTGAACTTGAAGAAATAATTTGCACTACATTAATCAATGCAATGTCCCTGTCACTCACAATGACTTGAGGCAATATCTCATCTTTTAGGATCATTTCTCTCAACCTCTATATTGCCCATGTAAAGTTATCACCTTGTTCAAACTCCAAATAAGCAAACACTACATAAAAGGTTATCTCTATTGAAGTGACACCAATAATTTCAAGTAATGGAAGTTGATATAGGTTTGTTTTATAAGTAGGATCTACAATCAACACAATGTGATATGTATTTAAAAGCTTGATGGCATCTGGATGTGCTCACAATATATCTTTCACATCTCTCGTGTTAGACCTTCTATACCAATAGACATACTAATTACGTTTCATCAACTTTATTAGATGTTGCATTTCAGTTTTGGGACCTTTTTCATTTCATCAATATCTTTGGCATGCATTATATATTGGTTTGATAATACTGACGTTTACCTCCTTTTGATTTTTTATGGTCATTAATATGCTCATTGGTTTCACCATGTTTTCTGCCATATCACTTAAGAATGACTTTTTTTTGCCATTCAATCGACCCGCATATGCACACGTTTCCAATGTTTCGGCTACATCATGGTTGTCAAATCTGTACACTACATTAAGTTTCCATCATTCACCGTTTCACAAAGGCCTCCCTTTAAGTTTAAAGAGACATTCACATTTTTTACTTCTAGTCATTTTGCGAGTTAACTCATGCTTATATGCTCTATATTTTCCACTTCTTTCCCATCCCAATGTCATCGGTGTCTTCCTTCATATACCTTATGCATCTAACCTCTCTATGACAATAACAAATTCATGCTTTCTCCCAATACTTCGAACCCAATTTAATAAATCATCTCGAGTAGCAAAAACATGAAATTAGTGAACATTTCACAACTGTACAATATTAACAACATAATTTTAATATTTTAACATTGAATAAAATTACCTCTGTAGTAATGAATGCTTCACTATAGTCAATCCGCTTAAGTGGGGATTCATGATGTGGAAAAACCACAAGTGCACAGTTGTCATCAAGTAATAATTAAAAGATCGTCTTCACATGAACTGCGTGTTCAGTGATTATTGACAAATACATAAAAATCAAACAAAACAAATTTTAATTAGGAAAATTTAGGGGAGAGCAGTTGAGAGAAAATGAAATTTAGAAATTAAATCAAACAGCAATAAAATTAGGGGAAATTCAAGATGAGAAGCTTTCCAAGATTAGGGTTTCATACTATGATGCTTAATGTCTTAATTTCGCTACCTATGTGTTTCACTTGCTCTTATTGAAGGTGAATTAACCTAAGGTATCCTTCATTCTCTTTTAAGATACGAAGGGGTATCTAACCAAATTTGCCACCTACTGTCGTGATGGTTATGTTCAATTAGACCCAATAAATTCTTTGTTAATTCAATTATTCCTCGAAGGCTTTAGCCTACTTTCATGGTTTAAACCTAAGTTCTTTTCCAATGGGTTCGATATTTGGGTTCACCTTTCAGTACTTCCCCAATCCCTAAGGTTATGAAAAACGTTAGCCAATTTGTTTCGCATAAAGAAATCAATAGAAAAATAATCAAAAAAGGAACAAGATCACACAAAGGTAAACAAAAACTAATTCATTAAGACAATCTTAGGGCTATGCCCAATCCTAGAAAAATAGGGTTCTACTCACACATAGTCATGAGAGAACACCAAAAAGAAAAGAAAAAAAACATAAAACAAACCCAAAGATAATTGAAGAAGAAAAGTGATCCCCCAAATTCTCCATGCTTCCAATAGAGTTCAAAAGATAAAAATAAAATCCCTAAGAATGCCTATTTATATCTAAATTACAATTGATCCTAAGCTAATCCTCAAAAGAAAATTAAAAACTTGTAAAATCCTTCAAGTAGCTCCACCCACCGCGGGGCGATAAGCACCACCAGCTAGTGGTAGACAAGCAGGTGTGAAAATATGCTCCAGGGGGTGCGCCAGTAGGTGGTGGCGATTACCACTAGATGGTGGCAGACGCACACATGAGGTTTTTGGGCATCCGAGGAGGCACCACCAAGTGGTGGCAATTGCCAGCAAATGGTGGTGAGGTCTCCAAAGCTTTTTCTTCAAGATTTTGCTTTCCAAATGCTTTGGAATGACTCCATTGCTTTCCAAATGGACTTTCAAGTGCTCAAAGGTCTTCAAATCATCTTGAGGACTTCCAATTGTAAATCTTTTGCTTTCTAAGCCTAAGCAACCTACAAGAATTTCCTAAAAACAAAGACAAACAAAGAAAAAGGCGTAATGTGATACAAGAGGGGGAAATCATGCAATTAGATACTTAACTAATCCTAAATCGTAATAAAATGCATGCAATCTAGTAAAAATAACTATACTAAATGAGTTATAAAATGCACGCATCAATTCACATCCACCTTTTTTATAGAGAACTTCTAGCTTACTTCTATCGAATTCCCCCAACTATTTGGCATGTTCACTTCATTAGAAAAATGTGTACTCCAACTTAGGTCCATAATGCAAACTCGACAAGCATTAAAACTCTGTAACAAATTCTACAAAAAATAGCAAGCATCAGATTTTATATATATTACAAAAAATGGTTTTCGTAATGTATATAAAATAACATTACAAAAACTATTTTTTTTGTAATGTATATAAAAATACAATATGCAAATAGTTTTCGTAACTTGTTTCCATATTGTTGTTATTTTATATACATTACGAAAATTAATTTTCGTAATATATACAAAATTTTTACTTTGCAAAAAGTAGTTATTATAATGTATTTCTACTTAATGTATACAAAATAACATTATAGAAACTAGTTTTAGTAATGTATTTTTACTTTACAAAAACTAGTTTCTGTAATATTTACAAGAAGCAAAAAAATGACTCACCGGACAAGATGACATGGGAATGGAAAGGGGAAGGATGAGATGGCTTTCAATTCTTCACCATGTAAGATAGGCAATGTGTGGTGCAGGTGAGGGAGATGAGGTGAAAAGTAGGGTGCAAGGATTAGGGGGAGGATGTAGGTGAGGGAGATGAAGAGGTGGTGAAGGAAGTAAAAGGTGTTTTACATAGAAATGGGGAGAGTATTTTGGGTATTTCAAACAGGTCCAAAAAATAGGGGTGTGAAGAGTAAAGAGGTAGGGTGTGAATAACAATGCCCTGAAACGAAACACAACTTTGCCTAATAATGGGTTTGTGTTTGCTTACAGTGTCCAATGAAACAAATGAATCCTTGAAAATTTTTGTTGGCCTATATGTTATTCAAGTTTTTTTAAATTAAATGAGAATAATTGTTAAAATTTCATTAGTAAATTTAAACTTTTTATACTTTAATAGAATTAATTTTTAATTTAAAAAATTTCGTCTTAATCTAACATGTATTAGAATATTAGAATCCAACTACTCTAAAGTGAACAATTCACTTTAGAAGATAAAGTAACAAATATTAGTTATTGATGATTGATTTACATATACACAATAAATTATGAATATATGCTGGAATATTAACAGTTGGTTTTCTTATTAATGATTAAAATTATTTATTATATTCATGTTTAATTTAGAGGAGCCAAATCCAGAATATAAATATTTTACAATATTTTACAATATTCTCTTGCTGATAAAACCGTTTATTTTAATTGAAAAAAGGTCATACATTGACAGTGTCAAATAATTTTACACTGTCATCCAATC
The DNA here is from genome assembly GCA_004329165.1 of Spatholobus suberectus. Classification (NCBI taxonomy): domain Eukaryota; kingdom Viridiplantae; phylum Streptophyta; class Magnoliopsida; order Fabales; family Fabaceae; genus Spatholobus; species Spatholobus suberectus. The sequence continues at coordinate 77,610,038 of CM014731.1, read as the reverse complement.
ACAAACTTTTATATGTATGGTAAATTTGTTGACTTTTATAATAATACCTTAAAAGTCATACAAACGGTGAATTTCAATTGATTGAGAGTGTAAAACTTTTTATATTGACGGTGTATGACCATTAAACTCTTATTTTAATGGTAGAAGACTCTTTATGTAATGCATGTTACAAGCAAGGCTTAGGCTTATATTGCAAGCTTAAACCTTTAAGAATCAAGTACGAGTAAAATACGCACGGGAAGGAATTAATAAGACAAATGAGGATTAAATAATGGGAAGAATCATAAATCTGTGATACATTAAAGTTTATATTGGTTAAAATAAGATGTCGATCCCACTATTAATTCGTAAGAAAAAGTTACACACCCATGGAAGATCTCCCAAATATTTTCAGACTACCGTAACCTAACAAGGATATTATGAGATTTTAAATCTTTATGTAACGAAACAAAACGTATTTGTTCTTTTTTTTTTTTTTTTTTTTTAAACTCAACGTATTTGCTCTTGAACTTCACATATATCAAAACTTTGTTTGTTTATTATCAAACATAGCTAAAGTTCCTTTTTAAAAATTGTACTTTAGTTGTATTTTGCCCCTTAACTGATCCACTTTCTTGTGATTAGAGGATTTACAAAAATATTTCTTGCAACCTTATCATGAATAATTAATATAGTTAAGGTCCGAAACTTAAAACCATGTACACACTTGTATATATTATATATATGTTCGTCTTATCATGCACTAATAAACCAATTTTTTTAAAGTTGTTAAAATATTCTATTTAATAAACTTTTTTTTGTCCTTGACAAAAATATTTCTTCATACATTGCTGTCCATCAGATTAATTCCCTGGATACAGGAGCTCTTAATATTTTATTTTTATTTTTATTTAATTAAATCAGTATTATACTAGTTATTTAATAAACCAAGTGGGGTCGGCCTAATAGAGGGTTTGAACAGTTTGCTTAAAGTCTTAGATTCAAATTTATTTTTCGCTTATGTACCAAAAATATTAATTTATTAATTATCAAATTTCTGATTAATGGATAAATATATTTAGGATACCTTGGGTGGATGAATAACATAATAGTTTATTCTAATCATGGAGCACCAAAGACTCAATTTATTTTACTCAATTATTTATAATTCAATGTGAAATAAAATAAGTGTATTTGGTTAGAAGATATGCACATATTTTATTTCACATTAAATAAGTGCATATCTGTTGTTTACATGATATCTTTAATATTGAGATTCTATTCTCTTACAACTCACTTTTATCTCATTTTTTTTCCTATCTCTCTCTAAATTTTTTATCATATCAAATATCACATCTATCACTTTTTTTCTCTACCTTTTCCTTTTTCTCTGTATATCTCTCCTCTCTCCACCACAATCACCCCAAAATGGGGTGGACAATAATCATTGTTCGATATTAGTAGACCTTCTATCTTTATCATTCTTGTCCACCAGAAATTTAGATTAGGTTACTATTTTTGCAACTCAGAACGAAATGTTGAAACATGCACAGGGTCTGAAAATGAAGATTGGTAGGTTATATGAAAATCATTTGGCCAGCACTTGATGAGATAGTGGATATTGCCAAGCATTTTGTTCGAATTGGATTTATTGGTGTTACAAATGCCATTTATTCATTCTATCCCATCTTAACTTTATGACTATATTCTTCGTTCTCTCTTTACAAATTAATAATGCAGCAGGCACCAATATATTGTGGAGCTATAAAAAAAAAAAGGCCGAGCAAATAGATTTTATTAGTATTTGTTCGGAAAATGCGGTGGGTAACTTGGATTGCATGAATGGAGCAATTTTAATTAGGTGGGATCATGCGGTAGCTAGCAATGAACTCCTTTTTATGTTTCTTTAGTTGGTTTATGTTCAATTTCTGGCTGTGAAAGTGACATTGATAGCTAATGTGAGTGGTTGACTACTACTATCAACCTTCGTTTGGCATGGAGGAGTGTCCACTATCGTTGCTATCATTCAGTAATCAGTATCATGCTTCCCCACTTTCGTTTGAGTAATAAGAGCACAAATTTGCAAGGTGTTTATTGGCCTGAAAAGACCCATGCTCCGGGGCAAGTTTGTTATGTTATTATGAGAGAAGCAAACTCATAAATCTATGTGTGAAAACTGAGTGAAAATCCCCATTCTTACTTGCTGAAAATAATACACTGTACAAGTTTATATACAAGTTACTAACACTAACGCATAGCAAAAGAGAATGCCAGACTATACATCTTACATTACAACTGAAGCAGCATAAATATAATTGTCTATCATCTATCCTTCTTTTTTTTTTAACGTGGCTAAAGGAATATATTAATAACTTGTAACCAAACTTATTCAAAGTGTACCAAAAATAAAAACAAAGAGAGAAAGAATACAAAAACTTATCCCGAGTTTGGTGCACATCCACCAATAAATAGAACAGCCACCCCATATTACAAATAGTTTCTGACTACCCTGTCTAACCATAGGTATATTGTCTGTCGTCTAGCCTAACTGTACAAGTGTGAGAACCCTTTCTGTTACGACTTACGAGGCTCATAATAGCATGCATGGTGAGACGGACATGCATCTTACCCAGAGTTATATATGATAGAGATAATAAATAAAAGAAAAAAATACGTATTACTGAGATCCTTGAGTAATCGTCATGAAGCTTCAAGTTAGGCGCTAATGAATTTGAAACGTGTGCGTAAATTAATAATATAAATGAAAGAGACATATTTGTCTCATGTACATTAATTTCTTTTCCTATTTCTTTTACATCTCTTGGGAAATGTCAAATTATTGAACACAAGAGAGGTAAGGGGGGAAAAAAAATCTTTTTTTAATAAATGTAAAACATATACATAGATATATATATATATATAGAGAGAGAGAGAGAGAGAGAGCTAGTATTTTAGCCTATGTATTACACAGAAAAAAAATATTTATTTTATGTAACTTAAATTTATAATAAACAAATACTTTTGAATATATAAATTATATTACAATTAAAATTTATAATAAATAAATATTTTTAAACATATAGATTATATTAGAAATTTATAATAAACAAATATTGTAATACAATATTAATTTTTAATTATTGAATTTTTTTTTAAAAATTGAAATTTAATTTAGAACTAGAGATACTAAAAATGATAGATTAAAAGAAATAAGAGGTTAAAAAAATTCCTAAAAATGTTATCATTGAAGAATAAAAACTAAAAATTCTCTCGTTGAAAAATGATAGTTAAAAATACTCTCGTTCAAAATAATTATTCTAATTTTTATATAGAGAGGATGTGAAGTAATCAAAATTTCTTATAAAATAACAAATATTAAAGTTCTAGGACTACTAATATATATAACAAGGGTCATGTATTTTTATGGGTTGTTCTATTAGTTAAACCTATGTGTCAAGGTTTCTTTATGTATCTTAGATAGTGTTTTGTTTTTCTTGGGGCTTGTTAGCACCCTTTATACACACACACACACACAAGTTTCTTTATGTAACTTTTCTTGGTTATAGCAAAGTGTGTTGATTTTAAGAAAATATTTTCTATTTTTGTTTATTATTTTCTCTTAATTCTAAAAATATTGCCATTTTATTTTATTTTTTATTTCCAAATATTTATATAGGAAACTTGAAAAATAAATTTTATTCTTTTTATTTTTTATTATTTCTCATATAAACTTTTAAAAACAAATAACAAAACAAAATCATACTACATTTTTAATTAAAAAATAAAAAAGTAAAACAAAAAGAAATTTCAAACTGAATAGCACTTAAGTTTTCAAGACCTTGCATTCACATATATACAGATCAACTTAAGATCTCAGTACACGTTTAGATCTAATTAATTTTTTAGAGAAGAATACTTTTTTAAAAAAGAATATCACTCTCAAACTCTTAACTTTGGTTAAATAAAAAATAGAAAAGAGTGTCGCTCATGGCACGCACCACACAGTAAGAATGATGCACCAACCAACCCGGCAACCACAACTCTATCATTCTATGGAATATGCATTTTTGAACGACCCAACCTCGACTAATATTAATCCCAGTGAGTGAGAATTGAGATGACTGTCAATGACAACCACGTGATCACACATTCTTCATAAATTCATATAGTACACAACACTACAGCAAGAGTCCAGGTCTACCACCTCACTTATGCATATTTAGTTAACCAGATAAATTGATCATGTTACCAAAATATTTTGTCTCTAATTAAAGAGCTCATTCTATTTATTTTAAAGTTATAAAATTAATTTTCACACTTTTCAATGACAACACATGTTTTAATATAAATAAATAATTCAAATTAATTTAGATACAAATTTTAATCACGTTAAACGATTCAAAATTAATTTCATCGAATTCAATTTTACTAAACTATAACAATATTAAAGTTCTAGGACTACTAGCATGACAAGGGTCGTGTATATTTCTATATGGGTTGTTCTATTATGTAAACCAATGTGTCAAGGTTTCGTTATGTAACTTTACCTAGTTATATTAGGTATTATTTATTTTGAGAAAATAATTTTATTTATTATTTTTTCTTTTAATTATAAAAAATAATCATATTTTTACTTCTTTTTCAAATATTTATATAAGAAACATGAAAAATATTTTTATTATTTCTTATACAAGTTCTTAAAAACAAAGCAAAACAAAAATAAAATAACACTTTTTAATAATCTATAACAATATACAAAAGTGATACCAATTTGTAATATATACATATTTTTATTCATTTTATCCTTCAACTACAACTACAGACTCTTCATTTTCAGTTTGCTTTTTAAAGTAGTATTACATTATAAATTAATTGTTCTTATTCTCCTCGTCTTATAAAAAAAAAAAAAAAAGATACGACAGTCTTTTTGCTAGTTAAAAATAAAAAAATAAAAGATATATTTTCATAGCACTTAAGTTTTTAAGACCATGCAGGTTATTACGTATGTACAAGTCAACTTACGATCTCAGTGCACGTTTAGATTTAATTAATCTTTAAGAGAAAACTACTTTTAAGAATAAATCACTCTCAAGTTCTTAACTTTGGTTAAATAAAAATTAGAAAAGGGTGCAGCGCATGGTAGGTAGTAAGAATGGTGCACCAACCAACCCGGCAACCACAATTTCTATGGAATATGCATTTTGAACGACCCAATCTCCACTAATACTAAGAGAAAACAGGCTATGCATTAACAGTGTAAAATAGTTTTACACTATCATTCAATCACAAATCACCATTTATTGTAAGTTTGTTGACTTTTATAATAAATATTTTAAAAGTCATATCAACGATAATTTCTGATTGGCTGATAATGTAAAACTTTTTATACTAACAGTGTGTGACCATTAAATTCTAATACTAATCCCGTGATATATCAAAAAAAAAAAACTAATCCCGTGATATTTTATACCAAGTGACAACCACACGATCAACATTCTTTATAATTCATAAAGCACAGACAGAGTACTAGAACAGCGTCTAAGTCCATCACCTCCCATATTTAGTTAACCAGTTAAATTGATGGTGTTACCTAAATATTTTGTCTCTAACTAAAGAGTTTTTCCTATTTGTTTTAAAGTTATAAAATCAATTCTTAATTATACTTTTTAATCAAAAATACATGTTCCAATATAAATAGATAATTTAGATTAATTTAAATATAATATTTGATCACATTTAACAGTTTTAAATTAATTTTGTCAAAAACAATTTTATTAAACTCTAAATCAAGTGAGCACTTAATATAGTTAACATAGAAATGGATGAGATATACTTGATTTTGACTGGAATGTGCGTTGGGAGACTCCTGGCCCCTATAATATTCTCTATATTATTAATTGGTTAATAATATCCCATATAGTGAAATACTTAGGTCATTTTTAATGTAAGTAGCTACACTAACAAACAATTAGACAAGTAACTCATGTGAGTTTTTGATACTATTGGAGAGCAATTATATCAGTGGCCATTAAAGTTTCAGTTGCTGTGGAGAGCAACTAGTGCTCTTCTTTGGGGACTCAAAAATTTTATGTAAACTTTTTATTTTTTATTTTCACTTGCTACAAACATAAAACTTTGTGAAGTAACAAGAAAAGATATATATATATAGAGAGAGAGAGAGAGAGTAAGTCTTTAGAGTGCTCCAATCATGGTTCGCAATTATATGTGACCCAACATGAATTTGGAGCATCGATACAATATTGTAACATATAATATATGTATGTATAATATGACATAACATGATTGTTAAAAATAAACTAGAAACAAACATGACAATGTTGATTTTTTTCATATGATTGTCTAGAATTAATATCCACCCCCCCCCCCCCCCCCCACCCAATCACCACCTCAAATCAACCGCCATGATCGAATTAGCTCTTGTAGCAACACTCTCTCAAGCATACACCAATAAAAAGAAACTCCAAATGTAGAAAACCATGATATACTCCTTTAATCCTCCATGAACAACACTCAAAAAGCTTCAACCCTTTACAAACCTACATCTAGCCTTAGCGTTCCACCATCATAGGACACCATTTTTCACATGATCAACCACACTAAGACCTAAAGTCATACATCCCTTACTCTAGCAAACCATGCCACCAAACCATGGTTCATCCAAATCATCATCAATTATCCTCATGGTCACACCAAAGCTCATCATAGTACCACTCATGCCAAACCAACAATAAATAGCACCTCCTAAGACTCATCCATAATCAAGACTCCATCAACCAACTAATACGTTGACTCATAGTTGCGCATCAAAATACGCCCCACTGAACCATGGCACCAACATCCACCATTCTTGCATACCAATCACACTACACCAGTCTGAGATTACCACAATCAACATGTGTTGCGATTCATTCTCTTCTGGCCTATGCACTCCTTTTCTTCTTTGCTATATGATACTTTTATTTGTTTACTATATATATTATGTTTGGTTGCCAAGTATCGCGCTCTGTGGCCATATGTGTGTGTGGCAAATCATTACTCTTTTAGACCGCGAATGTTATTTGGTTAAGGTTACTAATGAAAATACAATAATGGTCTTATGCATGTATTGACATGTATTTAAAATGAGTAAAGTAAAAATTATGTATATGTAGAGAGACTAAAACCAAAGCTAGGTATAAAGACTAACACAAAAATTTGTCATATGCTGCTTGTGTGTCATATGTTGCTAATATGTCATGTGTTATTAACATGGCTATTGAATAGGTTGTTGATGTATCATATGTTGCTGATGTTATTGCCAAATGGGTTGGTGATATGGTAGTCTGTTGCACTTAACGACTAATCCTAATGGCAAGGACCAAAAACAAAAAGAAATACTAAATGGACGAAAAGATTAGAAAAAAATTTATAAGGACCAAAAGCAAAAAAATGAGTATATTATAGAGACCAAAAAGATATTTAAGTTAATATTATTTTGTATTTTCTGGTGTGTTTTAAAAATTATTTAATTAAAAAAACTATATACTTATTTTTTAAAAATATATTTTTTGTATTTTTAAATTTGAAGAGGAAATTTTATTTAATTAAAAAATAGTATATATTTATTTATTATTTAAACATTGGCATAAAATTATATTAAATTAAAATTGAGATGAACAATAAAATATAAAAGAATGAAGTAAATGATGAAGTCTATTAAAGAAACTTTTTAGAGTTATTAGAATGAAAGAAAAAATAATTAAATTGTTTTAAACAATAAAGATGATAGATCATTATAAAAAAGTATATAAAATTATAAAATGTTAAATGTGAGAACTAGCAACTCATGTGAGTTGGTGTTTTTTTATGGGCATATCTATTCAACCAACTCACATCTATATGGACTATGTGTAATAAGTTTATCTCTAAGTGAAATGAGAAAGGTGTGAGCAAAGAAGTTAAGATACTGTCCTGGAAAAAATTATACTAATGTTTGACGTTAAATTAATTTTTGTCAATATAAATTTTTGTTTAACAAGAATTAAGTTTGAATAAAAATATTATGAATTATATTAATAAAATAATAAATTATATATTAAATAATTTCATTGATATAAAAATAGATATGTTATTAATATATTAAATGTCAATATAATATATTATATTATTGGTATATACTATTAATACTTATATTAACAATATAATCTTTGATAAACAAGTATTATAATACCAAAAAAGATGCTAATATTTTATTTTTTTATTAATAAATGGTATTTTTTAAGTGCTAGCAGCAAATTATTAGTGTACTTTAGGATCGATACACCTAATAGGACTAATGGATCCACAATCCTCAGATAAAATAATACTATTTATAAAGAAATAGATAAAATAATGTTTAACCATTCAACTTGATCAAGAAGATTGCGATCCTACTTATCATTTAAGTATCTTGAATTGGCTGACTGGCCACGTGTTTTTTTCTCTGTCTTTATGCCAGACCTCTCGAATGTCTAGACGATAAATAGAACAATATTAAACACTTCGAATTTATTATAAAAAAAAAAACTGAAAGAGTTATTATTTAAAGGAGGTGCATCCGATTAGCACATTATATGTACGTATTTAGTTTAATTATTTTAGAAAAATAATAATTTAATTTTATAAGATTTATGAAAAAATTTAAAAAATAAATAATATCTCACTAAGTATAATACCAACCAAACACATCCTAATATACAGGAGTTAAATTTAGCAAATTATATCGACCAACAAAATAGCAAAGTGCAATTTAGATTTTTTATACATATAAATTACTATTTAGATGCCAAAGAATCGATGCAGTACACCTATTATACAAAAATAAATGCGAAAATCAAGATATATTGATATTTATATTAGAGGATTCAATAATCACCTTAAATATACTCACAAGTCACGAGTTTTTTAAATTTATTCAATAAAAAAATCAATTATATGTTTAAATTATTTTACTTTGTAATCTATTAGGATCAGCCAAGTTGTGGGGAGGTAGAGTAGTATGTATAAGGTCATAGGTTTTAATCTCAGTGTGATCATTGTACACAAAAAAATAAATTATTTTACTTTGTTTGTCAATGGTCGAACCGAAGAATCACTAATTGAACCACATAATTTAGTTTCTATTAAAAAAATTAAAAAATTCATGACATATAAATTTCATATCTGTAAAATTTATTAAATTAAATTTCAATGGTAATGTGTAGCCCATAAATAAATAAATAAATAATCAACAATGGTATTTGAGATGAGTAAGGGAAGGAAAGACCGAAGGTTACGCATTCAGGTCAAACAAACAAGAGCGAGTGTAAAAGCAAGTGCAAGTTGTAGTGTCAACATGAGAGACATTGATGTCGTACATATATGTGCATTCAAATTTTGGATTTACGATTATGATGATTATTATCATATTAAAATTCAGAGTAAATAAATATTTTTATAGTGGGGTTTCTAATTTTTTTTCAATAGCTAAAGTTACAACGATGTCATTTCACGCTTTAAAAAAAACAAATTTCTTTGAATCGGTCTAGGCCAATCCTCCTATTCATCGTTCAACCACAAAACCCGTCAAATCAAACTGGTTTATACCGAGTTAATGGCATGTTCGATCCAATCACCGCCTAGTTTTTAAAACATTGATCCAAACTAAAACGCTTAAATAAATGATTAATTAATTATTTTTTATACATAAGAAAAAAATATCACATGAAAATAGAATTAGAAATGAATTTAATTTACTCAAAATCACTAAAGGAAAATTTACAGGTCTCTTAATTATTAGCTAAAATAAATCAACAATATTATTATATAAACATTATCTTTTCTTTGTATTCATCATTAATTTTTTATTTTAATTTATAAAGTCAAATACTCATATATCTCTTTTTATTATTATTAATGTTAGTTATTTTTTCTCTTTATGATGGAAACATGTTTTTAAAAGAAAAATTAATAATTTTAAAATATATAAAATACCTTTTATTATTAATATTTTTATTAAAATTATGTATATATCTAAATTATATATAAATGTAAATATATTTATAAAGATAATATTTTTTTAAAACAAACATTTATATAAATTAAAATAATATAAGACATGTGTGAATATTAAATTATTTAGATATATACCAATATTCATAATTATGTTAATATATTTTTTAAATAATTATATATATATATATATATATATATATCTATATATATACTTGTATAATATTAAAAAAATAAAAAATATATTAAAAAATTATACATTGTAAATTCAACAATCGTACAGAACAAGAATTATTACATTAGGTTCATTATAAATTATTATTGAAATTAGTTATTTATTCTGATTTTATAACATCATATAATTTGAAATTATTCTGATTTCTTTATATGCACACGCTATCTCTTTCTGTTATAATTATTCTGATTTCATTATACGCACACACATTCTAATTTCATTAAATATTTGCAAAAATATTTTTTTATTTCTTTTCTCATTATTTTAGAGCAGATGGGTGTGTGTGCATAAAATATATTTGTGTATCCTGTTACTTTTGTTTTCTTATTTATTCTGATTTATTGTTGAAATTATTTGAAATTATTGTTGAAGGAGAGGGAAGGAGAGGGAGGAAGAGGTGAAGAAATTATTGAAGTATGTGTAAATTTTTCTTGTTTATTACAAAAGAAATAAGTGAAAATTTTGTATTATAAAGGTAAGTCTCACTACTTATTTCTATTCTATTTCTCATTTATTGTTATTCACCTTTTTATCTCTTTTTTATTTTTATTTATTTCTTTCTTATTAAACAATCTAAAATTTTAAATTATTTCTTATTTATTTCTCACTTCTTAATTTATTTCTTATCTATTTTTTCTATCTATTTCTTTCCTTTCTACCAAAATGAAAAGCATTTCAGAGCTCCAACGAGCTATTTCAACGTGACAGGAGTTCTTTATCATTATCGCTGATCAAAGCAATTCCAATGAGTAGCGCCGTGCACCACTAAAAAGGAGAGTGTGCGCGTTAACCCCCAGCAACAGCGACTATTATCTTACGCTTCCTCCGTTTCATATTAATTAGTGTTACACTTTTATTTTAAATTTATTCTAAATAAATACATGAATTTAATAATTTTTTAGTATTGTCCCCGTTAATTTTTGAAAAGAAAAACAAGAATATTTTAGTAAAATTATTTCACTAAATAACTTATTTATTGTTTTTCTTAATTTGTGTAAAAAAAATCTTAAACAACAATTAATATGATACGGAGGGAGTAGATAAGTCGGGAAAAAAAACTCACAATGTGAACTACCAGAAAATGGAGAAGGACTTTTGGCATCAAATAGGTTTTTTATTTTTTAATTTTTAAAAACTAAAAATAGTTTTTAAAAATAAAAATCAAACATACTCTTAATTTCATGTGGATTAACAGACAAATAATGATAAAAGAAACAAAAAATAAAAATAAAGAAACAGAAAACAAAAATATATTTTAATTAATAGACGTTGGTTTTAAAAATTAAGTAAAAGTTCACGTGCATTTCATTTTTGGTATGCGAAGAAAGAAAAAAAAAGGATAATGTGACATAATAAAAATGAAACTAAAAAATAAAATAAAAATTAATTGAAATATATTCATAATATAATTTTATATAATTATTTAATTATAAATTGACATATAATTATACATTTTTTACTTGTGTAATAACTATTTGAAAAATTATATGCACAATAATTTTTAATTAACTAGTAGTGTATAAAATTTTAAATTGATAATATATCAAAATTAAGTTTTAAAAAAAATATAAATATATAAATATTTTGCGGTCTGAATAATGATGGTGGTGTGACCTTGTGCCACGTACCTATCGCTCGAGATATTCACTTTCCACTTTTACATGACGTCATCATCGCCGTGGTTGACGCATGATGAAAACACCATCAACCTCCAAAACAGGCCGAATTCTTTTTTCATCTCCATCTATTTAGTGCTCGTTTGGCTAATAATTAAAAGATTAATTGTCACAATTTTTCAATAAAAAAACACATTTTAATAAAAAAATAATTATTAAAATTAACAAAAATTTTCATACACATCTTTTATTTATTTGACACCTAATAAGAGAAAAATAAAAAAATTATTACATAATCTCAAACTATCACATATTTATGGTTTGATTAATTTTCATGCAACATATAATCAAAATTTTTAATTTACTTAAAAGAGTTAATGATATTTATTATTTAATAACGTATTACGTAAAAATTAATTGAGATTATGAAAAATTTAAAACTATCTAATAATTTCTAAAAAAAAAGATAAAAATGTGAATTTAATAAGTGATATGATGTAATATATAAAAAAAGATACGGATAAATGACAAGTGGTAAGGAGGTGACTGTGTGGAATGTTTCATGTATCATTCTTCTAAAATTAATTTTAACTCATCTGTTAATTGTATAGTTAATAATTTAAAACTAATTCTATTAAAATTAGTTCCACCGAAAATAACGTGCCTTGAACCTCATTACCAACTCAATTTAATCCAAACAAAAGGGAACCATGCTAAAACCAAAAGCAGCGGCTGAGTGAGCTCGGAAGCAGGGGAAGACGATAACGCCATGACCTGAGGAAGATGACCATGACATTGACAACCTTTAAAATATACTATTTGCGGGCACAGAATGAGAAAACCGTTCCATCATGTTTACGGTGTGTTTAGTAAAAGAATGAAATAGAAAAAACGAAAACAAAGAGAAAAGAAGAAAAATAAATAAAAAATAAAAAAGTAAATAAAAATAAGTATGAAATAAAGTAAAATTTTTTAAAATTTCCATGCAATTTCTCTCTTTTTCCACTTACCAAACAGGACATTAATAATAAATAATGACAATGTAAAATGACGTTAACGGTTCCGATACTAAATTTAAATTTCCATCTCCCGGAAAATGTAAATTTATACTTATGTGTCAACAACTTAACACGTGTCTACCCGTGATTGGTCCATGTCACTGGGGGCACAGGTGCCCGCTCAACAGACCTTGTACCGAAGGAAGTGCCGACAATAAATAGCCCCTATTAGCACCGTAATCTTTCACTCTTTTACCATTTGATTCTCTTCCCACTCTCCAAGTTTATCAATTTCAAGTCACAGCAACTTCTTTTATTTCCATTCTTATCTTTTCACAAAGCTGCCAAGCAACAACGTCTTAGGCTTACACGCATGTGGAAAAAAGACACTAGAAACTGATACATGAAGTTAACTAGCCAAACATTCTGGTGCAACCGTGCAAGCTTGTTTTTTCTGTCTTAATAAAGCAACCACATTTAAGTTTTTTATTTTTTTGTTAACTCTATCCAAAAGCCAGGTTTAGCATTTTCTTCAAGATAAGTGTCTTGAGAAAACCTGAGCCTTTAAATATAAGAAGCAATAACAAAGAGGGAATCATTCCCTTGTTGGTTTTGTTAGTTCTTTTCCCAAAAAGACAATGAGAACGACACAGATTCTGTTTGTTTTGCTTTGGTTCTTCGTTTATGCCCCTGCTTTGTTTTGCGCAAATGTCACGTATGACCACAGAGCATTGGTCATCGAGGGCAAGCGCCGAGTCTTGGTCTCTGGGTCTATTCATTACCCTCGTAGCAATCCAGAGGTACTATTCATTACCCTCTTTCATTGTCTGTGTAATGTACAATTGTACATTCCTTTTTTACCTTTGTCTTTGAAGTTTGGACTTAAAAGTGTTTGTTGTTGCAGATGTGGCCAGATCTCATTCAGAAATCCAAAGATGGAGGACTTGATGTGATTGAGAGTTATGTTTTCTGGAACTTACACGAACCAGTTCGAGGCCAGGTTCTGTTATGTTTAGTTCTCTGTTAATGTTACTATTGCCATTTTTGTATTGTTTCTGACTTTCTGTCCTTCATTGTCTCTTGCATTGTATTGTGTGCATGTGTGTGTGTTCATTTTTAAAACAAGTAAAAAAATATATCAGAGGGTCCAAAATCAAAACCAAAAAGAGAAGTATGCAATTTAGGAAAATAAATGATCATTGCTTCACAAATTTTTCACACTTAATTTGAACAGTGTAGTTAAATCTTAAAAGAATGAAATTGGGAGGAGCATTTCTCAATGTCAATCAGAAGGCATAAATTGGAAACAATATATAGTAGGGGTCTCGTGGTTAAATCAATGATTGTTTATGTGCTTTGGCTTGGCAGTATAATTTTGAAGGTAGGGGCGATTTGGTCAAATTTGTGAAAGCAGTAGCAGCAGCAGGTCTATATGTGCATCTCCGGATTGGTCCATACGCCTGTGCTGAATGGAACTACGGGTAAAATTTGACCCTTTTTACGTATCTTTTTACAAGAAAGTTCATATCTGATCTCGGCCTTTAACTTTTCTGAACAGTGGTTTCCCTCTTTGGCTGCATTTCATTCCAGGAATTCAGTTCCGAACTGATAATGAACCATTCAAGGTAATTCCTTTCCTTTCCTTATCTCTCGTCTGGCTGCATTTGCTTCCTTCTATCATGTGAAAATGAATTGTTTTCAGGCAGAAATGAAGCGGTTCACTGCTAAGATTGTGGATATGATGAAGCAAGAGAACCTCTATGCATCACAGGGAGGACCTATTATTTTGTCTCAGGTTTTGTTTAAATTTTATTAATTAATAATTACATGTCAAGTATTTTTTATGAGAAATTATGGAATACAGATATAGAAGCATAGTATAGACAGATAGTCTTGAATTCTTAATAGCCTACTGCATACTTTTTTAATATGAAAAAAATATGTAATACTAATATAAGAGTAAACAGCTACTTTCATCCCTGAAGTTGGTGGACGTTGTCATATTAGTCCCTAAATCTAAGAAAATTCTCAAAAAGCACCCGAAACTATAATCCGTCTAATCCGTCACTCACATTAGTCCAACATGTGTGACTTAAGTAATAATATTAACATATATTTATAGACTAAAATGACAATAAGTGGTTAAATTTAGGGAGATGAAACAAATTACAGTTTCAGGTACTTCATTGACAGTTTCGTTAAATCTAAGGACTACAATCATAGTGAGTAATAATTTTAGAGACTAAATTGGCCATTTACTCACTAATATAATATGTACTTTCTAATGTCAGGTTGAAAATGAGTATGGGAACATTGATGCGGCCTATGGTCCTGCTGCTAAATCCTACATCAATTGGGCAGCATCAATGGCAACATCTCTTGATACAGGGGTTCCTTGGGTAATGTGCCAACAGGCAGACGCTCCTGATCCAATTGTAAGTTTTCTCCTTTTAGCTGTCTACATCAAGTGTTACGTATTTTATGTTTTACCATGTTGTTTGTCTTCCTGATTCCTGAATAGAGCAATCTTACTAGTTACTATGCTGCTGTCTACACGTATCCTACTTGATTGTTGATTTCATAATTTGTTATGTTAACTACTCTCAGATTAACACATGCAATGGATTTTACTGCGATCAATTCACACCAAACTCTAATGCAAAACCAAAAATATGGACTGAGAATTGGAGTGGGTGGTTAGTGTCCTTTTTTATATAAACTATTTATTTATTTAAAGGTCATACTCAAAATATGATCTGATTGATTGTGTATCTCTTTTCTCATTCAACTCTGTTGTAACCTTTTGAATTCTATGAAACCATAGGTTTCTTTCATTTGGGGGGGCTGTGCCTTACAGACCAGTGGAAGATCTTGCTTTTGCTGTGGCACGCTTTTACCAGCGAGGTGGAACTTTTCAAAATTACTATATGGTAATGCAACCTTACATGTTGTTTAAGGCTTTAAGCTATTCAAGATAGGAAACGAGCTGATGCCACAACTTTTTTGGTTGCTTGGTCGGAAACAGTACCATGGAGGGACTAATTTTGGCCGAACTACTGGTGGACCTTTCATTTCTACTAGTTATGATTATGATGCACCAATTGATGAATATGGTATGCAGTCTTTCAACCTTTATATCTCATATTAATTATCGACTCTGTAGAATTACATAAAGTGGTCAAGCTTAATTCCATATGCAGTCAAGAAGATAAATAAACAGTATTGCAACTTGACATCATATCCTCATTTTATATGTAGAGGACTAAAATTACAGTGAAAATATTGTGTTTTCTTTTTAAAATATCTGAAATGCATGATGCAGGAATTATTAGACAGCCTAAGTGGGGCCACCTTAAAGATGTGCATAAGGCCATAAAGCTTTGTGAAGAAGCACTGATAGCAACTGATCCAACTATTACAACTCCTGGACCAAATATAGAGGTAATAAGTGGTCCTTTTAAATTTAGGCCGGAACTTCTGGATTCTTTTTCGAGCCCAAATGTCTCATATTTTATCAAATTTTAAGTTTCTGTTCTAAGAAATGCTGCCTTCCCAATTTTGTGAGTGTTGTTTTTTATTGATTGCAGAAAAATACTATTGTCTGATGGTGCTAGTCTTTTCTTTTCTGGGTCAGTACTTGTTTTATATGCTTTATAAAGGTTTAGTCTCTTCTCTGTACATAATGTATGTCATTTGGTGAACCATCCCATTAGCTTAAATGTTGGGAAAGGAACATGAATGGTTGGCGGCAAGGATCAAACTCCTTAACATTTAGAACCAATTATACCAAAAGCTTAAGCTGTTGAATGACATGAATGGATTAATTACCTCTCTTAACATTTACTATTCAAACCCAGGCTGCAGTTTACAAGACAGGAGCAGTATGTGCAGCCTTCCTTGCCAACATTGCCACATCTGATGCAACAGTGACCTTTAATGGAAATTCATATCACTTGCCTGCATGGTCTGTGAGCATCTTACCGGACTGCAAGAATGTAGTGCTTAATACTGCAAAGGTTTGTCAAAATAGGATAGTTCAATTGAATGAAGTTACTTTCAAAATGCATGTGTTTAACCTATCTACAGTTTAGATCTTTTCTTTCATTTTCTAGTCCAAGAAGTTGCATAACCTTTAGTTATTTATGGTATGACAGATTAATTCTGCATCTATGATTTCAAGCTTCACAACTGAACCTTTAAAAGAAGAGGTTGGTTCTTTGGATGATTCTGGCTCAGGATGGAGTTGGATACGTGAACCTATTGGTATTTCAAAGGCTGATTCATTCTCAAAATTTGGATTACTGGAGCAAATAAATACAACTGCTGATAGAAGTGATTACTTGTGGTACTCATTGAGGTATACAGTATACCTTCAAGGTTGAGAAAGCTTTCTTCTGACTTGTAATTCTCTGCTCCATGGTAACACTTCATTGTTCTTTTGTTTCTGCAGCATTGATCTTGAAGATGATGCTGGTGCTCAAACAGTTCTTCACATTGAATCCCTTGGTCATGCCCTTCATGCTTTCATAAATGGGAAGCTTGCAGGTAAACCAAATTAAAAGCAATGACATCTAATATTATGTCTGCTTATGAGTTAAATATTTTGGATGCCCCTATAGGTTCATGTTTAAATTCCTTGACATTATTTTAAGGCCTGACAAAGAAAGAAGCATGTCCCTCCCCCCACCCCACCCCTCTTAAGCTCATAGGTGCCTTATTAGAAATTAGAGAAGGCTGCAAAATGAGGTCAGGCTATGTTTGGGTTGGCATTATGGTTGGTCTCCTAGTAGGATTTGCACACCCTTAAGCCACACTGAACTCTAGTTGGCAAACACTATGCAGTCGTCAGAAGAGATACAAAGGTGTATGGTGTTTCTATTCTTCCTGCTATGTGTGACCACTGGCCACAGATGATAGATCAGCAACCTGAGTAGTGAGAACATAATATTCTTAGCTGCAGATCCAAAAACTTTCATTCAAGTTTGCAATCGTAAACATTTAAATGTATACTATCTAGATCAAATCACTTAAATTAAGCATAAAACTTAGTACTCACCAGTTTTATCAGGACTCAGGAGCAGTTTAAAATATGCTACCAAATCCTAGGTTCATTAAATGTTTAAAAGAGAAATTAGTAACATAATGTTAATTTTGTGCATTCCTTGGCAAACAAAATTTAGAGTAATGATACATATAAAACAAATTTCTACAACATTTTTTACAATATATTGTTTCTTTCTATCTCTCTTCATCATATAACCCATCTTTGCCAACACTTCTCTGTCTTCTCTTCCTATCTCTCTTAAGTTGTAAAATTTATTGTATAAAATTGATGTATGAGTAACATCATCCCCAAACATAATCCCTTTAAGGATGTACTGAAATAAAATCAAGTTTGATTAGAAATAGAGTAAGATCATCTGTTCATGATTGTTCCTTCCTAAAATGTTCAATTCTTTCTTTATTTCAACAGAATATTCCATGATTTATCTAATAATACTTATACTTATCTGTGGCATTATGGAGAACTTTTTCAGGGAGCGGAACTGGCAACAGTGGCAAAGCTAAGGTCAATGTAGACATACCCATCACACTAGTGGCTGGGAAGAACAAAATTGATCTCCTGAGTTTGACTGTGGGACTTCAGGTCTGTCTTTTCTTACAATGTATATAAGCATTTAGAACTGAGAAATTTTGGTTTGTAAACGCATTGTCATTTTACTTTATCATCAAGCCAGTTCACATTACTACAACAACTAATGCAAACCTTATGCACATCAGAACTATGGAGCTTTTTTTGACACATGGGGTGCAGGGATCACTGGTCCAGTGATATTGAAAGGTTTGAAGAATGGAAGCAGTCTCGATCTCTCCTCCAAGCAGTGGACATATCAAGTTAGTCTCAGCTTAACTAAAGCTAGTTATTTCTTTCTCCTTTTGAGTTTTGATGACTCCATTAACTGAATAGATCAATACAAGTATCCAACTGAAATACTGTAAATTGGATTTCATTCTTCCTTTTTGATTGAATTTATTGATAGAATACATAGCCTGTATTTTTGTAAATTCAGGTTGGCCTTAAAGATGAAGATTTAGGTCCATCTAGTGGCAGTTCTGGACAGTGGAAGTCACAATCTACCTTACCCACAAACCAACCGTTGACTTGGTACAAGGTAATCTTTATAAGAATATAACGTGTTTAAATTCTCGAGTTTTTCTTAATTATCCTCTCATTATTATAACTTCATAAGCAGACAAAGTCTCTTTGCACCTGCTTAGTTCCCTTGGTTTATGGACTTCCAATGTCATGTTTACCCAGCTGTGTTTGCATCTGATACTTTACAATAACATACTTCAAAGAAAATTAAGGGAATGCTACTATAGGACAAATGGTTTTACTGGTAACTAACGGTAATACATGTTGTATTAGACAAACTTCGTTGCTCCCACTGGCAGTAATCCAGTTGCAATTGACTTCACGGGTATGGGAAAAGGTGAGGCTTGGGTGAATGGACAGAGCATTGGGCGATACTGGCCAACATATGTCTCTCCAAACGGTGGTTGTACTAACTCATGCAATTATAGAGGGGCCTATAGTTCATCCAAATGTCTCAAGAATTGTGGAAAACCATCACAGACATTGTAAGTGTTAGATTTTCTGCATGAGAGAAGTTGAAACTTGAAAGTAATCCTGAATTGTTTGAAGGAAGTGAAGGCAACCCTGTTAGATACTTATTGAGTAACTAATAATCCTGCAGATACCACGTACCACGATCATGGTTACAGCCTGATAGCAACACACTTGTATTGTTTGAGGAAAGTGGAGGCGACCCTACGCAAATCTCTTTTGCTACAAAACAGATAGGAAGCATGTGTTCACATGTATCTGAATCTCACCCTCCTCCTGTAGACCTGTGGAATTCAGATACAGAATCAGGAAGAAAAGTAGGGCCTGGTCTGTCACTGGAGTGCCCTTATCCTAATCAGGTGATCTCTTCCATTAAATTTGCAAGTTTCGGAACGCCTTATGGGACTTGTGGTAACTTCAAACATGGACGGTGCAGAAGCAATAAGGCTTTATCCATTGTGCGGAAGGTGTTATCCTGCTTCCTCTTTAAATAAGTTGTTTATATATGCCTTTTGTGTAGTTGACTTTTTCTCATTCGGATTATACTGACTCTTATGAATATTAATTAACAGGCCTGCATTGGATCAAGCAGTTGTAGAATTGGACTATCAATTAATACATTTGGAGATCCATGTAAAGGAGTAGCAAAGAGTTTAGCTGTTGAAGCTTCTTGTGCATAGACATGTTGCTTCAAGCCTTCCCGGTCCCTGGCTTGGACTCGGCTGAAGAGCACTCTGCAGTCCAAGTGTCTTAGACTCATTATTGGAGATGATCCGTGGTTAGCCAATGTAAAATAGTATTCTGGTTGTAAACCAGGAAAAAAAAATGTCAAACAAAACAGTGTATTTTTACTTGATAAAAAAGGAAAGTGTCGTTTATGCATGATGTGTGTTAGTGGTATGTTGTGCTAGAAAGGAAGGTTTCTTTTTTTTTTTTTTTGATAAAGAAAGGAAGGTTTCTGAGTAACTAGACAAGAAACTGTTCTCATACATCAGTGTAAGAAAGACGAGCAATGAACAACAGGGCTATTTCTGGTAAGAGAAGTTGGATTAATGAATTAACTTGTAATGGAAAGTTCCCCCAAAATAAAATTCATTATATCTGTAGTACATGTAATCACTATTTCATTTACGAAATCGTTGGGCAATAATTCGTTCAGGAAACTTTTATCATGATTATTGACGATGTTGGTACTCACCGAGTTCTTCGTTGGTAGCAAACAACTGTATCAGAACGAGACCATTATGAGATGCCCTGCCCAATGCCCTGTCAATAAATACAGAGATAAGGTTTCTCCAAATTCTGGATAATAATTTTGTGTCAAATAATTGCATGCTTGATAACGATAAACCTTCCATATTCATCATCCCTGCCCACAAAGTACAGATCACTCTTTCTGTGACTCGCAACCGAATTATAATGTCACCATGCGGCTCGCAACTAGGATTAGATTTTCATAGATACATGCATCCATTTGATGTATGAGGATAACCTTCGAATTATGACGCGAAAGCAAAATAGTTGCATATGTTCACATCTTAATGCACATGCCAATGCTTTGGTTCTGCCTCCTCTCTGCCAACTCAGTACTCCTCGATATCTCACCACCAATCATTACTGATGCACCACCTTTCCAGTTTCCATGATAGGTAAGGGTAAGTTGTTTTGATTCACGGCTTTAATCCTTCTAAGTTCTATCTAAGAGAAAAACTCTTACCCACACTGGGAAATATAAAAATAAAAGCAACCCGAACTGGATTATTAGTCCAGTATCTCTCGCACACAACCATATGTTGTACTGCTATTATTGATTCATTAGCTAGGTATCTCAACAACTTTTTTCTTTCACCCTACCTTCACTGAAAAAAAAAAAAACAAAAACAAAAACTCGTACTGTTTGATTACAATGGTTTCAGCAAAAAACAGTACAATTCACAAAATCGATTGATTGCGATGGGAGATTGGTGGGCCTTCAATCATATAAACACATTGCTCCATTCGTACATCTGTATGTCATCGTTGATGCAACACCTCAATATCCTTGCCAAATAACAACTGAGTGTATGCTTACAAATCGCAATTTAAGGTTCTAAAACAAAGCCTTTCAGCTACCTATCATTGTCTCCCACTCCCAAACTTGCTCTATAAAACCCATTACCACCATATCATCAATGCATCAAGTGCTCATTCTCAATACAAATCCTATCATTTGCAATCCTTTCCAATATCATCTAAACCTTCATTTAATAACCAAAATGATGAAAAAGCAATTGTCTTGTCCTTGTCCCTAGCACTGCTAGTTTCATTTTTGTATTCCACCACCACTTTAGCCCAATTATCACCAGCTGCTGCCCCTCTAAAACCACCCCAACCTGCTCCCACCCCACCAGCAGCAGCCCCAAAACCATTGGTTCCCTCATTGCCACAGTCACCAAGTGATGCCACCCCTGACACTGCAGCTGTTGACATTGTAGGAATCCTGAGGAAGGCCAAGTCATTCAACATCCTAATCCGCCTCATGAAAACCACCCAATTGATCAACCAACTCAATGCACAGCTCCTAACTACTAAATCAGGTGGCATAACCATCCTTGCACCTGATGACAGCGCCTTCTCTGAACTCAAAGCAGGATTCCTCAACTCTCTTTCTGATGGACAAAAGCTCGAGCTCTTGCAGTTTCACGTTCTTTCAGACTATGTGTCTAGCTCAAACTTTGATACTCTGACAAACCCTGTGAGAACACTTGCAGGGGCTAAACCTGGAAAGGTGGAACTGAATGTGATCAGTTACGGTGGCAGTGTGAATATCTCAACGGGTGAAGTTAACACCACCATTACTGGCATTATATATACGGATAAGCATCTTGCTATTTATAAGGTGGGGAAGGTGCTTCTTCCTATGGACTTCTTTGCAGTGGCCAAGGCACCTGCAAAGGCACCTTCTGTGGCACCAGAACCATCCGCAAAGGCTCCTAAAGCGGATAAGGAGAAGCCACTGTCTCCAGATTCCTCAGAATCATCTCAGATTGATCCCACAAACCAGAACTCTGGCACTGTGAAAATCAATATGCATGGAAAGTGGGTGTCCCTTGTTCTTGGACTAGTTCTCATGACTGTATTCTCATCATAAACCAGAATAGAATCCAAGCCATTACATACCATATAGTTAATATTTGAGAGTGCTATGATTGCGAGAAAGAAGGGAGTACTATAGTGATGAATTTATCAGAGTGGATTAAGGATATGAGATTGTTGTATCGCTCTATGAATTTATTCTGAGTTATGCCATGATTGCTTCAATATATTTTTGATGCACACTTGAACGGAGGTTGCTTCAATATTTTGCTAGTTTATTATGCAAACTGAAGAAAAAATTCATCAAAATTCTGTCCCAAATTTACTAATTAAAAGCTTAATTTTTACAGGCATGTTTCCACCAATTAACGACACTCGTGTTTTTTGAGGAAAGTGGAGGCTACTCTACGCAAATCTCCTTTGCTATAGAAATGATAGGAAACTTGTGTTCACATGTATTTGAATCTCACCCTCCCCCTGTAGACTTGTGGAATTCATATACAGAATCAGGAAGAAAAGTAGGGTCTGTACCGTCACTGGAGTGCCGTTATCCTAATCAAGTCATCTCTTCCATTAAATTTGCAAGTTCATCCAAGTTGTGGGAACTTCAACCATGGACAATGCAGGCAGTAATGGGGCTCTATCCATTGTGCAGTAGGTGGCATCTAGCTCTCTCATTGAATAAGAACTTCATATGCCTTTTACTTAGTTACTTAAATATTTTTCATTTCGGTTGAGTCTGACTCTAATGAGCTTTAACAGGTATTACACAGAGTTAGTTTGTTACTACAGTCACGTGATTATGACTGTCATATCTCTGTAATGCTTTAAATACTGCTTTGTATCACAAACCAAAATAAGAAGTAATAGAATACTCTTCAGATCCATTTTTTTTCTCTCGTCTTCTTGATTCATTAGAATAGGCTTGCATTGGATCAAGCAGTTGGAGTATTAGAATATCAATTAATAGGTTCGAAAATCCATGTAAAGGAGGGATAAAGAGATTAGCTGTTGAAGTTGCGTAGTCATAAATATTAATATGTTGCTTCAAGCCTTCCCACTTCCTAGCTTGGATTCAGCATGAAAGCACTCCCCAACAAGTGTCTTAGACTCTTTGTTGAAGATGCTTCGTCATTAGCCAAAGTAAAATACTAAACCAGGAAACATATGTCAAATGAAACAGCATGTGGTTACTTTTTCAATAAAAAGAAAGAGAAGTCATGCTGATGCATTATATGTACGTTATTAACATCGCAATTCATCCAGGGAGTCAATCGCACTTACTGTTATCAAGAAATTGAGAGCCTGTTTGTCAAATTAAAAATCCGTTGTTGTGGGATAAAAGTCATGGATTGGAAGACTAAAAAAATGATTCTTCATATCTTTAATACACATTAATCACTACAACTTTTTACGAAAATGATGACCATGGGCAACATTTTAGGCCCTTATTCGTCTGGATACAATACAAAGAAACCAAAATATGCAAGATGTCAACAATGTGATCACTAAGAAAGTCTTATTTTTCATGATGCATGATATCAATACTGAGAAACTAGTCCTTCGGCGCTTGCTATCCCGGAGGGCCTCTCGAAGCTGCATAGGTTGCATGATGTTGAAAAGAGAGAGAGAGTCTGGTACTTGTTCTCCCCACCCATCATTGGCATAGGAACCCCTCTCTTGACAGGGCTAACATACCCTGGCCTATAAGTCTGACCCAAAACTCCTTCAAAATTATCAGTACTTTTCTTAAATCTGAACTGCGTCTCTAAATGAGCAAAAGCATCATCTGGAGGCAACTGGTAATTGTGAACCTTGTTTTCTTGCTCTCCAATGGGCTTCACACTAATGTCCATCTCAACCAAACCTGAAACTGTCACTCTCACACTGTTGGTCTCATCGGTTCTCTCCACAACCACTTCTCTTTCATCACCATTGGCCCTCCATTCAGCCTCTCCATCAGTGGGGACGTTGACTAGTTCACCATCCCACTTTACTGTGAGAGAGTCAACGTTGTCATCCCAGTGAGACACTCTATTGGCTGCAAGGACAAGAGTGTGTGTGTCAAACATGACAGCAAGTGCTTGCACCCATGTGTAGTCACGAGTCCTTCCTTGTGGTCTAGTACCAATGAAGTGAGCATTGATTTGGAACTCATCATCAGAAACAATGGCAAAATTTCCCCCTTTGGCACCGTGGAAGTAGAACATCACACCATCACCACCCACAAAACGAGGATCATAACACAGAGCACCGTACCCATCACATTTGGCTTTTCTAACTGCCAAACAAACAAACACAACATGAGTTCCACTCTCACTTCTCAACCACTCACAAATCATCTTAGAGATGTGTTTTATAAGTCAACAAGTTTAAAGAGGGCCAATGCATTTAAATTAAATTTTTAAAAGAACATACTAAATTTTAGTAGTTGTGTAACTTATCTCAAGTAAAAATGAGATTAAACAATTCCATTAAAAATAATTATTGCAATTTTTAATATATTTAAAGATAATTAGGTATAATATAAAAAATTGTACTAATTATTTTTATAGGATTATTCAATTCCATTTTTATTTGAAATAAATTAAACAACTCTTAAATTTTATATTAATAAATTACGCAACATAGTTTCTTACAGAGTTTAATTTCTTACATCTAACATGAGAAATAATGGTAGATAAAATTTTAAGATAATTATTGTAAAAATTAATAAACTATAATTAGACGGTGCATGGGTTATTACTATTACTATTTTTATATAAAAATAATAGTATATATAATTTTTTTAAAAGAAAATTTGAGGTGGTCGGTGGAACTTACTCTTGCAAGTGGCTTCACATGTGCTGCTGCTGCAGTCAATGAAGCATGCCTTCTGCTTCTTGTTCTTCTTGGGCTTCCTCTTTGCGCACTCGGTTGGACACACGATGGTCTTAAACTCACAGGTAGTGTTTGTTCTGCAGAATCCTCGTTCTTGACCCGTCGGCAGAGTTGACAACTTGTCATAATTTGAGGCTTCATCATGTTGCTTTTTCGGCTTTTTCTCTTTTTCCTTTTTCTCCTTCTTCTCCTTTCCCTTACCCTTTCCATTATCATTATCCTCACCCTTCCCATTGCCATTGTCATTACCATTATCATTGCCATTGCCATTGCCATTGACCTTGACCTTGACCTTGAGCAATGGCGGCTTCCATAGCAATAAGTAAGATGAAGAGGGCCACCAAGATGCTCCACTTTCTTCCACCCATCTCCGTGATCTTATAATGCTATTAACTTAAACCTTTGCTTCTGTTTCTTTCCTCTGCTTTGATGATTTTCAAGTACTTCTGAAATGACACAGAGGATAGATGGAGAGAACACGTAGTGAAAGAAAATATTTATAGAGGATGTGGCGCCCAAATTGGCCCAGAAGTTCGGCTTAAGCTTTGCCGAAAGTTTGTGGTTGCTTAATAGTGTGATACTGAATTTTAAAGTACCAAAGAGATTTATTGACCAAGTAAACACAACACTAACTTGCTGTTTAAACAGGTTCAATTCCTTCCTCCTATGAATGTCCTCGCACGTTCTTCTTGGCTAACAAATAAAAGAGAGCTCTAGGATCTACAGAAGACCCGGATTATTCAAATGGAAGACTTGCAATTGAAGATTATAGGCTTATTAATTATTGTAGCACTAGAATTAACCACCTAGGTGCCAAAGGAACCATGCATAATGCCATATATCAACGTATTCAAAATGATCAGCTTCAATTCTAAGCTACACGTTAACGTTATTATACGTTTATGTCATGCAATTAAAGGTAGTTTGTGACTTAAGACTCGCGCGCTTATTCGACATTGAGAGAGCATTTGCAATCAATTTAGCTGTAGCAACGTGGGTGTCTAGTTGAGAAGAAGCTTTGATTGATGGCATTGGGGTTGGAACAGCACCACCTTGGACTACTTTATGCAAGTCAACCCTTGCGTCTTTACTTATTTAATTTTTTTCATTTTTTTTAAGAGTAAATAGACTATATATTGACAGTATAAAATAATTTTACATTTTCATCTAATTACAATCCATATATATGATAAGTTTGTTAACTTTGATAATAACTATCCTAAAAATCTCACTAAAATTTATTTTCGATTGGTTAATAATGTAAAAAATTTTACACCGACGGTGCATAACAATTAAATTCTTTTTTCAATAAGTATTTATGTAAAAACTTATTTACATAGGAACATATGTTGGTAGCGTCAGCAAGGATAAAAGCATGATCGGCTTCAAACCATTCACCAACATCGGATACCATAAATTATAACTTAAAAAATTATTTTAAAATTAACATGAGTTTAATTGCTATGAAATGTCAATATAAAAAATTTTATACTAGTCAACCAATTGAAAATAAGCTTTAGTGTGACTTTTAAGTTGATTATTATCAAAGTCAACAAACTTACCATACATGTTGTGGGTTGTAATTAGATGACAATGTAAAATAGCTTTACATTGTTGGTGCATAGCTATTTTCTTAATTAACATTCACCCTATATATTAAATAAGAATAACTATATTGAACGAGAGTGTTTTTAGCTGCTATTCTTCAACGAGAGCGTTTTTAGCTATCATTCTTCAATGAAAGCGTTTTTAGGTATTTTTTTAACCCCTTATCTCTTCTAATCTATTATTTTCAATATTTTTAGTTCTAAATTGAATTTTAATATTTTTAAAAAACTTATCAATAATAAAAAGTTAACATTGTATTATAATAATTATTTATTATAAATTTAAAATATAATTTATATATTTAGAAGTATTTATTTATTATAAATTTTAGTTATATAAAATAAATATTTATTCTGTGCAATGTACAAGTTAAAATACTAGTTAAACTGAAAAGTTTGAATCATTCGAAAGAATTTATGTTTTAAAAATGAACAAATCATTGTAGATATAACTAAATATTAACAAATCATTATTATCGTGAAGAAAATTCAGTTGCTGATCGATTGGCTTCTTATGCCTGGGTTTAGACATGTTTCATTCTCCTCTGCTGCATACATGTGGCAATTCGTGGGAATGGATTCTTTCAAATGGGAAAAAAAATTGTCAAGGATTATAATTTTATTGTTTATTTTTTAAAATTTCAATTTTATAAGAGAGATATATTATATTGATAACATTTATGTAACAAAAAAAACATTATATTGATAACATTTATTGAAGAATTGAAATCTCATGTGGCGATAAAGCCATTGTAGGATTCATTCCGGTCAATTTATTGTATTGGGATTTCCTTTGTCTAGCTTTATTGCTTGTTAGTTTCAAGCATAGTTGTAATAACCTGGACCGACTGGCTGGTTCAATCGAAAAACCAGGTGAATCGGTCCTGTGTCTGGTCCAATTAAACCATAAAATTGGTCAGGCAAAAAATCGGTTTATGAACCGGTTAAAAACTGGTTTGCAGCGGTTCAATAAAAAATGTCTAATAAAATATTGTTTTGATATGTTTTCTTTTAAAAATGAAAATCAACCTAAAATATTTGTCATTTTGTTTTTATTCTAAGTATAAACTTGTTTTCATTAATAAATATTGATGTGTATTATTAAAACTTAGACTTAAGTATTATGTCATATTTAATTTGAAATTTTTTAGGTATTGTATTTGCTAAGAACTTATAAAATTATATTTTATTTAGTTTTTAATATTATAAAGTTATGATATTATATTTTTTTAATTTTTTATGTATTATTTAATCATTATTATTATTATTTTATTAATACTGGTTCGACCACGGTTTAACCCTGATTGAACCATTGAACCTTGAATCAGTGTCTTGACCGATTCAATGACTGGTCCGATTTTAAAAACATTGGTTTCATGGTTTCCTTTAGGGCTTAGCCCCTTTACCTTACCCCAAAAAAATTAAATGTTAAAATTTATTTAATTATAATGATATTTCAATTTTTTGTTAACATAAAAATTAAAAATTAAAATATAAAATATGAAAAAAGCAAGTGGAAATATTTTGAAATGTTCATACAATATGTAATATGAATAGGCCTATTCAGATTACGTGATTATTATTAAATAATATCCATGCAAATCAAATGGTAACTTTCATTTATCTCTCAGTAGTATTTTTTTATGTTTAGTCAAAATTATAATATAAAACATAAGTGCACATAGTATAGTTTAAATTAACCACGAATTAAAAAAATTGTGATTATACCTTGGTCTCTTTAATTTTTACTATATGTTTTGTCCTTAAGGTTCATGCTACTACTTAAGTAATTTTTTTGTTAAAATTAAATAAATTTAGCGTTCAATTTTATTCTATCTAAAACTTTCAAAATTTTATTCTATATTTAAAATCTTTACAAATTGAATCAATTAAATTATTTTAAGTCCCTTTTGTTAAAATTAAATAAATTTAGCATTTAATTTTATTCTATCTAAAAACTTTTAAACTTTTATTTTATATTTCAAATCTTCACAAATCAATCAATTTTATTCATTCTAATCCAGCTCGATTTGGTTCAACTTGATATGGTTTGGTCCGGTTCAACTCAATATGGTTTGGTCTAGTTTGACTCAGTATGGTTTGGTCTGGTCTGATTCGATTTAATACTGATTTGATTTGATTCGGTTTGATCTGGTTCGATTTAGTTTGGTCCAACTTAGTTTGGTTTGGTTTAGTCTGGTTTAGCCTGGTCCGGTTTGGTTTAGTCTAGTTCGATCTGGCTCGTCTCAGCGTGGTTTGGTATGATTTGGTTCGATTCGGTCTAGTACGACCTGGTTTGGTCTAAGTTCGACTTGGTTTGATTTGATTTAGTCTGGTCTGATCCAGTTCAATCTAGTTTAGCTCGATTTGGTCTAGTTTGATTTAGTTCGACAAGGTCCAACGAGTTATGGTCTAGTTCAGTTGGGTCTAGTTCAATCTAGTCTGGTTCGATTTGGCCTAGGTTGATCTGGTCTAGTTCAATATGATCTGGTCTGGTGCGGTCTGGTTCAGCCTAATCTAGTCTGCTTCAGTGTGGTCCAATTCGATCTAGTCTAGTCCGATTTGGTTCAGTTTGGTTCAATTCAATTCAGCTTGGTCAGGTCTAGTTCGGTCTAGTTCGATTCCATTTGGATTGGTCCAATCCAATCTAATCTGGTTTAGTTCGGCCTAGCTCAATTTGACTATGTGTGGCATGCCATTTCAATTAGCTTCTAGCTTTTTTTTAGTTGAAAAACTAGTTTTACCTTATTAAGTAGTAGTATTTGGTAAACAAGTTTTTTTCAGTAGCTTGTAACATTGTTTGAGATGCTACTGCAAGTAGTATTTTTTAAAACGCTAGCTTATGGCTTCTTATATTTTATTTCTTTTGTCGTCCTTAAAATATTTATTAAATTTCCTTTTTATCCTTTTCTACATGATGTAGGATTTTATTATATATATATATATCCATTCAAAAGGTAGGGTTTTATTATTTTTACCTTTTTTTACATGAGATATTGATAATGATAGATAGTAAGTTTATTTTGTTTTATTTTTATTATTATGTTTTGTATATTTTTATATCATGCTATTTTATTTTATTTTTGTGTACAATGGCGGTAACAAAGTTAGAACGTAGAACCTTGCGCATACTACCCGAACTCCCACCACTAGGTTAACCCAGTGGGTATTACATTGTTTATTTTAACTATTATACTATTTACAACATTTATTTTATTATTTCAACATTATAATTCAAGATATTGATATTTGATAGATGATAGGTTTATTTTATTTTTTATTATTTTTTGAATATTTTTCATATTACACAATTTATTTTAACTATCACACTATTTACATTATTTATTTATTTTCAGCATTATACTTCAAGATATTTTAACTGTTACACTAATTAACATAATGAACGTATAACTTCTACTTAAGTCTATGCTATTTTTACTTTATTTTAAGCTTAGTTGAAAATATTTTAAGATATAGTATAAGATTAATAGTAGAATACACAATATGAAAAAAAAAATTGAAACTAAAAAATGTAATTCAAATATTGATCTATAAATAAAAAATTAAAGGAGTTTAAAATTAATTAAAAAACTAAAATTATAAATACACCCAAAATATATTTTTATTAATAAAATTAAAATTTATATAAAAATATAATATAAACATATTTATTTATGTTATTTTACATTTATTAGCTGCTTTAACATATAACTTTACCATACATTTATAATTTAATAAATTAGCTTAACAATTTTTAGCTACTAGCTTTCAACTAACTTTTCAATTACTTTTGCCAAACATAGCCTAAAATAACATAAAACTAACTAGAGTCATTAAGAGGCTCATCAATCCTTATTAGAGCAAAACAAAGTACAATCATTTAAGGCCTCGTAATTCTAGATCAAAGCCACCAATGAGCATCAAAATTATCATTACTGTTGGCATTAAAAAGGTTGACGATGTAAAAAACTTTGGGTCTTGCTAACTAGTGCCCTAAGGTTACTAGTTAAGGAATTAATAAGTAAAAAGTTTTTAAGTTAAGATTGTATTGGAAATTACAATAGATTGCACTAATACGCTTTCCAATAAAAAAAATTCACTTTTGATTCCTTAATCAATGTCCTAAGGAAACTCGTTAGCATTTTCCAAAAACTTTTACACTACTAATGTATTTTAATTAAAGTCTTATTAATTATTGTGAACGTTTAAGCAAAAGTCTTTTCAAAACTTAAATAAAATTATTTTTAATTAAAAAATTAATTGCTAAATGTAATTAAAATATATATTTAAATTATTGAAAAAAAGTTAGATGCAGTTCTATAAGTTTTGTTAGTATTGTTTTCAATCAAAATTAGAGTTTCACTACGGTAATTTGCGTGAAATCCTTTATTACACAGATTAATGAGATAAAACTCTAATTCTGATTGGTAAATAGCACCAATAGTACTATATAGAACTGCATCTAAGTTTTGTTTTGAATTATTTTATAATCATTATTTTATAATTTTGCGTAATTTAGGTCTTGTATACTTTGATTATTTTGCAATGTTTAAGACAATAATAAGTAATAGAAATATTTATTTTACTTAGTATATAAAAACGAATTCAAGAAGTCCAAAATAAATTTTACATAATAGACAATAGACTTATTTATTTGTATTTCTGTTAAGAAAAAAAATATTTTAATTACAAATATGTTAAAAGTTCGATAATTATAATACTTTTTAAATAAGACTTACAAATATATTTTAAAAAATTAATAGTTATAATATTTTTAAATAAAATAGTATTTTTTAATATTTTATTAAAATAAAAAAATTCAAAAACCTAACAAATATTATGAAATATATCTTTTGATTTTAATTAAACAAACGAATTCTTTACTAATTTATACTACCTACTTATCATATTTGTTGCAAAATAAAAATTAGAATATTTAAATTTCTCTATGATTATATATTTAGAACTTTGAAAATGTTTGAATATTTTTTTCAGTAAACAAACATGCATAAGATAATAAAAAAATTACTAAAAAATTTCCAAATTAAAATTTTAACCTAAGGGACATAAAATTACTTGTGATACTTGTTATTTGTTAAATAAATGTTACTATTTTTTTTTGAACTTTTAAAGTTTGTATTTTTATTTTTAAAACTTAAATATGATTTTAGACTTTAAAAATATGATATTTTAAAATTAAATTCAATTAATTTTGTTTTTTAATTTTAAAAACAATAAACAAATGTTTTGTTAATTATATTTTCAAATATAAATACCATGAACATCGTGTTTTATCCATTTCCCGAATTGCATTTTTTTTTCTTTTATCTAATCTTTTTGTGAAAACAAATGGTTTTGTGAATAATTGCTCTTGATTTTCCCACTTTATTTTATTCTTGTCACATTTATATCCGTCTCTTTCTTTTTACTAACAAATAAAATTAATCAATTTGAGTTGGGCCACAACAAATGTAAAAATTTGTTTTGCCTTGTTCTCTCTTTTCTCATTTTGGGCCACTTTGGGTCCATTTTGTTTACATTCATCTACCTTATTCTTCCAAACCCAATTGGGCCTAACACAGACTGGGATTTTTCATGATATTTTATTTTCTTTCTTTGTATTAGCAACTATCATTAATCAAGGCCACAAAGAGTCTAAGTCTGTTCCTATTTTTTCTTTTTCTCTTTTTATTAGGCAAGAAGATTGTTTAGTTTTTGCATTTAGTACTTCGATCTTTCAACAAATTTTGCAGCCACTCCCACTCATAGTTTTTCTGATACCTTCTACCTTTTTTTCTTTTGGGAATCGAACCCTCCATTTATAAACTCTCTTGCACTAATTTCCTGATTTGACTATGCCCTGTTTGATCATATAGCAATGGTTTATTTTTCAACTTAAGGTACACTTAGAAGCAAAGGATGACAATGGAGGGGGTGTAGGTTGGGAGCCATTTTTGAACATAAAGTTGTAAATGGTGATTATGGGCGCAGTTGAGTTCAATTGAGTTTCTAATATATTTAATTTTCAACTTGTACTGGGACCAAATTTCAAACTAAGTCAGTAGATGGTGATGATAAAGAACATAGCTGATTACAGAGGTCGTAGAAGACTTCTTGTCCTCTGTTTTGTCTTATTATTATTATTATTATTATTATTATTATTATTATTATTATGTATTTTTTTTCCTCTTTTTTTGTTGTTTTTAACTACGTTGCTGTAAATGGACTGTAATGCTTTGTTTGGTAGAGAGAAGAGAAATAGGGTGAATTGAAATAAGTACTAAATAAGTTAAGAAGTGAGAATAGATAATAAATAATTTAAAATTTTAGGTTGTTTAGTTTGAGAGAAATATATGAGAAATAAGAGAGAGGGAGAGATAGGTGAATGAAAAGAGGTGAGAAATAGAGAGAAAATAAATAGTGAGATCTACAAAATTTTTAAAAATCTCCTTGCCATTAAACCAAACTGTGGAAATGTCTAAAATTTGAAAATTTATTTTTATCTCCTCTCCTCTCCCACGTACAAAACAGGGCCTAATGAATTGTGGACCTTAATTTTGCAAAGTGGGCTTATGCAACCCAAATATGAATTGTCTTATTTTTTATTTATTTTGTCGGCCCATTATCATAATTATAAGAAAGAGAAATAAACAAAATGAAAATGAGACAAGGTTACAGGGCTCAAGCAAACCCAATAAGGATGATAAAAATATAATAAAATGAAAAAAAAATGGGCAACTTTGTTCAGCAAAGAGAAATGAACATAATTTGTCATGATAAAAAGGTGAAAAGAAAAATGACATAATAGTCTTATGACATAATATGATCCAACAACCAGGAAAAATAAATAAATTAAATAAATAAATAAAACAAAAATATTTGAACCCATTGTGACCTAAATTAATTTAATTATGATATTTGTTAGTAAAAAGAAAGAGAAAATGTATGAATATGGAAAGAATGAAATAAAGTGAGAAATCAAGAATAATTAGGGCATCTCCAACCAGTTCTCATTGGAATTTTTAAGTGGGTCTCACTTATACACATCACTCATTTTTATATTTTTCAATTTAAGCACCTAATCTCTCAAACCTAGCATCTCTCTTTTTTACTTTTTACATATCTTAAATGGGTCCCACAATTACACATTACTTATTTTTTTCCCTTATACATACATCTTATTTTTACTTTTTTATCATATAAACATTATCTATTATTAAAAATAATTTACTAGGACCAACTAGCATGTTAAGCATCGATGCTTAAATAAGCTCCCGATACTTAACAAGTCCCAAAAAAATTTCGCTACAACGGGAAGTTCTTATTAAAAATGGTTCTTAATAAGAAAAAGGAAGATAAGAATCCACATTGCATATGGCCTTATTCACAAAATAATTTGAAACTCCAATGTAAAAAGATTTTAAAGAAGACAAATGCTATAGAAATTGACATCAAAATTCTCCTCGTTGATCATAAGTAGGGATAAAAATAGGTTAAGCTGTCCGACAGGGGCTTACAACCTAACCTACATTAGGTCAGGATAGATCAGACTTTTTTACTAAATAAACTAGATTAAGGCTTTTATAGAAGCCTATTTGTTTAAAATTGTCAGGCTTTAGGCCATTCAAAAAACCTTTTAGACCTAACAGGCCGGCCTATTTAAGTAAATATAAATAATAATCTTTTGTTAGCATTATTATTATATTAAATTTTTTTATAATGTATTAAACTCATACGTTTATTTACCTTTTTAAATAT
The DNA here is from genome assembly GCA_004329165.1 of Spatholobus suberectus. Classification (NCBI taxonomy): domain Eukaryota; kingdom Viridiplantae; phylum Streptophyta; class Magnoliopsida; order Fabales; family Fabaceae; genus Spatholobus; species Spatholobus suberectus. Next base: position 77,575,233 of record CM014731.1, on the reverse strand, counting down.
TAAGCATTTTACCTTCATAACAAATCAAACTTATAATTTTATTGAAGGATAAATCCATGTCATATTTAGAGACTTTGTTGTAAAATAAACATTTAAATAAGTTATCATGAAAGTCATATTAAATCTTAAAATTAAGTTTATATCATATAAACAAGTTGGACTCAACTCTTATTAAGTTTAACCTACCTATTTTCACCTCTATCCCATGCCTTAAAGTAGTAATGGATTTAATTTTTATAATTATATTTTGTTTTACATAGAGTTTTTCTCCTTTGGCCTATTAGTTGATTAATTTAGGGATATGTCATGTCTATCTAAAAGTTTTAATATCAAATAGGCTTTTAAGTAGGCTAACTGACCAAGTTAGACTTTCAAAAAGGCTAGGTTATACCTAAAAAAAGCATATAACAAATAACATGCTAGACTTAAGCCTATGAATTTTTTAAATAGACAAGACCTATTTAAGCAAAGTCTTGTTCTACCGATCTTATTTCCACCTTAATCACAAGGCCAAAATGATAAAAGCTTTTTTCTTTTTTTAGATTTCCCCTCTTACATGCTTCGTACAATTTTTATTTTCTTTTAAACATTAGGTTTTAATTTATTTACTTTTTACTTTTGCATCATTTCCAAATGTTTTCCAACCTAAGGAGTCTACTACACCCCCCCCCCCCTTATGTTTTTAATATTTTTTTATCTATTTTCTAACCTTTTGCTCTATACTATGTTACTTCATCATGCACCTTCCTCTTCCTCATGACCTTCACAATCAGCTTCTTCTCGTATTTCTTATTTTTTTCGTCTTTGAAAAGTAAAGTGGATCATTTGATGGAAGACCTTGCGTCCTAAAAGCTGAGTCATTGTGTCGAGTTTTCAAGCACAACACCTAAAGAACATGAACACCATCATGGTCTTCTATCGAAAAATGTTTATGATGATTTTTTTTATGCATTCAAATGTATTTTAATAATTACAAAGGGAGAGAAATAGCTACATATAATGTGTAATATTTTTATATATTGTTATTTTTACAATTAAGTGCTTTGATAATTATTTTATACGTTGTACTTTGCCTGTTCTAATAGCTTGCTTTGATAACTTGTTAGAGTCTGAAACACATAGTATGAAATATAGAATGGCTACTTATTCTTGATCTAATGTATAATTTATATAATTATTTTTATAATATGATTACAAAAAAAAAAATTCTATATTGATTTAGAAAGCGTTACTTTCTTCCAGGTAAAATATCTAACATCTGAGATACAATCTTAAAATAAAAAGCAATATAAAAGTAATATATACTGTTGAAAGAGAGAAAATGAGAGAATATTTAATGAATTTATATGTTTGAATTATACCACAGAGCAAGGTTTTTATAGCGTATTACATTTAATGCATATAATTATAGGTAATTTTGTTCCTCTAAATAGATATGAGTTTTCTATAAACTAGATATGGGTTGCCTATAAATTGCTATATAATTAATATAGAATACATGATTCTGATTTTCAACACCCCCTCAAGCTAAAACTTACTAAGCTTTTAGCTTGTTACACGAAAACAATACATTTTTCCTCAAATCCATCTCATATTATACATGAGAATAACTATCTTGAATGAGAGCGTTGCTAGAATTTTTTAACCTCTAATCGCTTTCAATATATCATTTTCAATATCTTTAGTTCTAAATGAAGTTTAATATTTTTTAAAAGAAAATATCAATAATTAAAAATTAACATTGTATTACAATAATTATTTATTATAAATTTAAAATATAATCTATATGTTCAAAAATATTTATTTATTACAAATTTTAATTATAATATAATTTATATAATTAGAAGTATTTATTTATTATAAATTTAAGTTATATAAAATAAATATTTATTTTGTGTAATACACAAGTTAAAATACTAGTAAAATATATAAATAAAAACATAAAAGCTGATATCCACGAAAACAGTGGTTGGAGCAAAAAACAATTGCTGAAAAAAAAAAAGCTTCTTGATAAGATCGAACCCCAAGGTTGACAACTACTTCACGAACAAAGATAAGGCTAGTGCATTTAGGACAAAGGGCCAATGCTAGTGCATCTGGGAAAAAGATGGGGTCAATGCATCTGGGACAAAGATGTGGTCGATGCATTTGGGACAAAGACGGGCTAGTGCATTTAGGACAATGACAAGGCCAATCCATCTTGCAAAACATATCCTAAGAGAGCAACAAATAACCATGCTAAGGTGATGAACGGAGGCATTATGAATGAATAAAAAAAATAAAAATTTACCCAAAATAGTTAAACTTGAAAGAGAGGAAATCTTCATAAGTAGTGAGAGTTGCTCGAGGTTGATTATCGGGCTAAACGGAGACAAGCACAAGGTGTGTCACTAGAAAAGTCATTGGCAACTGACAAAAAAGTCGATCAAAGAGTCATTATCACTTGCCAGAAAGTCACCGAAAAGTTAGGTGGCAGGTGACGAGTCACTAGTGGGCGACGACCTTCTCAGGCTTGGATACCATGTTGAAAGAGAGAAAATGAGAGAACATTGAGTGAATTCATGTATTTGAATTACACCACAAAGTTAGGTTTATATAAGCTTATTACAATAAATGCACATAATTAAAGGAGATTTTGTTCCTCTAAATTAGATATGAGTTTCCTATAAACTATAATGAATTGCTTATAAAGCGCTATATAATAAATACAAAATATATGATTACGATTTTCAACATATACATATAAAATTATTCTTAAAAGAAATGCTAGCAACACACTCACTGACAGTCTTTTAAACACTCTATTTCTTATTGGTTAAAGTTTCTTGAAAATTACAAAAATTTGTGAATCTTACATCTTATTTAATGACTCACTCTCATGATTTTGTAGTTTCCATAAATTTAAACCAACAATAGAATGTGTGTTAAGAGAAGTATGTTCAAGAGTGTGTTGCTAGTACTCCACTTATTCTTAATAGGAATCAGCAAAGCTAAATAAAAGAAAAATCCATCAAAATTATTAGGGGTAAATACGGGTCGTATCAACACAAACAAAGCAAGTTAAATTGAACTAAAAATAATAAGTTGGGTTGGGTTGACAAGTCAAGTCGAGTCCATTTTTTAACTTGACCAATTTATGTTGGTTCTTGGGTAAAACAAAATAAAAACCTAATAACCTAATAATTTATTAGGGGTGTTCACATCCAAATCGATCTAAAAAAAATGAAAACAGTCCAAAAAACAGAAAACCGAAGCAAATCGATTTTTTTTGAATTTCATTGGATAATTTTATAGTTCAATCAACTGGTTCGATTCAGTTTTTGGTTGGTGACTTTAAAACCGAACAGAACCAAACCAAAATGATACTAATGAATATGACTCAATGTTGTGAGGTGCGTGTGCGTTTAATACTTTAATTGATATTTTTTTATTCTAAAAATAGAAGGGCCTTCGCTAATACCTTAATTGATATTTTTGGTTGCTTTCTTCTCTTAAAACCTTGGGTTTATTTTCTTGCAAATCATACTTCCAGTTTTTCACTTCATCTCCTAACAACAATTTGTTCCTTTGGATAAACTAATTTGGAAATCAATTACTCCATCAAAGGTCAAATTTTTTGCATTAACTACTGTTGTAAACCAAACTAATATTAATGTCAACTATGTTGTACTGTAATGCTGTGTTTGTTGCAGTTATATATTTTTTTTTGAGTTGCTGTTTGTTCCATCAAATGTTATTCTTATTTTTCTCTTTACATATCTTATTTTTCTCATGTATGAATTTAGAAAATAAAAACATAGGTGATTTTATGACTGTAACAAGTAAAGACATCCATCAAATAAAAAATTAAAGAATCAATAAAGATGGTTGGTAAAAACCGAATCAACCGATCCAATTCAAATCGCACTTATTGGATTGCATTGGATCGGATTTTTTTGTAAAAGCTATCCAAATCGAACCAAATCGCATGTTCTTTTGATGTTTGGATAAGATAACTTCTCGACTCAAAATTGATCAGCGAACATCCCTAGATTTAATCTATATTATATAAATTAAAGAAATGAATGTTGATGACTTATGATTTATTATGTTTTTCACTGAAATTTATTTTCTGGTTAGGTTTTAAATGTGACATGGTCATGGAAGAATTCTTAGGTTCCATGATGTATTTTTTAGTTAAAATAATTTGAGTAAATTACATTTACACCTTCTGAATTTTATTTGAAATTGCACATAATTTCTTGTTTTTTTAACATTCACAATAACCTTTCTTATAGGAATACACAATGTAATATTTTTCAAATAATTAAGAGAGTAATGCGTATTTCAAACAATTAAAAGGGTTAGTATATAAATAAAACAAGAAAAAATATCAGACAAAATTTGACGAAACTTCAAAAAGTATCGGTGTAATTTATTGAAATAGTTTTTATGTTCTAGGAACAAGACATTGAGTGTGTCAATGATTGTAATAATTGATTAATGATTAATATTCGATATATGAGTGGAACATTAGGTTTGTAATGTGCTTGACTCAATTGATTTTTTTTTTTTCATTTTTGGTCAGACAGCCGTAGGAATCCAAACTAAAAATTAGGGTGAACCAACCCAACATGTGACATTCTGCCCCCATTTCGGGGTCTGATAGCCTCCAAACCCGACCCGAACGGGCAAAAGCTATATCTTCCTCGGTCGCGGTTCCAAAATATTCCTTTTTTCCCCTTCTTTTCTCTCTTCACTAAACGCTTCTTTCCCCCCTTCTCAATTCCACTTCATCGTCCCTTTTATCACTCACCTTCAATTGTTTTTTCCTTTTTTATTGAATTAATTTCTTCCATTCAGGGTTTTCGATTAGGACCCTGAATTACTATTCGGTTCTTATTTTCGTTTTTCCCAATTGAATTTAGGAGTTAGGGTTTCTGGGTCTCCGAATTCGCCGTAGAAATCTAGATTTTTCTTTGGAGCAGGGTGACAGGGCTATCCCACTTTGTCATTCTCGCCCACAAAAAGGAGGTAACCTTACGAACAGTGGAATGCATATGTCGTTTTCGTTATTGTCAAAGGTTCTATGTAAATTTGTCAATTTTATTTTCTCCCATCGTCGTCACCCGTTTGTTTTTTTTTACTAATGGTTGTGTTTTATTTTTGTTTTTTCTATTGTTAAAATTTTGCCCTGTTCCTTTTTAATGCCAAAGGTCAAGGAAACCTGCTACGATTGTTATAAACTGGAGTTATCATCACAATGTTGGATGTGAATCGTAGTAGCGGGTTTTATATCTCTAGTCGTGTTCTCCACCTAGCTGAATGGCACCCATTGGAATAGCATCGTTGAGTAGGGCTTGAAGCCCTTCTTTCCCTTCTCTGAAATCAGGTAAGAACCTTCCCTCAAGTGTTTCATCCGTTTGATAACATGGTTGATTTTGAAGATCTAATATTCTATTGTTGTTGGTGTAGTAAACTGTGTTTTTTTTTTAGATTTTTAAAATTTTTAGGCTGAGAGATACATCAATCCCCTTTAGGGTCCAAGCTCCAGATGTTCAACAAAACTCTTTCTTTTGCTGATGCGATGGGGTGCTGTAATTGCTTTGGGTTTATGAGGAGACTGAACCGTCGAAGTCAAAGGTCTAAGCCTGCCATCAACAATAATATCTCCCAGGAGCCTCTGTTGGATGATGACATTGAAGATGAAGAGGGCGAGTGTTTGTATGATGATGATGAGGTTACTAACACTAGTGTAAATGGAGATGATAGTGAGGAGCAAATTCGTCCCAAGCGATCGGAAGAAATTTTGAACTTGAGAGTAGAGAATGGCATGATTTGTAGGCAGTTTCCTGTTAAGGAGACTCACAAAGTTGTTCGCACGGAGGTAATTGTTTTGTGGGAGTAGCTTTATAGTTTTAGCTGTAAGGGTGATTTTGAATTTTTTTATGTATAGTCAAACATCAAGACTAGGTGGGCTAGTGTTATTTGATATGTTGCATGATTTTGATTCTTGAGTATATTACTGGTGAAAATTGCAGTCATTGTGTTTTAAGTACTTCATGGTTTCCAGATAGGTAGATACTTCCTCTCTTTATGATATGGTGTGTTTATTATGAGCTGCAATATTAATTTATGATATTTATTTAATTTAAATATAAAAGGAACTATTATCAATTTTTAATGGAATACATACACCATTTTTAGTGATAGACATGAAGTTGTGGCTGAATATTTGACATTTCTTGGGTCATTGCTGTCTTCTCAGTTATAGTGTTCTCTGCTTCTTCACTTGTAACCATCAATTATCGGTTTATATCAACGATATTAATCTTGTAACAAATTTTATCTCTCTCGCACACAAACAAGTTACATGCCTATTCCTATCTGAGTGTTTATTTGTATTCAGGAAACACTTCTCTATTGTAGTGAGTATCTTTTCTGAAGCCTTATTGAACTTTTATTTCCCTTTCAGGATGAAAATGGGAGCAAGATGATAAATGAGTATATTCGTGAGTGTAAGATTGGTTCTGGTAGCTACGGGAAAGTGGTGAGTGTAGTATTCATGGTACATAACTACTTTTCCTGTCTCAATTAAACAATTTTCCTGAGCCTCTTTCCTTACATGCATGACAGGCTCTTTATCGAAGCTCTGTTGATGGAAAGCATTATGCAATTAAGGTAAGGAAACATTTTGATGTGGATAGACAGATTACTGTAGGTAACATGGCCATATGGGCCTTTCTTTTTTTTTTTGATACAGGGCTTTAATGAGTAATTTATGTTCTAATAGTTATCAAGATAATAGTGCATTTCGTCATTTATTGAGCTGAAAATCTTTTGAATTGAAGGCCTTTCATAAATCTCATTTACTGAAGCTTCGAGTTGCACCCTCAGAAACTGCCATGACTGACGTACTACGTGAGGTATATTTCTTCTTCATATCTTTGATTTTCTTTACAGTCTGAAATCTGAACTGAAAATATGATTCAAACATGAATACGTCAAAATTTGTTAAATACATTATATATTCCCTCATACCTGCCATTTAGGTCACTTTTAGAAAGTAGATACATTCTTTCATTGACAAAATTTGTTCCTCCCACTTTTTTGAAAGGAAATTCTTTTGCATAGGTTTTACAGCTTATTTTGCGTCCTGCCTTTTGTATTTATGATATTCTATGTTTTTTGACTTTATTTGTTTTAGCTGTTGTGCTAGTGTCGCTATAGTATGTTAAAAGGCCAACACCTTTTTTCTTTTTCAGGTTCTCATTATGAAAATGCTGGAACATCCTAATATAGTCAATCTCATTGAGGTGATTGATGACCCAGAGTCGGATCACTTCTACATGGGTACTAATGACTAGTTTCTTCTTGGTTATGTTATTTAGTGATGACTACTGCTACTGAAACTTCTATTTGTATATTTGAGTTTAACTGGAGAAGGATAATACCTTTGAAGTCCCATGCTTGACTGCTGGTTTTTCTTGTACAGTGCTTGAATATGTGGAGGGCAAATGGGTTTGTGAGGGTTCAGGTCCCACTTGTGGCTTAGGTGAAGAGACTGCTAGGAGATACTTGCGTGATATAGTTTCTGGATTAACATATCTCCATGCTCATGTAATATTTCTCTACCTATCTTTTCATGCTTAATCTTAGCTAAGACTCACACACAGTTTTTTTGCATACAAATGGTAATATATGATGATATTCACGCTAAACAAAAAAAGAAAGAAAAAAAAAAACTTGTAAGATGACATATAATTTATGTCAGACGCTCATACTCTTATTTATGAATATGCTTTAAAATAGTTTGATCAATTTAGTCATTATTCTTTTTTTCTGGAAAAGCAGAATATAGTACATGGGGATATTAAACCAGATAATCTGTTGATTACTCGTCATGGTACAGTAAAGATAGGGGATTTCAGTGTCAGCCAGGCTTTTGAGGTAATGTAATTATTAAGCCCAAATGTAAATTTGATTACTTGAAATGAATAATTTCGAAGCTGGTGAGTTTGCATGGGCATTAGTGTTTCTTCAACTGCAACATGTGAAACATTTCTCTTTGGGAAAACTGAAATATGATTGCACACCATGTGTGAAAATTGAAATGTGATTACTTGAAAGATATGAAACTATGAAAGCTGATTAATGTACTCTGTCAATAGTTGACATTAAAGTTAATGACTTTATTAAAATAAACCTCTTGTCAACTTTGCTTCATTGAGCTATATCATGGGTCATAGCCCCTTGGGTTTATGTTTGGATTATGCTCCAATGATCCAGGGGCAGAGGGAGGCTGCTTTTAAGGTCACCCCAGTGACCCCATTATTGACCCTGACATTATAAGAGGATGTCCCCCTCCCCTCCCCTTTTTCCCTTTTAATGTTTGCAAATTCATGTGATTCAGGACTCCACTTTTGCGAAGACTGTAATCATACCTCAAAAATTGTGACCCCTAATTTTCCTTAAAACAAGTATATCAGAAGTTGTAACAAGAGAAATAAGCTAATTTAAGTATACCAGAACTCTTGATTTTTCCTAAGAGTGATTAATTAATCATATAATGCATTTTGGCCTATTGAGTCTACTTCATGCACACATCTTGATTCTTGATAGAGATGTTGGTAACATTAGATGGGTGTTAGGAAGTCCTAGAACCTAATATGGAGCATGTAATTGGTTTCTGTAATCTTGGGACATAGTTATCAATCTTGGATCCCAAGGTAAAGTGGTCAACCACAAAAACCTTACATATAGTGGGATGGCCACTATCCCAAAGATTACGGATGCAAGATCAATAATTTATATTTGTACTATATACACACAAATGCTGAAAAGATTAAAAAAAAAAAACCTAAATTAAAGACGTTTGTAATTAACAATCAAGACTCATAATCTTATTCTAAGCACACAACCATCCCCAATCTAAGGTATAATTAACAAGTCTAACATGTAACAATAATGGCAATGTGGTTGTGGTTGAGTCAATGATGCTATGGCTGCCAAGAAAAATGGGAATATAGAAGTGAAGTTAAAAAAAAAAGATGAAATTAATGACAAAAAAAAATAAATGGCACAGGGTTATTGATGTTGAAAAGCCGCCTTAATTGCTGTTACCCCTAGCTTACCCTAGTTGCAACCTCTTTGGAGGCTGTCTTAATTGCAGCCTCCAGGGTGGTGTTTGGTCTCACATCAACTAGATATATGGCTTAAATAGAGGCATAGAGCTTTATAAAGCTTGGGCAATTCTCACCTTCAAAGCCGGTTTCGTGGGGTTGCATTAGGTCTTATGCCCCATATTCTAAGAATTGATATTAGGCTATAGTGCTGTAGTGATTAGGAGTGGCAGTTGGCCGCTATAGGCAGCTGTCATGGAGCATTTTCATGGTTGCAGCTGTCATGGCTCAAATGTGGGCTATTTGCTGATGGGTTTTGAAAATTCTGTTTTGCCCCTGCTCCGGTGGTGTTTGGTGGTAAACATTTGCCCCCTGGTTAGACCTAAGAAAAAATTACCCCCCCACAATTCAGCAACGACTACATCTACAAGGAGCCAAACACAGCTTTCTCTCTTTATCTTCTCTGGAGACTACCTCTTCTCTGGCCATCTTCTCTTCTATCTGGCTGTTTTCAGTCTATGTTACTGCTGTTAATGTTTCCTTCTTTTCCGTTGTAATTTACTTGTATATTTGCTCAAGACCTATGACCTTTACTTGATAATTATGAATATGTCATGAATTTTGAGTCTTTTTGAGCTTTATATATGTAATGTATATAGTATAGATTTAAAAAACTTTAAAATAGCAGTCACCCTGCTGTGTGCTATCTTGCTATAGCATTTTTGGGATTGACTGTTACGCCCTACTTACCGGAATTGATAACTATGAACAAGAACACATTAGATACATGAAAAGAGACAATTAATTCAGAATCAAAGTGTGAAGAAAGAACACAACAAAGGAAAAATAATAATGCTAAAGAACAAAGACCTCTATACAGGAATAGAACAGAGACTAAAAATGGGTTTTTTGTATTGAAACGGCATAATTCCAGTGTTTTGACTTGAATCAGAGACCGTATGCATTTTTATGTAAGATGAGGGAAACACAAAAATACCCAAAAATACATTCAATAAATGAAATAAAGTGCAGGGTAAAGAAGGGATTTTGCTAGTGTAGAATAGCAGAAGTGATTTTGGTGGCCATGCTTTTGTAACTCCAATCACATTGAAACTTGAAGCAACCAACACCCTCATTGTGGTTGCAGGCTGCATTGTACTTGTCTGCTGCTATAGCTCACTGTTGATAAGTATGTTTTGGAGAAGAAATAATACTTTTTTCCCCCTTATTCAATAGACATACAATGCTATGATATAAAGGCAGAGTTGGTTAGGAAAAAACCAACCAATCTGCTACAACTAAGGAAAATACAAGGAGAAAATTTAGGGATGGAAAACTAGAATCCTAAATCTGATCTGAATTGGATTATTTAGATCTTACCCTAATTCTTTATATTCTTCCTAACTTTTCCAACAAACTTTTTAACAGTTTCATTTTGCAGGATGATAATGATGAGCTTCGTCGATCACCTGGCACTCCTGTTTTCACTGCACCAGAATGTATTCTAGGTTGCTGTTTTCTTTTCAAGCTCGTAAGATACTGTTTTTGTGGAGTTGGAATGCAGGTTCTCACTGCTGGTTTTTTTGTCTGTTGATATGTTTTTAGGTCTGACCTATCGTGGTAAAGCTGCAGACACGTGGGCAGTAGGAGTAACTTTATACTGTATGATATTGGGCGAATACCCTTTTCTTGGAGACACACTTCAAGATACATATGACAGAGTAAGAATACAGACACACATGACAGGGCATTTAGTCTGTTTCTTATTATTTATTTTTATTTTCAGCAGACATGTTTTTATTATAATTACAACAAAAATATCATTTTGTTTTCAAAAGTTGTTTTCACTTTTTTCTTTACAGAATTTCTAAACTAAAGAAGCAGTGTGGCATTTCCAAACACCTAACTTTTTCACCCTGATATTATATACATGACAGTCATGTTTACTCGTGCCTATATCACAATCTCAGCTTGCTGTTTTCTTCCTGATCCAGATAGTCAATATTCCTATAGTGCTCCCAAATATGAATCCACAATTGAAGAACTTAATAGAAGGACTACTTTCCAAAGGTAACATTCAGCATTTTTGTCATATCTCATGACTATATTTTCCTTGTTAATGCTCAATTAAAATTTGCAATCTGCAGACCCAAGACTAAGGATGACTTTGGGTGATGTTGCGGAACATAGCTGGGTTATTGGAGATGATGGGTCAATTCCTGAGTACCTTTGTTGGTGCAGAAGGAAGAGCTTGGCAATGGAAGACAATGATGAGAGCAATACTGACTAAAATTATATCTTGCATTTATGTACAGTAGAAAAGCAGTGACTTTTTTTTTTCTCCGTTACTCGCTGGTATGGTATGATTTTATTTAGAGGCAATCTTGATGGAATCTCAAAATTTAAGAAAATATGGCTCATGTAGGCATGATAAGTAGCAGAGGCAGAAAAATGTTGGTTTATTTTTTTGTTAATGAATTTGGTGTCTAGAAGTAGAAACTGATTGGCCTTGTATCCAGCTCCTTACACGCGGCACGCATGAAATGAATTTTGAGCTCCAGCTTCTAGGCATTGATTCTTAGTTTAAACTTTTGTATGTATTTTTCCGCTGGTTATTTTGTATACGCTTTGATCATCACCATTTACAAAGCTCTTAAGGTGCATTTTAGACAAATGCCGTACCATGTGGCATGTGGTGCGTCTCCAATTCAGAAACGACAACCCCAATTGTTTTCACCGTCTCGAACAATATTGTGCTTCAAAGATGCGGAGTGAATCATGTGTCTATTTAGGCTTGGCTGGAGGTGCAGCTAGATACGTGTCGTTCTGATTACATTCTTTTGTTATTTATCATTAATAATTAGTCAAGGATAACAATGAGCACGAACAGCTTTATAAATTCTGATTCTGGTGTCACGTGGTCAAGAACAGCTAGCATGTTCATATTCGATATGCTTATTGATAAAGGATGAAAAGCACCAACCAAAAGAAGCATTTGTCGTCGTCGTTGTTATTATTGTCTACGCTTTTTCCTCATCTGCATGTGCCTCATCCTTGTTCCACAGAAAAAGACAAATGAGCGATACATCTTGGTTTCATATCATCATCAGCTTGCAGTAGCATTGTTTTTTATACTTGTATTTTTGTTTCAAGCTCTCTAATTACGTACAATGACTGGTAAATATATTCGGATAGTCCCCAAAAGCATATCAGAATTTTTATTTTAAATAATTAATCAAATTCTCCATGTTAGTTTAGCCAGCCTGTGCATGCAAGAAAAATCGTACTATAAGTCGAAAAGGCAGTGAAAATTGCTTTTGAAGTAAACTTTGGTATTAATTGGAATAGGTGAAACTCTCTATTTTGGTATTATGATGAAAGTTTCCTCAGAAAAAAACAAGTTTCCTTTCTTCCATTTCACCATCTTTTTATTCATATATACTTGTCAGAAACAACTTGGAATTGAATTTTACTGTTGGTCATTTTAAAGTGTAAACTTTATTCAAATAAAAACATTTTTCATTTTTAAAATTAATATTTATATTTATAAGTTAATTATTTTAAAATTATTTCTTTAACTTTATAAAAATATAAATCAAACGAACTTGAGTATTTTCTACACTTTAAAAGGGGACTTGAGTAATATTAGGACACATGTCTTCACTCAATTTTAATTTTTTAATATTATTATAATGTTAAATTATCATTTAAGTATTATTCTTATTATTATTTTATGTAAAAAAAAAGAAGGAAATATCTTATTTTTATTATTCAAAACTTTTGAATCTGTTGTGTCGCTGCCTGGTGACTTTATATATGTAGGTGGCATGGTTGTGGATGGACAAAAGTACAGCGAAGAAGGGACCATGTGGCGCAGTGACTGACTGACTAACAGGAGATTACTATGGGGGATGGTGCAGCCTGTGTCAGTCACTCTGAAATCTGAATAAAACCAACATGAATTTTCTGACACTGAATGAGAGGCACTACTACAAAAGGAGAACCACCCGTCCCAATTCCAAATATCACCTTGATAAATAATTGTTGAATCACGTATCCAATAAAAATATGTATAAATATTTCCTTCATTGAGTGCAATGCTAGTATTAATTACTGGCATGTGGATCCATTGAGCCAAGGACGGTTCTAAATTATAGCAACTCGACTAACAAATATTATACCTGTATATTTTAACGATTTTCACGTCATTATTTTTGCATATTAAATTTGAAAGTACTATATTTTTACATTTGGTATAAGTTTTAAAAGATATATATATATATTTTTTGGAATTTGTTGAAAAAACGACATTCATATGTTTTATTTTTTTATGATAAGAGGTGAATATTTTTTTATGATAATACTTGAATTTATTTGGAAATAATTATTACCTTTCATTCTTATTCTCATTTTTTCTTTTAAATCATTTGAATTTTGACTGACATTCATAGAAATATTCAATTTTAACTATGATTCCACATTTTTTGAATTTAATAAACAATAAAGTTTGTTATAATATTTCTAGAGAAATATCATTTTAGGAAACAAATATTAATAACACTCTTTATTATTGAGTATGATTCATTTGGATCTTTCTAAAGAATTTAAGTCTCATTTCGTAAAATGTATCACTAACAGTTCTCTTACATACCATAAAATAGCTGTATTACTTTTGTTTTGCATCAAAATGAATTACTATCCAGAGATCGTCAAAGTGAAAGTCAGAAGCAGTCTATTTCTAAATTATTCACGAGTTTCCCACAGCAAGCATTATATATATCCTAGCTTAAATTCAGGGCGGTCTAACATATTTTTAGGCTTAAAGTGAACTTTGAAATTAGGCTTTTTTAAAATTAATAAAAGTAATAAAAAAATCAGAGACTGATCTTACAAAAAATGAAACTAGTTTTTTCTCCAATAGGGTTCAAATACCATTCACCAAAGAAAAATCACATCTTAATTACCAATTACATTAGACCAACTAATAATAAAAAAATGTACAAATACTAATATTAAATAACTTTTTCTTTGGGGGCCCAAAATAAGGGTTTGGACTATCTTATGCTTGAGCTGGCGCTTAAATTACATTATCCATTGAGAGACTATCAAAATTTAATTCAAGAAAAACAAACTTGTATCTTTACTATTAGCTATAATTTTTTGAAATGAATAGGGTTAAAATGCTTAATCCAACATGTTTTGTTCATCATTCGGCATCTGGAAGGGGCTTGAATTTTTGGGATCATGTCTTTTTATTAGCATATCTTATCAGTTGGATGACTAACTTCGTATTCTATTACTTGGTGATTATGTAGTTGCAATGAGATAGGATCGAATCATATTTTGATATATCATATATAGTTATTATAGCAAAGCATGGTAATTAATAATTAACATACATAATATTCGCATTGACCCCTTTTTTGTAGCCGCAATTAACTTCTTAAATGCAAGAATTGCAGTGAATTATGTGCACCCTCTTAACTATGCCCTCTTATCATATTATAGGTCTAAAGGCTTGTAATAACAACTAATTAACCTCATCCTTAGTAACATCAAGACTATAGTCAATTATTTTTCAAACAGTTTTAATATTTAGCACGTGTAAGTTTGCTGCATGATTCAACATACCACTATGCCTGTCTTTTACATTTGGATTTTGGAATACCATGTTTGAATAAGAAATCTTCATTCAAGCCAGTTGAGCGCATAACAGTCACAATGCTATCATATGCTATAGCACAAATTTTGTGAGGCACATATTTTTTTTATCTGTCACTCAAAACATTGTTTGTACTCTCTCTTCGTTATGAGGGTTGATTGCTAGCAATGAAAATAATGACTTCTGTGAGTCAAAGCAGCATATTTTCATATGCAATTTTTGTCTAACATATTAAGCCATGCTGTCTAGCTAATATAAGTTCTAGCCGATTCATCCAACATTTCCTGAAATTTCTCCTAAAACAATTCCCCATTGATTATATATGACGATGATTTATACAATTATGTAAAACTGTAAATGAAGTTGTTCTCTCGTCCAATAAGAATGCAGAACCAAACATTTACACACAAGTACGTGGTACAAAGCAAATATTTACTTATCAGTGCATATATGGGAAGGGATCATCTCCGGTTAAAAAACTTGAGATAATCAAGTGTAATGAACTCACCATTTGTACTTATAAACTTTCACTTTATAATAGAAATATATTATATTAATAAAATTTATTGATAGACAAGGATTTCATGCACAGGAAAGAATGCATTCCCGTGCATGTATACAGTGTTAAATACTATATGTCACAAAAGCAATTATATAAGATCACCAAAGTATAATTGTGTAGTTTCGTTGAACGTGAATCTATCAACCATTGTCTTTTTTTGTTTACTGTATTGAAAAGTGAAAGCTTCCAATCAGAAAACTCCAAATGAGTTTTCAAACACATCTAAATTGTTCTCCGTGATCTCGATCTCTTCAAAAGAAAAAATATAAAACTAACTGAAAAATTGTGAGCAACAAATATATCAACTTTATTTAGTCACCCTATTTTAGATGAATTAGGATAGAGAAAGAAGAGATATATGAAGAAAAAAAGATAAAAAAATAGATATAATAAGAAATACGATAAAAAAAAAGGTTAGAAAAAAATGGGATAGATGAAAAAACAAATATATATTTATAATTGCCTATTTTAATTATTTTAATGAACTCTTTTCGAAGTAAAATGGTTGCAGACAATAAAAACTGTCACGGACTGTGGCTTATCTTTTTGTGTTGGAATCAGTGCAATGCAGTACCGTGCAGGATAAGCATTTAACATTGACGAATGATGAGAGCGGAGCGGAGTGAAAACGAACCTAACGGATATTAATTCATATAACTAGCAGTTTTATTATTTCAATATTATTAATATGTAATGTTAATAGTATGGAAGTATCTTATGATGTGGTGGCGTAATGTTTTTGTACCGCTTGACGTTCGTGCATAGCCAGCATAGAGAGGGCAATGGGCCATTTGTCTTTTGCAAATAAATTTATGAAAGGCACTAATTTTGCTGTTACCAAATGTATGATCAGCGGTTTTTAATTAGGTGCTTTTAAATTGTATAGAATTAGAATTCTAATTCTAAAAGATACACTCAATGTAAATTATAAAACTGGAGAATCCAATTTCAGAATTCAACTGAAAACCTAACTTGCTAATGATAAACTATTAAACAGTTTATTTTTTCTGTCTCAGCTCTTTTTTTTTTATCAGCTTATTTATTTGCAAATAAAACTTCGACAATAAGAAGCTCCATTTTCATATTAAACTTGATAGGGAATTCAACAAGATCCAAGTTGCAATTTTACATAAATTAACACACACACACACAGCCTCTTTTTGGAAAAAAAAAAAAGGGGGGGTGGTCAGTTTCTCCATGGCATGCAGTGATTCAGTGAAACGAAATCGATATAAATATTTGTACATCACTTTAAAAGGTTAACTGGTCAAGGATTTTATTTCACACACATTTCTAGTAGCTAGTAGCTGGCAATCTGGCATTTAAAGGCTGGAGGCTTTTGAGGTCGAAAAGTGACACGACCCCGATGGCATTGTGATTAGGAAAAACTTAGATGCAGTTCATTAAGTGTTTTTAGTGTTATTATTTAATCAAAATTAGACTTTTATCTAGTAATTTGTATTGATTTTTAATGCATGAAAATTACTAAGATGAAATTCTAATTTTAATTAGAGAATAACACCAAAAGCATATAAGAAACTATGCATAAGTTTTGTTTTTATTATTAATTATTATATATTTTACTTTTTCTTTCACATTGACATGTCTCCCCTTTGGAATAAAGAAAACGTATCTCTTTCCCTTTCTCAATCCTGTTGGTTTAACCAATTACTCCTTCTATATAAATAATGGCATTAGTAAAAATATCAAAAACAGATTCAACTTCTATAGATAATCAGTTTTCATTAGGGAATTTATGTTTATTATAAAATATTCAAGTCGTTGATTTTTGTATCTTTCTACCCATTTATAATTAGTTTAGATGCAAATCATACTTTATGAATTGTTTAAAAGCAGGTGAGTTACATGTGATCAATATGTGGAGTAATTAGTTTATGTGGAGTAATTGTTTAGAGGAAAAAGGAAGAGTAGTGCGCTGTTTTAGTGTAAAAAAGGAAAAGAACTTGGAAGCATATAACTATCGAGAAAAAATAAA
The DNA here is from genome assembly GCA_004329165.1 of Spatholobus suberectus. Lineage (NCBI taxonomy): Eukaryota > Viridiplantae > Streptophyta > Magnoliopsida > Fabales > Fabaceae > Spatholobus > Spatholobus suberectus. The sequence continues at coordinate 77,557,912 of CM014731.1, read as the reverse complement.
GATCCAAGCCATTCTCTAGTAGGAAAGTTTCGAACATATTCTGCATAAAATGTTGGTTATATGTTTCCGATGTTTATATAGTCTTTTCAGGGATTTTAATTATATTCTAATAATAAGGGAGTAGATATCACCGTACAAAAACACATATTTCCCTCTTCCTTAAAAAATGTTGCCTTTGTTTAGAACTATAACTCTAAAGTCATCATGAAATACTAAAATTTTATTTGGTTTTGTTTTTAGGAAGATTGATTTCTTTTCTCTTAGATTTCATCTTTCTGAGATAATCCTATTTGAGATACTATCAGGTACTGAATGTCATTTCTCTCATTTGTCATGTTGTGAAAGACTAGTCCTTTTCGTTAAACTTAACTCTTGTTGGTTTTTAACAGGATTAATTTAAAAAGAATTGGTATTAAAAAAAAAGTAATTTGTATTTAAAAGCAAAATATTTTAAAAAGTAGTAAAATATAATTGCCGTTGAAATGTGTATGCGTGTGTTTTATGTCTCTTACATGTTGAATGAATTCTCCTCAACGAAAAAAAAAATACATCTCTCAAATTTAATTTTACCCTCTGCAAAATTAACATTTTTCTCATAAAATATAGACAAACAGCACAAATGCTATACAACCTCATTATCACCTTAACCGTGATTTTTTTAGCGGTTGCCCAAACAGGCTTTAACTAAAAAATAAATGTAATTCTGTATATGCGTGTATATTGAAGTTTAATGTTTCTGGGATATATATTAATTAACCAAAATATTATGAATTGATTATATAATAAAGACAAGTTATCATATCAAGTTTGAATTCTCGTGTAATGATGTGATCTAACTCATCTAAGAAACAATCGTAAGGGCACATGAAAAGTAGAATGATAGAAATATAAGTGGGTATATGCATGGCTGGTCCACTCTGAGAGAGCTGAAAAGTAAGAAGCTAACATTGTGTTTGGATTTGCGGTAGAAATCCACATTCACCATAAAATTATGGTAAAATTAACACAAAAACAGCTATTTTTTATTAGGTTTCGCAATCGGTGTCTTTAGGACATTAGTTAAAAAAAATCAAAATAAAAAGTTTTTACTAAAATTCACATTAGGAGTGTATTAGAAATCACAATAAATGTTTATAATGATACTTTTTAATACAAAAATTCATTTTTTGCTTCTTAACCGATGCTCTTAGGTACTGATTAATATTTACCTTTATTATTTTAAACAATCACATCGAGTGCAAATCACCGCGTTAATAAACATGCATTAAATAACTCTGTCAGCAGTGGTTGTACTTACAGAGAAGCTTTAATGTTTTTTTTCGAGGGATCAACATTGATGAATCTTCAGAGAAGTTCACACGAGATTCCATGCAGAAAGAGAAAACTAAAATCAGATGGAAAAATAAACAGTCTTGATTTTTTTTTTTCCGGAATATTCCTTTATATTTTCTTTTAAATTTTTTTAAAATGTCAATTTATTTAATAAATAAAAATGTAAAATAACGAATGTGATTCTTTTTTTAGTAGTAATAGATATAGATATAAAAAGAAACATAAAAAATCATGTAAGATAAATAATTTTAAAAGACTTCAATTAAATTTTTTTCTTAATTTTTTTTTGATATAGACTACAAATATCTTTTACGGATAAACAATCTGTTCTTAAAATTTTATGATGCATTTATTCAGTTTCTTATTTTTATTTTTTTAAACGAGACTCTCATAAAATATTCTTTTCTATCAAATGACTCCTTTATTAGTCTTTCCTGATTTTTCTGTGAAGTATAATTTTCATTTTTCATAATTTATTCCCTAGATATCATGAATTTTTTTTATTTAATTTTTTAAATATCACAAAATTTCATTTATCCCCGTTCTAGAATATTCTGTGACCTGACAAGGGTTCAATGAGTTGTCTACATTGAAAACCTAAAAATAAAGACAATAAGGTTATTAAAAAACTCCTAATTTAGCTACCTCAATGTATGCAATGACTTTATCTTTCTATTTGGTTGCAGGCGAAGAAAAGAAGAGAAACGAAGGGCAGAGGTGAGAAAAGAAGAGAAGAGAAATAAGTGAGAAATATTGTAAAAATTAAATTGTTTAGTTGAAGAGAAATAGAGTGGAAATAAATGTGTGGAGTTGTTTGATTTGAAAGAAAAGAAAAGAAAGAAATTAAATTATTACCATTATACCTTACATTCAGAACACATATTTTGTTAATATTTTTTCTAGTTAAATCTATTTAGAGCCATGAAAATTGATTTTGTTAGTTTTGTTACACCATTTATTTTTTAATTGTATATTATTATTATTATTGTTAAAATTATTTTGATTATTATTAATAATATTTATTTTTAATATATATTACATACATATATACATATATATATATATATATATATATATATAATCAATTTCAAGTCATACATAATTGAAACAAAAATCGATTTCATATATATATTAACAATAGCAAGTAAAATTGATTTTGGCCAAGGAGAACAGATTTTCACTCTTTGTAAGGATCAAAATCGATTATCATGCATGCTAGAACCGGTTTTCCATGCCAACTTGACACAATATACTCAAACAACATCGATTTTCTCATGGAAAAAATTGATTTTCTGCAAGACAAAAACATGCAAATCTACCACGGAAACTGCAGTAGTAACTCGAGCAGCAACACTTCATGTAGCAACGAGGATATTTTCGATAAGCGCTTCAAATGTGTACAATTTCTGCTTATTTCTTCTCACATTAGCAAAGAAAGAATAAGTCGTGAGTCCCACCTTAATTTTTAAAAATTTCTCGTGTTTCTCTCGCACCAAACGTGAAGAAATTGAACTTCTTTTCTCTTTCACTTATTTCTGCACTCTTCAGTACCTCTTCATCGGTACCAAACACAGTGTAACTTCTAAACTTGTACTCATACCAACTTAAGTGTTGAAGTACACTCCTATTATTACAAAGCTTAGGAAGTCACCATTGGAGGATAAGTACAGTCCTTGAATTTGCAAGGTATATGATCACTTCTCCTTTTGAACTTGATAGAACAATTCTTTTTAAAGGGAATAAATTGAAAGTTCATAATATTTAGAAAAAATGAATAAGAAACAATTAAAAAGCTAAAAAAAGGCCATTTAATAATAATAAATACTTTATAAAAGACTCATTTAAAAAATTAAAACAAGAGATCAAATAAAAAAATACCAATTATTGAATGACTAAAACTTAATTAAGCCTTTTAAAAAGAAATATTTCTTCGGTTTTTATTTTTCTTTAAGACTACTGTACATAAATTACGAAAAATAATTATTTTTGTCAATTTTATCAAAATTATTTGTAATTTTTTAGTTTATTTTTCATCTCTTTTATTTATTATTTTACATTTTATACACTATTTACTATTTATTTTCTCTATTTTTTAATAAGTATTGGAGATTCTATATCAACTAATGATAAGACTAAAATAGAGTATATAAATAAGAGATAATTCTTATTTTACAAGTTAATTTTTTAGAATTAAGTTAGACCTAAACTCAAATTATAAGAATAAAGATAAGGTTATAATTTAAAAATAATGAATTTTTTAAAATTTTAAAATAACAAATAAAACTAATTTCTTAAATGACAAAAAAGAAAAACAAAAAGGTAACAAAGAATGGTAAGGTTCGTAGTCAAAAACTCGTCGCGTTCTCACCTACTGTTTTATATATGTCAAGTTACTTTATTGACTAATGTGCAAGAACCAGAAAACTGATGTGTTAATATATCTCTTTCGTACTTTGTCAACAGTTCTTAACCCAGATTGAGATTACTGTAGCGTGTTTTAATTTATTGTTTTTCTTTCTTTCATCTGATTTGGGGTACAGTGACTGAAAAGGAAAGGAGGAAGAGACAGATGAACTTGTTTTACACTGCATTGATTGGCTACAGCTGGTTCACCGAAGGAGCTGTGAGGGCACAGTGCACCGTTGAATTGAATTAGATGAGCACGAAGAATAAGTGGTACACATGTACATGTCTCTAACTTTTTGTTTTTTTGGTATTCAAGAAAGCAGCAAATGCCGCCACCGTGATGTGATTGTGGTCGCTATGTCCCACTATCAACTCCTCCGACGCGTAACTAATTTAACATCTTCACTGTCCCCCACTTACTTTTTATTAACATCAAAAAGATTGAAAGGAACGTTTTCTGCTCCTTTCTTTTATTTACGAATATTATCGTAATTATTTTCAGTCCACTCTGTTTTATTTCAAAGAAAATATTAATTTTTAATTCTTATTTATTCTTTTGGATTTTTTTTTCTTTCTCTAGGTTATGTTTAGACATTTATCAAAACGGTAAGCATATTTGTAAGTATTTTTTGAGTCTTGAGACATGCTTTGACCCTAACGAATCCTTTGAATTTAACTCACCTAAATTTTTATTCATCACGAAATCTCAAGTGCTCTACAACAATCTTAACTAGCTAGCCTATTAATTTGGTCCTGTTGGCACTAAAAATGTGTAGACAATCGTTTGTTGTTGGCTATCAGGTAAGGCTTATTGGTTGACAACTAATTTAGTCGAGGGCCAATGATTAGAATGGGCTCAAGTTAAGGACAGTGGTTCGTGGCCCAAAATGTGGAAGCCCAATGATGAACCTACGCTACTGGAGGAAAAATTTGAAGGTTTAAGGTCCCCGACCAATCAATCATATTTATCCTTCTAATTATTTACCTTTTCGCAATTTACAGCTTTATTTATTGCTTCATCTACAACATTCTTTACCGCTTTCTTTTACATTTAAGTTATTTACAACTTTCCTTTACCGCACTTCAACTAAGGAGTAGTGTAGCATAGAAGCCTCGGTCCTACGACTGCTAAAAAGCTCTTTGGAGTGGACTAGGAACCCAATCGAGGAATAGAATCCCTTCCTCGAGCCAATTGCTTGATAAAGGGAATCATTCGTTGGTGATTCCGTTCCCATAGCTAGCTAGGAAAATTTCTCACACCAACATAATTTTGGCACGGCCAGTGGGACCTTAGTTTCCCAAAGACTGAGGTTTCCCTCACTTCCTTTAGGTCGTCCTTAGTGTATGTAGTTGCATTCAGGGCGAGACCTTGCACCAATGGACTCAACTTTTGGAAGGAAGTTGTCAAGTGCTAAGCATGGGTGGCAGCCGAATCCAGCTATTGTGGCTGCTACGATGCCTGTAACGGTTGTAGGTGCTACTTTTGTGGCTTATGTAATGGTTATGCAAAGGGGGCCATCTTGGCCTTCCCCAAATGTTGTCTTAGAGGAAGACATGACAAGTGATAGAAAGATTGACTCGTTGGCTTGTGTTACAACTAGTTACCCCTATGGTTTGCCAATTGAGGAGTTGGAACCAACTGTAATTCCTCATTTTATTTAGCAGCAAATAAATATGGGAGTACATGATATAATTCTACAAATCTCTAGGTAGTTGGGAGACATTGTTAAGCCAATGGTGCTAAATGAGATACAGAAGGCTCGTGAAGAAGAACATCGACAACATGGTCATTAGGAGGCATCAGCTACCTCAATTCATAGGAACCAGTTTGGATAGCATTTGGCCTATCCTTCTACATAGCTAGAAGAAGAAGCCGTTGGGTCACCACCTCTTCAATTTGACATGATTTAGATGGCTCGTAGACCTTCTAATGCTGTTGGAACTATTGGTTTACCTCACCCTGTAGTGATGGTGCTAAACCCCGATTTTTGAGGCCAAGGGATTAACATAAGGAATGGTAGTGCATTTGGAAAAGGCAAAAATATGCAACCAATAGGTTACTAGCCACCCATTGAGGGGTAAGTTGGCTACCAACCCACTTATGAATCTTAGGCTTTTCAATCAACCGTCCAAGCGACAGCTAGGTAGCCAAATGCTATGGCCGCATTGGGGGCTCCTAGCCCTATCTAAGCAAAGCCTAGAACTACCCGCCTCTTCTATCAAAGACCCTAACGTGATAGTCGAGGTGATTAGAAAGCATTTTGGGGTTCAGCAAAAAATTGATCGACAGGCTAGTATATAGGAAACCCTATCTTGAATGGGTGGATAGGATGGTGCCCTTACCGAGGGGTTTCAAAGTCCCTGACGTTGCAGCATTCTTTGGTGAGGACGACAAATCAACTATGGAGCATGTTAGCCAATTCACAGCTCAATGCAGAGAGGCTAGTCAGAACAACTACTACAAATTACAATTGTTTCCTCTGTCTTTGATTGGCACTGTTGTCACATGGCATTCTACTTTGCCATCAAATTCTGTCTAGAATTGGGCAGACGTGGAATGGTGCTTCCATGACAGATTTTACTTACCCTAGCCAAACGTGTCAGTGGCTAATTTGATGAATACGCTGCAACAGGCTAATGAGACTGTTGCTGAGTACTTGGAACGTTTTAGAAGGGTGAGAAGCAAGTGTAACGTCTAGTTCCTTGAAACCGAGTATGCAAACATAACTCTTGGCAATGTGCATCCCTATTTGAAGGAAAGGTTGATCATTCCAGACTGTGTAGATTTGGCACAACCAACCACCAAAGCAACTAGGGTGGGGTAGTTCATTAAAGAGAGGGAACAACATAGGGAGTAGAAAGGCATCATAAATCCTCAAGCTATATCTATGATAGCCAAGGAGGTGGAGGAGTCCTCAGAAGAAGACATAGCGGCTAAACAAATAACAACCGAATTATTCAAAGGGAAGCCTTACACTTGTCTTACCTTAAGGCCATTAAAGAGAAAGGAGGCTAAGGGTAAGGAGCCCTACTTGTTTGACATTTTAAAGGCTGACCAAATCTTTGACTACTTGGTGAAGAATCAACAGATTAAACTCCCTGAAAGGCAAAAGATACCTTTGCCAAAAGAATTGAAGAACAAGAGGTACTGTAAGTGGCATAATGCTTACAATCACTCTACAACTAATTGTTTAGTGTTTAAGAGTCATATTCAAAGAGATTTGAAGAAGGGAAGGCTTAAGTTGGCTGAAAAAAAGGGAAAAATGAAGATTGATACTAACCCCTTTCCAGTAGCGGATGTGCACATGGTATCAACTATCATGGCTAAGTAAAAGAAAAGATGCCTTATAAGCCTGGGGGTTAACCCAAGTATCAATGGCAACCGAAATAGGCTTAGTCGGAGAACTAGAGTGAAAGCCAAGAAGGGTGAAAAGCCTCCAAAGAAGTCAGTTTTCTGATGGCTGCAATACCTTCAGCCAAATATTAGGCGGCAAAGGCAATAACTGATGCAACCTAAGACTGTATCCTCACACCCCACTAAGAGACGAGTGTTAAAAATAAACATGAGAAAGGGAAAGGTCAATCCTTAGAGTTACCCTCATTGATCAAGACAGTTAGAAAGGGGTTAGGATGAGGAAGCCAAAGGTTGAGGTAGAAAAGGGACAGTGGTTCGTGAACAAGTATGTCAAGGACCAGCTAATCGAGGACAAGCCTTTGATATGAACCCAGAAAAGGAGGTTGTAAAGGAAATGGGCACAACAGAAGATGAAAGGGATGCTCAGCAGACTCTTTGATAGTCGTCAAGTCAAAAGATAAAAGGGGCAGTTGCCCAAGATAGCCAGCGAGAAGGAAAGGATTTTTCGTTATAAAAACTATTCATCCGAGAGGAGTGATATTAGCTCTCCCTTAGAGTTGGAAGACTGTGAACTAGATAGCTTGTAGTTTAATGATGTACCCATTCTAATAAGAGTCTTTGTGGTGCTACAAGTTGAATTTACTAGTCAAGTTGAATAACCATTAGCCCTTGAAGGTGATGTAAAAGTTAGCGAACAGGAATAGGCTAATCTGACTGAGGAGGCCATAGTTAAGGATGTAATCGCTAAATTATGTAAGCCTACAGATAGTATAGCTAGGCACCTCAACCCTATTTATGTTAAGGCCATTATTAATGGTAGGCCTTTTAGTCTAGTGTTCACAAACAATAGGGCATTTTTGAATGTCATGCTTTACTCAACTGTGAAGAAGCTAGGCAAGTCAAAGGATGATTTGTTAAAGACTAGTATGAGAATGACTGCCTTTACCAGGGATTCCACAATGGCTATGGGGATACTAATAGGCGAGATAATAGTAGGCCACAAGACAAGCACCTCTACTTTGTTCTTAGTGGATGCGAAGCCGTCGTACTTTGTATTGCTCAGTAGAGACTGGCTTCATCCTAATTTATGTGTGTCTTCTACCCTACACCAGATGTTGATTGTCTGGGTGGGCAATAAGGTAGATGTGTTGCCAGCCGATGAGAGTCCATTTTTGACTGATGTGACAATAGTATAGGCCATTTTCTATTCACCTCAGGTCCAACTGATTACGGGAATAGCCATTCTAGAGGAGCTTTGGTCACTGCTACGTGTGAATTCACATCATAATGGTTTTCGATTGAAGAGTAGGCCAATGCACGACTTGCAGAGACAATGAGGACCAATGGAGGTGCTCAATGATTAAATCTATCCGGTGAGCTAGAATTTCCCATGCGGCATGGCTAACGAAGTAGTAAGGTAAATGCTTGGGGGACAGGTAGAATCCACCGCTGAGGTTCATAGCCAGCCAATTCAATGGCCATTGCCTTTGTTCGAGGCTTAAAACCCATTGTTTGATGTAAACTTGGGATCGACTGATAACCTGCAACTGACCAAGGTCAGTAGACTACTAACAAAAGAGGAGCAGTCTAAGTTATTACATTTAATTACTCAATTTAAAGACTACTTTGCTTGGGATTATCATGACATGCCAGATTGTTGAGATCTTAGTGGACCATCGGCTGCCCATTAAGGAGGACTACAAACCACACAAACAGTCTCCTAGGTGTTTCAATCCAGAGTCACTACTTAAGATAAAAGTAGATATTGAACGTCTGTTGTAAGTAGGATTCATTCGCATAACTAAGTATGTTGATTAACTGTCAAACATAGTCCCTGTTATCAAGAAGATTGGGCAGGTCCAGGTATGTATCGATTTTTGGAACCTGAATTTGGATATCCCTAAGGATGAGTATGTCATGCTAGTCGCAGACATGCTAGTCGATTTTGCGGCTAATAATGGCATGTTGACTTTTATGGATGGCTATTTAGGTTATAACCAGATCTACTTAGCTGAGGAATATGTCTATAAGACACCTTTTTAGTGCCCTGGTGCATTTGCCATTTTTGAGTGGTTGGTTATGCCATTTGGACTCAAGAATGATAAGGCCGCCTATCAAAAGGTTATGAATCTAATTTTTCATGATCTTATTGGTAAGAATATAGAGGTCTACATCGATGATGTGGTGGTAAAGTCTGCCAATTTCAATAGCCATTTCATCGATTTGGAATAGTCCTTCACATGGATGAGGGCACATTGGTTGAAAAGGAATCTAACTAAGTGTGCCTTCGGAATCATGGCAAGAAACTTTTTAGGATTTGAAGAAGCAAGAAGAAGATTACTCTTGCCCCAAGGAAAATTAATATAGTTTTGATGATTTAGCCTCTTGATGAGTGCAAAGTTGTAATGTGTGTTTATGTATGTGTGTGTGTTTGTGGTCTTGCATGATTTATCTTTATCCTTGATGGTTTGATGGTAATGAGCTCAAGATTTAAGGCTTAAAAGGTTAACAAAGTGGAAATATATTTTCTATAAGTCTAAAATTGAATTTGAAGAGAAACAATTTGATAAAACTTGTTTTTAAATTGATAGGAAGAAAGAACTACACACTAAAGCTTTAGAACTACTCAATCTTATATTAAAGAACCACTTAATTGGTTAAGTTAGCTTTGTAATCGATTAAGATCGTTTAATTTCATGTAAACAGTGAAAATATACACTGTTTTAACTAGTTAAATCAATATGTAATCAGTTACATGTTTTCTGTTTTAACTAGTTACAACATTATGTAATCAGTTATTTCAGCAGTAACCAATTACATAATTCTGTAACTAGTTACATAATATAAAGCTGTTTTGTCCTACATGAAAATAACTAGTTACAAATTTATGTAACCAGTTATTCCAGTAAAGGGAAATTCGAATGGGATCTGTTTTAACTAGTTATAAATGGAAATAACTAGTTAAACTCATTCAAACATCATTTTTCAGATTTCTAATAACAAAATAACTGATTACAAGACAATATAACTAGTTATTCCAGTGAGCTCTCTATATAAAGTGAACATTTGTGAGTCTTTCAATCATCACTTCTACAACTTCACTTTTCTAAATTTGAGAGAGAGCTTTTCTAGAGAGAATTCATACTATTCTTCTACTCCACTACAAGTTTTAGATCAAAGATCAAAGAGCTCATCATGGATCAATCTTGAGGATAAAGAAAAGTCTTTTCTTTGGTAAAGTTGATTGGTTCTTCATTGTTTCCCATCTATCACAAACCAAGGTGATATCTAGCCTTCTTCTATATTGATTTTCGTTCTTGAGAGGGTGTCTCTCTTATCTTCCTTGTGGTAGGGTTCCACAAGAAAGATTTCAAGTTTTTCTTGATAGGGTTCAAGAAACTTGATTATGTAGTTTGTTTGGTAGTAATTCTTGTGTTTGTGCATAGTGTTTGTAAACATTTGAATTACTTAGTGATAACACCAATCGGTTTGATTGGAAACTGGATGTAGATCACAGTGGTAGTGATTGAACCAGTATAAATCTTGTTTCCTCTCTCTCTTTCCTTTACTCTCTCACTAGCATATTGTATCTTGATCACTTGCATTTAAAATCATAAAGATCTTTGCATAGAAAAGTTCAAGATAAATTGATCCAATTCTATTTCATTTGTATAACCAAATCAATAAGATTCAAAGTTTTTGAAAAATCTAGTTATTCATAATTGAAAAGAAATTGGGGATTCTTGAAAATTTTGAAAGATCCAATTCACCCCCCTCTTGGATCCAGCCCTTTTGTTTAACAGGATTTCTAGTTCGCCAAAAGGGCACAGAAGTAGACAAGAACAAGGCAAAAGCTATTATGGATGCATCTTCCCTGCAAAACAAGCTAGAGTTGCAAAGTCTCATTAGGAAGATCAACTTCTTTAGGCAGTTCATAGCAAATTTGGCTGGCAAGTTGAAGGCATTCTCGCCTTTGCTATGGCTGAAAAAGCAGGAAGACTTTGAATGGGGAGAAGATCAGCATGCAGCCTTTGATGAGATGGAGTAGGCATTGGCCACACCCTCGGTATTGTTTCCTCCATCAACCATGAGGCCATTGAAGCTTTATGTATTAGCTGCGAAGAATTTATCGAATGCTTGCTAAGGCAAGATGTCAAGGACGGCATTGAGCAGGATGTGTACTACTTAAGTAGGCTACTGTAGGATGTTGAGATGGAGTATACCACGATGAAAAAATTATGTTTGTTCTTGTACTTCGCTTGGTAAAACTTGAATACTATTTGTTGCTTAGGGAGGTATTCGTGGTTTGTAAAATAGATGTAGCTAAATATTTGTTGATTAGACCTGCCTTACAGGGATGAATGATGAAGAGGACCTTAAAACTAAGTGCCTTTTCTCTTAATTATTTTCCACTAAGAGCTATCAAAGGATAAGCCTTGGCTGATTTCTTGGTCTAGCATCCCTACCTTAAGGTTAAAGACTCTTTTGACAGGCTTGATGCTTACTTGGGGACAAAACCTTGGATCATGATGTTTGATGGATCCAAAATTCGTTCAGCTACAGGGGTGGGATTATCCATTACCAACCTGTGCAGCCAACTAAGGAAGTTTAGTTGTGAATTACCAGTCGATTGTTTTAACAACTAGGACGAGTATGAAGTGTTGATATTGGGTCTAAAGATCTTATTAGCCAAAAGCACCCAATCAGTTAAGATATTAAATGATTTACAAATGATAATCAAATAATTGATTGAGCAATATAGATGTTGTCACCCTAACTTGGTACATTTACATGAAACGACTGTTCGTTTACTTAGACAGTTCACCAAAGTAGTATATGTGCTAAGAGAAGAAAACCAAGAAGCTAATCCCCTGAATTAGCTTGCTTTCGAATTTAAGGAGTTTTTGAAAGACGACTACTAGTGGCCAATCATGGCATCAAATAGAATTACTATAGTGGTGCTGGACTGACGATAGGAGTTGATAGACGACTAGGAGAATCCATTGGCTAAGGATGATTTAACTTTGAGAAGGAAAGGCTTAGGATTCTTGCTACTAGATGAGATCTTTACAAACGAATAGCCGATGGTTTATTGTTAAAGTGTAGAAGTGTCAACGAAGCTATGAGGGTAATGGGTGAAGTACATGAAGGCCTTTGTGGATCTCATAGGTCAGGACAGAAAATTAGGTAGCTCATTTATCGTCACAACTATTTTTGGCTAGCTATTTCAGCTAACTATATTAGATATGCCAAGGGATGTGAAGTTTGCCAAAGTTTTGGGTTTTTGCATAGAGTTCCAGTCGATGAGCTCCATAGTGTGATCAAACCTTGGCTATTTAGAGGTTGGGCCATGGTTTTTATAGGGAAAATTCACCTGAGCTAGATGAAGTGGCACCGTTTTATCATTGTCATTACTGATTATTTCACTAAATGGGTGGAAGCTCAGTTAAGAATGTTGGTTTCCCAGTTAGATGTTATTAAATTCATCCAAAACCAAATCATTTGTAAGTTTGGGATCTCAGAAACCATCAAGGTTAACCAAAGGACTATGTTAACTAGCGACAGAGTGGTGGCCTTTGTTCAACAGTTTGGGATCAAGCTAGTCTACTTTACACCCTATGACACCTAAGTGAATGGACATACAAAGGATACCAACGAAATAATTATGGATTTGATTAAGAAAGCCATTGAGGATAAATTGAGAAAGTGGTATAAGGCGTTGACAAAAGTCCTTTGGGCTTACAGAAATATGAAAAATAATGTGACTACCACTACTCATTTTCGGTTAACTTATGGCTAGGACGCAGTTTTGCCTTGGAGATAAACGTTAAATCTTTGCAAGTGGCGAAACAAAATTAGTTATTGACTGACAACTATTAACATTCTCTAATATTGGAATTGGAGTTAATTGATGAAGATCGACTAATGGCCTTTGGGAATATTAAGCGAAACAAGGAGAAAGTAGCTAGAAGCTATAATAAGCAAGTTCAATGGAGAACATTTGCCGAAGGGGACTTAGTGTGGAAAACGATTTTATCGATTAGCCTTAAGGACCTATGATTTAGAAAATGGTCTTTAACATTGGAGGGGCCATTTGTAGTTAGCCAAGTGTTGGCTAATGGCACATATAGGCTATTTGATATGTAAGGTAATGAACATAGTTAGAATATCAATGCATGATTTCTAAAAAAATACTACCTAACAGTCATGAAACTAAGTGAAAGTGTTTAGATAGCTACAAGCCAGCCGCTGTAGCTACCGAGGGCACCTTGGCCCAAGCAAAAGGAAGATTAGTTAGAAGGGCAACATATAGGATGTAAGCAAATCAAATCTGTGGAGCCGAGTTGTCCATGTTTGTTGCCTCTGTCCCATCGACTAATGGTGAAACAATTGAAGTCCCAAGAGTACCTGTGGTCATTTGTTGAGCCCATCAGAGTTGTCCACGTTTGCTGCCTTTGTCCCATCGGCTTATGGTGAAACAATTGAAGTCTCAGGAGCAGCCATGGTCATTTGTTGAGCCCTTAACACCGTTTAGCAAAAGCCAGCACATTCCAAGTTAGCATCTTCCAAGCCTTTGTTGTTGCTTTCAAATTCTTTCAATATAACCTTATTTTGTTCGGCCAGAGTTCTTATTTAGTTATCTAGCTTCAGGGCTTGCTAATACAACTCATATCTCCCATCGTTGTGCTCATTTAAGCGAGTAATAGTGCTAATCAAGATGGGTAAGTCGATTAATTTTGGGTTAAATTTTCTCCCAATGGGCTTGGAGTTTCGTCAATTTGGCATTTGTTTCTTCCTTGATGTGTGTTATCAACTTATTGCTTGGCCTCTACGGTCTCAAATTAGGCTCTCACATTGGCCCTGCTAGTCTCAAGCTTAGTCAGTCACTTTAATTCTTTGTTGCTTTGCTCCCTACGCTAGCATTCACTTTATACTTAGCCACTATATCACCTAGGAGCAGAGCAATCTGACCATAAGCTATCCTTTCAGGCTCATTAATAATTGGAAAATCGATCACGTTGGCTAGTTTTGAGAGCAACAGACGTAGGGTATGAACATGAATGGGTTCTTCAAGGAATGAAGCCGCAAGGTTGTCATTGACGTAACTTGTGTTTGAGGAGAGGCGAGGCAGTTTTAGGTTTAGGATGGTTAGTTAGAGGTGACTTGAAGTACTCAGATGGTACTTCATTGGGAACACTTACAGCTTCAAAATAGGTGTCTACTCAGTTGCTTAGACAGAAGTATCCACGAAACCAATATGTGAGTTAGAGGCTATTCTCTCTACTTGTTATGGTGGTCGCAAATCAGGATTAGTCGACAAGTCTTTAAAGTACCCTTTCTCATCTCTCTTGTCCTTGCTTTTATTCTTCTTCTTCTTAGCCTGTGCTATGCATGGTCAATTGGTAATAATCAAAACCAGTTAAACGTAGGGCTAAAAAAAGAGAAAAGAGGACAACCTTTTTAGGGGTCTTAGAGTGATCCTTATGATGTTTGTGAGTTGACTTAGAAGCTAAGGTGGCGAAGGCTGTGGATAGGTGCGTCACACAAGTGGATGGCCTTGCAGCTAATTAGCCATTTGAGTTTTAGTGGGATTAGGCAAGCCCTCAATATTTACAACTTGGGGGAGCTCGGCTGAGCTAGCTGGTGGGTCTGGTAAGAGGAAAGATGATGTTATATCCCAACAAATGAAAGAAGGGGATTACCTTTTGTGGGCATTGCGCCCGTAACCAAGTGGATGGTTGGAAGTTTGGCTAGATTAGGAGCAAGTTAGTTATCCGATTCATTAAAATGCTCATCTACCAGGTTGGTCAAGTAATCTTCACGCACTTGAGTGAACATAGTGGCTATTATAATTCCCCACCATTCCCAAAACGACTGAGTTTGCCGGGGGTGGCTAACGAACAAATGAAAAACAAACGCATCCAGCTTGTAGGTTGTGTCCTCGATAGCCACCATGATTTTAGAAGATTGGTAGGACACTTTACTGGAGGATGGTACAACCACAGAAGAAGGGGAAGGCTTTGGAATGGCCTGCACCAGCTCGAATTTCCTTGCAAATCATTGGGGGTAGCTTTTGACAGAAATCTTGTTATTCCTTGTTATTGGTTTAATCCCGCATAGGAGAGCTCGAGAGACCAAGGTAGAACCCCAGTTAGCATGGGTGGCCAAATCATTTTCTTTGATCTTAAAGAGGTTAGTTCGAGCCCAATTAGGTCCCATCAGTCGTTGATGAAGAGTGTTCAGAGAATGAACGGATGAAAAGTTAGTCGAGTAGAGCAAGTTTGCTATAGTGAAGGTCGAAGCCATTGAAGTAGGCACCTGAAGTAAAACTTAGGCATAACAAGTATCTTTTTGAGAGATAATGGAAGAAAGTCAAGATATAGTGCCTTTAGGAAATATAGTCGTGCCCATACAGTTAGAAACCAAAAGAGACCAACAGCCATGCTGAATTCCCATTTGTCTCTTATATTATCAAGCAAACTATAAATGCCACAAAACAGGGTTGCTAAGAAGAAGGGCCTTAGGGCTAGCCTTTGGCGAAACGTGATGGTTGAGATAAAGCCACTGTATTTTGCAACAACACC
Organism: Spatholobus suberectus; assembly: GCA_004329165.1. Taxonomy (NCBI): domain Eukaryota; kingdom Viridiplantae; phylum Streptophyta; class Magnoliopsida; order Fabales; family Fabaceae; genus Spatholobus; species Spatholobus suberectus. The sequence continues at coordinate 77,542,234 of CM014731.1, read as the reverse complement.
AATCAACCTTGTACAAGCAAAATATCGGCAAAACCAAAATAGCAGGAACGAGTTGTGTTCTCCCTTTGACACCACACCTGAGGACTTAGCATATGCCAGAATAAACTTCTTGTAAGTGGATTCATGCTTGGAGAAGCTAATACCTAGTTGCACTAGAGTAGTCATGAACGTGGTATACAAAGAAGGCAACTCTTCCCCCACAATGGGTAAGTTGAGAATCGCAACTACGTCAAGCGAGGTAGGGGCACCCATGCCTTTTGGGAATACACAGCCGTTAATAATTGTCGACCAAAACCCTAATAGAGTCATTAGCATATTGCTTTGCCAGGGAAATTCGATGGCTAATATCATAATAATGTCATAGATGCCCTAAACCTTCCAATTATTGCCTTTGGTAGTTGCCAATTGAGTCAACTAACTCACATACTCAGGGACAACAGTAGGTCAAGTACACAAATCCCTAGGGAAAACTATTAAAGCGGTACCAATCGCAAATAATAGGAAGAAGGAACCAATTTGGGGCAAGAATGTCATGGAAGGCTGATTCGTGTTTCCCTTTTGCAGAAGTAAAGCAACGACCCAAGAGATATCTATGCTCCCCGGCATCATCAAGGAAGAGCATTTGAATAGTTAAGGCGGGCTTAGTAGTAAGGGAGTCTTGTGAAGTGTTTGAGGATTCTTCGGTAGAAGAAGACTCCTCTTGCATAAAGGATCTCTCTTGGTTTTGAGAATCAAACTAAGAAGCTAATGACATGCTTGCAGTATGGGGTTGAAGGAGAAGGAGAAATCAGAAACAAAAAACAAGTGAGATGGGGGCTTTATGAGCTAAAAATAATCGCTTCAAGTTTAAGAGTAGAGGAAAGCGAAAATGATAAGGCAAATTAAGTAAATTGGATAAAGGATTTGAATTTTAAACACCAAGCAAGAAAGCTGTTACGTAAGGAAACCACAGCACAACTAAGGGGTTTTTAGTGCAAGTAGTTTTTCAGTTGTCCTTTTATTGTTCATTAATGATATCGCCGTTGCAAATTGGATGGCATGGAAAAAGGGGGGCAATTATGTTGGCACTAAAAAAGTGTAGACAGTCATTTGTTGTTTGTAACACTCTTTTAATTTTAAATATAATTCATATTAATTTAGTTATTAAGTTTAAGTAAATAAAAATGCGTGTAAAATTTTTCCAGTTTTAAAAGAAATTCCAAACTTAACAAAATTTGGAAATGGTAATAAAATATGAAAGATATATACATATATTTCATAAAACTATACATCATGGTTTGAGTAATACATAATAGTCAGAAAACAAAAGTACATCGAAAGAGATATACTACCTAGGCCCACTATATACATCAAAAATATTCTATACAGAGTAGTATTTATCTACCCTATCCCTTATACAAGAAGAAAATACTGTAGGTCTTTAGGTCCTCCCCCGTTGAGATGTTCTCTATCTTGTACTCACCATCACGAAGCGTTAATGTCATCTTCAATAATCACAACCAATCATACACAAAAGAAAATAATGGAGTGAGGTGTTTTGTTCTAAAATCACTTTTACATGTATGGTAGGAAATCTACCATAAAACAAAGATAAAACACAACTGACAACACAAGAGATCCTAAGGTTCATTCTAAGTTGTATCCGACTACCCTTGACCAGGTATGGATCCATACTTCCCATTAGTGGGTAATAGTTTTCAACAGAACCTGGGAAGTGACTGGGAGTACATATACCTCTCTCAATACCATCACATGGTACAGTCCTCGTTATCATTGAGGAACAAAATAATAATTTAGGATATCCATTTATAGAGGTATACTCTCAAGCTAATCCTGGAATGCTGAGCAGTTGTCCGGGTTATCGAGTTTGGTCAGGCGAATATCCCGGCTCAAGGGCGCTACCCTGGCCATTGAGACTTTCACTACTCGATGCCTACCCTCAAGACCTCCGCAAGTAGGTCCCTTGCCTTTCATTCCTCAATGTATCAAACTGTGGCTTCCTAGCAGGTGCCATGCCACTGCATGTCACTTGCTTTACACTACTCACTAATTTATCACTTCCTAATTTCTCAAACAGAGGTTTCCCTGGTCTCATTTAATTTGAACACCAGTATAATCAACATTTCTACCTTATTTTTCAGAAATTGCACTATACCAAAATTTTAACAGAATAACGATATAACAATTATAGTATAATTACTAAAAGAATAACAACTAAATAAATGCATTTTGATTTTCTAAATTTGAGCAGAGTAACAGCTTAGTAAATGTACTTTTATTTTCTAAAATTGAACAGAGTAACAACTTAGCAAGTAAAATTTAATAATTTAAATTTGACCAGAGTAACAATTTAATAATCATGATTTAATAATTTAAATTGGGGCAGAGTAACAACTTAGTAAAAATTAAAATTTAACTTTAAACAATAATAACAATACTAAAATTTAAGCCTAAACGAGTTTAGGGGAAAACCCTTCCTACCAACATGCAAAGTGACAGTAATTTAGACCAACCCCACTCCCCCCATTACCTCTAAGATACTTGATGGAGAGGATTAAATTGTTGATGCAGAGCTCCTAGAAAGAGAACTTTACTAGTTGTTGGAAAACTAGTAAAATTTTAACATAAAAACAAAATAAAAGAAAATTTTTTCTAGAGAGAGAAGCTTTGCTAAGAATTGGTAGTTTGAGAGAGAGAGAGGAGCTGAAAATGGTCCAAGACCATGGGTATTTATAGAGGGGAAGAAGGGGGTTAGGTGTCCCTTAGGATGATGTAAGCAATGATGCAATAAAATTTATTCTTTTTAATTAATTTTAGGGACACATACCCCAAATAGGTGGTGAATCACCTATTTTAGGGTTGGTGACGTGATCCACCAGCTGTCCCAAGCCTCCATGTGTCAAATTTTATCTGTAGGTGAATTAACCGGTATCGATAAAAACGCCTAAACTTGAAAATTTAGCTTTTAATATCAAAATAATTAATTTTAATGAAAAACTGGACAAATACATTATTTTTATCAAAAATAAATTTCTAATAAGAAATTTTAATTTTTATTAATTTATTTCAAACTATATGTATTTATTTTGTATTTTTAAGCTAGAAAATTCATAGAAGATCCATTTTAATTCAATAAATACCAAAATTTTTATCAAAATTATAAAATTAAATTTTTTACCCATAATTAAACTAAAATTACCATTTTCACCATTTTTGAATGTCAAACTAGTATTGGCTGGCTTATTAGACACGCAGGGGTATTTTGATCATTTTACACAAAATTAAAATTCCAAAAAATTTCCAAAATTATATTTTAATATATATGACATAATTCCAAGCTCAAATTGACATTTTAATGTCAATTGAATCTTTTCCTCATGTCCTGTTCTTAATGTTGAGAAATAGGGACAAAATTGTCATTTTTTAATTTCTCAGGGCTTCGACTCGGAAAAATTATTAAAAATCACGATTAATACTCTTGAATTTGAGCAAATGGTGGAGTCAGAATTTCAAATTCCTTTCGATTTTTTCAGAATTGTATTGCCAAATATTATAAAAAAACAGTGGAAGAATTGAAATAAGATTATTATATTTTTCACTACTTTTCTCTCAAAATAAAGTTTTTATAATAAGAGATACTTAATATAAAATTTTCAAAATATTTTGAGGTCAAAAAGTATCCGGTTGGTTCCCACAGTTAACCAGGGGTATTTTTGTTATTTTACAAAAATTATCTCAATAAATTATACAAAAATTTCTAAAATTATTATTAATTGTTCTAAATACATTGATGACTTAAAAATAATTTTTAAACATACAAAATAATTTAATATATAAAAGTAGAGGTGTTACATTGTTGGCCATCAAGCAAGGCTTATCGGTTGACGTCTAATTTAGCTGAAGGCCAACAATTAGAGTGGGCTCAAGTTAAGGAGAGTGGCTCGCGGCCCAAAATGTAGAAGCCCACTCTCGAACCTACTCTACTGGAAGGAAAATTTGAAAGGTTTAAAGCGGTGCTGAGGCTGTTTTCAAGCATGCTTATCATGTATCCCAAAAAATAGGGGAATGGGTACTACCAATAGGTTCGATTGTTAGTTTAGTGTTTAAATAATTGGTTTTGGACATAAAATAGGTCCCCGACCAATCAATCAAATTTATCCTTCCAATTATTTACCTATTCGTAATTTACAACTTTATTTATTGCTTTATTTACAGCTTTCTTTACCACTTTCCTTTACATTTTAGCCATTTATAGCTTTCATTTTTCGCACTTCAACCTAAGAGTAGTGTAGTATGAACCCTCAATCCTACGACTGCTAGAAACTTTTTGGAGTGGACTAGCAACCCAATCAAGGAACATAATCCCTTCCCGAGCCAATTGCCAAACAAGGGGAGTCATCCGTTGGTGATTAGCTGTTCCCACGGCTAGCCTAGCAAATTTCTCACATTAACAAGTCCATTAATTTGAATGACATCTTCACTTATTTCTTGAAATTTAAATTATTTAGTACTTGTTTATTTTTGTATTTTTATGATTGTGGTACGCCTTGATGTAAATTTAACGGTGAAATTTTTTTATTGAATAAATTTTAATTATGTTGAAGTGTTGATAGTGGAAATTGGTTTCAAGAATTGAAATTACTTCAATTCTGAAAGGATAACTTCTCACAGAGATTTTAATAAACAAATGCGATTTTTTATTCGTGGGACATAGAATCAAAATCACTTGTGAGTTCTTTTTATTTGATCTAGCAATGTTGTGTTTTCAATTTGAGGGTATGAGAATTGAACTTTTATTTTTTGTTTCGATAACTCTTTCAATTTTGTCAAAAATCTGCTTCATTTTTGTCAAAAATCTTTCTTCGATCTTTCAAAAGTCTTCATTCGATTCTATCAAAAATCTTCTTCGATTCTGTCAAAAATATTTTCAAACAAGGCTTTTTTATACTAAATCACAAATGAGTCAAAATTGTCTTCGACATCCCTTCTGATTCGATTTCTCTAAAAAAACATTAAACTTTAAGTGACACTAATAGGTGCCCCCTGCAAATGTTTACTCGAGACATTTCAAGAGTGAACATTTTTTGTTCAATTCTTGCCAAAGTGAAAATAATAAAAAGCTATATTTTGACACTTAGCCAAAATAATATACTGAAATACCAATTTCCAACAGTTAGTCGAAATATTCTCCAAAGACCATTTTTTCTGATTTTCTCGAAATGCCTTTGAACGACCATTTTTTAATTTTCTTGAAAAATGGTGATATTAACATGAAGATATTTTTTTTTCATTTTTAAAATTTTTGTTTGTGATCATCATTAATCATTCTTTGGATTAGAGGTGTAGCAGGTGTTGAAAATCCAGCCTTTCTTGTCAACTTGCTCTAATACGAGCTTTTCAAGCTGAATCTATCTTTATTTTTCAAACTAACTTGTCACCTTTACTTTTCGAGTTAAAATACAGCTTCAATTAAGGATGAGTACGGCCAACTCTTGAATTCCCTAACTCAATTTGTATTCACATAATTGTAATTTCTTTAAGATATTGCATTAATTATATTGCTTATAAAAAAATATTGCATTATATATACTTTCAAACTTTCTACATATAATTTGAGTTGGATTTAGTAGTACAAAATATAGCAAACATGCCAGAGTTAAAATAGGATATTTCACACTTAAGATGTATTATATTTTGGTCAAATTAACTTATAAGCTAGTCAAAGTAGTACCCACTAAGGTTAGCCTAGTAGCAGAAGGTTGGGGTAGCTTACATGAGATCGTAGGTGTGAACCTCAGTGTTGTCATTGTACACAGACAAAAAAAGCTAGCCAGAATAGCTTATAAGCTATTAGATTAGTTCATCAAACACACTTGTAATTTGAGTAAGATTTGTTAATTGGGATATTGGTTTGCTAGTTTGTTAATTAAGTTTATATAATACCCTTGTAACATTTTATATCATTTTATCTGCACATTTTTAAATAATGGAGCTTTTTTGATATTTTATATCAATTGACATATCCTTTTGTAATTGGCACTTTACCTCAAGGGTGGTAAAGTATATAAGAGGACTAAATTCGTAAAATAACAATAGTAAAGGAAAGTGAAAATAAGTCTAAACAAAAGTAAATTTTAACACCTATTCATAATATTGGAGTATAGTATAACATAAATTTTTGTACATCGCACCAATAACATTATTTACTACTAAATTTTAGACTAAATAATATATACATTGACAGTGTAATAGATGCATTGACATAAATTTCTTTACACTGTCATCTAGTTGTGACTGTTATATATGATAAGTTTGTTGACCTTTGTTTTAACTACTTTAAAAGTCATATTAATGATGATTTTTGATTAGTTGATAGTATAAAAACTTTTACACAAATAGTACATGCCTACTAAATTCTATTTTTTAAAGAATTTAATTAGAATATACTTATAGTGTAGACGCTTGTTACATTATCATCCAACCAGGGTGATTACCATATATGATAACTTTGTTGATATTTGTAATAATTACTTTAAAAGTTACATTTAGAGTAATTTATAATTGATTAACCATATAAAAATATCTTTAGGTTAATCATGCATCAAAATTAAGCTCATTTCTATATGAGTAAAATACACATTTATACTTTTTTTTAGAACATATATAGGTTTTGGTTAATGTGTTCACGGGTTGGATGGTTCGGGTTTAGGGAAAAATCAAATCTGAATCAATCAAATTTAATTTGATTGATTTGGATCGAGTTTTAAAAATGTTTTTTTGTCAATATGAACCAAATTGATTGGATTAAGATTGGGTTGATTTGGTTTGAATCAGTAGTGTAACACTCTTACTTTCATATATTAATTTATTCTGTATTTATTTTTGGAAAATCAGATGGGAATCTGAAAAATTTGATCCCTGCGGTTATGTTTGTATTAATAAATAGTACTGAGTTTAGATATTTTTAATAACTTTTGAGAAACAGAGTTTGAAATTTTGCAAAATGACTATTTCGTCCCTAAAAAGCTAGACAACAGAATTAATAAACAAAAATAGTTAGAAGTATTAAAAAAATAAAATTAAGCCATCAATGTACTTAGCATAATTAATAATAATTTTAGAAAATTTTTAGAATTTATTGAGATAATTTTTGTAAAATGACAAAAATATCCTTGGTTGACTAAGGAAATCAATCTGAAACTTTTTGACCTCAAAATATTTTGAAAATTTAATACTAAGTATCTTTCATTATAAAAATTTTATTTTAAATGAAAAATAGTGAAAAAATATAACAATCCTATTTTAATTTTTCAACTATTTTTCTAATATCTGACAATGTAATTCTAAAAAATCAGGAAGAAATTTCAAAACTCTAATCTCCACCATTACACTTAAAACTTCAAGAGCTATTTAATCATTTTTTTTAATAATTTTTCTAAGGCATAGTCCGGAAAAATTAAAAAATGACGATTTTGTTCACATTTCTCAGCATTAAGGACTAACATGAAAAAAAGATTCAGTTGACATTAAAATATCAATTTGAACTTGGAATCATGTCATATGTATTAAAATATAACTTTGAAAATTTTCTGAGAATTTTTTGGAATTACTGTATAAAATGACCAAAAATATTCTTATGTGTATATTTAGGGATGGCAAAAATACTCGTGCCTGCGGAGTGCGGATATCCGCGGATAAAATTCGCCACAGGTAGAAAATGGGTACTTTAAATGGGTACCCGTAGATATTCTAAACGGGTATACCCGTTACCCGTTTATTAATGGGGTGGGTACGGATATCATGGTACCCGTACCCGCGGATACCCACTACATGCAATTATATATTTACTTAAACACCCTTACATATTAATATAGATAAAATTACATAAATTTATTCAAAATTTCAAAAAGATTGTTCATTACGAGAAAAATCTTATACAATTATATTACAAGAGAAAAGGAACATAAATTTGTGAGCATTTAAACTATATTCTTTTTAGAAAAATTGTTAGAATAATTAAAATTTATGTTTAAAGTGATTATTTTAAATTATAACTCTTTAATTTATAAATTTAAATTTATAAATTCAAAGTGATATTTGCAACACTTTATAATTGTCCATAACACATAAAATAAATTTGTTATTTTTTTTATTTTTCATTTTTTAAAAATCCCGTGGATATCCATGGATACCCGCGCAGGTAATGGGGCAAGTACGGGTATAAATTTTATCGGGCAGGGCGGGTAGCGGGTAGCTACTACCTGTACCCGCCCCGTCCCATTGACATCTCTATGTATATTAAGTCTAGCTAGTATTGGTTTAACATTCAGAAAGGGTGAAAATAATAATTTTAGTTTATTTATAGGTAAAATATTTAATTTTAAAATTTCTTAAATTTTTGGTATTTATTGAATTAAAATGGATTTTTTATGAATTTTCTCGCTTCAAAATACAAAATAAATATATATAATTCAAATTAAATTAACAAAATTTAAAATTTATTATTAGAAATTTCTTTTTGATGAAAAATAATGTATTTGTCCAGTTTTACATTGAAATTAAATATTTTGATATTAAAAACTAATTTTTTAAGTTTAGGTGATTTTATTAGTATCAGTTAATTCACTTACGGATAAAATTTACACTGAGAATCTTGAGGACAGCTCATATAGCATGCCCCAAGCCTAGGAGGGGTGATTCACCACCTTAAATGGTGTATATGTCCCTAAATTGGATTAAAAATAAATAAAAATTAGATTTATGACATAATACATACATAATGGATGATGTAACTTTGTGGACACCTAACCCCCCCTTCTTCTATAAATAGGCCCCAATATTTTCAAAATTTCACTCACCTCTTCCTTTCTCAAGCTAGCCAAAATATTAGAGAGCTTTTTTCTCTAGAAAATGTTTTCTTTTACTTTGTTTTTATGCTAAAATTTTACTAGTTTTCCAACTAGTAAAGTTCTCTTCTCAGGAGCTTTGCATCAACAATTTCATCATTTTCATCAACCACCTTAAAGGTAATGGGAGAAGTGGGGTTGGGTCTAAATTATTGTCCCTTTGCATATTGGTAGGAAAGGTTTTCTCCTAAACCTTTCAATTTACGATATTTTCCTATAATGTTATTATATGTAATGTTAGAATTTAAATTTTTACTATATTGTTACTCTGCTCAAATTTTGATTACTAAATTATAATTGTTAAGTTGTTACTCTGCTCAAATTTATATTATTCAATTATAATTGCTAAGTTGTTACTTTGTTCAAATTAGATAATTAAATTATAATTGTGAAGTTATTATTCTACTAAAATTTTGGTAATTAAATTGTGAGTACCAAATTGTTATTCTGCTAAAATTTTGATAAGTAGTTATACAACATAAATTTTGATGATTGTTAAATTATTATCATGTATTTTCTGCAATATAAGGCAGAAATATTAATTGTACTAGTGCTCAAATTAAATGAGGCCAAGGAAACCTCTGTTTGAGAAGTTGGAATTCGATAAATTAGTGAGTATTGTAAAACAGGAGATGTCATGGACATGATACCCTGGGGCTAGGAAAGGTACAGTTTGGTATCTCAGAGGAATGAAGACAGGGGCATATTTTTTAAGGTCTTTGGGTAGCATTGAGAATAAATGTCAATAGCCAGGTAGCGCCTAAAGCCAGATAATTTGCCTGACCACGCTTAATACCTTCTAAAATGGATATCCTAATTGTTATTTTCCTCATGATGATGACGAGTCTGTACCATATACTGCTGTTGATGAGGTATATGTACTCTCGTCACTTCCCCATTCTGTTGCGAATATTACCCAGTAATGGGACTATGAATCCATACCTCGTTAGGGAAATCTGATACAACTTAGAATTGAAAACCCTAGGTTCTCTTCTATTGTTAGCTGTGCTTTATCTTTGTTTTATAGTAGACCTCTCTACTATACATGTAAAAAGTGCTTTAGAACAAAACACCTCACTCCATTATTTTCTTCTACGTATGATGGCTCGTGATTATTGAAGATGACGTTAACGCCTCATGTAACACTCTTTTAATTTTAAATATAATTCATATTAATTTGATTATTAAGTTCAGTGATGGAAACTGAGTAAATTTTTTTTCAATTTTATAATAGAAAAATTATAAATTTAATAAAATTTGGAAATAGATAAAAATTGGTTATGTATATATATATCCAACTGTACATCATGGTTTGAGTAATACATAACAGTCAAAAAGAAAACAAAAGTATATCAACAGACATATACTACCTAACCTAATATATACATCAAAAAGATCATATACAGAGCAGTATTTATCTATCATATCCCTTAAGAAAAAATTATAAAGTAGGTCTACAATTTGGAGGAGTATCCTTTGACTTGTCCTCAGCATCATCAGGCATTGCCGTCATCTTCAATAATTACGATCATATCATACAAGAAAAAAAAAAAATAATGGAGTGAGGTGATTTGTTCTAAAATCACTTTCACATGTATGGTAGGAATTAAAATACAATTAATGAAGACAACCTAGGGTTTATTCTAAGTTATACTACCCTTGACTTAGTATGGATTCATACTTCCCATTAGTAAGTAATAGTTCTCAACAGAACCTAAGGAAATGACTTGGAGTACATATACCTCATCAATATCATTACATAGTATAGTCCTCATCATTAATGAGGAACAAATATTAGTCAGGACATCCATTTATAGAGGTATACTCTCAAACCAATCTCGGAATGCTGAGCAGTTGTCGGGGTTATCGAGCTTGGTCAGGTGAATATCCAAGCTCACGAGCACTACCTTGGCCATTGGGACTTTCACCATTCAATGCCTACCCCCAAGACCTCCTCAAATGGGTCTCTGCCTTTCATTCCTTAGCGTATCAAACTAGTAGCTTTCCTAATAGGGTGTCATGCCACTTGCATATCCTTGCTTTACATTACTCACTAATCTATTAATTTCTAAAGGTTTACTTTGGTCTCAAAAATTTGAGTACCAGTATAATTTCTACTAATATCCTTACCTTATATTATAGAGATTTGATTCATACATATCATTCACATAATTCATAATTCAAATTAAAGCACATAATCAATAATTCAATAAAAATAAAGACATACAATTTAAAATAAGACTGATAATTAAGAAATAAATCATAAAATGGTCAAAAAAATTTCATAAAAATAATTTTTAAGCTAAGAAATATAATTAGAATTTTATCATGAATTTTTAGAAAATTTCAATTTTTTTAAAATTTAGTATTTTTAAGAAAAATGTGTCCATAGGTACTTATAGAAAACAATTAGAAGTGCTAAATAAACTTTAAAATTTATGAAATTTTTATAGATGGTCTATTACTGTGTCTAGACCTTACCTAACCGATAAGAACTTAAACTGAAATTTCTATAGTAGTTTTCTAAAAATAAATTCATAAATAGCTCATTAAATAAAATTTTTGTTTAGTTTTATGTTATGAACTATTTCACTTATTTCTTTTACTATTTTTGCTAGATTATTTAAGTTTTACTAAAATTTGGAAGTATGAAAATTTAATTATCTAAAAAAATTATTTAAATTTGGGCAATATCATAGCTTAGTAATTTTATTATAATTGTTTGAATTTGAGCAGTATAACAACTTAATAATTATACAATAGTTGTCTAAATTTGAGCAGCATAACTACTTAATAAGTGTATTTTAATTATCTAAAATTGAGTAGTATAACAACTTAGCAAAATTTTAAATTTAATACTAAACATTATAACATTTATAAAACTTAATAAACTTAAACATTGAAAGTTTTAGGGGAAAACCTTTCCTACCAACATGCAAAGTAATTTAAAATTTAGAACCAACTCCACTCTCCCATTACCTCAAAGAGTTGGTGAAGTTGTTGGTGCAGAGCTCCTAGGAAGATGATTTTTACTAGTTATTGGAAAACTAGTAGAATTTTAAGCATAAAAACAAAGTAAAAGAAAATTTTTCTAGAGAGAGAGAAACTCTCTATGGAGACTTACGACAGTTTTTAGGAGAAGAGGAGTGAGGAGTTTAGTTCAAGTTCATGGCTATTTATAGGAAAAAAATAAGCTTAGGTGTCCATGTAATGAGATCATCCATTATGCAAAAATTCAAGTTTTATTTTTTTTATCTTAGGGACACATATTCATGTAGGTGATGAATCACCTCTTGGTAGAGTAGAAACGTGGGATAGCAGCCATCCCCAAAGATTTCCAGTGTAAATTTTATCTATTATTGGATTAGTCGATACCGATAAAATCGCCTAAATTTGAAAAAATTAACTTTTAATATCAAAATAATTAATTTAAATATAAATATGAACAAATGCATTATTTTTCATCAAAAAAAATTTCTAATTTTTTTTAATTTATTATTATTATTTTCGAATTATATATGTATATTTTGTATATTTTAAGCTTAGAAAATTCATATTAAATCTATTTTAATTCAATAAATGCTCAAATTTTTATAGAAATTCTAAAATTACATATTTTACCTAGAAATGTACTAAAAACATTATTTTCACCATTTCTAAATGTCAAATCAATGCTGAGTTGGTTATTTGACAACTAAAGGTATTTTGGTCACTTTGTACAAGAATTTCGGAAAATTCTTAGAAAATTTCCAAAATTATATTTTAATACATATGACATGATTTTAAACTTAAATTTAAATTTTAATGTCAATTGGATCTTTTTCTCATGTCAACCTTTTAATATTGATAAATAAGGACAAAATCATCATTTTCTAATTTCTCCGGGCTCCGACTTGAAAAAATTATTAAAAATCATGATTAGATAGTTTTCGATATTTTAAGTTTAACCATGGGGATCAAACTTTTTAGATTCCTTCCTGATTTTTCAGAATTAAACATAGAATAAATAGAAGTGTCTACTGCTCTAGGCGCATCTCTGGCAGGGATCCAAGTGTTTGTTGCTGCTCAAGAATTTCAAGTGCAACATGCCTAAGCAGGAGGTGCACTTGGCGAGGCAGTGGTTCGTTGCGTGAGGTTATTTGCTCAGTTTGAGACTTAAGCTCTGTTTACATGCAGGGGACTATGAAATCGAGGGAGAGGGGAAAAGGTGATAGTGCAGAGGGAGAGAGAAAGAAAAAAAAAATTCGGTGCTAACGTATAATTGTGTGGACAAGATCAATCAAAAGGTAAATAAAAATGGTCTACGGTATCGTAGCCTTCATCTTAAAGTATATCTCATATCTTATCTTTTTTTTTTTTTTTGTATAGACCATATGTATTCTCTATTGGAAACAATTCTGCTCGAGCAAGGTAGGGCCATTATGGTATGGGCGGCAAACTCTCCCTTCAAGTATTTAATGCAATTGCATACCCAGAACTTAAACTCGAGACCATTGGTTAAGTTGGAATAATCTTATGTCAGTTGATCCACATACTCAATAGTATCTCATATCTAATCTAATATATCATATTAAGAGACAATCTATTTAATTAAAATTAATAATTAATTGATTTTAAATTTGGTGAGAATTAACATATTAAGAGACAATCTATATATTTAAAACTAATGACTAATTAATTTGAAATTTGGTGAAAATTGATATATTAAGAGAGAATCTATTTAATTAATTAATAATTAATTGATTTCAAATTTGGTGAGAATTGATATATTAAACAACAATCTATTTAATTAAAATAAATGACTAATTGATTTTAAATTTGGTGAGAAATTATACATTAATAGACAATCTATTTAATTAAAATTAATGACGAAATTTGGTGAGAAATTATATATTAATAGACAATTTATTTAATTAATATTATTGACTAATTTATTTTAAATTTGGTGAGAAATTATATATTAATAGACAATCTATTTAATTAAAATTAATGACTAATTGATTTTTAAGTGTGAGAGAGTGAGAATTGATATATTGATATATTAAGAGACAATCTATTTAATTAAAATTAATGATTAATTGATTTTAAATTTGGTTGATATATTAATAGACAATCTATTTAACTAAAATTAAAGACTAATTGATTTTAAATTTGATAAGAATTGATATATTAAGAGACAATATTTTAATTAAAATTAATGACTAATTGATTTTAAATTTGGTGTGAAATTATATATTAATAGATAATCTATTTAATTAAAATTAATGACTAATTGATATTTAAGTGAGAGAGTGAGATATTTAGGTTGTGATTTAATATGGTTAATTACCTTAATTACATATCTCATTTCTTATATTTTTATATCTTTATTTTTAAATTGTAAAAATTACTATCATCATTTATTATTAATTTGATTTGTTTCTGGATAATAATTTGATAATTACTTTAGTTAATTCAAATTATAGTTTGAATACAATCACTTTCTTTTTTAAAAATATATATTTCATAATTATTTTAATTAGTTTTTAAATATGTAATTAAGGTAATTAATAGTATATTAAATGCATTAAAACTAAATTATACTTAAGAAAAAAATAAGAATAGAAGAAAGGAATTGAATGGAAGAAAGTTACTGTAAAAGAAATAGTGTTCAATTTCATAAGAATTTCTCTCCTAAACTATTTTACTTTTTTATTATTATTATTATATATATAGAGAGAGAGAGAGAGAGAGAGAGAAATAGGCCATGCACTAACTATGTAAAGTAGTTTTACACTGTCATCCAATCACAAACTACCATTTACTGTAAGTTTGTTGACTTTTATAATAAATACTTTAAAAGTCATACCAACGGTGAATTTCAATTGGTTGATAGTGTAAAACTTTTTACACTGACAATACATGACCATTAAACTCATATATATATATATATATATATATATACTTGTAAAGTATTAAGTGGACAAAAATTTAGATTATGATTCATTATAAATTCTTATTGAACATTTATTTTTATTGAAAAATCGTGGAATCTTTTGTTTTTTTGGGGCAATATATACTCCATTGTATTTCTCTATTATATTCTTATTAATCTATTTGGTTTATTTTAATTAGGGAAAAGAGACGCATCTTCATTTTTTAAAAATAAAAATCAAATAAAATAAAATAAAAGAGAGATGATGTAATGGGTAGTTTAAAAAATAGTTAAAGAATAAAATAATAAATAATATAGAGAGTATTTAAAAGGTATAGTAGTCCAATAAAAAGTATAGATCAAAAGAAAATATTATCTTTATTATAGTTATAGATAGATTAGGAGAAACAGAGATACAAAGTATCTCTCTTTATTTTTTAAAAAATAAAAATAAAATATAAGAGAGAATGTAATGAATAATTTAAAAATAATTTAAGTGTAAAATAGTAAATAATTTAGAGAATAATTAAAAAATATAATTTATTATTGTTATAAATTATAGATTATAGGTGGAGGCTAGCATGGGAAAAGCCCCCAAGTCTCCCACCGTGGGAGATAAATTTGTGACCGTTAGATTCACTTAAATTTCAATCAATGATTTTCTTTCGCTTTTTTAATTTTTTAATTTCCCCCTTTTCTTTCTCTTTTCCTATTTTACCCTTCGTTTTTTTTTCTTCCTTCTTCTTGTCTCCTTCACCGCCAACCCTATCTCTGGCGAAGTCATCACCATTAACCCCCACATCGCCGTCTCTGTCCCAGAACACTATGCGAACTCTCCACTGCTCTACAATCATCAACATCTTTCTCCTTCTTCTTCTCTAAAACACAACTTTTTCTCTCCCAACAAAAAAAATTGTACGTGGTTTCGTTTCCTCTACCACGTTTAAGTGCAATCAAACAAACATAATAATGTTCAAACTTTGGAGCAGAGCAATATTATTAATTAAATAATATTTATATTAAGTAGCCTTTGAAGAACCAAAGAGAGGCAACTCGCTGAGGTACCCCACAAAAATTACAAATATAATCTGAATGCAAAAGTTTAGCAGACCCATGAATATCAAAGGCCTTGCTAGCCAACTGCTTCTTGACTTCTTCAAAAATTTCTCATTTTTTCTACTACCCTTCTCTTGTTTTGTAGTGTATCATTATCAACTTTGACTCAATCTTGCTTTGAGATTTGAATCAAGGGAGACCGTAGATACGCATTTTGACATTCTCTCTCCATGTTTATACTTTTAGTTCACGTGCTGACACACAGAGGCGAGTTTTTGGGCAAAGAGGGTCAGGAAGAGAAAGAAGAGGGAAGAAGAAAAAGAAAAGGAGAAGAGAAGTGTGCAGCAGAAAAGGAAACGGGAAGGAGAAGATGAGGAGAGAGAAGAAAAAAAGAAAGGGATAAAACGGGAAAAAAGAGAATAAAAAATTTAAAAAAGAAAAAAATTTAACCGTTGATTCAAAATTAGATAAATCTAACGGTCACAAATTTCCCATGGTGGGAGACTTGCGAGCCTTTCCCATGCTAGCCTCCACCATAGATTATATATAAAACTCGCCAAAATTTTAACCAAATATATAATAACTACTATATCAAACCAGTTTAAACCAACTTAATTTTATTAGCAACAATTAATTTAACAAAAAAGGAAGTTTTTAGTCATAATAAACTTACAATACTAAAGCAAAATTTAATCAATTTTTAATCGAGTAAACCATCAATTTGGTCCTCAAAGTATTACTCTCTCTCCTACTTAGTTCCTTAAGTATTGAAAAATAATAAGTAATTCTTAACGTTTTGTTTTATCCGTCCTATTAGTCCTTCAGGTTAGCATCCCAAGAACCGTTTGATTAACAAGAAGAATTAAGGAGACGGATGTAACAAAACGTTAGGGGTTATTTATTATTTTTTAATACTTGATGGACTAAATAAGAAAGAAAGTAATACTTTGAAGACCAAATTGATGGTTTTACTCATTTTTAATCCATCAGTAAATCAAAATTAACCTAAGACAGAAAATCAGTGCGCAACACGGCACAAGACAATTCAACATCTGAACCAGAAACTGACCCCAAATCCAACCAACAGAAGAGAGAAAAATACTGAAGGGTGATAGTTAAAACACGAAATACACTGAAACATAGGGTCAGTGCAGCAAACCAACTGGAGAGATTTTATTGGTAACCCATGCTCGCGTATTATATGGTTTGTGTTAATAGCATGTTCTTTCTGTGCCCCAACTTGTAAGTTATCTAACGCACCGCGTTCACCCTTTCTCCCCGTCGCCGGTTTCCGGCAAAACATGTTTTGACGGCGCATGAATTCCGTCGAATCATGCGGCGCTTCCGTACCCGAGATCCGGTCCTTCTCCGCACTTCCAGGTTACCCCCCTTTTATTTTTCTCTCTCATTCCCACTTTAGAAATTCATCGATTTTTTTTCCTTCTTTTGATTTGGATCCGAATCCGGTTCCTGCTCCTTGAATTGGATCAGAGCATACCCTTTATCTCAAAATTTGATTTTTCTTTCTGGGGTTGGGGTTTTGCCGTTGCATGCAAGTTTGTTCCATTTTTCATTTCTCGTTATGAATTTGCAGATGATTCTGTCTCTGAAGCCGGAAATCAGATAACCAAAATTACTGATTTTCTGGTATTGCAGGAATTTCAAATCTTTGTCGCTGATTCTATTGGTGCCACAGCTCTATTTTTTGTTTTCTCTCTTTTTATCTGAGGTTATGGTTTTCCAGTTGATGTACCAAATGGGTTTAAATCCCGTAAAGGGATGATTATTTGGTATAAGGTGATTACAGATTTTAATTGAAGTTCATAGATTTGATGGAAAAAATACAGAGATAGAGATTGGTGGCATGCATATGTTGGGTTGTACTTTGTGGGTTTGGGCTGTTTGTGAAGGGAGTGTGAAGATTTTTGTTGGGATATGCTGAAGGTTTGTTGACATGACAAAGGGAATACGTTTGGATTGTTCCGTGCAGGAGGATGAAGAGAAAGTGAATAATAGCTTTGTGGAATTGGATACAAAGCAGGGAGTGAATGATGGTTTTCCTAGAATTGGACCAAATGATTCGCTTCTCCCTGGCCTTTTTGATGATGTTGCGCTGAATTGTCTTGCTTGGGTTAGTAGATCTGATTATGCTTCACTAGCATGTATAAATAAACGATACAACTTGCTGATTGGGAGCGGGTATCTTTCCGGGTTGAGGAAGAAGTTGGGGATTGTGGAGCTAGAGCATTTGGTTTATTTGGTTTGTGATCCAAGAGGGTGGGTGGCATTTGACCTCAAGAGGAATAGATGGATAGCATTACCTAGGATACCTTGTGATGAGTGTTTTAATCTTGCAGACAAGGAGTCCTTGGCTGTGGGGGGCGAATTGTTGGTTTTTGGTCGGGAATTGATGGAATTTGCCGTTTGGAAGTACAGCTTGATTTGCCGTGGTTGGGTGAAGTGTCAGGAGATGAACCGACCTCGTTGCTTGTTCGGATCTGGCAGTCTTGGTTCAATTGCTATTGTTGCGGGTGGAAGTGATAAATATGGAAATGTTCTTGAATCGGCGGAGTTGTATGACTCTTCTTCAGGTACATGGGAACTGTTGCCGAACATGCATACACCACGCAGATTGTGCTCTGGTTTTTTTATGGATGGCAAATTCCATGTGATTGGTGGTATGTCAGGTCCTTTGGTTTCATTGACTTGTGGGGAGGAGTATGATCTTAAGACGAGAAATTGGCGGAAAATAGAGGGTATGTATCCATATGTTAATGGGGCTTCTCAGGCACCTCCACTTGTGGCAGTTGTGGATAATCAGTTGTATGCAGTTGAGCATCTTACCAACATGGTGAAGAAATATGACAAGGAACAGAACACCTGGAGTGAATTGGGAAGGCTTCCAGTACGGGCCGATTCTTCTAATGGATGGGGCCTGGCTTTCAAGGCTTGTGGAGAGAAACTTCTGGTTGTGGGTGGACAAAGGGGTCCAGAAGGTGAAGCTATTGTACTGAATTCATGGTGTCCTAGGACGGGGTCAGGAATGGAACCATAGATTGGCAAGTACTTGGTGTGAAGGAGCATGTTGGGGTGTTTGTGTACAATTGTGCTGTTATGGGGTGGTCTGGTGAGATGCTCTTAGATTGACTCAGCAGAAGATTTGCTGGTATCTACAATCTGACTTAGCTTGGAGGGGTGCTTCCGTGTTGATTCATCTCATTTACTAAGTTAATTGTCTCAGGGATAGCTTTCCCTTGATGAGAATTTGGGTTTCTTCTTTTGACATCTTATTTGGATGTGTTTCTCACTTTCATGATCCATAATTTTTATTTGCTTTTGAGATTACGTAGTAGGCTTACACAGATATGTTCTGTTATCTTTTCTTATCCAACTATGTAAACCAATAAATCATAGAGTTTTATTTTTTTAACACTTCAATGCTTATTCTTTGCTTTTGTGTATGGTTTGTTGCTATATCTGTCAAAATTTATGTCCTGTGTGTATGCCTAGTGGAATAGTGTTTTTTTTGGGGGGGGGGGAGAAACAAAGTTTCTACAGGATATCATATGGTTTGTGGACTGTAACTAATGCACTAAGTTGAAAGATGAAGATTGCTTCTCATATTGGGCCAATAATATTAGATAGCTTCCAAAAGAAAAGGAGGTCCCCTCAGTTCTATGATGTCTTTTTACACATTGTCGACAGTTCCAGCTGTACTTCCTTGATTGAGATACTGTTTTCATCTTCCTGTATTTGTTTAGTTATACAACTTGACCTAAAAATGATTCTCCTCATTAATAAGCTGGTTTAAGTGGGAGACTGGGACCATCCTTTATTACGGTGATTGACTAACTAGTTTAAAAATCTTGAGAAGGCTCATTGCAATGGCCACTCTATTTATTAATACTTTAAAGTTTACTCATACTTTACATACTTAATTTCTAGTCACTGGATGATACTTGGGCCGTACTGTAAAAAGCGTACCCCCCATTCCCTCATCCCCAAAATAAAAAAGATTTTACAAATACCTCGTAATTATTGTGGTCACAGTATGTGATTACTGATTAGGTCTGATCTATATTCTCACTCTGGTTTTTGGGTGTACTGAGAATATCTGCTTTAGGCTCAATTTTTTTTCCACCTTGAGCTAACCTTATTATGTTGGCCATTTTGTTGGGAATACATTGGTGTCTGTTTCCAACAAGTGATTTGGATTCCCTTTGTACTAAATGTCGGTGCATCTATTCCCTGTGAGCCAGCATGATATCTCTGCCACTCATGCGAAAGGTTTTTTCCTTTTTTTTTTGGGTTACATGCGAAAGGGAATTGGTCACCAATCTATCAATTTTATAGGACTTAAAATGAAAAAAAAAAAATGTGAAGGAAAATATATCATTGTTACAAGTTTTATTTAACTATTTAAAATAGTAAGTTCTTGTATTTACCTGGTTCTCTAACCTGCTTTATGTCTCTAAAACGGCTTGAAAAAATTGACTCATTTCCTTTTGCTTTTAGACCGATGAAACCGTGACAGCAAAATGTAGAAGGTCACGGAGTTTCATAGAAAACGCCAACGCTTGCCAGATTGTAACGGTTGAAACCTCAAGTTGGCTAACACCTAACGTGAAGAAAATTCATATTAGCATGTTAGGAATAGAATCCTTTTTGCTTGGTGATGGGGTAGGACCACTGCTCCCGTGCACCGACCATTCCTTTTGCTGTTTTTTTCTTTTCCACTTGGAGATTCCCAAAAGAAAAAGTCACATGAGTATCATTAAGTCAACCAATATTTTTCCAGCGGATAAAACCATCATTTCTTCAGTTTAAAAAAAAAAAAAACAACCATTTTGTTTGTTGGAAACTAGGTTTCATTCACCGTTGAACTTTTATAGAAAAAGAAACCTTTTTATTTGGTACAACTTTGTGGCATAGGCCTGTCATATGTGATGCATATACCCAAAACTAATTCTTGTTCCCCATGCTCACAACGCAGGAAATATCAGTACCTGCAGATATTTTAAAGTATAGAAGAAAGAGGAATGAAATGGAGGCAAATTATTCAATCAAAATTGAACTTAAAAGTCTCAGGGTTCTCTCTTAAGAGTCCCAGCAAAAGGACAAACGGAAGCATCAAAGTTCAAAAGCGTAAAAGTACCCCTCTTGCTCACAAAAATGTTTTGACCAAAGCAAGCAACTAAAAAGTCTGCTGGAAATTTTAGAAACTAAATCCCAAAAGAAGCCTCCAATTCTAATCTATGGTCACTGACTCACTGCTTTTGCCATTAGAGGACAATCAACTCAACCGGAGGAGGCACATGTGGTTTGAGAGCATCAACAAACCATATGGTAGACTCGCGCCGCATTTTTCTAATCCTGGCCTTCACATCAGGTGACCTATCCACATAGAATGAAGACAAGGGATCCACAACAATCCTGTTGAGATTAGGAGCCTTAGCAAATATGCTAATCAGCAACTCAATTTGACTGGAATCTCTTCTGTATCCTGACACTTCCAGCTCCCTCAGGCTTGGATACTCATGTTTCAAACTGGCCTTCCACTCCTGCTCCGCTTCCCCAAGATTGGACCTCAGGAACTGCCAAATCACAGATACACACACAATTCAAACTGTGCTTGAGATCAACATAAAATGTGCTGAGATCAGCATACACATACATGCAGCAGCAATAATATGAGCATGTTATAAGTCTTGTGTGTGTGTTTGGGTGAGCATTTGTAAAATTGATTTTGAATGAAATTGATTTTGCAAGATTGATGTTGATTAGAACTGATTTTGAAGTGAAGTGATCTATGTTTTAATGTTTTTATTCTGAAAGTTAGGCTGTGTTTAGAAACCCATTTGCATTAATGCAAACGCGAATTCACACTTTTCAATGCACAAAACCAAGAAGCAATGTTTTGTGTCTTTTACGTTCAATGGAATTTTTTTTACGTTGAACCAAACATGTACTTAGTAGTAAAATATAATATAAAATTTCCAATCAAATGCAAAACCTATCTAAAGTTGCTTCTACTCAAAATCAATTCTTCAATGTGAGACCAAACAAGTGAACATTTACTTAAAATCACATTAGCTAGTATTGTAATGTGATTTTGGACGACTCAATATGAAGCCAAACATGCACTCAAGTTTGGTTAATATAAGCACTTAAGTTGAGAATTGAAAATATTTAGTTAAGCTTATGAAAGTGATGAATGACCTTTTTATAAGTAGTTTTGTTTTTAAGTTTATTTCATGATAAAGCTGATCGAAATAAACTTGTTGATCAAGCGTTAATGACATAAGCTCTGATTGAACAAGCACTTAAGTCATTTATCCAAAACCCAAAATGGATGAAGTTGAAGACATCAGATAATCTAGCTTGCAATAATGATATGGAAGTGAGAGAGATATTTAACCATTCTTTACGTACCTTAATCTTAAGCACACATATTGAAGGGAATGCACTTAGTAAAGAAACAGGACAATCAAGCTCCGCTCCACACACGTGAGGAATTTCCAGTTCCAACTGCTTCACATTACCGAACACAGGCAGGCCTTCAAGAGTTCCCTAAGAGACATGAAAGATATTGACTAAAAGAAAATGGCCACAAATGAAAAGAAAACCAAAATGTAATCTACTTAATCACTACTGACCTGATGATATGCGGACAGTTCCAATTTCAGAACATGAACCTGCGACAGTACTCCATAAAAATCAGCATCGTCCATGTTTGATTGCAGATAACTAGCATACCGTCCTCCAAAGGAGGCTTCCACAAGGCTTGGGAAACTTTCAAAGTTAAACTTTCCATAATCTCCAGAGTACCTAAATGTCATGAGATTTTCAGCATAGATGTCAAGATACAGAATGTTGCACTCAACCAACTCCAAATGCTTCAGCCTCAGTGCTGGACCACAAACTTTCAAGCGACCAAGGAGTTGCGATTCTATGACACATAGTGTTTCAAGCAATGGACAAGATGCTAGAAAACACTGAATGGTCTCACCACTCACGTCCACAGAAGCCAAACGCAGGACACACAGTGACTTCATTTCAAAACTCTTTGGTGACAGGACATTACGAATGGTGTCACTTACTTCAAAGAATGGTTCTGTGAAGTTATATGAAAAATCCAGGTCCAACGTTCGAACATTCTTCTCAGCAGCAAACTTAACCCATTCAGCTACCTTCCAAGGGTTACCCAAATCCATGCAAATTCTGAGTCCTTGCATGGAGGGGCTTTTCAGTGTTTTCATCACATGTTCCAAATGGGTCATGAACCTCTCCCACTCACAAACAAAAACCATGCACTTAGTCAAAAGTCCAACATGTTCTCGACGTAACAGATAAGTCCTAAGTGAATGATCAAAGTCCAAGACCCCAGAGAAATAGGTCCATTGATATCTCCATGCAGTTGACAGCACGCTGGTCCTAGCAGCTTCTTTCACTGTCAAACGAGATAAAATATTCCCAATGATCTCATTCGGCATAGTGTTTATGATGTCCCTCTTCTCAAATCTGTTCCTTGTGATGTTTCTTGATCCTTGTTTTGCGATTATCTTCCCCTGCGTCATTTTCTCCCTGACAACACCCTTGTCTGTATTCAGTTGAAAAAATTTTGTGAACCTGAACCAACTCAATTAATTTGTCCAAAACATTTTTGCATGAAACTCCACCTGTATGTAGCCTTAAGTTAAAGTCAAAGAGCACTTACAAGAAACCTACCAATAATCAACCAATATGAGATTTCTAAAATCAAACTGTAGTGGCACCTGTGTGTGTAATAAATAATACAAGTGAAGCTAAAGGTTCCTAATGAACCATTAAGTCTACTCCCATCTATAATTATAAAACATCTCTTAATGAGCTTTTTGCATTTAAAATGTCATGCTTTACTTGTACATAATATTTAAATGTGTACATTTTGTTTAAACATGTTAAGTCAATCTTAACTTGGTCATTATTCAAGCCATAACCAAGTCAGGGGTTCAAAAAGATTGTCCTAGTTAACATATCAGGTTGAGTTCAACCAAATTAAATAAACCTAGTTCATAAGCACCCTAAACCAAAACAAATATAAAAGAGTAAATTACACTAACATCTCATAAGATTTCATCAAATTCTTCCTGATAATTCTCTATTTTTTATCCCTATACTTACCTCCTTAATTATTTGAAATATATTATACTAAAACCTCCTAAACATTACACTAATACCTCCTATTACCTAAGAAACATGTTAGGCCATGTAATCACCTTAATTGTTTTTTATTTGTTGCTAGCACTCCTTTTAGAAAAAGATAATGAAATAGGGTGGGATCTAAGCTATTAATAGCCCTACATAGTACACCTTTCGTGTACTTTGAGTTTGATAGACACATGGATAGAGCTAGCAAAATTAGCTCGATCCAGTGGGCTAGTTAGATGGCCCGACAGGTTAGGCTAGGCTCAGCCATTAAAAGTTTGACCTAAAAAAAAACTAGGTCAAATTGGCTTGGCCTGATGGAACTAATGGGGCTGGACTAGGCTCATAAAAATAAGCCCGAAAAGTATCGGGCCTATTTGGCCTGGATATATATTTTTTCTTTGTAAAATATATATAAATTTGAGAAAAAAAATCATGGGTCAATTTTGCCCATCCTGATAGGCCTGCCTAGCAAAAAAAAAACACAACTAATAATGAATTTGGGCTAGCCTTGTCTGGCCCGCTTTTCATGCTTTAGCCTATCAAACTGGGTCGAGTGGCATGTTTTGCCAACTGCACACGTGGATACCCATAAGTATCTACAAATGTCTATTAATTGATTAAGAAATAAAAATGCAAAGAAAATAAAAAAGGAAAAAATTTTGTTAATAAATGATGGATTAGATTGAAATTTCATTTAAACAATTAAGAGTGTTTAGATAAGTTTACAGATCAAATATCTATAGGAATGAGAAATATAATATCAAATACTTTCTATTTAATAAAAATGTATAAAGGTGACAAATAGGATATCCTACCCTACTATTGACTAGTAAAAAATGGCGTGGGGTGAGTTATCCTATATTGGTAAAGTGGATTAAAAACCTTAACTCACCTTATTTAGTAGTGGATTAGCAGGTTGGCTAGCAAAACAAGTAAAATAAAATAAGTGAATTGATTTGGTGAGTTGGCACGTCAACCCACTAAAAAGTAATAATAATAACGAAAAATTAATAAAAAATGAGACATTAAAACATTTTTAATAAAATTCAGACATAATAAAAAATCATAAAATACTACATCACTAACAATTAAAAGTAGATTATCACCAATTAAGCAGTAGTGTATTATCCACATAAGTTAAAATAAATAAATAATAGCCCAAATACTAGTTTTAATGTGTTAAATCACTTTCGCAAAGCCAAAATAAATAAAAAAATTAACAAATCAATCTTGATCATCTTCCAAATTAAAAGGAAAAAAAAAAAAAAAAGATGTGTTGACTCAACCTTACTCACTTGCTTTATTTTCTAATGAGTTAAACAAGTATGGTACAAAACAAGTTGACAGGTTAAATGCCCTAACTTGCTCCATCAAAAGAAATGGGTTAAATAGATTGACCTAACAAGTCCAATCCATTTTGCCACTTCTAAAAAGGTGTAAAACAAATGACCTTGTATGCAAAAACTTACTCCATCTTAACTCATGCTTAATTTTATCAAGTTTGCAACTACAATGTTTAATATTCACTTCTAAATTATTGTTTCTTTTGATTTAAAATTTATATTTTAAGATGATTTATTACTAGGTTTATATTGAGAAATGCTAGCAACACACTTCCTAACACACTCTTTATTATTGGTTGAAATTTATCGAAAATCAAAAATTTTGGTAGGTCTCACTTCCCATTTAACAAGTGTCTCTCCTAATTGTGTAGTTTTCAATAAATTTTAACCAATAATAGAGTGTGTGTTAGAAAAAGTGTGTTAGAGAGTGTGGTGCTAGCACTCCTCTTTTATATTTTGTTTTATTGTCGTGTTGTGTCTTATAGTTTTAAATTTTTTTTAATCCCCATATTTATATGATATTGGATTTATATCTTATACTATATTTTTTATGGATGACAAAGTAAACCAATATGCCTTAACCTACTGTGAAAAAAGGGGTGAAGTGGGTTAACCTACAAATGAAAGTGTGTCAAAAACCACCCTATTTTAAAGGTGGGTTGGGGGTTAGCCCAACAAAAAACAAAACAAAATAAAATAAATAAAAATGAGTTATAAAATGCAGATTGGAGGTTAACCTACCAAAAAAGTGAAAAAAACAAAAAAAAAAGAGTCAATTCATCCAATATCACAAAAAACATTAAAAAGTAGTAAGATATGAATCAAATCCTAATAAATTACAAGTAACAATTAACATTAGGTTTTCAAAAAAAAAAAAAAAACTAACATGGTTGGTCAACCTGACCTTGACCCACCATGTTGGTAGGTTAGGTGGACTGAGTTGAGTGAGTTGGTGGACTCAACCCACCCTGCCATTTTTGGCAGGTTAATCGAGTTAGACAAGTGGTATATGAATTCCATTGCAAAACTTTTTAAGTTTTGTAGTATAAAGTGATATTAGAATAAGGTTGTCTTTTTCCTTCTCTCCTTTCTCTCAACTAATTTAATTAAAGAAAAATCTATGATAAGTGTTTATAAAAACAAAGAACAAAAGCAAGGAATGCACGAAATAGTATAAAACTTACATGCGAAGAGTTCTTGATACAGATCGTAGAGAAATCAAGAAATTGCCTGTTGATTGAAGTTCTTTGTCTCAATAAAAAATGTTAGAGAAAACTCAAATATAGGAGAATGAAGAACCTCTTTCTTTATATAACAGAGTATATTGATAAAAAGAAAGTGACAGATTCAATAATCTATTTTTGACCTGTAATATTAATTATTTCTCAATAAATATATAATTTTAAAAATTGATTATTGTATTGTAAATTTGCAACTATTTCTCTTTGAAAGGAAAGAGAATGTGAAAAGAACATTTAACTGCAATTTTGATTAAAAATAACATTATTTTGCATAGGGATTTAAATAAATGCAACATTCCAAATTGATGTTTAATGTAATATTTTTTTATATATAATATTTTTTTTTTTTTGCTGTTGGTATTTTTCTTCGAGAACAATCTTGTTTAAGGCATTGTTGGACACTAAATGTGAACACTTTTTCTAGCAAAAATTTGAACTTTGATTTGCCATGTTGTGGAGGACTAAATCATTTTGCTAGACCCAATTTTTGTTGGTACATGTAATATATTATTAAGAAATGGTAGGATAATTATAATTTTTAAAAATCAAACATTAAATTTTATGATATTAATATTTGTAAATTTAACTAGTATTTTAATCAATGCATTGCACAAAATAAATGCTTATTTTATATAACATAAATTTATAATAAATAAATACTTCTAAATATACAATATAAATATTATTATAATTAAAATTCATAATAAATAAATATTTTTGAACATATAGATTATATTTTAAATTTATAATATATAATTCATATTGTGATACAATGTCATTCTAATTATAGATAATTTATTTTAAAAAATATTAAAATTTAATTCAGAACTAATGATATTGAAAATGATAGATTAAAAGATATGAAAGGTTAAAAAAAATCACTAAAATACTTTCGTTGAAAAATGACAGCTAAAAACACTCTCATACAAGATAACTATTTTAATTTATATATAAAGAGGATTTGTTTTCATGCTTATAGCCTTTATATTTATTACAAGCACAAATACAAAAGCATGGCATCTTTTATACATGAAAGAAGAGTGTTCTTTCTTAAAATTGTGACTAAAATAGAAAAAAAGTATGTTCAACAATAAGAATATTGATTTGTAACACTTATGTCCATTGGTATGTACTATATAAGTATCACTTTAAATCTTAATTAAGATTATAAGGGCATTTGAAATAGTATATAAAGAACTTAATTGAGTTTATGAAAAAAGTTTTTGACTCTTACAAACTCTTTTTAAACTTATACATACATACATACATACATATAAGTATCTTGGTGTAACTTATTATTTTTAACTTATTTCAATAACTCTCACCATCAAATTTATTGCATAAGCTCTCGTGTGATAATAGCCTACTACTAAATAAGGGCTTAGTTATATTATTTACTCAAACTCTCGTTATGTTTGTATTGATGGAGAAGGATAAATTGAATGGAATAAAATGAAATAATACTAGGTTTTATTATTTACATTGCTTAAAACAGGATAAAATGAAATGGAATGGGATAGAATGCATTTTATCTCATTCCATTCCATTCTATACCCCTCCCCCTCTTCCAATTTAGGGGTATCAGAAGAAATTATAATTTTCCATTTTTCAACTCCATTATAAAAATACTTAGAAAATAGATTGGTAATTTTATTACATTTCATCTTACACTCCATTTCATTTCATTTTATGTCATTTCACTTATCTTTAGATATCTAAACATAACCTTTGATTACTCTAAACTTTTTCTTATATAATGAGTCAAACGTTATATTTAATAGGAAAAAGAAAAAGGGAATGTTAAACCCTTAAGGAATGTCTATTCTATCAAGCATTAACTTAATTGCCATATACACATATTTTTTAAAATAAAATAATGACAAAATACTTTCTATATTTTCTAAGTGTTACTATAATTTGGGGAGAAAATATGTGTCGGTAAAGTAATAAATGCATTGTAAAAGTAGAGTGTAATGACAAATCCACGAAGTAAGTGTGTTTAAAATTGATACTACTACCTCTTAAAAGAAAACCTTACTACTTTATATGATATTACTTTATGAAAATAGTTTTCATTTTCAAATTTTCAAGATTTAGAAAATATTTGTTGTTTATTTTTATATTTTCATTTCCTGATTTCATTTTTTTAATTTTCATTCCCAGACATTCTACTATTTCTTTCCACCAGCAAACCCTAAAACTTGAAAGCATCCATCTGAAGGTAGAAGGGCATGAGTTTTTGTTGAAAAGCAATTCAAATTTTCAATTTCAAATTTATAAGATATTGTTTAGATTTAAAAAGATGATATTTTTATTTAAGGAATTTGTTTTTTCTTTTAATATTAGGATGCAAGTTATATAAATAGGGGTTCTCGAGAGGAAAAGAATCACTTGGCTTGGAGAAGGGGTCACCACCTTAAGTGAGAGGGGATTATGTGAAAGGGAGGTTTTGTCAAAGTTTGTCCAAAAAACGTGTAATGGGATGTAATCATTTGAATGAATGAATAAATATTGAAATGTTTTTGTGGATATAAGTAAGGGTGTTCACAAATCGATCCAATCAATAAAACTGAAAAACTGATCCAAAAATTGAAAATTGAATAAACTGAAAACCAAACAAACTGTAAAAACTGCAAATTTTTATTAGATTGGATCAGATTTCAAATTTGATTTTGAAAACTAATCCAATCCAATCCAAACCAAAATTATACATAAGTATATATTTTTATTTATAAATTTATGATATCACTCATTTATCATGCAACTTATACTTATTTATGAAAAATATATTTAGTTAAAGATATTTTTTAATAAAAATACATAAATGTAACTATTAAGTTATGTAAATTTATTTTTAATAGTCTATATTTGAATAGTTATACTACTATTAACTATGTAATGACTTATAAATGAGACTTTTGATATTTTTAATTTTTTTTATTATATTTATTACATATCTTACTATTTATTAAATACTTTATCTAAAAAAAATGAAACTAAAACTGAAAACCAATCCAATCCAAACCGCTTTAGATTGGATTGGATCGAATTTAAATCTTAAACCAAACCGATTGGATGGTAAATTAAGAAAACTGAAGTGATTGATTGGATGGTTTTTTCCTTCAAAACTGATCTAATTCAATCCACGAGCACTCCTAAATGTAGGCAAAAAGTGCCGAACCACGTAAAATAAATTGGTATCTTTCCATTGTTTCTATTTTGTGGTGTTGTTTGTGTGTTTCCCCAATAATGGTATCAAAGTTGATGGTTATGCAACCTGGTGACCTGTTAGAGGAGGAATGCAAATTCTTGTGTCAAAAGTCTTCTGGTAACGGGGGAAGTCAAGTGATGCGTCTTGATAGCCAATGGCAGTGTAAGTACAAGAAGTGTTACCATCTAATACTCGTAGAGCAGAGGTGAGGAACATACCAAAGATTGGAGATGATTGTGACAGACATACGATTGGAAATTTTAATTGAAGGAGGGAGGAATTGTTAGGAAACAATTCACATTTCCAATTTTAAATCTCTAAGATATTGTTTAGATTTAAAAAGATGTTATTTTTATTTTAGGAATTTGTTTTCTCTTTTAATATTAGGATGCAAGTTGTATAAATAAGGGTTCTTGAGAGAAGAAGAACCACTTGGCTTAGAGAGGG
The DNA here is from genome assembly GCA_004329165.1 of Spatholobus suberectus. Classification (NCBI taxonomy): domain Eukaryota; kingdom Viridiplantae; phylum Streptophyta; class Magnoliopsida; order Fabales; family Fabaceae; genus Spatholobus; species Spatholobus suberectus. Next base: position 77,511,926 of record CM014731.1, on the reverse strand, counting down.
GGTCATCACCTTAAGTGAAAAGGAATTATGTGAAGGAAGGGTTTTGTCAAAGTTTGTCTAGAAAACTTGTAATGGAATGTAATCATTTGAGTGAATGAATAAATATTAAGATGTTTTCGTATATGTAGGTAAGAGGTGTCGAACCACATTAAAAAAATGTGTGTTTCTTTCGTTGTGGTTTTGTGCGTGAAGGGTTTATTTCCCCAATAGTTTTAACATAAGGCCTTCGTTGTCATCCACCTTTCCGCCAAGGTTGTTTAGTTGCTAATGATTGAGGAGGGTGGAGAGGACAACGTCATAGCACTTATCCAAGTTGGGAAGGGAAGTTTGAACACAGCCAACAATGGAGGTTTCACACTATTTAAAAAGATAAAGGGATTCCTTTTTATAATGATCCATGGTGCAAATTTTGCATAGAATTGCGATCTTTAAGGCATGAAAGATGTGAATGTTATGAAAATGTTCAAAGAAAACACAAAAAATGACTCTTCCTCCCTTCCCCCCAATTTTTGACTTAGTTTTTAAAATATTTCCAAAGAACAAGTAAACATATTTTCACTACCATTTTCTATTTTTTTGTGGAATTGAAAACATAAAATGACCAAAGTAAATAGGTTCTTAACCTTTTAATTTAGAGAAAAGTCTAACATAAGTTTTATAAAAAAAAAAGTACAAAACTAAGGGATGCATAAAAAAATACAAAACAGAATTTTTTTTTTGTAACCATGTTATTAGTGCAAAGTATTTATCAGCTTTGTTAGTGACTCAGTTCTATTGAAAAACCTATTTGGTCACCTTTAGTGGGGTTTTCCTTTCCAAATACAAAACAAATTGACAAGAGTTTTTGTTACAAAAGAGAAGTCAATTGTCGATTGAAGTTTTTGTCTTGACAATAAATGTTAGAGAAAAACCAAATATACGAAAATGCGCCAACCCTCTTTCTTTATGTAGCTAAACAGATTGATAATAAGAAAATGATAAATTCAATAATCTATATTTAAAATGTAGCATTAGCTATTTTTCAATAAATATATAATTTTTAAAATTGATTTTTTTATTGCAAATCGACAACTCATTTCTCATTTATACAAAATAGAATACATTTAATTAAAAGGAAAAATTAACGACAGTTTTGATAAAAAAAAAATAGAATTATTTTGTATAGGAATTTTAAATAAATGCAATATACCAAATTGGATTTTAATGTAACGCTTTTCATATACTATGCTATTGAGAAAAAGGTAGGGTAACTATAATTTTAATTTAAAAAATACAAATGTTAAATGTTATGATATTAATGTTTGTAAAATTTATTTTAACGTTTGCAGCTTTAGCTATTTTTTTACACGTACAAATACAATAACATGACAACATTTATATATAAAAGACGTAAATTTTCTTCCTTAAAAAATGGTAACTTAAATTAAAGAAAATATATGCAACAATAAGAATGACATGTGCCTTAAATTCCCCTAACACCACTTTTTTCTGTTTGGTGGGCAACTCTTTTCATAGAGATTTTCTGACACTTAGGGACTAGTTGAGTAGCTATAACTAAGGGTAAAAATAGGCTAAGCTGTCGACATAAGCTTATGGACTAGCTTACATTAGGCCTAGGCCAAACTAGGCTTTTTTACTAAATAAATCAAGCCTAAGATTTTATAAAAGCCTATTTAGTTAAAAAGGCCAGACTTTAGGTCATTTAAAAAGCCATTCAAGTATAATAGGCTGACCTATTTAAGTAAATATAACTAATAATTTTTGTTAGTATTATTATTATTATATAAAATTTGTTATAATGTATTTTTACTTTTTTTAAATATTAAGTATATTGACATACATAAAGAGTCAAACCTATAAGCTTATTAAAAGATAAATTTATCCCTTGTTTAGAGGCCATATTACAAAAATAGACTTTTAAATAAGTTATCATGATTGTCAGATTAGACATTAAAAATGAACTTATATCATATAAAAATGTTAGACTTGAATCTTATAAAACTTTTTTTTTTGCCTATTTCTACCTTTGTCTCATGCTTTAAGTATCAACAATTTTAACAATTATAAATTTTAATACTTATAAATTATAATTTGTTTTACATAGAGTTTTTTCCTATTGGCTTATGAGCTTGTTAACCCATGTAGAAAGAAGTTAGATCTATATAAAAACTTTAACATGAAATAGGCTTTTTAGACTTTTAAATAAGCCAGACCAGACGTAAAAAATAAAGCCTATGATAGGTAATAGGTTAAGCTCAGGCCATGAATTTTATAAACAAGCTAAGCCTTAATTAGCATAGCCTATGTCCACCCTTAGCTATAACTAGGTGGAATTACTTGCTTGTGGTTAGGGGTGAAAATAGGCCAGGCCACCTGTCAGGGGCCTATAGCTTGACCTACATAAGGCCTAGCTCGGCCTAGCTTGTTTATTAAAAAGACTAGGCTTAGGCTTTGTAAAAATCCTATTAAGCCTAACAGGTCAACCTATTTAGATACATATATAATAAAATATTAGTATATTATATTATATATATACATAATTATATATAATACATATATTGCATATAATAATATAAAAAGAATATGTAATTTCTAACAAGCTTTTTTAGACTAATAGACCTACTTAGGCCAATAGGCTTATCAGCCTTTTTATAGGCCTTATAAGAAAATAGGCTTTTAAGTAGGTTTACAGGTCAGGCCCAAACCTTCAAAAAAAGCCTATAATAGGTAAATAAGTCCATACTCAGTTTTTATATTTTTAATGAAGGACAGGCTCAAGCCTACCAAAGCCTAGCCTATTTCCACTCCTACTTGTAGTTTAGACTTATGCAATAATCCTCTAGGTGAGCTTTTGTTGCCAACCTCAATATGTCATTAATGCTATGCCCAATAGTATTAAAGATGTCTTTTCGTTCTACCATTTTTATGCATAAAAAAATTATAAATCTTAATTAAGACTATAGTGACGTTTGGAAAGTTATGAGAAGTTTTTGAGCATTAAGAAAGCTTGTGAGTAATGTGATCTCTTTTTAATTTATTTCAATAATCTTCTTGGTGTAAGTTATAAAAAAAAAATTCTTTTAACTTATTTTAAGAAGTTTCACAAACAAATTTTAGGTACAAGCTCTCTTGTTTTAATAGTCCATTAAATAAGTATTTATTTAATTTGTTTACTTAAACATACCCTATGTTTGTATTGATGGAAAATGATATATTTTTTAAAATAATTTTCACTGTCAAATTTTCAAGATTAAAAAAGTATGTTTGTTGTTTATGTTTCTATTTTCATTTTTTATTTTCATTCTCATGTATTTTGCTAATGATACTTGACAATAATTTAGCCTTCAGCCCCCCAACTCCTTCCCCAAAATTTGAAGGCGTCCATCTTGAAGTTATATTTTTCTATAACAAAGGTTGTTGTTTACCTCTAATTATTAAAATTAATACACAATTATAGATCTATAACCTTAATTGTTTTTACATAATTTCATAACTTGGACAAATGACCTTTTTGCACAGCCAATAAAACAGTATTTGATGATCAAAATAATAGAAATACATATGTCCAAAAATTATAAAAGAGATAAGAGCAATTAGACCTCACAACATAAAAAATTAAGATTTGATTAATCTTAGACTAGAAAATATCTTTAGTTTTCATGGGAATCATGAAAATACAAAAAAAAATAAAAGAAAGAGATGAAAGCTCTGACCTAGTCATCACAATAGAAGTACAAAAGTGATAAATAATTAAGGCCTAGAATACAAAATAAAATTAACTGTACACTCTATAATTTCTGCTTCCTTTTTGAAATATTGTTACGTATTTAATTACTTTTATTCTCTTCATCTTAACTAAAACAAATATATATAGACCGACACATAGTGTTTGTCTTTTCATTAGCAATGATAAAAAAATAATAATCTTATATAACAACAAATGTGCCATACATATATGTGTGTAAGTTATTGTTAAAAATGAGAAATTTAAATTTGGACCATACATAGATGGTCAAGATTATAAGTTAGTTGGTGATTATATGACTCTGTAAAAAAGTCTTACGCGTTTTTCTTTTAATCTTGAATATTCAAATATAATATAATAATCTATATTTATAATTCTCTTTTCTCACAATAACCAAGTGTTCTCGCAAAGTAGAGGTGTCAAAATGGGCAGCCCGCCCTAACCCAACGAGCCATAGGGTGAAAACGGGGATAGGCCAACCCAACGAGCCAAGGGGTGGAAGCAAGCCATTCAGTTTTCTTATGGGTTGCACTTTCGTTTGTCTAGCTTGGCCTGTTGGGTTGAGTTAAATTGTCTCATTTTGTTTTTTTTTTCCTGATTTTATTTAAATTTTACAAGAAAAATAAAAAATAATACTGAGCCAAAAAGGTTCGCTGGTTTTCGAGTTTGGATTTCATAGGTCCCGCCTGACTCATCTGATTCGTTGAGCTAGCTAAATTGGTTCGATTCCTTTTTGACCTCAAATTTAAGAGCCCAACTTGGCCTGGCTCATTAGGCTGGACCAAATTTGACAGTTTTATTCACAAGTGTTGTTCCATTTATATATATATATATGTGTGTGTGTGTGTGTGTGTGTGTTTGAATAATAATAATTTTACATATTTCTATTATTTAATGTTAAGAGTAGCAAGTAAGTGAATGACAATTTGAGTAATATATAAAGTGTCAAAGATGTCAAATTCACTTGTGTAATTAGCTCGAGACCCATTAACAAAGATCTTCCAATATTTTATCCCTCTCATAATCCCTAACATTTAAAAAAATACAATTCTCTACAGAGAATTAGAATTATGTAACTTATATAGTCAACAATTGTTTACACTATTCACCTCATATTCTTACTTTGTTTTCCAACAACAAAATATCTATCAATTACTAGATTAATAAACATACAATATTTCAAGAAAGAATGATAAAAAATAATTAAATTATAGATAACCTACATCATCTAGTTTAACTTTCTTAACAAGTCAAATATAATTTACTTAAAAAAATAAACTGAACTTTTCTCACAAATCAAACTTAAATACCAACGATTAATTAATATAAGTAGTATATACTTGATGGTATTTAAACAAAGTTTTCGATAGATGCCATTTATCATTTATGTATAAAAAATCTTTGTTAATAGAATTAATTACATTATAATATAGATTGATTTTAGTTTAAATAGAATTATTTTCTATAGAATATACCTATAGTCCTAACCAAAAGAAACAACTGACTTAATTCGTTTTCTTTTAGGTAAATTTTTTGGAGATAGTTTTGTTCAAGGTACGGTTAGACATCAAAATATAGGCACCTCTTTAAATAGAGATTCAAACCTTAATTCATCATATTATAAAGAACTAACTCTTTTCACTATACCCAACCTCCATTGGTGACTTGTTTTATATTGCCGCTTCGTTTGATTTGTTTAAAAGTATGGTACTGGACAACACAAAAATAATTGTTCTATGTTTGATTTATAAAAAGATCATGAGACAACACAACTCATGATGGACAAGACAAAAACTCAATCTTTTGTTACTCAACAAGTCATGAGACAACCTTTTTGTCCTAAGTTCAAAATACTCATAAGACAAAAATACTCCACCATTGTCATCACTACCACCACCACTGTTGCTAGTGCTGCCACCATAGCCATTAACATTGCTACCACCATCATTGTTGCTACCTTCACCACCACCACTATTATTACTGCCATTACCACTGTTTCCACTGCTACCACCATCATCGCCTCCATCACCATTGTTGTTGTCGCCACCACCATCACCATCGCTACAACTACCACCACCACTATTGTCTCCCCCTCCCTCAACCCCCCCACTGCTATCACAGTTGTCACTCTCACCGCTACCACTGTCATTGTATTAAAATAATTAATATGAATTGCGTTAAAATAATTAATATTAAAAAAGTATTATAGTAAATTTGACATTATTTTGCTTGTGTTGTTTATTATTTACCAAACAATGTATAGAATAAAATATTATCTTATAATTTAAGTGTTTGTTTTGTGCTATTTACCTTATGTTGTACTTTTAGTACATATCAAATGCACTCATATATTATACGAGTATTAGGGCGGTCTGGGCAGACCTTATTCGTGGGTTGATAGTTGATGGGGCTTTGAGGATTCACAGTGGGCCAATGTACCGGCCCAATAGACATGTGCTGTGAACACGCAGGTAGTTCAGTTGCAATTCAAGAACGAGAAGTTATCACAGCAAAGACAGTGCAGTGTAGTGAGCAATGGCGGAACCTCTCCCAAGCACTGAACTCTGTCCCTCCAAAACCCTAGGCCCAACCAACGATCACGATTCCACTTTGGAACGGCATCAAACTGCTCCACAAGACGCCCAACTCCATCCAGAAAACGACGACGTCGTTCCGACCGGGAAACGGAAGAGGGACGACGACGCCGACGAGCGTTCGCGCCATCCCCTGTGGAAGACCAGCCTCTGCTCCTACTTCCGGAGCCACAATGGCTCCTGCAACCACGGCGGCGCGTGCCGCTACGCGCACGGCGAGGAGGAGCTCCGCCCTCGCCCCGACAACACGTGGGACCCGACCTCCGAGCGCGCGAAGAAGGCCTTGAAATCCGAGACGGGCGAAAGGTGCGCCGTCTCGGAGGGCGTGATGATGACGGAGGCCGTCGTCGACGGCGAGGCCGACGCCGGCGACGACGACGGTTGTGGCTCCAATCACGCGCTTAGCAAATGCTTGGTGCATTTGCCGCGGAAATGGAGCTCCGAGCATTTGAGGAAGTTTCTCAACCAAGAGGCAAGCCTGTTTGGTTATTTTATTTTCGAGTTTCTGATTTTCATTTCACGTATCATTTTCAATTTGATCCTGATTTGTTTCCCTTTTCCAGGGTGTACCTTTTAAGCATGCTAAGAAAAAGAAAGGTATGATGATTGGTTTTGTTACTTTTGAGGATGAAGAACAAATGAAGAGTTCAGCGAAGGTAGTTTTCTTATGACTTATGATCCATTTACTTTGTTGTTTCATTGAAAATTGGCAATTGATGGTATAGACTTATCAATTTAATAGGATTTAGATGGAAAATCAATTGGCAACAAAAGTTTAAAGGTTGCTGATGTCATTCCTCGGTCATTTGAAAAGAAAAGCAACGTCAATGTTGCATCCCGTCAAGAATTAGATGAGGAGAATACAGGGGTTGATGTTCCTTCAAGTGGGACTTTTGATGCTGAAACAAATAATGATAACTTGGCAAAGACAAGAAGCGTGCGTGATGTAGTGACTCCTCTAGCTCATATGGCCTATGCTGATCAGTTGGAGCAGAAAAAAAACTCTCTCATGCAGATTCTCAAAAAACTTGTTAGTTTTGTCTATTATACATGATTTTTATTTTTATAAAGAATCAACAAACTGAACTATTATTTTTTTTTTCCTGACAGACTAGAAATGCTCGTAAAGCTTGTCCCAATGGCATTCCTCTTCCTGAGTGGATTCTCAAGTCAAGGGAAATAGGTAGTGTTTTATTTTATATCTTCAAAGTTCCTTCAAATCTTTAAGAACAGTTTTAATTTAGAATTTAAGATTTTAACACTGGATGAAGGTGTTATTTTGGAAATATCTGATACAGATATTGTCTTCATAATTTAGTACACCCCCTATGTTGTCTTCTTGGTTTCTGGTTTACTTGAAAATATGTAGTAAGAATTTTAATGGCTTACGTAGTACTTTCGCCATTTCTTTCTCACACTTCTCTGCAGGTGGTCTTCCGTGCGAACTAGAGGGTATTGTTGCATCTCCAATTGTAAATGGATACCGTAACAAGTGTGAATTTTCGGTTGGATATTCTCTTGAAGGCAAAGTGACAGTAGGCTTCATGCTTGGAAACTTCAGGTAATTTGTATATTCTCTGTTTCTAGAGTGCATTGCTTGTAAGTTGTTTGTTGTATACTAAAATATTTTAGCAGGGAAGGTGTAACAGCAGTTGAGGAACCAGTGGACTGCCCAAATGTTTCAATTATTGCTTGCAAATATGCCGCAATCTTTCAGGAATTTCTGCAGCAGAGTGATTTACCAGTTTGGAACAGATTTAAAAATTCTGGATTTTGGCGTCAATTTACGGTATAATTTTGGTGGATTAGGTGTTGAAATTTTAGGGCCATATTTGAATATGATTCCCGATTTTATTTTTTTTTCATTTTATTATATATTTCTTTTTACCCTTTTTGAAGCAATTTTTATCATATTTCTCTTGTAAGGTCCGAGAAGGGAGAACAAATGGGAATGTTGTTGATGCTGAGACTTTTGGTGGTATTGCAGAGGTCATGCTTATTGTGCAGGTAAATCTTGGTAAATGTGCCAGTTAGAAAATAGAGTTGGTAATGGCCTTTGGGGTTGGCGGGGGATGGGTGATGGTTTTTTGTCCGTAATCTTTAAGGCTCGATGTGATTGTGAACATTTAGATGGAATAGACCGACAAGCCAAATTAATCTGTACTGGAATTGTTATGTTAACATTGTAAACTTGTGGTATGATTCATATAGGGAGACAAGACCCCTGATTACTTGAAGCTGATGATTTGTATACCTCCTTTCTTTTTAAATGTTGTTCATAACTCTGCCTTTGGTCTTGATTTTAGGTTTCTACTGCAAGCTTTGATGATGCACAAGTAGCTGCTGAATTTAAGAGGCTCGCTCAGGCATTTGTTGCCAGATCTACTTCGCATTGTCCAACATTACCCCTTACAGCTCTGGTTGTTCAGGTAGGAGCCCTTCTAATCCAAGTTTCTTTTGTAAGGCATTGTATGTTTATTAGTTTTTATACATGTGCATATGTATATGTAATATAAATTGGAAGGATAATGATGTTTCTGTCCCAATGTTTGCTAGATAGTTGATATGTTATTATCCCTCTCTCTCTCCCAGCATCAGTAGGTTAGGTTCCTTTTAAAAAATCCGTAACATTACCATCTATATCAAATATCTGCCTTTTGCTTATCGTGTCAAACTATCAATTTTCATGTGCATGTTGAACAGCTATGTTGGATGGATTAATGATCTAAAACGACTAGTTAAAGTATTAGAGTCTTATAAATTGACTATTATAAATATTGTATTATTGCCTTTGATCACTATGGATTAATATGTTTCTCATTTCCGCAACATAACTATGATCCACGTATCATAATTAAAACCACTGTTTGTACTGCTACATTATTGTTTCTGATACGTGGGCAATTCGAATCTAGAAAAGTAGTTTTAAGATTTTGTAATTATTTCCATGGAATCATAGTGTCTCCGTGAATTTCTAATGTACCTTTCACTGGTTCCACTACAAGTTCGTGTAGCTCTGTAGTGATGGATATCTGATGCTTTGCCTTCAATTTTAATGGCGTGCTATGATGTAATTTAATTTTCTAAACAACTTCTGATGTGATAGTTGGTTTTACATGTAGGATCACCAAGGAATATCCAATGTGGCACCAGCTGATGCACCACTGCATTTACTTCCCATTCCTAAAGCAGTTGGCGATCCTGACATGGATGAAAAAGATAATGCCATGGATACAAGAATCCATGATTATATCAACAATCTCCAGTTCTCTATATCTCCAACAGCATTTTTTCAGGTTGGAATAGCAATCATTGGTTTGCACTATTTTCAAGGGCATTTTTTTCTTTGTATATGGAGTTTTGAATCTACTTCTACTGCAGGTTAACACTCTTGCTGCTGAGAAGTTATACTCACTTGCTGGAGATTGGGCATGCTTAGGTCCTGACACACTGCTATTTGATATATGCTGCGGGACAGGAACAATTGGCTTGACATTAGCACATCGAGTCGGTATGGTAATAATCCATCATTTAAGTTCCTTTCTTATTGCTGGCTTGCACATCTTGTATCTGGAACATTGACTGTTTAATGTGCCCCTTTGGAAAGTGATAATATATGATGTAATGATTACTTTTGGGAGGTTAAATGAAATTTTCAGACTGGACTTCTTTTCCTCTAGGAATGAAGAGCTTATTTTTCAAAATTCCCAATTTTTAAAAATTGGTTGAGCCATTTTATTTTTTTTAAATTTTTTCCAGGTGATTGGAATTGAAATGAACGCTTCTGCTGTATCTGATGCCCATAGGAATGCTGAGATTAATGGCATAAAAAACGTTAGATTTATATGTGCGAAGGTGAGATAAACAGTCTTGATTGTAAATCCTGGTTGAATTATTTAATGGCTGCTGCCTAGATAAAGACTGGAATTTTTGGTTGGTGTCACCCTTGTTTGGCACTGAAAATTTATTCTCATGGAAATATTTTCCATTCAATTTAATTGTTGACTTGTTACATTGCACTTTTGCATGCTGGCTTATGAGGCAACAGGCAGAGGACGTGATGGGATCTCTGTTAAGGGAATACCTAAATGTGACCAAGGAACAAATTGATTATCCTAACATCTCTGGAAGTGGCCATGGCATTCCTGAGGATAATGCCCACCCAGAGCCTGAAAATGGTGAAATGGTGTCTCATTGTTCAGAAAATAACAATGCAGAAGTTGGAAGTGATGCTCAGAAGGGTAGCACTGCCGAACAAGTTGATGGGACCTCTAAACAGGCAGAGGACGTGATGGGATCTCAGTTAAGGGATAGCGTAAATGTGTCTAAGGAACAAAGTGATGATCCAAATATCTCTGGAAGTGGCAATAACATTCCTGAGGATAGTACCTGCCCAGAGCCTGAAAACGGCAAAATTGAATCTCGGTCAGAAAATAACAATGCAGAAGTTGGAAGTGAGGTTCAGAAGGGTAGCACTTCTGAAAATGGGAATGCTTCCATGCCACAGTTCAAAAATGTTGTTGCTATTGTTGATCCTCCACGTGCTGGACTTCATCCAACTGTAAGAACCGTATACTCTATATGCAAGCAATTACAACTATAATATATAGCACATGGTCCAAAACATGGCATAATTCCCATGAAATTTCGTTTTGTTCTCATCTAGCTGTCTACCCCATTTTGAAAGACTACATAGAGAGCAATGTTATTTGTCTTTTGAAGTACTTAATAAGGTTTTGGAACAACAGAAGATTACAACATAAGTCAGGTTCAATGAGTGCAGCTGAAATTTCACCTGGTCTTTGTTAGGAGCTAGGGTTATGTGGTGGTCCCCCACATCAGCATTTCTCATTCCCCGTTTTGGTCTGACAAGACCTTCCTTCTCTAGAACCAAAAAGAAAAATAAATAAATAAATAAATCAGATTTACTTTTGCTTAACTTCTGACTATGTAATATTTTAATTCCACACGTCATTAACTATTGATTTTGTGTGGTCCTGTTCCACAATTCTATAGAGATGATCATTATATAGGAACTTTCTTTACATGCCATTGGTCTAAGATGTCTTTTTAATGGAATATTTTTCTTATTCCACTTGATTGCAGAATACATTACAATATATGCTGGTCTGGTTGAATTTTTTGGAGATATTTTTTTGAATCTGTTATATTTTTCTCTTAAATTTAAATTTCTGTCTTTTGAATTATGATATCACAGGTGATCAAAGCTTTGAGAACTCATCCACGCCTGCGGAGGCTTGTGTTAGTTGTTCTGAACTATTCTATACTTTTTTAAAGTAATTTTTATTTTTCTATGCAATCTATCTAATTGTGCACCTTTATATGCAGTTACATATCCTGTAATCCTGAAAGTTTGGTGGCAAATGCTATTGAGCTTTGTACGCCATCCCCCATAAAAATTGAGAAAGGAAATAAAGACAACAGAGGATGGAGAAACATGAGCAGTGCTGGTCTAGCACGGCACAGGGCCAAGTCTATGCCCATCTCAGAGGCCTTCCATCCCGTAAAGGCTATGGCTGTTGATCTTTTTCCACATACTCAACACTGTGAATTGGTTATGCTTCTTGAGAGGTAGGTGGACCGGACACCAAAGTCAGGATTAAGTTTATTTTATATGCTAAGTCCCCAAATTCATTTGTCCGACATTTTTTTGGCGGCACTGTAAGTGGCGGTGGATGTTAGTGGTCATTATATTCTGATCTTGCGCACTGTGAATTATGTTCAAGCATGACCTTCGATATTTAGCTGTAACATGATTTCCTTTTTGCTGCATGTATCATGAAAAGCATTATCTGCGTCTTGTACTCGTCTTTTTCCTGTGGACATTCTTTTAATTTCATTATGGTACCTGGTGGTCTGAAATTGTTATTCTATGCTCTTAGAGCATCAGTGAATAATAAATACTCCAAGATCTCCAATTCTCTATTATTCATTTTGGACACACTCAAAGTTGGGTACGTGTGCGTGTTTTATCAGAAGCAATTCTTTCCTTACACGAAAACGCTGGAAATTCTTTTAGGGTGTTGTTTTTAAGGAAATTTGTATTGAATTTTCCTTTTTCTTTTTACATTTTTAATATAAAAAAAATGCCTTTTCCTTGGATAAACACAAACAAGTCCTTGGACACCAACTCAAAATTGCGGAAATGTTTGTAAAGCATGTATTGATTGCCCCTGTGTGAGTGTGGCTATGCTATAGCCATTTGTGTGGCCTCTGCCCACATAATATGTGGCCATCTTTGGTGGCACTTGTTAAGCATGATTTATGATAATTAAAATTGTGTAGATTCGGGAGTAGAACATCTTATGTACTAATCTAATTGAAACGTAACACGTGATATGGAATGTTAATCCGTGCTGCCAAATTAAATTTATGGCACTTTATAATAAAATTTAGGCTGTGCGTATATTCACATAAAAAATTCGTGAGGAACAGATTCATTACCTCACCTCATTACTCAGACGTGCCGTATCAGTTAGTTAATTATTACTTAGGTTAATAACTGCATAAAATTTGTGTAGGCCATGGGTAGGAGTTAGGAGTAGAGTTATAGACAATAATTACGCAGGTAGGAGTTAGGACTCAAGTTATAGACAATAATTACCTAGGTAATTGGTTTAAGCGTTCCGTGTTGAGAATGTTATACTCTTAAAAATTGGAGCCTGTGGAAGAAGCAGTCAATAATCGGTGGTTTAAGTTGGCATATCATATGGTCGAAACATGCAATTAAGTACTTTGCTGGAGATGAGTCACCCCAAGTACATAGCCCAGCTGCAGTTAGTGGGCAAACCTCTATTCTTCTATTTGAAGTTGATAAAAAGAGTCACTGCCCTGCTCCCTCTGGCACATTTAGTTGGACTTGTAGTTACTGCGTGGCCTCCGCTCCGCAGAAGTGAAATCAGAAACGGGTACTGTTATTCCCAGCCCTAATATTCGCTTTTTTCACCCTAAGATTTGGGTGTTAATTTTTTTTTTTTCTAAAAATGCCTCTTGACGAAAATACGTTTTTGTTGTGTATTGTACACAATGAAAACACGTTTCATTATATTAGGGGGTGTGTCCTCTATATACAAAGGAAATGCATTTCTGTTGTGAGCAATACATAGTGAAAACGTATTTTCATTATGAATCAAAGTTTGATATACAACGAAAACACGTTTTTGTTATGTATTGAATTTGATACACAATAGAAATGTATTTTTGTTGTATTAATTTTTTTGAAAAAAATTAATTGAATATTAATTAATTACGATAAGTTACGATTTTTAATAGTAATCAAAATAATTATGATGCAAATTTTTCTTTTTAATAGTAATCAAATTAATTATAATACAATTTAAAAAAATATACGATACATGTTATCATTTTAATAAGAATCAAATTAATTATGATATAAACTTACTTTTTTAATAGTAATTGAAAGCAATTTTTGATACTATTAAAAACAGTAATTTGCATAAGAATTAATTCGATTATTATTAAAAAAGGTAATTTTCATCATAATTAATTCGATTATTATTAAAAATGGTAACTTATATTGTATATTTTTTAAAATTATATTATAATTAATTTGCTTACTATTAAAAAGGAAAATTTGCATCATAATTATTTCGATTACTATTAAAAATAGTAAATTGTATTGTAATGAATTTAATTTTAATTAAAAAAAATAATTTATATCATAATTGATTCAATTAATATTAAAAAGGATAAATTATATTATAATTAATATTTCAATTAATTTTTTCAAAAAAATTAACATAATGGAATTTTTCGTTGTATATCGAATTTGATAATGTGCACTGCTGTGTATTGCATACAACGAAAATGTATTTTTGTTAATAAAATAGGAATGGAAAGAAGAGAAAGAAAGAGTAAAAGAGATCGAGGATAAAATAGATATTTTATATTTTTTTATAAAGTTGAAGGTGGAAAAAAAAGGTGAAAATAGTAGAACCCATCAGAAACGGGTCCTAGAGGTGTTTGACAAATGGATTATGGAGATACAGTACTCGTAGTGTTGATTGAGATGTTTCTTTTCCACGTTGCATTTGCATATCAGATATTTAAATTAATTATTTCTGGCTGCTACATTGAGGTCGGCCGGATCTGTTGGTAGTGGTGTCAGTATCAAACACACTAAATTTGTCAATGATCAAATAACACTATTAACTCAATAATTTTTACAAGAGGGAGTTTCTGAAAAAATTAAGTGAATATAACGTCTTAGTATATGGTAGCAGCTTGATTCTTTTTGAAAAATAATATTTCCTTTCAAGTTATCTTACAAAGGTATATAAAATGATTATTTTTTAATAAATTAATTTTGACACACGTCTAATTGAAAAAGAAATGAGTCAGTACTTATTGATTTCAATGGTAAGAAACGCGATTCTTTTTAGTATGAAAGAGAATAAAGAAAGAGAGAGAGAGAGAGAGAAAAATTTGTCCTTTTATGTGAGTTTATTCGTCACAATTTAGATTACTGACTTTCAAATGAGTTATGGATGCCATGCATTTAGGCTTTTTTTTTTAAACAAAGTGAAAAGTTTGTTAATTAAATTATCCAGTTAATTACTTGTTTAAATATGTGATTAATTATTTGTTGTTAGTTATCTTTTAGTTTTAACCATGTAGTTGATTTTTTTCTTTGTCATTTCTCTTTCATTAAATGACTAGATCTTCACCAACAAGAGTTAGGTTTAGCGAAAAGGACTAGTTCTTCACAACATGGCAAATTAAGGTTCAAATTTTCATTAGGAGAGATGCCTAAATTTAGTGTCGACCGTGTCTCAAATAGGATTGTCTCTGAAGGAGGATACACATGGAAAACAAAAAAAAAATGACTTAACCTTCCAACATGTATTCATTTTTAATGTTTAGTAAATAAGGAGAAAGAAGAAATCTATAAAAATATATATATAAACAAATAGTGTAGAAGTTTTTTATACTGTCATCTAATCACAAATAGTTATGTAGAATAAGTTTATTGACTTTTATAATAACTACTTTAAAAGTCGTATTAAGAATGATTTCTACTTAGTTGACAATGTAAAAATTTGTACACTGACAATACATGCTTATTAAACTCTAAAAAATAAGAAAGAAAAATAAGAAATATTTTTTATTAGGCTCTAGCAAAATTGATTTTTGTAGAGGATACATGTGATTTCTATAAAAAAAATAAAAAAGAAAAGGAAAAATATTTATGTGTGTTTCTTTTCCCTCTTTCCCTTTCTCTATTCAAAACTTACTTTTGTTCTACAAGTACTTCATCTAAGACACAATTTTACTCAAGACAGAAGTATATGTATGTGGGTGCTTTTTCCAATTCAAACTGTGGTTTCTCACTTTATAATAGACTAATTCCTTCTTCTACATCCAATTCCTAATAATTTTTATAAAAATTTTCTTAGCAAAGATTTTTGTATAATTTTAAAATGTATTCAAATTCATATGCCTTTATTTCTATCAGAAGTATTTCCGTTCCTTTGTTAGCGTTTCTTTTGACTGGTCTGAATTGGAAGTAATACAATTTCAAAGTATTCAAAGTCTTTCCCACTTTTAGTTGTTAATGGACACAATGTCTCCTTCCCCACTATAATTCTCGACTTTCCGTCCCGTTAACTAATTGAATCTTATTTTATTTGAGTTTTACTAACCAATGCTCTAAAAGTCTTAGCTAAGAAATTAATAAATAGAAAGTTTTCATTAAAAACCATACTAAAAATGCGGTAGAAATCATAGTAAGAATGTATTAGTATCATTTGTTAATAAAAGAAACTTTCTGCTTTTATTCCTTACATTTTTCATTTTATTTTACCTTGTAATAACATCTGCCGTAGGTCCACTTCTCCATTACCTCTATCATGGGAGCGTAAAAGGCTATTCGCTCTTTGATTATTTTTTTTTATATTATATTACATTATTTTGCTTCCATCTCCATTAGTAATGACTTCATGATTTGTTTATTGATAGTTGGGGTTAGTGCCATCATTTCTATTTCTACCAAAAGCATTACTGTTAATTTTTTTTTCTAAGACTAAATATATCTTCTACAGGAAACAATCATATGTGATCCAGATAGAATTATGTGCAATAAAGATATATATTTAAGTATTTAACGTAGCTATATATTTAAGGTATGAATTCGAAAATATTATTTAAGTTGAAACAACTTTGTGTAGTTGATCCACACGCTTGGTATATACTATTAAAATTTTGTTTGAGATTGAAATTTAATTATCATCAAACATTTTTGGTAAAAGATAAAATGGTAAGATGTTAAGTGAACTCTGTTAAGTGTTTGGCAAGGGTACCAATTTGAACAAGTAATACAGTGATGAGTGAGTATCGTTCTTGCAAGGGACTTGTGTAATACGTGATATTTTACTAATTTTTCTATCCTAAACTAATGTAACCAGAGAATAATAACAATTGCAAGAAAATAAACACAACTTAAAATAACAACAAGGGATAAACTCTTTGTGGCATTTAATCAAACACTTAAAGTACAAATAAGGATTTGGATTAAAAATATATATGAAAATAGTTTGGGTTTAACTTCATTAAGTCTTCCTAACATATACTATATGAGTTATACATTCAGTATCAATTGCCAAGTTACCATCATCTAGCTAAAACCATTTTAACCTTCATTCCTTGCAAGTTAAAAAATCTAAGTCATTTGAATGAACTACCAACTCCTTGCATAGCTTAATCAAATAACTTGCATTAAGAATAGAGGATAAAAGATGTCTAACGCATACTAGTCTATTCCTGGATCTAGAACGTATTAGATGCATTTTTTTAGATCTAAGCTTCAAACCAAGTTTTCCAACAAGATTCAATGCTTAATAAAAACAAGTTAAGGTTGATCAAGCCAAA
The DNA here is from genome assembly GCA_004329165.1 of Spatholobus suberectus. NCBI lineage: Eukaryota > Viridiplantae > Streptophyta > Magnoliopsida > Fabales > Fabaceae > Spatholobus > Spatholobus suberectus. The sequence continues at coordinate 77,494,679 of CM014731.1, read as the reverse complement.
ACAAGCATTAAGAGTAGAAGAAAGACATTAATATGGAACTAAACTGAATAAATATCTCAAAATAGATACATGAAGGTCAGTATTAATTACATTAAATCTCAACAAGGGTGAATCTAGCTACACATAACTAAAGAAAAGAAGGAAACTTGGATGGAAAAGTTGAAGAAGTGAAGAGCTTCCATCCTAGAGCCAAGAGAGCTTCTCCTCTATGTTCTCTAACCTTAGAATGATAATAAACCTAGCCTCTTGTCTCTCAACCATTTTGTAGCTCTTCCCCTAATGAATTTTGTCTTTTCCACTTAAATGTCACATCAATCGAATTTGGCGCTAAGTGCCATACTCTTGTCGCTAAGCGCCAAAGCAAGAAAGCAGGGGAGTTCCTCTCTGCTAGGTTGGGGCTGAGAGCCAACATATAGGCACTCAGCGCCAACTGCTGGTCAGTTGGTGCTCTCCTTTTCTTCTCTTTCGGGCTGGAATATGCTATACATCTCTCTCCTTCCTTCCTAAATCTTTCCTTTTTCGCTTTAACCTACGTAGATTTCCAAAAAATAATAAAATTCTCAAAGAACTTGAAGTGCTAAACCTATATTCAAACGTATATAGTTTGCATATAAAAGGTGGACAAATTTGAACATTAAGTCAGCAAAAATTGGTATATGTATCAAAATATGTACCAAAAAGATAGGTATGGCTAGCACTTATCAAACTCATGCTGCCCTGGTAGGACAATGCCTCCGTGGCACCACAAATCCTTGGAAAATAAATGGATTATGTGGTTTGGAAAGTTGTAGATGAAGGAAACGTCTATGCCTTGAAAAGCACCTTCATGATTAACAAGGGATGAAGACACTCTTGATAACTACTCCTTCCGAACTTAATTATAAGCAACAAAAAAAAAAGGTTTAGTGGACTCACATATAAGCAAGTTTTAACTATTTTCACCTTATTTGATGATACCATCTCAAAAATACCCTTCAATTAATTAAAATTCTATTTTCAATGACTCTTTTTTATTCTTCATATCAAGTTCTAATGATGGACACTTTAGGAAAAATGTTTATTTTTTAAATGTGATTAGTAGAATTTAATGATATTAACTAACTTTCTTAATTAGCATAAAAGTAGGTTAATTTTGCTTATGTTTGAGTTCGAAGGGAGTATGTTGTTTTGAGATCTAGTGCACTTTGCTTTGTACACTCCCAGATTAGCTAGCTTATGAACAAGAGGAATGATATTTAAATATCCCACTATTTTATACACCTCACTAACACTCATTATTTTTTTAATTTTTTTTATCACTTCATATCATACTTATATTTTGCTTTTCTACCTCTTTCTTAGGTGTCTAATAGGCTTGTTGGCCAACAATCATTTTTGTTACAAGCAATTCGCTTGAAGGCCTAGAATGCTCTCTTACCAGTTTACTCTAGGCACAGGTTACTCTCTTTGACTCTGCTTGTACCTATCCTTTCTCATACCCCGCTTTAATCTTTAGACCAAAATAGAACTTGTGGACTACTTGCCTAAATTTCACTGATTTCTAATGTACCCAAAATGCTAAAGATGTTTTGTTAAAGCAATCAACCTAACCAACCATTTGACCATGATACACACCCTAATATTACCACAAATTACTATTAAGCAATTAATCTCATTGTCTATAGGACCTAGAACCTCTCAAGCAGCATCATCTCCAAAGTCTCTCCATTCTTTCTATCTCTTTTTAATTCTTCTTTCTCTCTCAATTATTTATCCATTTTTTTTTTCATTTTTTCTACTTTAATACTTTAGTTTTTTTGTAATAGCGAGTCAACACTGTAGACAATTCAATTTGGTTGTTTATAAGAAGTCATGTGAAGAGGACACCAAAGGAAGATAAGAACAATAGGATCAAAATAAGTTCACTACCAAACAAGTTCTCTCTAAATACTACAGCAATAGAATAAGGAACCATCTTCTTCTTCTCCCAACTCTTCCACTATTGCTTCTTCACCATTACTGAAAACCACCGTGTTTCTTATTCGAAAATTCCCATGTTTTGCACCTTCAAGAGAAAGTGGTCAAGATCTCTTAAGTCCCAAAGACAAAGACACAAACTTAGTCCTCCAAAAGAATCTATCATGAACGCTCGTCCGATGTCTCCAAGCTATAAGGTCCGGATTCCCTCTTTGCCTCTCCAAAAATACACAAACCTCACTAAGTTTACGAATCTTTGCTTTTCAAATAATCATCCAAAAACAAATTTAAAAACTTGCAAGTTGTAATAATGATAATAAATCATGTGCTTCGAGTGTACGCCGAAGAATCAAGGTATTTGGGATTGAATGAATGAATAGTAAAAAAAGAGCATTTATGGCGCCATGATATCTCAACAATCATGGCTGCTATCCATTTCACTGTTATGAAAATGAATTGATTGGGTGGCTAATCTTCTGGCCCATATTGCTTGTCATCCATAAATTTGAGCGACACGTCACATTTGGAGGATGCTAAAACTAGCTAGACTAATTATATATAACATATTATAAACATGAAGAACAAACAAAATGAATATTAGCATATCAAGTTTTAAAAGTGGCTGGACTCGTGAACTTCAAATGTGACACATAAAATGTTGTGTGTGTCTCACTAAAATAATCATTATGTTTGTTATAGTTTTGAAAAGGTTACAGAAGGGAAAAACAAAGGGAAAGGATACACACTCTTGACTTGACCTTTGAATTATTTAATTTCCTCATATCAAGACCACAATCTGGTAAGCATCTTGTGGCAAAAGCAAAAGTGAACGTTTTGATTAAACTTAAAATAATCATATGAGCTTTTTACCTTTCTACTCGAAATGCTTCTGTCAAGCCCCTTGTTTGATACTTTAATTCAAAACTCTCTGGAAGCAAGGAAAGGAGAGAAAGGTAAAAAGGACAATCCATCTTTATAATAATGCATGGAGATAACAAAAAAGAATAGAGTCGATCTCATTTTTACCCTGCACACATATAAAATACTGAACACTCAGATTAATATATTATTATCCAAATAACACGAGTTTTGGAGTGCTATTCAGTAAGGTATCAATCAGTGACTCAGGGTCTATTTATTATTACTGCCTGCGTGGAAGAATTGACTAGAAATCTACTTGAAGTTGATATAAAAATTTATTTACTATTAAAAGAAAAATGGATGCAAAGTACAGCCACCTTTTTTGATATGTAATGGTACAGTTATATGATGCCTAATCATACGGTTACTAGTAAAAAGTTATTTTGTGTTAAGGTATTATCAAATAAAAAAATGATTTTTAGACATCTTGTCGGTAATTACACTTTGAGAGAAATAAGAAAAAAATATAGATAAATAATTAATATAATTGATAATTTGATGTGATGTAATGTAATAAGATGAGAAAAATAAAAATATTGATGGAATATTTGAAGTTTGTGAATGTCCAAATATAAACACTCTATCAAATAAATCCACTAACTATATGTGGGGTTGGACACTGCTTTTACTTTCTTTCTTAAAGATCTGAAGTTGATTTCCTTTTCTTTTTCCCCTGTTCCTCAAATGGCAGTTGTCACTTGATTCTTTTGATAATGCAAGCAAGGCAAGGACAAACTCAAAGTAAAGAAGCGGGGTCTCTTGAAGATGATTCATATGAACGAACAAGTGCCCTAGCTTAACCGTTGTGCACATTCTCTGGAGGCTAAACAGTGGCCACGTTAATCATAATTATATATCCCGTGAAAGCGCCCCCCCCGGTTTATCATTTTCTATTTCATCTTTTTCCCGAGATGAATAATATTTCCCTATACATTCAATATGTACCATATAATATATTTCATGTGCTTACATGCATAGCATTTCAAAAACGAATGTACCTAGAAATTCTCCACTGCTTGATAGAGTGAATTTATGCTATTCGTATTCCCTTCAATGGTAAATTCGTGATGATCGAATTTAATGGAGTTTCCTTAATAATATATTACTGTCAACAGAAATTAAAATACTACCTAGTCCTGTTACTTGCCCGTCACGAAACAAACACACAATTTTTCATTTTACCTACTTGCCTGAAGAAACTATCTCACCATAATTGCCTGAATACAAAGTGATTTGGTGAATGATCCCGAACACAGGAACAAATATTTGCGTCACTTAGCTGCCTTATCTACACCACTAAAATCATTGATAAAAGTTCCTTTAAAAAGTAAGTATATCTTAAAGTGGGTACGGAGGAGATATAGTTTTACTTTGCATAAGTTATGTACACTAAACTAATTATAAACTGGCACGTTATTATTTTAAAAATAAAAAATTTATACTGACACACATATTTATACATTATTTAATGTAAAATGACATGTGTTAATTTGTAATTAACATATACAGTTTATGTAAATCAAACTTAAGCAAGAATTACATATAATTAAAGATATATTTATCTTTAAATCTTATTAATTTTAAACAATATATTTTAAATTAAATTAATAATAAATGCATCATTTATTTGTTTTAAACTTAAACACAGCTAAAATATTCAATCTCATTCATTATGGGAAGTTGGGAGTCAGAGGCAGAAGCTGCTGCATCTTTTCTACCAATTTCTTTTCTTCTCCTAACTTTCTCTGCACTCCTTTATTATTTTGGGTTCCTGCCGTGAGGAATTAAGACTTGTTTTGCAAATAAGTGGGAATAGAAATATAACAATTTGAGTAATGCTACATAAATTATTCTCACCATGTTACATTATATGATAATTTTTTGTTAATATAAACATTATCTTCACATTTTAACAGTGCTAAGTAAGAATAATTTATGAAATGTGAGTGGCAGCAGATCATAGGGCAGGGTACCCCACTATGTGTGTCATAGATGTCAAAGCTTGGTCTTTGTGCTTAATCACAATCACTTCCTCTTATCTTTGTTACCCATATTTTTAGTTGTCTCTGTCATCACTCATCTCTTGCATGCACCCAGCAATAAGTAAGTGGTATGGGTATAATTGGTATCTCCAAGGACTGAAATTTATTTGCAACTTGGCTTGGTCTTGGAATTCCAAGTTCTGGGTTTGTGTTCTTTTGCTACAGAAAAATGAGTAATGAGGAAAAGCCTGTGAGTGAGGATCATGATGCAGGTTCTTGCAGAAGAACAGTTTCTCTTCCAGTTCCAAAGGTACCATTTTCTGTTATTCATTTTGCATCTTCTTCTGCTTCAATCTGGGGCACGGGGTCTGGTTTTGTTTCAAGGACTAGTCTCTATTTTAAACTCTTGAATATATATATATTTTTTTCCATTTTATTCTCTTTCTAAATAATCTCATCTTTTACACCTTCTATTTGCTTTGGTTTTGTTTGGGTGATGGATGATTCTTCAGACTGTGATTTCCCAAATTTTTCTTTTTGCTATAGTAGATATGTTCTCAACATTGGAACTAATCATTATGAATAGTCGAGTTTGCCTTTTTGTTTTCTATTTTTTGTTTTTCAATAATTAGGGTCTTTTTTGGACTAATATATATCATATGCATATATTTTAAAATACTCAGAGCTTGATCTGTCTGACAACTGCATCTATGGGTTATGTTACTGTAGTGTCTTATTTCATTGTGTGAATTTTATTCCTTTTAATTGTTAGCGTGTTTGTTCTGATTTCTGATGTGTGTGCATGAAAACTGACTGCAACAAGCGTCCAGTTACTTTTGTTTTTTTCTCCATGTACTTTGAATTATGTAATTGAATATGTCATGTGTAGTCGGCATCCAGATACACAGACAACCCAGTTGGTTAGAAACTTGAATCTGCTGAGCAAAGCATCTATTAATATATCACTAAACAATTTGCTCAAAATTTCCTATGCACTTTGATTTGAATTTGATTTCTTCTTTTTATCTTCCATGGTATTGGATTTTATCACAAGTGGGATTTTCCCAGAGCAATAATGAGATGAATTTTACCGTAGGTGGACTGTTATATTGCACTCATAAATCATAATAAAATTGGGCACAAGAATTACTGATTCTATGATACCCTTCTGTTAGAATTCTGGGCTACTCTTTTGTTGATTTGATTGAAAACAATTGTATTTAAGAGGATTTCAACATTCAATCACTGCATAACTGTTTATCATTTGAATAGACATCCAATGCATTATACTTTCCTATTCCTGTTGATAAACAGAAGCAGTTTGAGTGCTTGTTTATATTTTTATCACAATAATAATAAAAGATTCAAGGGATGAATACATTTAATTATTTATATAACTTGTAATCTCTGAAATATGCATGTCCTATACTGCTATTAATCAGAATTCTGAAATAAAGGATCTCTGGTTGATATCTGTCATTAATATTGATGGTTCTGTCTTTAAACTGTATATTTGATTCTTTTTATAATTCATTTGATAAATGTGTCACCATGCAAATCTTTAATCTATGAGAACAAGGTTTTTTCATTGTCTTTATATTTATTACAAAATTCCATGTTTCAAAACTACCAGCATTTTTTTACAAGTGGGGAGGTGAGTTAATGGAGAGGCTGGAGGGAGAAAGAATTTGCTTATTAACAAGGCAGATAAATTCAGTAGCCCTGTTTCAAATAGTCTAATTCTTTTGTAGTTTGGTGGCTTTCAAGCTATGACTAGGAAAAGATTGAGCGACTACTTGGATATTTTTATTAGGAGTAATGTAGTTTACAAGTATTTCAATGCCCGCGTCACTTATTTTATCAATTCCATATTTTATTTGTAGGTTGATGATCCAATGGGGATAACTGAAGAAACCACACATGTTCCGCCTCGGAAGCGACAGAATCTTCTCCTAGAAATACCCTCAAGAACAGAAGAGTGTTCTCAAGATTTTGTTGCAATAAAAATGCCATCGACACCAAGTTCCAATCCCACTCCTACTCCAAAGAGAGTGAATTTTCTTGTGAGTTCTCGCTCTGTTGATCCTCCAACAAATTATTCTCCTGGGCCTTCAACATCAAGAGGCAGATCATCCATAAGAAGCCTGCTTCCAAAACTGAGCTTCAGGTATCGGACACAAGCAGATACTGAAAAACCAAATACTGCAGCTCCAGAAGTTTCCTGCTCAGGCATTGGAGAAAAGCCTTCAATCTCAAGATCATTGTCTCTTACTAAAATATTTACTCCAAGGATTAAGAGAACGTCGTCATTACCACTAGATGAAATTAGACAATCAAACACTGAATCTTCTCATGGTGGAAGTGTTGGTGGTCCTCTAAACGTGAGATTTAGCAATGCTTTTAGGTTCCCTTTTCCTAGAGTTATATCTGGCTGTCATTGTTGCTAAATCTTACATCTTAAAAACAACCTTTGTTTTAATCTATTAGTTCCTTTTGCAGAAAAGAGAAGCCCAGCAGAAGATAGCTCGCTCGCTTTCGGTACCTGCCAACAACAAAGATAAAAGCATAAGGAGGATGGATTCATTTTTCCGCGTTGTTCCTTCCACTCCTCGAGTAAAGGAAGGAAATGAATTGTTGGCCACGTCCACAACAAATGAAACCGGTATCTCATTATAAGCATTTGCATTTGCACTCATGAAAAATGGTAGAATTTTATAGTCAACTTTGGATTCTCTGAATGGACACATTTATGATTTGCCAAACATTAGTATTATTGACAGTTAGGCAAAAATGCTGACAGAATATTTGTCAGACTGCTTCCTTAAGGCAGATCAGAATACATGCTCTCACGGTCTTGAATTGTTTTCTTTCTTTTTAACTTTTTTCCGACTTTCTTTTAAGACATTTTGGTTTAATTTCTAATTTTAGAACACTTACCGTTTCATATCCTGCATGCAATTAGTAACTTGTCTTGAATACTTTCATGGTGCAGAAGATGAGGATGCTAATGGTGAAGATATAGCTGAAGAAGAGGCTGTGTGTAGAATCTGTCTGGTTGATCTGTGTGAAGGAGGTGAGACCTTCAAGTTGGAATGCAGCTGCAAAGGTGAACTTGCTCTGGCTCACCAAGAATGTGCTATTAAATGGTTTAGTATAAAGGGTAACAAGACCTGTGATGTGTGCAAGGAGGAAGTTCGGAACCTACCTGTCACTCTATTACGGATCCAAAGTGTTAGAAATCGGAATAATGGTGCAAATAGGTCTCAACCGGAAGATGTAAATGGATACAGGCATGTGCATTCAATTTTGTTTGAAAAAGATCTTTACTGATCTCTGATGAATGAATTATGACAATATGCTTCAATTAGGAACTAAATGGATATCATAGAATCTTAATAGATCTTGATAGAAACCTGGTATCTTATTAGAAAATATGGGGAGGAACTCCCCAATCTACAGAACAGACAACACACACTGCAGACCTTTGAGGGTTTTGCACCTCCCAATGCCCAAAGGCCTAATTTCCTCTCAAATGACAAGTGCCTCCCCTCTTGTTATTTATAACCTACTATCTCCTACTCTCTAACTTTCTAACTCTGCCAACTAACTAACTAACTATTGGGCTTATCTAACAGATTCATACTTTAATAATCTTGAATCAGCATCCTCCTACCCATTTGTTATTTAAGTAAAATTTGTATTACTTTTCCCTTGTTGCCACTGCTTTCATGTATGCAATAATGATTAACACACTATCTAAAATACATACCAACTAGTTTACTGTAATGTCTTGAAATTGAAGCAATGGACTCACATGCTATCTCTAGATTCAAACATAGTTTGTGATACAGACCGTCCATGTTACTTATGAAGTCAATATTTTTCTGAGTTCTGCAGCACTACAAGTGTATTGTCATACTCTTACAAGTGGAAGAGAGTGTTCTTGTTATATCTTTTTCATAACTTGTACTGTGGGTTATTACTAGAGTCACACTTTTAATTTGTCTGCTCAATTTAATAGGGTTTGGCAGGAAGTTCCGGTGCTTGTCATTGTCAGCATGCTTGCCTATTTCTGTTTTCTTGAGCAGCTATTGGTAAGAATAACAGTCCTCTCAGAACTGTGAAAGTTGCAATTTTGTATAGGCTCAGTTATTCAACTCTCTGCAGGTTGGAAAAATGGGAACTGGTGCAATTGCCATCTCTCTTCCATTTTCCTGTGTACTGGGTCTACTCTCCTCCATGACATCATCAACAATGGGTAGGTTTGCAAACATTGGTAAATATTGTCAATATACTTCTCTGGAGAACTCATCATCCTTTAAAGGGAGAGTTTATTGTCACTCCTGTGCATTCATTGCCACTCGTACTAAAATAATTTTATCTAACATATCCTTCTTCTTCTGTGTTAATGAAACTAATAATTTAGGGACATTTTATAAAAGTGGCAATAGACACATTGGAGTGAGAGTGACACTAGACACTTCCTCCTTTGTAGATCTGTAATGGTGAATTAGTCAAAGTCATTTGTTTGAGTGTGTAATAGACTGACGCCCTGGCAATTGTGTATATCATTGATTAGCATTCTTTATTGAGGTCTGGATAGTATAAAATATGATGTGGCAACTTCTGTTATGAGTCTTATGACACTGAATGATACTTGTACTCTCAACAAGTAATTTTGTAGATCTTTTTTGTTCATAATGATACTTTTTGTTCTCTTTTGCTAATTTTAATATTTCATAATGCCAGGTTGGTTTCACTGATTTATGCCAACCCTAACATTTTTGTTTTAAACTTTGGTGTCCAGTGAAGAGCAGGTTCATCTGGATTTATGCATCTGTCCAGTTTGCTCTGGTGGTTCTCTTTGCGCATATATTTTACTCTGTGGTAATGTATTTTTATGTGAACTAAATGCTTGTTTACCTGTATTTTTCACTTGAAACCAAGTTTGGTAATATTTATTAGAAATAAATGGTCAAATGAATAGAGTGCTAGGTTTTTATCACTAAAAGAAAAACGAGTATATCAGATTTGGTATGGTACGGATGAAATTTTGCCCTCAAAATTTTCGTAGTAACATGACAGTTTCTTGGGAGATATAATGGAACAATATATATCCAATCTGATTCTAGCTAAGTTCTGGTTTATGCATATCCTGATTCCAAAGTCCAGTCACCACATTCTGCTTGTGTAGCATGCTTGGTTGGTTATGGATGCATGACAATGTGTATGAAATCCCTACATGTAGAAGCCCGAGCATTCTGACTTCTCTTAATGTCTTTTGTCTCCTACAGGTTCATGTGCAAGCGGTTCTGTCAATCCTTCTGGCCACATTTGCTGGCTTTGGTGTGGTGATGAGTGGGAGTTCTATTCTTGTGGAGTTTTTTAGATGGAGGAGAAGAGCGCAAGCTTTATCAGAGCAGCGACATGGCCCTCAACTGATGCCACAAGCAGGACAAAATCCTCGAACTTCGAACACTCTGCGTCCAGGTTCAGGTCCTTCCAACCACAGTCAACCAGTGGTGCAAAATCAACAGAACTCAAATCAGAGCTGAATTGATGTGTTTGCAGCTTCTCTTAACACTAGGGGATGCAGCTAGTTGCTTTTGATTCTGGATTTGGAAGTACTTATTGTGTATAGGGATTTAAACTTCATTACTTTACATCTTCACCAGACTTCATTGTACAGCTTATTTGTAGCGATAGAGTGACTTAGAATATAGCTTCTCATGCTATGGAATTTCTGTTTATTTATTTGTACTGCAAATTTCAGCACATTAAAACCAGAAGGCTTCTGGCCTTCATTTTTGTAGTCTCGGGTGAGAGAGAATGATTTTACTTTTGGTCAGAGTGATGAGGAAGTCTTGTTTGTTAGTTTGTCTTGGAGGTTTGATCATTGATGAGCCAATACCAAATGTAATGATGTAGTATGTTGGAAATAATTCTTTAAATACATGCTTTAATCTTTAATATGAGAGATCTTTAGGCGGAAGCATATAATTACAAAAGCATGCATATATCAAGAACAACTCGTTCTTGCTCACATAGGATCTACAACATGCTGGATTACTAAGGATAGGATAAATACCTGAATCCATAATGGGTTCCTGATCTAAGCGTTCTTCACAGAATCTTTGAGACAATTTATCACGAACACGAACAAAGAGAGCCGGTGGCTTTGTGGTTCTTCCTCAACCGAATCTCTTGAGTTCCCAATGGGACCTTAGCCTCTCTTCAGATGGGAAGAAGAGAGTATGAGTTTTCTGTGATTCGGTGTATTGGGGACCATAGCCTTCTTATAGTGTGTTAACCTAATAGGGTTCCCATTATTCCCTAATGGGCCAACACTGACATCTGCTCATTTAAGCCCATATCATCTTATTTAAAAGTCTAATGGGCTCACTTAATTTGACCACATAAAATAAAGCCCACTAATGATAAATAGCTAATATAATTGTCTTATAATATTAGCCCATATTAATTATTGGAATATAAAATTCTAACAATCTCCCACTTGGGCTACATATTGTAACAATTATATCACAATTCTTTAGGCGCGCATCTGTATGCTATTTATCTTTAAACTTTTACTTTAACAATCTGGTCCATCTTATGCATCAATAATGGAACCACCGCGGCTTTCGTCACTATTGTAAAATGTGACTAAACCCCAATGACCACCACATCAACACACTTAATGACATAGATCAATATGGATGAGCAGCATGGAAATTACATGTAATGTGATCTCAATCATGCCTATTTCCAACTAGTCCAACTTTAGTCTTTAGTGAGATCAATCCAAAGTCCTTAAGCACAAAAAAAAAATTTTGTACACAACAAGATACAAACAGGTTGATAAATTCATAATCTTTATTTCTGCAGAAAAATAAAACAACATAAAGTTTGTATTAAATAAACATAGAACATAAAGAAAGACTCCCACTAAACTAAGGCAACCTCAGTGACAACACCCATATGAGCAACATGCTCGTGAAAGACCTTAGGTGTCAAGCCCTTAGTTAATGGATCAGCTAGCATAGAATTCGTCCCTATATGTTCTATTGAAATCTGTTTTTCCTGAACTCTTTCCTTAACTACAAGATACTTAATGTCGATAAATTTTGACTTCGTAGAACTCCTATTGTTGTTGGAGTAGAGCACTGCTGATTTATTGTCACAATAGATTTTGAGTGACCTCTCAACGGTGTCAATCACGCGTAGGCCTGTGACAAAATTTCGCAGCCATAACCCATGGTTTGATGCCTCATAACAAGCCACAAACTCCGCTGCCATGGTCGAAGAAGCTACAAGAGTCTGTTTGGTAGACTTCCAAGAAATAGCTCCTCCAGCCAACATGTAGATGCAGCCTGATGTGGAGCGTCTGCTGTCGGGGCATCCCGCAAAATCGGAGTCAGAGTACCCAATGATCTCTAAACTGTCAGACTTCCGATAAGTAAGCACGTAGTTTCTTGTTCTCTTCAAATAGCGCATCACGCGCTTCACTGCTTTCCAGTGCTGCATACCAGGATTACTCATATATCTCCCCAGGACTCCCACTATAAATGCTATGTCAGGACGAGTGCAAATTTGAGCATACATAAGACTCCCTACAGCGGAAGCATAAGGAATCTTTTGCATCTCTCTCTTTTCAAGATCAGTAATGGGGCACTGTTTGAGACTAAACTTGTCTCCTTTAGCAACGGGTGTATCTCCTGGTTTACTATCTTTCATGCCGAATCTATCCAAAACTGTATCGATATAGCTCTTTTGTGATAACCCAAGAATACCTTGAGAACGATCTCTAAGTATTTGGATTCCTAAGACAAAAGAGGCGTCCCCAAGATCTTTCATCTCAAAATTTTTTGTGAAAAATTTCTTGGTTTCGTGCAGTAAGCCTATATCATTGCTGGCTAGTAGGATGTCATCAACATATAATACCAGAAAGACAAATTTACTCCCACTAAACTTTTGGTATACGCAATCATCAACCAAATTTGCCTCAAAGCCATAGGAGGTAATAACTTGATGAAATTTGTAATACCATTGACGGGAAGCCTGTTTAAGGCCATAGATGGATTTCTTTAGTTTGCACACCATGGACTTTGTATTGCCTAAAACAAAGTTTTCTGGTTGCACCATATAGATTGTTTCATCGATGTTGCCATTTAGAAACGCAGTTTTTACATCCATCTGATGTAGCTCTAAATCAAAATGAGCTACAAGTGCCATTATAGTCCTAAGAGAGTCTTTCGAAGAAACCGGAGAGAAAGTCTCTTTATAATCAATGCCTTCCTTTTGAGTAAACCCTTTGGCAACAAGACGAGCTTTATGTCTCTCAACATTACCCTTTGAATCCCTTTTGGTTTTAAATATCCATTTACAACCAATGGGTTTCACACCTTCAGGCAATTTGACGAGATCCCAAACGTCATTGTCAGCCATCGATTTCATCTCGTCATTCATGGCATCAATCCACTTTTGAGAGTTAGAACTTCGCATAGCTTGACTAAAGTTTATTGGATCTTCCTCAGTCAAGCCAATGCCATCCTCATGTTCTTGAAGAAATACAATATAATCATCTGAAATTGCACTTCTCCTTTCTCTAGTGGATCTCCTTAGCGGCACTTCTTGAGGTTGTTGAGTTTGAACTATAGGTGGTGGTGCTTGGGAGGGAATCTCAGTGTTGTCTTGTTCTTGAGTGATGTTAGGAATAACATCATTATTAAGTACTGGATCTGTTTCTTGAACAATGATAGGTGCAAAGACTTGTTCATTGCTAATGACAGGTTCTTCTTGAAAGACAACACTCCTTATGTTTCCTTCCCCTCCAAACTCAACTTCCTCAAGGAATCTTGCATTCCCCGTCTCAAAGAAGGATCTTGTAATGGGATTGTAAAACTTATACCCGCGAGAGCGTTCAGCATAACCAACAAAGTAGCAACTAACTGTTCTTGAGTCTAGCTTACCTTCATGCAGCCTATAAGGCCTTGCTTCAGCTGGACATCCCCAAATTCGCATGTGCTTGATGCTAGGCTTTTTCCCAGTCCATAGCTCATAAGGGGTTTTAGCAACTACTTTACTTGGTACCCTGTTGAGGATATAAACTGCGGTCTTTAATGCCTCTCCCCAAAGCGACTCTGGTAGAGAAGAGTGACTAATCATACTCCTTACCATATCCTTAAGAGTCCGGTTTCGTCGTTCTGCAACTCCGTTCATGCTGGGTTTGCCCGGCATAGTGTATTGCGGAACGATTCCACATTCATTGAGGAAAAGTGCGAAGGGCCCTGGACGTTGTTCACCTGATCCGTCATATCTGCCATAGTATTCTCCACCACGGTCAGATTTGACGGCCTTAATATTCTTTCCTAGTTGAAGTTCAACTTCAGCTTTGAAAGACTTGAAAACGTCTAGAGACTGAGACTTCTCATGTATTAAATAAAGGTAACCGTACCTTGAGTAATCGTCTATGAACGTAATAAAGTATCTTTGTCCATTGCATGAATCTGTAGGGAAAGGACCACATATATCCGTATGTATTAGTTCTAAGACATCCTTTGCTCTTTCGGCACCTAAATTCCTTTTGTTTGTTTGTTTACCCTTAATACACTCAACACAGACTTGGAAGTCTGACAGATTTAAGGGTCCAAGAATTTCCTCCGACACAAGCCTCTGAATTCTTTGTTTAGAGATGTGGCCTAAGCGCTTATGCCATAAGGTGGCGAAATTCTCATTTAATTTACGTTTCGTACCACGCGAATCTGTTTGCAATATCTCGTTATAGGAATGCTTAATATCAAGCATATAAAGATTGTCAATTAAAGATCCGTAACCAACAATATTTGAATCATAAGAGAGACTAACTTTATTATTTCCAAATGAACAAGAATAACCAGATTTGTCCAAAATAGAAATAGAAATTAAATTCCGTCTAATAGACGGTGCAACATATGTCTCAACCAAATCCAAATAAAAACCAGTCTTTAAAAGTAATCTAAAAGTTCCTATAGCTTCAACTGCAACTTTATTGCCATCGCCCACATAGATGAATCTTTCAGCATCACTTGGCGGACGACTCCACAGGCAACCCTGCATAGACATACTTATGTGAGTAGTAGCACCAGAATCTACCCACCAAGTGTCCTTGGGTACAGAAACTAAATTAACTTCAGAACAAACAAAAGTGAGAAGTTTACCCTTCTTTGCACGCCAAGCGGCGTACTTAGAACAGTCCTTCTTCATGTGTCCTGTCTTCTTGCAGAAGAAACAAGTAAATTCCTCATCTTGCTTCTTCAGCTTCTTCTTTTGAGAAGAACTTTCCACAGTTTCCTTATGTTTCTTCCTCTTTTTATTCTGAGAGGTCGAAGCCAAATGAGCACTTTCAGTCTTATCCCTCTGCAGTCTCTCTTCCTCTTGCACACAGTGAGATATAAGCTCATTGAGGGACCATTTGTCCTTCTGAGTGTTATAACTCACTTTGAATTGCCCAAAGTGTGCAGGAAGTGAGATCAAAACCAAGTGCACGAGCAAATCCTCAGAAAGCTCTAACTTTAGTGCCTTGAGTTTTGATGCGAGATTAGACATCTCCATAATGTACTCCCTTATGTTCCCTTTACTTTTATACCTCATAGAGATGAGTTTAGCCAAATGACTACTCGTCTCAGCTTTTTCATTCTTGGCAAAGAATTGCTCTATTGCCTCCAGGAACTTCTTGGCATTCTCGCTCTCAGCAATCGAGCCCCGAAACGCCTCCGGAATGGAGCGTTTGATGATCATGAGGCACATTCGGTTGGACCGATCCCACCTCTCAATTTTTGCCTCATTAGAGTTCTCCAGAGTGGAAGTGGGTCGTTCCGTCCTCAGTGCCAAGTCCAAGTCCATACAGCCGAGAACAATTTCTACGGCCTCTTTCCATGACTTGAAGTTTGTCCCATTCAGCATTGGGATTCCATTAATTTGAGTAGTGAAGTTAGAAGCGGTAGCGGTAGCAACTAAAGAGAGAACAATAAACATACAATAACATTAGTGGGCATGTCAAAAGATAATTAATAAGACATGCATTATCAATCTTTATGGAAAATTTAAAGACCCAAACAAGATACCTAGTGCACCATTAATCCTCAATCTTTGGATTGAAAGAACTAATTGCAAGTGGTACTCTCGACGCAATGATCAAACATTGGTGATAAGTCCTGTCAAACAATAGTTGTCTTTGGACACTCCATTGTTCACATGGAAAATCAATCTTTATAATCACCACACATTTACCATCGCAGGCATGTAATTATCCGGCCAAACTGTGTCTTCCTTTGGGCCGAGCACAGTTCGCATGAATAATTCCATGCAACATCTATGTAAATTGAATTGAATCAACCTACGCAACAGAGGTTACTTTGGCAACATGTTGTTTCAATTAATCCAACCAAAATTACCAGACAATAATAAAATATGGGAAGGGTCTAAATTTGTCGAAATCATGCATAAGCGTTGACGTCAATTTTAATTCCATATTTTCTAAATACATCAACAACATACTAGTAAATTGAACAATTTAGAAAATACAATATATCATATATATATAAATACATATTTCTTTACGAGAATATCAAAAAAAAAAATTGACGTCAATCTTACTATTTATAAGATAAATCTCTTCATGATCAATATATATATAAAATATCCTAATACCACAAATAAATGAAATCATTTATTCCATTGCCTTAACAGTGATTCACAAATACCAAGAAACTTTTATCAATATATATGCATTATAATTAGATATCAATGTTAAGATTCCAAAAGATATGTAATCAAAATGCAAATCATTGATTTTAAATCAATATACGTTAATCTAATTGATTTACGGGTTTTAAATATTTATAGGATTGAAAACAATATCCATAATGTATATTACCGAAATCAATATACACAACATTATGATAAAATCACAAATTATTAACGTCCTTATCACAAAAAAGAATGCCATTAGCATATATCAAATTCGTAAACAGTAAAGAACCATACCTTTTATATATATATATATATATATAAATACTTCACAGCAACTGGATCCATAATTATATATGAATATCATATATATTAATATAAAAGGAATATAATATATATTAACATGCTAATATATACGAAAACTAAATCACTTCAGCGTCAATTTCACCTTTTTTTTTTTTTTTTTTCGAAATCCTGGATCGTATAAATATATATTATAAATCATATATATTATCTTTTGAAATCATATTATTGCTTTAAGCAATTTGCCTTGTACAGCAATTTTGCTTTCGAAATCGTAAGATGAACAAAATCATATTATTGTTACAGTATTGCTACTGTTTTAAATTGAAACAATAATACCCATTCAAAAAAAAAAAAAATAGGAATTATTCAAATCATCAAAGATTAATCCTAATAACCCAACATAGAAGACCGCTCTGATACCACTTGTTGGAAATAATTCTTTAAATACATGCTTTAATCTTTAATATGAGAGATCTTTAGGCGGAAGCATATAATTACAAAAGCATGCATATATCAAGAACAACTCGTTCTTGCTCACATAGGATCTACAACATGCTGGATTACTAAGGATAGGATAAATACCTGAATCCATAATGGGTTCCTGATCTAAGCGTTCTTCACAGAATCTTTGAGACAATTTATCACGAACACGAACAAAGAGAGCCGGTGGCTTTGTGGTTCTTCCTCAACCGAATCTCTTGAGTTCCCAATGGGACCTTAGCCTCTCTTCAGATGGAAAGAAGAGAGTATGAGTTTTCTGTGATTCGGTGTATTGGGGACCATAGCCTTCTTATAGTGTGTTAACCTAATAGGGTTCCCATTATTCCCTAATGGGCCAACACTGACATCTGCTCATTTAAGCCCATATCATCTTATTTAAAAGTCTAATGGGCTCACTTAATTTGACCACATAAAATAAAGCCCACTAATGATAAATAGCTAATATAATTGTCTTATAATATTAGCCCATATTAATTATTGGAATATAAAATTCTAACATAGTAAACTAAATGAAGCTTTATTCCCTTCCACTCAAGGACTAGAGGAGATTTTCCACATCTTCATTGCCCTATGCTGCTTTTGGAAGAAACACTTGAATTATAACACGTTACACGTAAATCTAAAGCTATCACTGACCATAATTGCATGTTATGTTACAAGAATAATTTACACATTTTGTGGTAGGAAATTGGTGATAGATATATCTTTCTTAGAAAGGTGGAAATCTCTAATCTTTATTCAGTTAAGTACTGATTGGGTTGCTGTCTATTGATATGTATATATGACAAGATCATTTTGGCTAACTTTTTGTGACACGTAGTGTTTGCCTTGTTCTTTTTTGACTAGGATTGTTGCCATAATCTATCACCAAGAAAAAGAAGCTTGCTTTATTCTATTCAAGCTGACACTGAATTGTATCATCTACTTTATCTACTATGCTTTCCCATTTATTTTAGGAAGTTTAAGAAATCGTGTCAGCGGTTTCACACCGACAATGACAACTTAGTTGCACATTGAGTTACTCGAATGTGGAGCAGAAAAACAGAAATGGGTTTTACCATTAAACAATACTTATTTTTATCTTTTATAATTTAAGTAATTCTTCTTTCCAACTCAATATCTCTCTTTTACTTTTTATACGTCTTAAATGGGTCTTACTATTACACATTACTTATTTTTTATACTATGTATACATCTTATTTTCATTTTTTTATTATATAAATATTATTTATTATCAAAAATTAGTTGTTGGGCCTACTATAGTGTTAAGCAGGGGTGTCACATAGGTGGCCGGGCTAAGGCAAATTCTTAATGGGCCACGTTTTTTCTAGCCTAACGGCCCATCGGGCCGGGCCAAAATGGCCCATGACTTTCTTTTTTTCCTAATTTTTTATATATTTTACAAAGAAAAAAACAAAAAAATATATATAGCACCGGGCCAAATAGGCTCAGTATCTTTCGGGCCAAAATTTTCTAGGCCGAGCCATTTTGGCTCATCTTTTATTAGGCCAAAAATTTTATAGCCCAGTCCAGCCTAACCTGTTGGCCATTGAGCCAAGCCAGTTTTGCTAGCTCTATTAAGCGCTAGTGCTTAAATAAGTACCCAATGCTTAACAAATTTCATCTCTAATTGTTGCTTGCAGTTAAGCATTGCTCTTATCTGATGTAGAACCCTTTTAGATGCACCGATGGAGATGGCCATATAATATAATGGTTTAATTGCATTTATAATCAATGTGCGAATTTGATCTTTCTATAATTTTTGCTCGAATTTAATTGTTCAATTTTTTGCCAACAAGAGTTGGCACATCTTGTCAAGTCTTTTGCTCACATTAGATGTGACTTAGATTCAATTCTCAGATTTTTCTAGTTGGTAGGTGATATGCAAATTTTACTATAAATTCTCGTTGAGGTTGATGGTATTCTCTGACCTTACAAGAAGACATGTTTCCCCTAATCTAAACTAATTTGTAACCAAAAAAAAAGTTGTTCAATTTTTTAATTATTATGATAAAATCTTTTTATTATTTTTCTTTTACATAAAACTCTTGAACTCTTATTTTATGCCTAGAAAATTAAAAGTTTAGGATCAATTTGAGAGAGAAAATTTTGAACTGTAGAAATTTGGAAAATTTTCAATTTAGAGTTAAATATGATGTCTGGATTGATGAATTTTGAGCGGATGAGATTTTTAAATATTTTAATGGGTTTTGTTCATAAAAATAAAGAGGATTTGAGATTCTTAGTCTTTTTTTTAAAAAAAAGTTCAGTAAAAGACTTCATTGCAACAATAAAAGAAAAATCAAGACTTAACTGTAACAAGTAAAAATTGAGAGATTAAATTTGAGTACAAAAATATTCAAAAAAATCCCTCCTAAATTATAATAGAGAGACAAAAATATAATTAATCCTAGAACTAATAAAGTGGATGAGCCCTTCCCCTAGAATCCACTCTGAGAGAGGAATGAGAACAACTAGTCCAACTTCTTAAGCTGCCGACACATTGAACAATGAACATTTGAGCAAGCCATCTTGTCTCACCCTAAGATGAGAGGAATGGTTGATTTGACTCAAATCCTGAACTGATCTTTAATCCTACACTGGTTAACTATAAAATGCTGAAATATGAGTGTCTCTCTTTTAACTTCAACAGGAATGCATCAACAAAACGGCCCTTCCATATAAATCGTCGTGCCATGAACTTTAATTACATTCGTAATCATTTTTATAGAATTCTCGTATTTATAATTAAAAAGTATTAGCAACAGAATTTTATGTTTTTTTCACACAATTTACTTTATTATTAAATAAAATTTTACACGATTTTATTCTTGTTAATGGAATTTACATTAAATTTTATTTAATGATAAAAAGAAGTGTTTAAAATATAATACTAAAGAACCTGTTATTAGTATTTTTTGTATAACAAATATTGTAATAAATTTATGAAAATTTAAAAAGAAATAAACAAAATGGGTTATTTGTAACTACAGCTTAATGAAACTACTTATAAGAGATTGAAAACGATAATAACGTTTGACTCAACTTTTTTTTTCTTCTTTTTTAAAATACAAGAAAAGTTAGACAAACACATTTGAAAATAAAAATAAAAATCAAGGAGTTTTATTTTTATAAAAGAAAATAGGAAAAAGTGGTTTTTTAAAAATAATATAATTGAAGTTTTTTTTTTAAGTTGTGTGTCTTAGCTTATTTTCTCTCGCCCTAAACAAATTATGCAGGTTAACCATTGTGGAACAATAATTCGAAACTTTTAAGTTAAAATTATTTAAAATTTTAAGAATTTTGTTTTAAATTTTAATTTTAAAGTGGATTTTAAGAAAAAGAAAAGGTCAAACATAGCCTAAATAAGAAAAAGTTCAAAGTAGGGATGTCAAACTTAGTTGAACCTGGTGGGTCCAACTCATTTAACTTGTCAAAACGAGTTGAGTTGGGTTGTATAATGCAACCTTTCAACCTACCAACCCAATGGGTCAATTACCGATTGAGTTGGGTTGACTAGTTAGGTTGGGATTTTATTATTGTTGGATGTCTTTATGGATTATTTGGTTAAATATTATTTTGTTTGACATAATGTTTTGTGGATTATTATGGATTTCATGTTATATTAGTTGCTCTGAACTATATTTATTTTACTCATGATGATAAAGCATTTGTGCTGAAACAATTTAGTAGAATAACATTCTTATAATTGTGACATTATGCTTATTTTTTGATGATTTATATTTTTTATTTATTTGGTGAGTCAACTTATGAATCACTTATTTTTTGCCAAAGCAACCCAACCCTTAACCCCTTAATCCATTACTGGTTGGGTTAGGTTGAAATTTTCAATCCAATCTCAAAATGAGTTTAACCCAACTCAATCCATTGCTTGACAAGTTGAGGGGCAAGTTAGGTTGGATTGAGGTAGCCTGTTTTGACATCCCTATATCAGAGACTCAAAAACGTCACTTATAAACATCATGTATAAAGTTAGTTTAATTATATAATCCAATACTTAAAGAAATTAACAAGAATGAATTGAATTCTCAAACTTCACCATAGATTAAGTTATTAGGATTAGGCTAGCAATGAGAGACTTGAGTAATTAATCTAAAATTATAAACTTAAATTTCATAGTTATCATTGTATCAAGAAAATAGCTTTACCATAGCTTATGCTAGTTAGTCTACTAAAATTAATTTTACAAAAGAAGACTAAGTTTTTCTTTGTTTTAAAGTTGAAAAAAATTAATCTAGATTTAAATATATATAATGTTAAGATGGGTAAGAAAGGATGGCAAAACTGGGCCAGCTTGACATGTTTTGGCCCCACCTTGCCTTTAGCCGCCTAAAATGAGTCAGGGTGGGCTAGCTTGCTTTCAAAAAGTGGGCTGAAAAATGTAGCCCATTTCGTTTAAGAGTGAGTCGACGAGTTGGCGAGCTAGCCTGCTAAAATTCAAAAAAATTAAAAAAGAATAATTACAAAATTAAAAAAATATGATAATATTTTTAATAAAATTTCTACAAGCATCAAATAGATAAATAAGTTTTTAATTATGAGACTCTCATTTAATAATTTACGTTAATTTTTATTATGAGTCATGCTTATGAAATTTTAACTTTAATTAGATAAGTTTACTAAATATACCTATGTTACTACTTTTTTTTTTCTTATTCTAAGATTTTCTCATAAACCATTAACTCTAAACCTTGCATGTGTATCATACTGTGTGTTGTTTTTGTTTAATTGCATGCCTCATTTTTGTTTTCTTAAAAAAAACCCTAAATGTAATATTACATGCCAAATGTATGTTATCATTAATTAAAAGAAAGTATTGGCCGGACTCGCCCCACCACAGGCCCGCTTTTTGGCGAGCCAAAATGGGCTAGCGGGTTCATAATGCGGTCCTTGTCCATCAAAAATGGTGGGCTAAATGGGCCAAGCCCGTTTTGCCACCTATAGGAAAGAATAAAGGTAAATATAAAGGATTGCTTTTTGTACCTTTATTTTACTTATACACCCTTTTTATGTTTTTTGTATTTTTTTAAAAAATAACTTTTTTTTTTTGTAGAAACTAAGTTCCTAATTGGTAGATATTCCAAAAATTAATTTTTAAAATGTATTGAATACATTTTGAAAACTTATTTTTGAAAGTGTTAAAATTTTAACACATTTCAAAAATAAGTTTCTAGAAAACTATATAAAAGACCATAGTCACTTGACCTAAGCGATCCAGAGATTGCATAGAATTGACTAGTGGTGATCCTACGCTTGTCGAAATATTGAGGTTAACATTCAATATTTTTTGTGTGACATTCTCCTCATATGGATTTGTGTCAGTGGAACTATTGGTTTCCTAAAACGAATTTCTGCTTTGATATTTTTGAAACTAACAAAGGATGTCAAATGGATATTAACCCTTGTTGGGTAGGAGTGAAATGGGTAAGAAATAGAAGAGAGAGGTGAGAAATATGTGAGAAATAAGTATGTTTAGTTATTTGGTAGGAGAAAGAGGAGAGAAATGCACCAAAAAACGAGGTGGGCTCCACATTTTGTATTTTCATGTTGAGATAAGCAAAAATGCAGAGATGAGAGGCGAAATTCAACAATTTGCTACAGTTTTTTTTCTAGTTGTTGAAAACAGCCAAAAAGTGTCATTTTTTTGGCTTTTTTTTAACATTTTGTGACGGTTTTAAAGCAGTCACAAAGTGCAATAATCGACTGTCCAAAATCATGAACACACAATAGTCGACTATTTGGCCTATTACTTCGATTTTTTTATTCATTTTTCAATTTCTTTCTTTCCTATTTCTCACCTATTTCTCTTAAACCAAACGACATCTATTTCTCACCTATTTCTATTAATCTATTTCTCTCTTCTCTATTTCCATCCACTTTATTTCTCACCTATTTTTTTTCCTACCAAACACATGTAAGACATTGATATCAACATGCCTTCTCTTTATATTGGGTATATTTTATTTTTAGGAAAAACACATTCTCATATTTAATTAATTTTTTATTATTGTAAGAAGGGGTGAAAAAGTTAGATTCTCATGAGAATAAATTTTATTGTGAAAATTTTAGGCTAAATTATATTTTGGTCCTCCTATTTTTTTCAATCCGTAATTTTGCTTTCTTTATTTTTTTAGAGACATTTAATCCCCTTATTTTTAAAAATCCACAATTTTGGTCTCCCTATTTTTTTAGAGACATTTAGTTCTCTATTTTTAAAATTCGTAATTTTAATCTCGCTGTCAAATCTCTTGTGTTGATCATTGGTGGTTTAACATTGACTCTGAGCGTCATCGTTAATTCTAATGTTGATTCTGACTATGACACATCATTTAAGTTAATGTTAAATTAGTAACGATTAACGCAAGAGATTTGACGGCGAGACCAAAATTGTGAATTTTTAAAAATAGGGAGACTAAATGTCCCTAAATAAATAAGGGACCAAAATTGCAAATTAGGAAAGATAAGGGACTAAAAATGCAATTTAGCCAAAATTCTAATATACTTTCACTACCTAATATCTACTATAAGTGGCAAAAATAGACTACTTAATCTCATGCACGTTACCTGCTATAGCAAGTTGAGCTAAAAAAAACATTTAATTGGAGCTTCTAAATAAAGCTCAAACCTAGTAAAAGCCATTTTTTTTGTGTTTTTGCAAGTTAAACCTGAAAAGGGACATGGGTGGATTGAATTGAAAAGACTTGCATTTAATTCAAACTGAAAATTTAAAATTAACAAGCTATATATTTCATCGAGTGAATTTAGACTTGCTTAACTAACTCGATCTATTTTGACACCTCTAAACTGTCCACTACCCCACTACCTTGTATTTTTTCTGAAAATATCAAAAAGATTCTCAATAAATTTGAAGACTCAAATATATTTTTAGTCTCTCAAATTTGGGTAAGTTTGTTTTAGTCTTCCAAATTTAAAATTAAAATTTTTAGTCACTGTAATTTGAAAAAAAAATATTTTAGTCTCTCTGTTCAAACGTCGTTAGTGAATATGTTACATAAAACCCACCTAATACTGAATCTACCACACAAAACTCACTTACAAACTCAACTGATACAGTACAGTTGATTCAATCAATCTATGTCAATGATATTGTAAGTAATCCTAAGAAACTAAAACATTTTTTTTTAATTATAAGCACTAAAAAAATTAATTTTAAATTTAGAGATAAAAACAAACTTAGCCCAAATTTTTCGAGAGTAACTAGATCAATTTCACACCTTTAGACTATCCACCTACCCTACTACCTTGTATTATTTCTAAAAGAGTTTAATGGTCATACACTGACAGTGTAAAGTAATTTTACATTATCATTCAATCACAAACCATCATTTATTATATAAGTTTGTTGACTTTTATAATAAATACTTTAAAAGTCATATTAATAATGATTTTGATTAGATAACGGTATAAAACTTTTTACACTAACAGTATATGATCATTAAACTCTTTCTGAAAATATCAAAAAGATTATGAATAAATTTTAATTATTAACCAAATATGTTTTCTTGAAGAGAAATCTTGCGCTCCTCTGCTTAAAGTACTCGATAATATCATTCTCATCCTCATATTATGGAAAATGTGATATCATACGTTCAAACAAACGTACCTTTATTGATTATGGAGCAGAGCATTGGTCAACACAGATTTAGCATTAGCATACGATGAGCATTTCTACGCAAGGACTGCTTCTCCTCAACGCTCGCCTCTCTTCCAATTTCTCCTTCCGAGGTGCCCTTTTGTCACAACCGTTGTCAGTCTCTTCTCTCTCTCTCTTCTTTCGAAACTTCAATCAAACAGTTAGTGGGTCAATTCATTAACCAAATTTGTGACCCTTTAACGTTTTTTTTTTTTTTTCCCTTTTAATTTCTTGTATGCCCACTTGAGTTTCATGGACAATAATGCTTCTTTTGATGGCATTTAGCAATAAAAATGTTGACTTTATGCGGTACTTTACCTTCTGTGGTCAAATCCAAGCCAAATTCAGTTCTACATGTTGAACCAGTGACACTTGTGCTTCAGGGTTTCGCAGGTTGTCGGTTGTTCCACGTTTGCAACAGTGTGAAGGGCTGAGAAGGGGTTTCTCCAAAAACATGGCTTGCAGTGTGGAAAATTGTGATGTGGGTAGCGGGGTGGTTCATCCAGCCACAGATGCTTATGCTGGAGAGGCAGTTGAAGCTTTGAAAGCTGGGAAAGTCATTGCAGTGCCCACTGATACACTCTATGGATTTGCTTGTGATGCTTGGTATGCTGCAATTTCAATCTGTGCTTTAAACCTATTACCTTTATAGCCTATATGCTTAAAATGTTTCAAGCTTTACTTTTGTTTCTGGCCTTTTAGTTTTTTAAATTTATGTAGCATCTTATATATTTCATTTCTCCTTATTTATTTTTCTCAGGTAAATGTAAGAAACAGTGGTTGTTGTGCTTTTACTATCTTGCATTTCAGTTGTACTAGGGTAGAAAAATAAAATTACAGATTAACAGAATCTTTCTTATTGTTGTACCTTAGGTAGGGAAATGGTGAAAATGTTATAGTATAGCATTAAGTAAGAATGAAGTTGTCAACTGCACCACTAGACTAATGAAATTTCAATGAAGTCTGTATTTGAATATAAATCTAGAGATTGCCGTCCCTTTTTTGCGCAGAGCATCGCATGGGTGCTTGCTGTTGGTCCTATTGGATTCGAAGTGGACTATAAAACTGTTATAAGTCTTCAACATTTCTGTTGTTTTAATTTGTGAGGCTAATATTCAGTTATTCACAATATTTCCTGACAAAATGGAGTGTTGTGTAATTAAAAAAAAAAAACTCAATAAAATATGATCTTCAAAGACTGTGTTTATTGCAGTCCTCCATGAAAGGAAGCAGATAAATAATTGCTTTATGTTATATCGCACATCATACGGGTTTTGATAAGATATCAATTTTTCTACATAGACATCAGATGTGAGAAAAGTTAGCTCCACATTATACCCATCCTTCTGAATGCCTGCAATATGTTTTATGTGTTTTAATCAAATATGTTTAAAATTCCATTTGCACACCGGTGTCCACATATTTAGACCTACCTTATGTCTCTATTCAATTGCATTCTGAATGATTGATAATTACCTGTTACCTTCTATTGTGGCATGTTGGCAGCTCATTGGAAGCGGTTAACAGGATTTATGAGATTAAAGGCCGTAAACATACAAGCCCTCTGGCTATTTGTGTCGGTGACATATCAGATATATCCCGTTTTGCTGTCACTGACCATTTACCTCATGGTCTGCTTGATTCCCTCCTACCTGGGCCTGTTACAGTTGTACTAAAACGAGGTTTGTAAGTCATATCTGTGTGTCATGGAAAATGAAATTTATGGAAGTAAAGTACGCAGAATAGTCTACAACATATGTTGAAATTGATCAATTCACAAAATTTATTTGATGCAACAATGTAGCCCTATTTCTTCAATCCCTTTGTCTACATAACTTCTGTGAACCTCAGATTTTGTTGTAAAGGACTAAAGATCCTATATATTGTCTGATAGTATACTTGTATATTTTACAGGAGAGTCAAGTGTTCTTGAACGATCTTTGAACCCAGGATTTGATAGTGTAGGAGTTAGAGTGCCTGATTCCAATTTCATCAGGATCATTGCCCGTGGTTCAGGAACTGCCCTAGCCCTTACCAGTGCAAACCTAAGTGGACAGCCAAGTAGCGTTTCCATCAAAGATTTTGAGAACCTCTGGGAACATTGTGCTTTTGTTTATGATGGTGGTTTGATTCCATCAGGTCGTGCAGGTTCAACAGTTGTGGACCTCACTACACCACACAAATACAGGATACTTAGACCTGGAAGGTAGCTGATCTAAACTCTTTTATGCTGCATTGTTTAAAACATGGACTGTGCTGCCAGATGCAAATGTTAAAAACTATTTCTGTAAGATAATCTTTTTCACTCTAATATAGGTTGGAAATGGTGGGATTTTTCCATTCTAATATTTGACCATTTAAAAATGAATGACACTGAATTCATCTCCAGTTGGGAGAACTTACATTTCCCCTCCTCTGGTTAATAATGTGTGATCCTCTGTGCAAAATGCATATGAAACACAGCCATCATTGCTGTCTGAAGCCTTTTATTAAGTAATAAAAAGTGGCTCAAAACTGACAGGTTTCATGAGCAGTTTTGAACAAGTTTTGAACAAACCTGTTGTTAATCTTTGGTTACTGTGTATATTTGATATTTTATAAGTATAAATTTTATGTTGCATTACAGTTTATATTGATTGTGTTCTTGTTCACCTATCATTTGCAGTGCAAAGGAAGAGACAATTGCCATCTTGGAGAAGCATTCTTTGGTTGAGGCAGTGACCACTTAAATAAGTTGTGATTCATTTGCAGTGTCACGTTCTAGCTAGGACTAATGTTTCACTCGCAAAAAAACAATTCTTTCGCTTGGACATGTGAGAAGCTATCACCCAGGCTAATTATTTCCGTTGACCGTTTATTTATATGTTACTTCCATAGGATGTCTAGGATGCATGAAACAATGCGTTATAAATGTATGATGTTATGCTTCAACTGGTTATTCTATTCTACCTCTTAGAGAGAAAAGAATTTAAATCAAATAATAGTTGCTGATACATTTAATATAAAACTTTTATCTTGAGCACATGCTATTAAATTGTAGACAGCCAAGTGAAATCTAATCTACAAAATCATTTGATCTATGGATAGCATGTTTTTTGTGTTAAAGGCTATAATACGAAGAAAATAGGAATCATTACCGCAGGCATATTTGACATAATTGGAAACTCTAGTCTCAGATAGAGCTGGCAAAATTGGCCCGGCCCGGCGGGCCGGCTCGATGGCCCGACAGGCTAAGCAAGGCTGGCTTGTTAAATGCTTGGCCTAATAAAACCGGGCCAAATGGCCCGGCCCGATTGGCCCGCCGGGCCAGGCTAGGCCACACAAAAACTGGCTAGAATGAAATCGGGCCTATTTGGCCCGGTACTATTTTTTTGTTTTGTTTTTTTTCTTTGTAAATATACAAAAAAACTAAGAAAAATAGTCACGGGCCATTTTGGCCCGGCCCGATAGGCCCGATGGGCTAGGCCGGGCCACAAAAAAGTAGCCTATTAAGAATTCGGCCCGGCCCGGCCCGCTTTTGACACTGGGCCCGCTGGGCTAGGCCGGCCCGGCCCATTTGACAGCTCTAGTCTCAGACACTGGTGTATTTTTAGGTACACTAGATTTTGTATCACGTGATTTATAAGCTCATTGTATTATGTAATAATTATGTCAGGTTTTGAGAAACTAACGATTACCATAACTAATGAGAATGATAGAAGCAGGAAACTGAACAACTTTTTTTGCCACTTATGCGATTGTTCTGATAGTTGATATATTATGACCATTGTTTCTATATTTAACATCCTTGAAACATAAAGCAACCACTGGATATTGATGTGGAATCTTCTTATTTCGTGCATCACCAATTATGTTACGTGTTTGTTGTACCGTTGCTTTTGCATTGGATTTCATGAGTATGATTATAAAATGAAATTTCCCGATCTTCCCGGCAATTAAAGGAATGCTTGAATTAGCTTTTGAAGATATTTTTAAAGGTCTTTTAGAAGAATATTTTTAATATCTGAGATATTTTTGAGATTTATATTCTTAATTATTATAAAAAAAATTAAACAATGTTTTTAATTAAAAAATACTTCTTAAAATAAACACGGACAAACGGGCCCTGAATAGAGAATTGATAATCTGATTACGAGCAAAGGGTGAAGAGTGAACCAATAAACTTGTGTTTCTTGATCACCACCTTGAGTTTGGACTATTATAGCTTTCGTGTTTAGTGCGCTAATAAAGACTTGAGCATGATTTTGGTGCATGCCCTTTGTCTACGCAAGATCGTTAATCTCGTGCCAACATCAACATCAATATAAACTCTGCCCAAGATTAGTTAGTTGTTGACATATTATCAAATTTTTGTTAACCAAGTAATAAATAGTTTAATTCTTGTAGCTTTAATTTTTTTAATAAAAATATATACCTCGGAGATGGGCACCTTTTAGAAGCCCCAGACAAGGATTTAGACTTTCTTAGAATTACATATTTCAATTTGGTGTAAGGCTGTAGAATGTGAAATACAAATACAGTTTGTGTAGTTTAAAGTGTGGACAAGAGTTAAATTGGATTAAAAAGATGTGTGATACTTATTTGTGTTCATGCCCATTCTGTGGCTGAACTTTGATCTTCAAGAAATAAGCGCAAAATTCGGGAGAAGACTCGTATTATTCGGTAATCACTCAACTTTTCCTTTTAGTCCGCCTAATTGTAACCATGCACTTTGCTTTGTGTATTGCCATTTATTTTCTTCTGCATGGTTGCTTCAAGAAGAAGAATCGCTTGTTTTTTAAAAACTCGCATAAAATTAACAAAAATTATTTACTTTTTTAAAAAAAAAGTAAACTAAATCAAACACCTACTGAAACATTCTCAAAAGGAAAAACCAACTCTTTTTTTTCAATTTTCCATGCTAAATGAAGTTTGACTGTGTTCTTACAATTTTACTGGCTGGTGAAGCGTGGAATATAGAAATGGAGCATGCAATCAATGCCTTGATCCAGCTCATAAAAAGAGAGATATGCATAAGAGTAAAAACGACAGTTCATGTTACATTTGATTTGATTGGTCAAAGATCACTGTCGTCTCCGGTGGATATGGGGCTGGAGAACAAGTTTTACTATTGGAGCCAGCAATTCACAGTTCTTGTATATAAGAACAGTGGCTTATATAAACAACTTGTTCTTAACACTTCGTAAGAATTTTGTGATAATTGTAGGACTCACTTTAAATTTTTAAGGATTGCACTAGAAAAAAAAAATTGTTGAAGTTCTTAAATTACATATAACATTATATGGCCCACCAAAAATGAGTTAAATCATTGGGTAAAAACCAAATTAGTATTTAAAAAAAAAACATTTACCAAAATAATGTGGAAAAAAAACATTTTACTAAAATTGATTGTTTGCAGATGTATAGAAGTACTGGCGCTATGCAAAAAAGGAAGGCACTAGTTTAACCAACGCCACTTATTCAATTACTGTAGTAGAAGGCGCTGGTCAGACCAATGCTTTTTGTGCAGTCAGACTTGTTAGACTGGCGCCTCCTGTACTGTTGGCACATGATAATTTTTTACTTTCAAAAAAACGCATGTTTCGTATCTGCGCGCATGCATTGTAATATGAAATAAATTCATAACATTTTTTTTAATTTCAAATTATGATCTAAATTATAGCTACACATTTATGTAAGTTTAAAACATATATATATATACACACACACACACAACATAAAATATATATATTAAAAATTATATATTTTTAATATATATACATAACTTAAAAACGTATAAATATATTAAAATTATTTTTAACCTTAAAAACGTAATACAACTATTTTTTCATCTGCGAAAAATTTTTATCTGATTATTATTTTTGGTTTAAACATAATTTTAAATAAAGAAAAAATACGTAATTTGTTGATAAAATTAAAAACAATTGAACGCACCTACACCCCTTGGAAAATCCTATCTGAAAATTTTAATCCACAAAGCAATAAACAAGTCTCAAATCAACACTTAACAGTCTTAAATCATTATCAATATGAAAAATATACATCTATACACACATCATAAATTAACCCAAAACAATATAACAACTTAATGGAATTTTTAAGGGACAACACAATACTGTATTAAAATTAAAAATGTAAATTTCACCAAGTCAAACTTACCTCTATGATTTCACCAAACAGGCTTCCTCCTTTTTTATTACTAATTTGGTCAAAAAGCCTATATTTGATATTACAATACATGCGCGCAGATACAAAATATGCATTTTTTTCGAAAGTGAAATTATCAGTACAAGAGGCATCAGTCTGACTAACTGCATAGAAGGCATTGGTCTGACCAGCGCCTTTGACTACACAGAAGACACTGGTCTTACCAGTGCCTTCTACTATAGTGATTGAATAAGTGGCGCTGGTTGACCAGTGCCTTCCTTTTTTTCGCATGGTGCCGATTCCGCTGGCGCCTTCTATACATCTGAAAACAACATATTTTGGTCAAATGTTTTTTTTCTACATTATTTTGGTAAATTGTTTTTTTTAAATACTAATTTAGTTTTTTTACCTAAATCATTCCACTATAATTGCACCATTGGAGATGCTCTCATAGTTTTACTCTCAACACAGTTTCCAAAAGCAGGATATGGAATTCCTTTTAACACAGTTCCCCTAATTAAAGGTGGGGTCGGGAGACTCCGCAACTCCATCATGGACACATACCAACCAGAGTGCATTTGCTTTGCCTCCATCAATAACAATATTATAATATATACATTATTTCCTAGAACAATGAAAGTTAGATGAGACCATAGTGAATGCCAATGTTAGATGTTTTAGCACTAAGCATCGTGTCACGGTCAAGGCATTAACACTCGTGTATACATACCTGTATGATAGGGATTGAAAAAGATGTTAGCATTATTTAAGATTTCATCCTCTTATGTGATTTTTTTAGATAAAAGTCATGTGATAAAAAAAAAAAGGCATAAAAACTATAAATAGGGTTCTAAGTTTTGACAAGGTCTAATTATTTATAATCCTTAGTCTTTCTCTATTGACAAGGTATTATTATTTATTATCTTTAATTCTTTTTCTCTTTTCATATGATTCTCCCATGAAAGAATCTATTCCAATTTTCTATCTTGTTAATGTATTTGGTTCTACATCTTTTTGCATTTTACACGCATTCCAATAGAAGTAATAATTTGTAGTTTTTTTACTTTATTAAACAAATTTGCGTGAATTTATTGATACCATGCGTATTGGACATATATCCAAACATGCCCTGTATATCCATTTCCTATCTTATATGTTCAAGACATGTGAGTCTCTAACTTGTATTTAATAACATGTTTGTTACCACTGGACGTGGATCTGCAAAGCAACAAACAGTTGCTTTTGTATTTTTTTTTTATGTGAATTTCTCATAAACGTAGATCTCGGATGCTGAAACAAACACTCAATTAACCACTGGAAAGGAAACAGGAATGAAGAGAGAGAGAAAAGGAGACACACATATCCCTCACACTTGTGGCCAACAATTAGGCTACTAGCATTAACCTTCGTACCCCGCATTTCTTCATTGTTAAGTTTTGTTTTGGAGAGGTGGGGTTGTCTTTTTCCATACCTCGAAAAATATGAAAATTGTTAAGAACGTGCAATATTTAAGTAATAGATTAATAATTCACTAATCACTACAACATCGTATACGTAATAATCAAAATATTAACTAAAAATTTATATTTGTTAACCTTCGTAAAAATATGCGCAAATTATGCCCCGTAAATATCATGTTGTAAAAAAAAATGTTAAGAACGTGTATTATTTAATTAATAGATTAATAATTCACTACCACATCGTGTACGTAATAATCAAAATATTAACTAAATATTTATATTTGTTAAACTGCGTAAAAATATGCGCAAATTATGCCCCGCAAATATCATGTTGTTATCCCTTTATCAACGATTCTGAAGATTAAGACCCCTTGTCGTGTAGACTGCGGAGAAACAAGAAAGCTATGGCAAATTTTGACGCTGGACTGGAGTGAGCTGACGCAATGCAAATTACCTAAATCACCCACAATAAAATTAAACATTAAACGAAATGCTAATCAATGTTTTGAAGTATTAATTAAAATTTTAAATAAAAATTAAAAATATTAAATGAAAAGTAGTTTTTTAACTTTCAATGTATTAACACTTTTTTTAATTCTTTAAGAAGTGTCGTTAAAATAAAAAATATAAGTCAAACTCATCTCTAACTCAATAGGGTAACCGGATGAACCAGATGATAGGGAATTTCAATAATTTACATGAAGTCCTAGATTCGAACTTTATTGTTATTATTATACAACAACAACAAAAATCAAACCCATTCCTAAATAAGTTTTAATCAATACTTTTTTTGAAAGCTTATTTAACTTTAAAAAGTGAAACCTGAAGCGTGCATTAGGTTAACATTTTGGACAACTATTTCATACTGTTAAAACAGATTAAATAGTTAACAGAAAAAATTGAAAAACAAAAAATTCAGTTCGAATTTGTTTTCAGTTCTTATTTTAAAAATTGAATAACGTCTCTTATAAATTATTATGCTTTTCCTTATTCTATCTCAAATAAAACCAAGTAACCTTATAGTTAATGAAAATGACCATCAAACTAATGTCATTACCTTACTGTTGATAATCCTTGAAGCCTATCAGTAGATATAAGTGCTAAAATAACATAATTTTACCATTATCCAGAATAAACAAACTGTGACCAAATATATTTATATATTTAAGTACTATAAAAAAAAAACAATTTAGTCACTGAACTAACAAGTATTTGAAGAAAATATGCTAAACCATTATATATATATACATATATATATATGGGTCAGGATCCGTTGACACCAGGTGTCAAAGTTAGTCAAATTACATCTTCAATAACTTTTTGTAGAATGCAAATTTAAACAATCCAATCGTTGAATTTGATGTTCTTATTAATTAGATTAAATATACAAAATTTCATACAATTATAAAATTATTTAATAGTTTATCACATCACTTCGTTTTAACGTACAATATGATATTAAAATATATGTAAATATTTAATGTTAGATAACATATCAATAAAGTCTAAATGATGTGAAATTTGATATGCATGATCATGAAGATAATATCACACAATTCAACAATTGGATTGGTTAAATTTGCATTCTACAAAAAGTTATTGAAGGTGTAATTTGACTAACTTTGACACCTGGTGTCAACGAATCCTGACCCTTTATATATATATATATATATAAGTAAGTAAGTAAAATTATGTTATTTGAAAAGAGTTGATGTATTAATATAATACTTAGTATTTTAACCTATATATTACACAAATTAAATGTTTACTTTTATATAATTAAAATTCATAATAAATAAATATTTTTAAATATATAAATATTTTATAATTGAAATTTATAATAAATAAATATTTTGTATATATAAATTATAATTTAAATTTATAATAAATAATTAAAATTATGATATAAATTTATTTTTAAATATTGATATTTTAAAAAATTGTTAAAGTTTAACTTAAAGATAGAGACAAAAGAAAAAAAGATAAAAAAAAAAAGTTTGACATAATTGAGAAAAAAATTTAACTAATTACGAGAGTAATATGTAAAATAAGTTTCCAATGGATAGAAAAAAATAGAATATTAAAAATATCTAATCAAGAAAGTGTTGAGAGTAAGTGTCTCACCCTTCATGTTGTACATTTTAATTTGTATTATAGAAAAAATATTTAAATAGCATTAGCATGACAAAAATAAATAAATAAATTGACGAAACACCATCTTATCCGATATAAAGTTATTTTAATTAGATTAGATTGACACAAATTTAATAGTACATACTCGTAAAAAAAAATTATATAATTATATTAAAACTAATGCAAATCAAAACAAATTTTTTACAATTTAATGACTTTTTAGTCGGGTCGGAGTCGAATAGCTACCTATGGTTTGAATTTAATTGGGAACTTAATTTAAATAATTGAAAATTTATAAGGACTAAATACAAATAATTAAAATTAAAGGAACTAAAATCACAAGTAAGATAAAATATAATAAAGACTAAAAGCATAATTAAATCTTATTTATTACTTTCTCTGTTCCTTTTTGTACTTATTAGCTTTTTAGAAAAAAATTGTTTTTATTTATTTGTCATTTTTAAAATTCAAGAAAACATTAATTATTTTTTTATTAATTATAACCTTACTTTTCATCTAATTTTTAATTAATTTATATATTTACAACTAGTATGTATTTATTTAATTAATTTACATATTTATAACTAATATGCATTTATTGTGAAGTAAAAATAAGAAAAAATACAATAAAAAACTTCAAAATTATTTTATAAAAAACAACAAAATTTATTACATTTCGCAATGTATAAACATTTTAAGTGATACTTAAAAAGGAAAGGAAATAGTATTGTTATAAGAATGTGAAACTACCATATAATTATTGTAAAATATAAATAAATTAAAATTAAATTAAAACTCAACATACCATATAAGGCAAGAAGAACAATGTTTATATTTGTCCGCAATACTCATTTTTAATTTAATTTCTAAACTTTACTGTCTTATACTTCCAATAGTCTGAATTATACAATATAAACCCTTGTATAGATAAGAGTTAAATTAGAACTTTTTTTCGTATAAACGACTAAACTGAAATCGAATCCACACGCAAGAAATATATTTTAACCTAAATTGAAGTAAATTAAAGCATTTACAATAATATTGTGACAATATAATCAATTAATCAGGTTGTTGAGATCAAAAATAAAAATAAAAAATTATCGAATTGTAAGGGATAAATTTTCACAACCTATATTTTGCTACCAGCTAGGAACGAATTGTAAAATGAAATTTAAATTGAAATCATTCAGAGATCAACATGAATACTCTATAATCGAATTGAAATTCAAATTAAAAAAAAAACTAAAATAGTATGGTGAATACTGAATGGTACAACCTGCGGTCAATCTACAGAAGTTCTCTCCTCGCCGCGTATCCGTATTGAGACCGCTGGATATTCTGGCGGCGCCTCTTGTACACCAACGCTCCTAACGTAACCACGCCAGCACCAACGATCACTCCCACCGCTATCCCCGCTTTCTTGCCGGAACTCATTCCGCCGGAGGAAGATTTATCGTCTCCGCCGGCCACGTCGGCGTGGTTAACTCTGCCGTCATCTGCATCATCCGGTGACGGAGCCGGAGAAGGAGAAGAATTGCGCTCAGGCGAAGGAGCCGGCGGCGAATTGGGACGAGACGGCTCCGGAGTTGGAGATTCGGGTGGATTCGCTGGGGAAGGGTTCGAAGCGGGAGCGACATTAGGAGAAGGAGAAGGCGAAGGTGAAGGAGGAGAAGATGGTGACAAATGCGGCGGCTCAACCGGCGGATTTGCGGCGGAAGTGATGTTGACTAGAAAGGAAAAGAGAAGAAGAAGAAGAACGGAGAATCTTGCGGTTGCAGGATTCGCCATGGAGCGAGTTGAATTCGGATTGAACAATGCTGGATCTGAGATTGAATCGGCGGTGACGAAAGCGTGTGAGAAGGAGGAACTGCTGTTTTGAACGGAACGGGAATGGAGTGGTAGATCTGGGAAAGTGTGAGGACACAAAATGATGGGTGCGGTTTATAAAGGTGAGGCCTCGAGATTCGGGGGGATCGCAGGGTGGTGATTGAGGGAAAATCTTAATGGGGGAGCATGTATGGAGGACACGTGGACAATGTAAAGAAGGGAGGTGCAGCGCGATGTACTGGAAAGTGGGGGTAAATTAAATTCACTGTTTTGGTGGAAGCTTCGCAAGGAAGTGACGTGAATGTGATACGGGCTGCACTTGGACAGCTTGAGATGATCTAATTAATTAACTACTATTATTAATAATTAATTATTCATTAATAGTCTTTTATATACTCTCTCCTTGCATTTTCTTTAACGTTTTCGCAAAAAAAATTTGGTTTATTTTGATTGTGATTTTAAAATATCAATGAAGCATTAAATATTATTTTTCTATTATATCCTTAATCATTTAATGTAAAGTGAGAAAATAAAAAAAGAAGTGGTATAAAAGAGAGAGAATTTAATTAATATAAAAAATAAGGGATATATTAAGAAATTACATACTCTCTTTGGACTCAAATATAAATAAAATTAACTAATTTTTGCGCTAATTAAAAAAATTAGTTAATATCATTTAATTTTATTGATCATGTTTAAAAAATAATTTTTTTTAATGTGTCTTTTATTAGAAATTGATATGAAAAATAGTAAATAATCATTGAAAATAAAATCTCAATTAATAGAAGGGTATTTTTCGAATAATGTTTTTAAATAGGATGAAAATAGTTAAAATTTGCTTATATTTGAGTCCACTAAACTTTTTTTGTTGTTGTTGCTTATAATTGAGTTCGGAAAGAATAATAATTGTTATGAAATCTAAAATAATAAATACATTTCTTAATTCTTATGCCAAAACTTTAAACGTCAAACAAAATGGGACAAAAGAAATGATAAAGAAAGAAAGTTTTTACCTAATTTTTCTTGCCTAGGAACATATTAGATAATTTATTTTTAATTATTTTTTATTTAATAACTTGTATTAATTACTAAGACATTTAATAAATAGTGAGTTTTTAATGCACACTTTATAAAATATTTTATTTTTCATCTTTCTAACTATTAGATATTAGAAGAATGATAATAGGTTTTAATGATTTTATTATTAATTATTTGAATTTGTGTATTTATTTATTAGTTTTTATGAATTTATTGGTTATTATGAATTTATTTATTATATGTATGGATTTTATTTTTTGAAAAGAAAAATATCAAATGCTAAAATAGATAAAAAAAAATTCCCTGTTTTTGTTTTTAATTTTGAAAATAATCAAAGTCAAAATAAAATAATGTTTTTATATTTACAATTGTTTAAATTTATGCATTCATTTATTAAATTTATGAATTTTAATTTTTAAATAAAAATATCATACTCAGAAAATAAAATAAAAATATTTTTTCATTTTTTATTTTTAAATTAATTAAAGTTAAAATAATATAATATTCTTATCATTAAATGTAAAAATAAAAAATCTCCCCAAACTGGACGCATCAGACATTTCTTTATTATTTCATTTATCATTTATTTAATAAATTGTATTAATAGATAGTGAGTTTTATCTATTAATACAATTTATCTATGTCATGTCATAGCTTGACCTTTACTAATATTCCTTCTTTTATTTTGAGCCCTCTTATGGGTGATTTTTATTGTAATGTTTCCCCCTAGTAGGGTTTAATTGATGGGGTTGTGGGGTGCTTTGCCCCTTCCATTCACAAAAACGAAAAAAAAAGATAGTGAATTTTAAATGTACACTTTATAAAATATTTTATTTTTATTT
This sequence comes from Spatholobus suberectus, assembly GCA_004329165.1. Taxonomy (NCBI): domain Eukaryota; kingdom Viridiplantae; phylum Streptophyta; class Magnoliopsida; order Fabales; family Fabaceae; genus Spatholobus; species Spatholobus suberectus. The sequence continues at coordinate 77,456,164 of CM014731.1, read as the reverse complement.
TTGTTCATTATTAAGTATTGGAGGAAGGATAATGAATTTTAATGGTTTTAATATCTGTGTATTTGGATTTTTACATTTATTTATTGGTTATTATGCATTCATTTATTATATTTAAGAATTTTATTTTAAAAAAAATAAAGATATCATATAAAAATATTTTGTTTTCTTTGACTTTTTTTATTTTGAAAGTAATTAAAATTAAAATAAATAATATTTTTATCATTAAATATAAAAATAAAAATCTCCAAACTAGGAGCGCTTCAAATATTTTTCTTATATTCAATTCGAGACAGGAGAGAATATATGTTTTGACGAGAGTTAATAGAATTTAGTGTGTATTTGGTAAAGAAGAAGGAAATAAAGGAAAAGGAAAAGAAGAGATGAGAAAAGAAGAGAAAAAAAAAATAGGTGAGAAATAACATAAAAGTTAAGATTGTTTAGTTGAAGAAAAATAAGAAATAAAAAAAATATTTTTTGAGATTAATTTTATTTTAATTATTATTATTATTATTTATTTTTACTATTAATATTATTTTTATTTATTATTATTATTATTATTTATTTTTAATAATAATAATAATAATAATAATAAAATTATTATTATAATGAAACAAGTAATCTTTCAAGAAAAAAAAAAGTAAAGTAAATTGATTTAAAGGAGGCTTTTTAACCAAAATAGTAAAAAAAAACACTATTTATTAAAATAAAAAAAACTATTTATTGAAATAGTTTGTTTCAGGAGCCAAGTTGAACAAGAGGCACCAAGTTAGTTGACGCCTCGCGTTTATTGATTTTTTATATATATTTAATAGGAGGTGCCAATTGAGTTGGTGTCTCGTGTTTAAAATAATTTTGTTTCTACAACAAGAGGCGCCATGGCGCCTCTCGTTCAAATATTTTTTTTTTTATGACAACAGGAGGCAGTTGCTGCCTCGCATTCCAAATTCAATTTTTTTTTACTACAACAGGAGGTGCCAACTTAGTTGGCACCCTGCATTCAATATATATACTTTTTTTATTACAATAGGAGGCATCAACTGAGTTAGCACCTCGCGTTCAAAATAAAAAAAATTTACTACACGAGTTGGCACCTTCTATAATGGAAAAAAAAATTGAACACGAGGCGCCAACTCAAGTATTTTTATTTTTTATTTTTCAATTCAAATTTTCTTTTCTCTCTCACCCTAATAAAAATAGGACTAAAGTATTGTTGTATTATATTTTCAAAAATTTTAATTACCAAATTGGTTTCTTAAATTTTAAATTACTATTATATTTTTTTAGATTTTATCATCAAATTAATTTTTAAAAAAATTAATTTATTACTAAATTTGTTCTTCTCTATGGAAAACCTCGTATGGTACTAATGTTGCTCCAGTAGTTGCATTTACTTTCCAAGTTGAAAGTGTCTTCCTATAACAGTGCAAACACATGAACACACATGAAATTATATTACACTAAAATTGGTTTAGAAAATAAAATCTAATTAAAAAGGATAAAATAAATTAAAAACTAATTAAAAAGCTAACTTAGTCATCATTTCTCTACTCCACAACTACTTGGGACTTTCGCTTTGATATTGCCTACCAAAATTAAAGCGAGCTACCATCTAAGTTGGCTCTTCCTATTGCAGTAAAAAAAAATATTTTGAACACGAGACGCCAATTGATTATAGTAAAAAAATTATTTTGAATATGAGGCGCCAACTCTTATTGTACATTTATCTATTGGTTATTATGCATTCATTTATTATATTTAAGAATTTTATTTTTTAAAAAATAAAGATATCATATAAAAATATTTTGTTTTCTTTGACTTTTTTATTTTGAAAGTAATTAAAATTATAATAAATAATATTTTTATCATTAAATATAAAAAAAAAATCTCCATACTAGGAGCGCTTCAAATATTTTTCTTATATTCAATTCGGGACAAGAGAGAATATATGTTTTGATGAGAGTTAATAGAATTTAGTGTGTGTTTGGTAGAGAAGAAGGAAATAAAGAAAAAGGAAAAAAAGAGATGAGAAAAAAAGAGAAAAAAAAAAGGTAAGAAATAACATCAAATTAAGATTGTTTAGTTAAAGAAAAATAAAAAAAATAAAGAAAAGTTAATTTTTGAGATTAATTTTATTTTAATTATTATTATTATTATTATTATTTTATTAATATTATTTTTATTTATTATTATTATTATTTATTTTTAATAATAATAATAATATTATTATTATTATAATAAAACAAGTAATCTTTCAAGAAAAAAAAAAAGTAAAGTAAATTGATTTAAAGGAGAGCATCGGACTGCGACACTACTTTCATGCAATACCTCTGCGCAAATCGTTGCTTTTCTGCAGAAAATTTTTGTGCTGTGGTCTTACATGTTTTTTTTAAAAATTTTTTATACTTTCACCCTATCAAACAACTTACATTCTCTTATTTCTACTCACTTACTTTCTTCCTCTTTCTCCCTATTTTCAGGGATATCAAACGATGCGTTAGTCAAATTCTTTAAAATTGTCACTAATGATTTGCTTACGTTTGGTTCGAGAAAAGTGATTGTTAATTGCGCCAATTAGCATTATTGTTAATTACATCCAGCGGCAGTCTGGCACTGTCATGTGCCGGCCGAGACGGACCTTGGGACTGACGGAGATGGTGATGTTTAGTAACAATGAAATTAAGCCCCAGTTTGGTACATGAGAATGGAGAGAAGGGACAATTTTTAAAAAAAAAAATTAAAAATTTTCATCATTTGGTTGAATAAAAAATGATAAAAAAAATTTAAAAATTTTGTACGTCTTATAGAATATAATTTTTTTTATTATTTAAACAAAATAACCTAACAATATTATTTTTAACTCTTTTTTTTCTATTTTTTTCAAACTAAATAACTTAAAATTTTAAATTATTTTTTATTTATTTCTTACCTCTTAACTTATTTCTTACTTATTTTCATCTACCATATTTCTCTCCTCTCTTACGAGTTACGAGTATTTATTTGAATGGCTCTTCACTCTTCGGGAACCAGTTGGCAGAATAAGAGACATGAGTTCCTACAGTTGGGAAGGGCGTTGTAGCCGTACCTTTCGCGATGGGAACAAGATCCCAGACCCACTGGCTAGCTAAGTTCGTACCTCACAGTGGGCAGGACGATGTATTTTATGTCTTCCCTGTTCCCACCTACAGGTGTGACAAATTTTCTAGGTGTGGATTATAGTGGTGCGAGAGTCACCACCCCATAGTTTTTTGGCCTTGTGCCACAGTCAAGCAAAAGTTAAAAAAGTAATTAATTTATAAGTTTATTTAATGTTAAAAATAAATTTATCTCATTAAATTAAACTTTTTTTTAATGTTACTTAAAATAATATTTAAATTTATAACTATTCGGAGGTGGAACTGCGGGTGAACTCTGAGATGAAAGAAAAATAGTTAGACGATTACGAGTCACGTGACGACAATTAGGGTCACGCAAGTCACATTGGTGGTCCGAGATGTTCATGGCGGAGTCAGGCTTGTACATGATCAATAGTTGACTTGTACTCTAAAGCGAGTGGTCTCGTGAATGGCGTGTTTGTCCAACATGTCCATGTTGGTATGGGTCATGTCAGTAATTAGTCTAAAATAACAACTTTTACTATTTTTATTTTAATACTTCAATTAAATTTTTATTTATTATTTCATTTAACATTAGAGTTTAATGGTCATGTATTGACGGTATAAAATAGTTTTATACTGTCATCCAATCACAAACTATCACTTATTGTAAGTTTGTTCACTTTTATAATGAATACTTTAAAAGCCATATTAATGGTGATTTCTAATTAGATGACAAAGTAAAACTTTTTTACACTGACAACGCATGACAATTAAGCTCTTAACATTAACCTTTTAACTTTCAACTACCTCAACAACTATTTTTTCAAACAAGTTGCAATTTGAGGATAGTTCAGGCCGGTCCTGACATTTTACAGGCCCTAGGCAAAATAATAAATAAGGGTCCTCTTATATATACGTATACAAAAATGTAAACATATATTACATAAAAAAATAGACACATAATTTAATTAAAAAAGATATTTTTATCACATTAAATAAATAACATAATTTTAAAAAATCTTAAAAAGATATATAATATTTTTCATTCAATTTACTTCTATATTATCGTTTATCATCGACAAAATATTATCATCTTAAATTAAATTTTACATGAATTTTTTCTCTTTATTAATATACTAACTTTTAATTTTATCTAGTACTTTAGCCTAGGTACTATACAAGTTAAAGATTTATTTTATATAATTATAATTATAATTCATAATAAATAAATATTTTAAAATCTTAAATTATATTATTATTAAAGTTTATAATAAATAAATATTTTTAAATATATAAATTATATTTTATATTTATGATAAATAATTTAAATTGTGATATAATGTTATTTTTAAATTAAAACAAATAGGTGATGAAGAAAATCAAAAAGATTAAATGGAGGTAGTTTGAGATGATTGAGAAAGATATTTTTTGATTAATTGTAGAGAATGTGTGTGAAATACACCTTTCAAGGAAAGAAGAGAAGGGATTAAAAAATTTAATTGAGAGAGTGAGGACTATACTATCTAAGTTAGGATTTTTGAATAGTGTGTAGGAGTAGATTCCTTTATAATTTGAGTTTTTGTTTGTGTTTTTTTATAAAAAAAAATAAAATTTAAGTCTACGCATTATTATATATCAACTACATGTTTGTCACAATGAGCTAAAAATTCATTTAACATGAACTAATGAATGTAATACATCATAAAAAAAATTAAGAATTAAGATAATAGTACTTTATAATCACATATCACATTTTTATTTAAATATAAAAAAAGAGACATGATAAGTGATAGTAATTTCAATTTATTTATAAAAATAACATAAAAAATATAAAAAATTTTTATCACACAACTATATAATTTTTTTCTAATTTTTTGGACCCCTCCTAGCCATGGGCCCTGGGCCATTACACCTCTAGACAAGGCCCAGGGCCGGCACTAGGATAGTTGAATTGAAAAATTCGGGAAGAATGGATTCAATTGAACAATGTTGGATGTGAAATTGGAACAAAAGCGATCAGAGAACGAACAATATGAACAATGATTTAAAGAAAAAAAAACGGAGAGGAAAGAAAGAGAAATTGTATTCACGATCATATTTTCTCATTAATTCTTTCTTCTTTAAAAAAAAATAAAACTAATTAAGGTCCATGATACATCCTATGTCTTCCCAAAATTTATTTCTTTATTTATCTTAATAATAATTTGTCTAAATATATTATTCCTTATGAAGTATTGTTCTACTATTATGCATTATGTCCACCATTTTTATTTTTTTTTTGGACATGCATGTCATTGCAATGAGTATTTTCGATCGTTTACTAAGACTAATTTCTTTTGGGAATCTAAAGGCACTCAAGGGTGGATTGTCCCCTCTCAATCACGTTTTCTCCAAACTCAGCATACCCAAAAAAAAAAGTCACAGTTTAACTTCTATATATGCTCTATCTTATTTACTTAGTTTCTTACTCTCTAATTCAAGTTTATTATAATTATCAAGCATTTGAAGATTGGTCCAATCTAATAATTAAGGAGAAATTGCAAATATTTTGACACATGATGCAAAGTTTAAGAAAGAAAAAAGTACAAAGATATGATAAGGTAAAAGGTAGAATAATATGTGAATAGCAAAAAAGAGTTGAATCATTGTATCATTTGATTCTTATAATCATATATTTGTAATAATTTAGCGTGTTGTAAGAGCTTGAGCTTAACATTGGATTTCTCAAGAAATAACTTGATCTCAACTTTTGACCTCATCTGGATGCAAAATGGGCAAAGATGTGAATACAAAAATCTACTCTTAAGCGTTTTTCATGATGGAGTCAATGTTGAGGTTAAAGGGGTGTGTGTGTGTGTATGGCTAGGAAAAGTTTTACCTTAACCTCACAATAGGCATCAAATGTTCCAGCTCAAGGCTAATCTTTAGACTACCAATTATGGGGTCAAGGTCAAGATCAGGTCTTGTCTATCACTTGTGTTTTGTCTTTTTCTCGGTGAATTCGCCTATATTAAAGGGGAGTTAGCCATAAATTCCATATTAAATGCAAGAGATACAAAGAGAACAAGAATTGGTAACACTTTCATTATATGCTTATTTTCCATCGATAGCTATTAAGCCTATTTAAGATAGTTTTTATGGGTGGGGGGGACATAATTGATGATAATATGCCTTAATTGATACAACTCAATTTGTGCCTAAGTTTGACCCTATTCTGAACACGTACTTGATCCAAGACGATCCAACCTTATATATACCATTTTGTCTTATAAATATTAATGAAAGAAATAAGAATTAAAATAAGATTTTAAGAAATTTAGTCAATATAATTAAAATATATAAATCAAATTCTTTTTTTTAATCTTCCTAATTTTACAGAAAAATATAAATGAAAAAAATAATTAATCAATCCTTTTATTTTTTGTTTCCTTACACTCTCTACCTTTTCTCCAACCCAAGATACATTAACAGCAATGGCAGATGCACTTTAGAGTATATAAATGTACACACACACACGTGTATATATATATAAGATAATAATTTTTATTAATTTTATTTTTTAAAATAAATTGTTCACACTGATTCGGAATCCTAAATTCGCCACACTAACCGTGAAGAAGACTAAAAGAAGAAGACTTGAGCCATTGAAAGGATATATGGAGAGAAAATTGCTATAGTGCTATCTTATGATGGTGATTTTACTTCTACTCTTCATGTAAGTAAAGTAGATAGAATTTTGTGATATAAAGAAAGTAAAAAATTGTCATGAAACATGTCTAAATTGTGATATAAATATTTTTTTGTGAGTTTATTTTAGGGGTGTTCATCGGATCAGATTTATCCGTTGAACCCGACAATCCAAACCAAATCAATTAAATTGGTTCAAATTGATTCGGTTATCAGTTCTTTTCACTTCAAATTCGAACTAAACCAATCATAATTGGTTCAGTTATCAGATTTAACTTTTTTCAACCCAAACCAATCTAATCAATTATGTTTTAACTTTTAAAATAATATATTTTAAACTTAGAACTTAAATTTTGCTTCAACTTTTGTATTTTCTTCCTTTTTTATTTATTTTAATTTTTTTATGATCTTGTCTAATGTTATAAAATATTTTAATTTGATCATGTCTATTATGTAAATTTTTTATTATATTTTAGGTAAAAAAATTAATGATATATGTAAAGTGATAATTATATAAAAATTGAATATTTTTAATAAAATAAATAATTAGTTATTAAAAAACAAGGAATTTTTTTACCTTGCCTTAGTATAAAATTAAATAATTATATAAAATAGACAATAAATGGAAATAAAAACTTAAAAAATATAATAATTTATTTTTTTATCATAACTCGATGACCTGAACCAAACCAACCCAATTATAATCGGTTTGGTTTGGTTCAAATTGGTCGAAAAATTTTCAAAACCTGAACCAAACTAATCCAATCAAATATAATTGGTTCGGATTTAATTTTGTCCTAAATCCAAACCAATCCAACCGATAAACACCCCTAGTTTATTTTATCGTATGAATGGAAAGGTAAATATTTCTTGAAAATTTCATAAAGAAGTATGTGCATGCAAAACAAAAAACCCATGTGCAAAATGATGCCTTATTTAATTATTACTTAGGAAGAGAAAATGATTTTGACCACCACTTAGAAAGTTGATATTCTGATTCCATCACAAAATTAATAAATTGGTCAAATGATAGATAGATAACTAATAAAATTAGATAATTAGATGAATAGTGAATAAAACGGTTTAATAGGTGGAAAATTTAATTTTTATTTTGAATTTAACTATAAAAAACTTTTAAACCAATAAAAACTCAATGTCTAATTACATAAGTCTACATATAAAATTTTATGTATAAATTATCATTATTTATTGCTAGCTTATTAAAATATTTTTATCTTACAACACATAATATAATTCTTTATATTAATTTATAAATTAACGTACTTATTTTTCACAATTTTTCACTATTTATTAATTTATATATCATATATTATCACGAGAATAAATTACAATAACACCCTTTGTGATGCAATTTCTTGAAATTTCTCATGATACTCATGTCTTTTTAACACCTATAGGGACTCCCTTACATGAGTACGCAATAGAATATATTTCTTAGATGATAGAGATATATGATGTAATGTATTTTTTAGATAACAAAAACTACACAATGTAATGTGTTTCATAAGTAACGGAAATTTAGAATGTAATGTATTTTAAACTATTAAGGAGAATTATTGTAAACTTTAAAATGCAAAGATATCATGTGAAATTTTCAAAAACCACATGGAGTGTGAATGTAATGTGCCTTTGTGACAAATATATGCTTAGCTATAATCAATTTAACCTTGATAAAATCAATGAATTATAAACTAATGTTTATCCGACTCAATTTTTAAAATATTGATTAGAAGACTACCATTGACCATTTAATCACAAGCATTGAGACTTGAGACGTAGGGTGAAAAACTCATTTTTTAAATTCATCTTTAATTGTTTTATTTAACATAGCATAATGATTTATCCATTAAAAAAAAAAATCAGCCGTTGTTTTTCATTTTCACAATTCATTCAATCAGTCTTGAATTTCAATCTGTCGTGTATGTCACATGAAGTGATACTGTTATCTAAACTGACGTAGTAAATAAATTACACCTTTAACATAATCATAAGTTCAGAATACGTGATATGCGATATGATTTTAAGTATATTATTTTGTGACTACAATAAACAACGATGATAAAAGAATACAGAAGCCAATGAATCAACTTTTTTTCCTTAGCTAATAACATTACCGGTGCCATTTTTATTTCACTTCACTTTATCGTCTTCATAAATATATTATCATCCTAAATATTGGATTGACATGTCATTCGCACTATGTAAAACGGGTGAAGCTTTTTGCAGAGGCAACTACGTATAGAAACCACAGCAATCGGACAGTACCAACCTTGGTTTTCAGGGGTGTCACTACGAATTTAGGAATTGAAAAAAATCGGAAAGGTTAAAATGAGCTCATAAAATGTCTTTTTGTCAGTAGTTTGTGAAATGTCTAAAATAACTTTATTTGTACAAACAAAAAACCACACATGTAATTTACCTTGCATGACAAACCCAGTTTTCAAGGAAAGCTCTTTTATTTATTTATTGAGTTTAATAGAAATACACTGTCAGAAAAAACTTTTATACTGTTAACTAATTAAAAATCTAAAAATCAGCATTGGCATGACTTTAGAATAACTATTATCAAAGTTAACAAACTTACCATATATTGTGACTTTTGATTGAATAACTGTAAAAAAACTTACACTTTCGGTACATATCCTTTTTTCTCTTTTTTATTTATTATTCAATATTTTTTAACAACTAAAGCTTAACCTAATGGCAAAAGCAACCAATATTCTAACACCGAAAATAAAATTGACCGCAGATAAAATAAAATTTCGAGCCATTTTTTAAATTAAAGTCTCACCCAAAATTCTAATACTCAAACATGTAAAAGTTGAAACTAATACATACGTTACCTCATTTCTTCACTACCCTTTTCTTGGCTATTTGTCTTTTGACCAGGGTGAGGAAAAATAGACGGTTTTTCTCACCAAATCATTGTATCACTTTCTTTGCTAAGCATCTTTTCACTCCGTTATCATCTGTTTGAATCATATCTCTTTATAAATAGAAAAGTCATTTAACTCTCATAATTCATCCTTCACGCCGGTGCTGCTGCTCTGGCTCTCCTTGACATCAGAACTCTCACTCCCGGGTTTAGAAGTTGAGGTTGGTTTCTGGAGCTGGAATGGGATTGATGCATGTTTCCTGAGGAACTTATAAAAGGCTACCACTGTACGATCCACATCAACAGGAGTCTGCATACACAATGAAACATATACATATTAGATCATCTAGTGATATAGTGTATGAAGATCCAGGATAGATGAATAGAGAAACTGTGTGCTGTCATTTAATAATCACGTACAGGGTCAGAACTCTTGTTTCCAGCTGGGAAGAAGAGAAGAGTGGGGAATCCATCAGCCTGCAAAGTCGAGAACTTATCTCGGTCAGTACCCATGCAGTCATGAAAAGTTAAAACTTACTAAGAGTTAGAGCAAATGTCAATTATTGATAATAGCAATAGCACAATAAATATTCTGTCAACATCTAGTTTAAATTTGGGTTTACCTTGGCCCTGGGATGCTCATTTGTTGTTCCGTCCATCTTGGCTATAACAATAGACTCAATGCTGCGAAGATGTTTAGCAAGCTTGTTGTATGTTGGTTCCAGGGCTTGGCAGTGGCCACACCAGGGAGCATAAATCTAATATTACAACAACCATTAGATTAACATGAACAACCTGCATATGCAAATATATGATTTGGAAACTAATGGGTTAGAATTGTACCTCAAGCAGAACATCCTTTGACTCGTCCAAGACAATTTCATCAAAGTTATTCCCAACAACTATTTTCACATCACCACCATTCTGTCATCAAGTTAGCAAACATGTCAGACATGAAAAATTGGCCAATGAAACATAGATGGACAACAAAATAACTTACACTTTCAGGAACTGGATCTGACTTGAGGAAAGGTTTTAGCTTGTCTTCAAGGAAATCATTCCCAAATGCCTGAGAAAAAATAAAGAATACAAATTTTTAGCCACAATCTCTTCCAAGCCTTACTAAAACATAGAAGAAAGCATTTATGCACACTCCATAACATGGTAACAAAAATGAACAACACCCCCTCAGCAAGAGAAGAGTACTGTAATTGTGTCAACAGTCATCTCTCCATCAAGCAAAAATTTTCTTCCATCATCATTTCCTGTGTATGCAAGAACCTATATTGAAAATTTCATCAGTTACTTCCAATATTGAATTTGAACAACGTAACATGTGAAGAATCTCATGACTCAACCACTAAAATGAAATTAAGAAAAGAGGGGAAATTATTACTTTGGGAGCATTCCCTGTGATACCAAAATAAACTGCAACAGGCTTTCCAACATCTTCATTATCCACTTCCACATGAACAAAGATCAGCTGCAACAGATCATTGTACAGTAGAAATACATTATTGTCCAAAAACTAAAATTATTTTGGGGGAAGGGTGGGTGAATGAGTTATAATTAAAAGTAAGGAAACTAAACTTTATTATTTCTTAATTTTTAAATGCTAAATGGGAGTATTATGAGAAAAATGTATGAACAACAGAAAGAAAGATTGAATTTGAGATATCCGAAGATTCAGCACTCAGCATTAGCAATACACAATTTGTCTAGACCATAGAGAAAGAATGCACTAACAGAAGTGTTAAGTACTAGCATGTGAGGAAATATACCTTTCCCTTGAAAAGTTTTGCTGTTTCTTTAAATACTGGAACAAACTTCTCCGTATCATTTGAAGTCACAAACAGCAACAACTAAAAGTGAAATTTTTAACACACAAGGTTAGAAGTCTCTCACGATTCCATTTTCAAGGAATATTTGTCCCTAGATTGACAATAAAAAAAAAAAAGATACAGAAAATAAGCAATTACCTGTTTCTTGATTTGACTTTCGAAGATTGACGGGGCGCTTTCTCTTGTAAAAGTTGTAACCAAAGGAAGCTTATTGGAGGATACAAAGTCGGCTATTTCAGCTTTTACAAATTTGCCATCTGCAGAGACACGGTGAAATATATTGAAGTTTCTGACAAAAAAAAAAAAGAAAAAAAAACAGAATGCCTCTTTTTCTTAAAGGGAAGGAGGGAGAAGAACAAGGAACAAACCAAAATGATTCAGTTTCTCCTCCTCTTTCTTGAGCAAGACCAAAGCAGGGCGTTTAACACTCAAGTCAATATGGAAAAGCTTTGCCACATCGGGTACCACAGTTTGATAAAAATTGACATCATCCTCAAGTTTTGATGCTGCAGCCAGCTCGTCACTCTCAGCACCCTGCACATTATGACAGCATAAGCAAAGCATCATGCCTAACAACCAACAACTTCATATAAATTGAACTATCAAGTCTCAGATCCACTAAGTCTAATCTAGAGAATCAACAATGGCAAATGGCCCTTATACTACACTGACCGGTTAGGAAACGAAGCAGGGTATCTTATTTTTACACAACTTACCCTAGTATGATCATGATAAACATTGGACAAAAATTAGATGCAGTTTTTCTGATGCTGGTCTCTAATCAGAATCAAAGTTTGACCTCGAAAACCTATGCTAACCTTAAATGTAAACATTTATTATACAGATTATCCAGGTGAAACTCCAATTCTAATTGGAAAACAATACCAAAAGCACCTAAGAAATCGTATTTAAGTTTTGTCCATAAACATAAACCCACGAACTCGTTAAATAAATATTGAAATAGACACTTAAATTACCAAATAAAGCATTTGAAAACTTACAACTAAGGAGTTTAGGAAGCCCAGAACAACTTTACTTTCAGAAGTCAATATGCGTTCAGCATCATCCACCGTAGTTATGTTGGACACACCAGGTCCTATCTTCTTCTTAATCCATGTCACTATAGCGTCTCTGCATTGCAGTGCAACAAAAAAGTCAATTCCAATAAAAAAAAAAAAAAAAACAAAATAAAACAATGCCACGAGCGAAATTTCGAGATCCAAACATGCAGTGAGTTTACTTGGTTCTCTGGCCAGTGTAAGGCTTGTGAACCCCGTCGACGAAGAAGAAGACGGTGGGGAAACCCTGAACGTCGTACTCGTGCGCCAATTCGTTCTCCACGGTGGCGTCCACCTTGGCCAGAACGACGCCGTCGGGCTTGAGCTCGGTGGCGGCGGCGGCGTACTCCGGCGCGAGGGCCTGACAGTGGCCGCACCAGGGGGCGTAGAACTCCACCATCACGAAGCGGTTGTTCTCGACGACGGTGGTGAAGTTGCGCTCCTTCAGAACGACGACGTCCTTGTCGTCCACCGCGGGCTCCGCGAACGCCTCCTCGGCGGACGGGTCGAAGCCGGAGAAGTCGCCGAAGTCGTCGTCGTCGTCGAAGTGGTCGGGATCTGGAAAATGGCCGTGGCCATGGCCGTGGTGTGAAGTGGCGGAGGTGTCGTCGGGTTCCTCGAGGAAGCTGAGATCTTCGCCGTCGTCGTTTTGAGGGGCTTTCTTGCAGAGAGTGAGGGAGAGGGAGGAAAAGAGGAGGAGAGTGGTGAGGGAGAGCGAAACGACGAGTCGTCTACGAGTTAACATTGTGATCTGTGGATGGGAATTGGGATCAAGATCGATGGGCTTCGCCGGGGGAATGAAGCTGATGTTGGAGTTAGTGTGAGTGGATTAATTCACTATATGAGTTGTCGGCCTTAGCTAGCCTTACAAGGTTTGACCAACAGCTCTTTTCACTGGCCTTGGACTATATTTGTGTTAATTGAATTGAAAGAGTTAGAGATGCCATATAATAGAATGGAATAAATCTTTATTTTATTGTTGGAATATTTTACGATGAAATAGAATAATTTTTTTATTTCATCTCATTTCTTTTAAATTGGAAAGAAAAAATGAATTTAATCAATGAAATATATTTTATTAATTTTATTATATTTAATTTTTATTTTACTAATTTAAATAATAAAGTATAATATTATTATATTTCAATTTCTTTCATTTTATCTTTTTTTTACTATCAATTTAAAAATAATCTTGTTCTAACAACTATAATTATGGCTATATGTCAATATTAGCTCATAAATTGCTTTAAAGGTTATAAGTTAGTTGTCAGATAAAAATTAAAACTTTATAAATTAGCTTTTTAAATCAAAGGTAACAGATAAAATTTATTATTAAAATAACCGATAAATGTTAAATGAGATAGGAGAATATATTTATATGATTTTTATATATTTTTTTATTTGTAATTAAAATATATTTTTAGGTAATTATATAAGTTTAGCTTTTGATTAATTTTTAAAAATCAAATATTTTATCAAAAATAAAAAATAAGAAAAAAAATCTAAATAGTGAGAGAATAATATAAAAATAATTAAGAAAGAGAGGTAATAAAAAATAAGTATATTAAAATAGTAAGAATAAAAATAAAATAAGAAAGTTATAACTTACTTCAACTAGAAAATTTTAATCAAAATAAAATAAATTAAAAAGTTAGTAAAATAAACTTGATTACTAAACACCTTAGTTTAGTCAATTAAAATTATAAGCTACTCGGGTAAATTAAAAATTAACTTATTTAGCATGTCAGACATACTCTATATGTGATAAATTTGAATTGACTTTTTATATCTGTAAAATATGTATTTATTTGGTTTAAGGTGGTTCTAATCCTTTAATTTTTTATAATTTTAAATTATTGAAAATTTGAAATTTGTTAAAGTGATCGGTGACAACACTTACATCGTGGAAGAGGTGAAAATGAGAGAAAAAAAAACATGGATAGTGATATCTTTTTCTTTGCTTAGTTGAAGAGAAAATAAAAAGGAAAAGAGATAAGAAAGTTGACTTTTAGAAATAAAAATTCAAAATTTTCTTTCTTTTTACTTTCTCTTCAATTTAAATTTCAAACTTTTCTTTCCTCTTTCATTTTCCTTCCTTTCAACTAAACATAGGGTTAATGATTCTAATCATAGTACATCATGTATCACCTCAGGATTATTGTTTAATATTTTTGCATACGAACTAATCATGCTCGAGCTAAGTAAAATCATTATAAGGGACAAAGCTCTCTCTTTAAGTATTTAAATTTGTGTACAGAATCACTTGTTAAGCTAGAATAACAAGTGTCAATTTGTCCACGCATTCAAATGTTCAGTAGTTATTGCTAATATGGTATGATTAAATACATGTCACATCACCATTAATTAATAATATGAATAACTTTCAAAAGTCCTAAAATTTATAGGGATTACCCAATAGGTGTAGCTCAATTGGCAACACATGTTAAGCTTATAGGGGAGGGCATAAGTTCAATTCTCACATAATGCATCTTTGGAGAGTGTTAGAACAAATGATGAATTATAGGCTTCAAATAGTTTTGATTTAACAAACAAAGTAATTAAAAGTTTTTATTCGAAAGACATAAACGCTTTTAAAGTAAGACTAGATGTATCTTCTTAAGTAAGAAGAAACCAACAAACGCAATGTTTTGTTTTGTTATCAGTCTTTTGTATGCATAATATTATACCTGTTTTAGGAACTAAAGTGTATACTAAGTCTTAAGATGACTGAAGTGTATTGAAGGAGCTTGTGTAAAAGTCAAATGACAAAAAGTTCACCTACTACATAAAAAGACGTACCAATCTGTCTAGCAGAGTACAAACAACATACTTTTATGAATAAAGGAGTTTTGTCATTTGAAGCACAACAATTGTACGAGAGAAGGAAGATAAGCTATATGTTTTATCTTATCAATTGTGATAAGTGGTGAAAGACATTTAATGCTCCAACGTTCATATTTTGTGAAGAAAGAAGGAAAACTCAACGGTCTTATAGCAAATATCCAAGGGGAAGCCTATAAATATCAGAAACCTAGAGAGAATATCATAACTTATGCTTGAACTTGCTATAAGTTATCTAATAGCTTAAAGAACCCATCATGCACAATAAGGGTAGTATTGGGGAAATAGAACTCCACCAAGGCAAGAAGTATGTAAACTGTACAAAAATCCTTAACATCATCGTCATTGTGAAGCTCTACAAGTTATTCAAATATCATTTTTACAGTAATTTCTTTGCCCTCAAACAATCTTTCGGTATGACACTCAAAGTCTTATTTGAATTGCACATTTTCACCTAATATGCGAAGTCTTAAGGCAAAACACACATCTAGAGGAGTAAAAGTTAATATTCTACTTCTTATACCAAAACCCTTACTCTTTTCAACCCACCTGTTAGTTAATTCACTAAGCAATGCCCAAGATTTTTTTAGTTTTTCTTTCAATCACATTAACCATTAAACGGTGTGGCCTTAATTAAAGACTTTTGCACATTTGTCAGATTCCTATTAACTTTAGCAAGAAACCTCGTCTTACATTCATGCCTCAAAATACACTAGAAAAATGCTCATCGACAAATATAAAAATGATTTAGAAGATAGCAATAATCAAACATGTAGAATAAATAATAATACAATATTCACATTTTTGGGCTTTGAGAAATCATAACCCTTCATTTGATTTGTTGTCATTTGGTGCTTGAATCACAACCTTCGTAATCCATATTTTCATAAAAAAAAACATTTAATATCTTTGAATAAGCATCATATGCAACATACTATCGTAAAAACAAATAAAAACTTCTTACAAAAAACAACACATCATAGCCAATTTAACTTTGAGGCAATTCAATGTAATTTAATCCAACAACTTGACTTTAATTGACATCGAAATAACAAGGCTCATACAATATCATTCTACATTTTACTTCGCTACTTTTATGCATAATCAAAATTCATTTTGCAACTAAGAAAATCAATCCAATATCAACAATATGGAATTGTAATAAACTACAACATGTCTACCAACACCAAAAGGTTTAGGCTCTTACTATTTCTAGCAACAACTGGGTACGAAATCATAAAGGAAAAAATAATCCAAACACATAAAACTATTTCAGATATTCCATAATAAAACTACTAAAAATAACCCAAATGGGTATCACTCAAACATTTATTCATTCACTTTGCACTTTGCTGGGGACACAACCATAGACTCCATTATTAAACATCTTAATAGGAAATAAATCTCAAAACTTATATAATGAGTGCAAGATGCAAACTAAAAAAGGATTGTTTCATTAACATATGCCTTTAAGTCATCGAAACTGAAGATTAAGTAGATAAATAAAATTTAATGATTTGAAATGCAAGTAGGATTTCTACTTCACGCTTACACCTGACTTGTAAAACAATGTTCTTTGCAACTTTCTACATTATAACCATAAAAATATGCTCTTATGTGAACTTCTCCCCTTTTAATATGTCTTCTTTGTTAACTAGCCACCTTTGGTTGTAAGTGAGCTTTCCCTCTAATATAGACTCTTCGTTCTCACATTTTTCTCTTCGATGCCTCTTCTTCATAGAACACTCCCTGTTTCTTATTCTCGTTGCTCCCTTTTTTTTGTCGAATATGAGTTTTTAAATTCTTAACACAACATATTTAAAAATACTCCATGTAAACTGCTTAACGAGTTAAAAAAATAAATTCTTATAGGTGTGTCTCGTTTTAGTTTGGTGTTTGTTTAACATTTCACATATAAGAATGTGACAAACTTGTTTGCTTTAGGGCCTATTTGGACAAACTTCTCCATAAGTACTTTTAGGAGAAAAAAATAAGAAGAAAAAAAATGAAATAAGATTCTCCAAAAGCTAAAATTAGCTTATTCATAAGTTAAAATCAACTTTTGAATAAGCTAATATAAGAAATCTTTTACAAATTAGTTTATGTATAAATTAATTTTATCTTTTGGAGAAACTTATTTTATATTTTCAATTTCTTCTTATATAAATACTTATGGAGAAATTTATCCAAACAAACCTATAACAAGATGGGAATAATAACTTATTGAAGCTACATACAAGGAATAATTACTTATTTAAACTATGTTTGCTTGATTTAAAAAAAAAAATCTGTCGTATAAAGATACCACTCAAAATGAAAGTATGTCAGTGAAATATAAAATTATGAGATGATTTGAGAAACTTATTTAACTAATTTTTTAATACTATTTAATTAGAAGGAATAATTGCTTAAGTTATACCTATTATAAAAAGGAAAAACTTACATAAGTATCATAAGTACTGTTAGTATTGTTCTTCAATTATAAATAAAATTTTACCTTGATAATACACGTTGACATTTAATGAAATCTTTTATTATACAAATTATCAAAGTAAAATTTTAATTCTAATCGAATAATAGCATTAACAGTACGTATAATACTATATCTAAGTTTGTTTCCTTATAAAAAAAGCAACATATCATGATGGGCCATATAAAAATTACAAAGAACAAAGTTATGCAACTCCAACGAATTGAAATATTGGAGATGCTCTAATGAATAAAAAGAAACATTTTATCAATCATTACATATGTACAATCTACTTGCTGGATTGAATTTGAATTGTAGCCCCAGTAGATCCATCTTAAAGAAACCAGATCCACCTTCACCTGTAATTTTGACCGAAAATTCTCGTAACTTATTCTAGTTCCAAAATTATGTTCCACATGTCACAAGTACGGAGAGCATTAACATACTGTGTGTAGTTGCCTCTCCCCGTCTCAACTATCGAAAAATATGATAAAGATCATTAATCATTATAATCATAATAAAGAGAAGTAAGCCATCACACTCGTTAAAAATTATTCTCAACTTAGTAGTCGGAGATGGCATAGGAGAAGGGGTCTGAGACATTATTTTTTTAATCCATATCTCAGATATTAAATTTGACTGGCTAAAATAAAAAATCAAGACTCGAGATAGCGTAACTTTTTTTTTTTTAATCACAAAGAAGAGTACTAGTAACATCTTCTCTAATACACTTTTTTAATGCATTTTCTGTTATTAATTAAAATTTATTAAAAACTAGAAAATTACAAGAGAAATTTGCTAAATAAGATATGAGACTTATAAATTTTGTAATTTTTAATAAATTTCACCCAATAAAAAATAGTGTATCCCAAAAAGTATGTTAGATAATGTTTTTTTAGCTTTTCTCTATCGGATTAGGAGTGCGTTTTGGTTCAATTCTTGCACTTAAAACGATAGCATTCGAGTGTATTATCTGGGCCCACGGTGGTTTTGGCGGCCCAACCAACAGGCCCAATACAGGAGGTGAATACGACGTCGTGGAGGAGTGAAGGCTTCCCGAAGCAAGATCGTGGTGGTTGTTGGCTTCAGACGGGGCAATTGAAAGAATAGGAGTATTGTTCCGATAAATCTGTTCCAGGAAAATAAAAAAGGAAAGGATGATTAGCATTCTCACCCAGGTATTCCTCTAACATAATCAATTTAGGATTCTGTTTTGTTTCAACTCAATTGATGGTGGGTTTTTTGGGTGGGGAATAGGAACGGTTACTGGGAGCTTCCCTGGGAGTGGTATTGACGGGGGTGATTGTGTTGGAGCAACGCAGATACATCCACGCTTCCATTTCCAATACCCAATCTCAGGTACTACGCGCTTAACCCTCCTTCTACATACTATTCCTCTCTATTCAAATTATCACATTGCATGGATAGATTAACAAATGCTAGATAGCTAAAATGAACTTGCATTATTATTGTCTCATGAATGAGTGATACTTTGACTTTGTTTCATAACCACCCTTCAAGTCTGGGCCTAATTCTGTCAAATTTTTCTGCCTATCTATAGTTGCTATTATTTTTCTTTTAATATAAAACAATTCCATAATTTGTTGTGTTTGTGGGGTGGGGGACTGTATGTTTATTCTGTTTTAATTTGTGCTATGATGAGCGTTTGTAAAATTAATTTTGGTTAAAGTTGGGTTTGAACTTTGAAGTGATGTGATTTGTGTTTGGAAACTATCATCTCAAAATTGTTACTTTTTTCTTCTTTTATTTTTAATTTACAGGCAAAGGTGCTTTTAGGAGAAAACTTGATTTTAGTTGCTAGAACGCTTTTTCTTTTGTAAAATCATATTTATGGTATGTTGGTGTGCATTTGGGGAGCTGACATATTCCCCCGAACATGCACTTAGTCACTGAAACCGCATCGCTGCTACCATGTTTATGCAGTTGGCAATACAGTCACACTTCACTGCATGGGAATGATTCAAAATGAGAGATGGAATTGTTCACTATGTTCATGTCTGTCTTTGTGCATGATGTGAAGTTTTCCAGAGAATAATTATGATGAGAAGTGAAGTGCAAATAACTAAGTTTGTTTTATTAATGAAAGCCATGTATATGCATCAGCATCATGCCATAGCATGGTTTGTTTTTCAAGGTTGCCAAACTTATAATTATACTGGAAATTGATAAAACCTAACTCACTTTTACACTGCCTTGCACAATAATTTGAACTTCCATGTGTTTTATTATTCTTATTTCGTATACTTGGAAGAATTGCCATCAAATTTAAACTCCACTTGGCCAAGTTACATTATATTTGAAATACCGAGCATTCAATCTATCGTGTATTGTTACCCTTGACCTAAAACCTTCAAGTTTGATTTGATACTTTTAAATTCTAACCTTTCAGCTTTCATGCCCTACCAGGTTAGAGAACCTATATTTGGGAAAAAATCACGTTCTGAATTTGCACATGTATGGAACAAAACTGTGGATCAGACATTTGGACCTTTGATAAAGTCTCTCAGCTCACGTGGATGGTAGAATTGTTATGAGTGATTTTATTTTTAATGCTATCTCTTGTAATTGTGATATCAAAACATACAATACTTGGCCTTATTTTTACATTGACATTCTAAATTGTTTGTTAAATGGTTATGCACATGGGCAGTGCTGATGATGTTTGAAGACCAATGTAATGTTTTCTGCAATACTTGTGTGTTGCTTTAATATATGAATCAAGATACCTGATTTTTCTTCCTTGGAGCACTATTATTTTCTGAATATTAGAATTTACTTCCATTGTCTCTATGAATTGGCATTCTCTTAGCATGTTGCAGGTGCCTGTTGTCTATAAAATGTAAAATGCACTTGATGATTCACACAATGATCGGCATTGTCTTGATGTGATTCTATTGCTTTGGAGTTTGGACAGTTCTGATGTTCTAGTTCTAAGAGAGGAAAGCTACGTAAATGAATAAAGCCACAGTTTAGAAATTGCATGGAAATTGATCACTTCTATGGGGGAATAGATAGAATATCAATTGATCCTAAAGAATAAGCCATTTCAATATTGTTTTAATTTTGGTTCAGATACTTTAAAATAGAAAAGACTTCAGTTAGGAAGTCTAATAGTGAAATGCGAAGATCTGGTTTTTTGTTTTTTGTATTTGTTTCTTTTATAAAAATTAATCGTAAATTTAACTTTTCTTAATCAGTCGAAAAGATATAGTGGCTGGAATTTGTGCAGAAGATTTATATTCCCCTGTGCCTGACTGCCTGATATATAGTTTACAGTACTAACCGGTATTGGTGTGATTAAAGAGATAAGATAGTCCTAGGTTTAGACCGTTTAGTATCACGGACGAGAAGCATCTCAAAACTCAGAAACTGTTTGTGGGAATTTGAGTTTATCATTTGTCTGCTTGCAATGGGTTCAGGATTCGTGTGCATAATTTATTGTATGTTGAGAGACGTTAGTAACACATTTTTTAATATTCTTTTTTTGACACACTTCTATTGAGTGAAATTTATGTTCTACCAAATATATGGGTCTCATTCCCTATTTAGTGGGTTATATGAATTTTGACTAATAGAAAAGGTGTTAGAAAGAAAGTGTCTGAGAGTGTTACTAGCACCCTTCTTGTATGTTTGATACCATACAGGTTCTGTGATAGACCTGCTATTTGGTATCTGATGTTGTTTCACATGGAATTTATCTTATCATTTTCGGCGGTTAGTAGGAAATTGAAAACACATGACTGATAATTGTGAAAACATCCAAATTTAATATTAATCGCTATCACAACCATAGTTACATTGTTAACCACAAACAACGGGAAATGGAACTAGAGCTAAGAAATAAGAAAGTGAGATACATACATACACACAGACACACATATATGGTTAGGGAAAGGATTTGTTTAGGAATTTGGGTGAAGTGGAGGTTTTGATGTGATTAAAGAAGGCACATCAAGCATGAGATTGAACACTATTATTGGCTCGACACATGTTGGCTTGGCGAGTGACCTTTACATAGTAGATTCCCATAGCTAAAAGCGCAGCTAAAGCAACGGCAGTGACAATGCCAGCTACACCCCCAGCTCCGATTTGTTTCCCACCTTTCTGCGTTGCCGAAGCTTTGTTTTCATATATTTGAGTGGCATCCACTTGAGCTGCTAGAGGCAGTGGTGAACATTTGGATGCAGTACATGGGTCTCTAGTCTCAGGCTTTTGAGCATTGGGATGAAAGAAGTCATATGCAGATGGTGAAAAAGCTAGAGGGCTCTCGTAAACAAGCCCATGAGGGGCCCTTTCTTGGCCTCTAGCAATAGACAGAAGTGCTAAAGAAAGGAGGAAGAGGAAGGACAAGCCAATGGGACTCATGTTTGTATCTTTGGTTTTGTGTAAATCACTTGGAAGCAGAAAAGGAGGTAGCTTTTGGATAAAACTTGTAGGTGATTGCACTGGCTTTTATAAATGTGTTGAGGTCTGAAGAAGTGGTTGTTCCTTGGACTTGAATTTATGCGTTAGGAAAATAAGGCTAATGAGAGAGAGGGGACATAACTGTGGATTTTGCTTTCAGCAGACCCCAACCCCAACATTGAAACCTTGGCAATTCCCAAACTGGCCGGGGTTATATGTTAATTACGTACATCAATGGTTGCACAATTACACCTCTTTAAAGATTTTGCATTGATTGAAGCAGCAGTGGCATTACTGTCATAAAAGTTCTTATAACGACAAGTTTATTGCTTACTATTTTATTATATTGAGGTGGCTCTAAGAAAAAATGATGCTTGTTCTTGAGGAATAATGATGCTGATACCTTTATTGGGGGAGGAAGGAGGGGTAGGTCGTAAAAATTTAAACTAATTGAAGGCTCATCAATTTTATCCCACGCTAAGAAAAATCGTCAACTTCAGTAAAGATTTAAAGATTTATAAGAAAATTATACGTCACCTATTAATGGATTGTTCTATAATCGAAGTCAAGTCCTCACAGAAGGGAAGGTCCACACAGGCACTTGGCAAAATAATGGTTATACTTGAGTAAGAACTAGAGTACTTATTTTTTCATGGTTGTGCTCGAGTAGATGTCTTGCTCTAATGCATACAATACCGAGTAAGTACTAAGCAGGAACTAGTGGATAAAATCATTGGAACATTAATTGACCACCTTCCACAATTAAAGCGATAATCATCCACCTTAAGAGAGAGAGAAATCTGTATATGTGCATAGTATTCAATGCATCTGGGCACTTTAGCATGATATTATTAAGCTTCTCATGTTTTATCTTATAGTATCCTTATTAAGAAAGTTCTAATGTAATTATAAGTTCAATTAAATATTTAGGTGATATACTAATAAATGAGAATAATGTTGAAAAAAATACTTAATTTTTAAAGTAACAAATATCTTGTGACAAACTAAAACACTCATAGAGACTTATGATATGAAATGGAAGAAGTATTTGTTATGTTTAATATGTTACAACTTACAAACTCACTCTCTCATGGTCTGTCCACACGTGTTACTGTGTTAATAATCAAATGCTAGTTTAAAAAAAAATAATCATAAATAGCCTATGTGGAAGAGGCTTAATTAATACCCGTGCATATTATTATTATGTAAATGAAAAGTTTTGTGCTTTGCTTTCTCGCTAAGTGGAAAACTATAAGTAATTAAAGCATAAGGTTGCCTTAGCTTAGAGGGGCAGCAAAGGCCCTTGCTGACCTGCCCCGTCACATAATTGCGAGGACACAAAACGCATGCAAGAGCTGAATAGCAAATGCATTCTAGTGTTATTCTCCTACTCAGCCACTCAGTAAATGTGAATATCATAGTGATATTAATTAAAAATCATGTCAGCCTTCATGCTTCCTCTCCTTTTGTATCGCTCTGCTCACTTCTATCTCATGCCTTCGGACAGGAAAACTGGATGGTTATTGTGACTCTCTTTAATCCTTCCCCATGGCAGCGCCAATATTAACTTTAGTAGTGACAGATTCCAAATCAAAATTGTCAAAATAAAATCACATATAAGACTATAAGAATCACCCTCAATTTAGATCTTTTTATTTATGCATACACTGAGTTTTAGGAAAATGCTAATAATACTTTTTAAGTCATCTTTTATTATTAAATATATTTATGTACATCTTATTAAAAGAAGAATTTAATATCTATACACTATCAGTGTAAAATTTTTACACTGTCAATCAATTAAAAATCATGATAGATATGACTTTTATACTCCTTTCGTTCCTTTTTACTTGACGGTTTTTTTAGAAATTTTTTATTTTTATTTATCTATCATTTTCAAAGTTTAAAATAACATTAATTACTTCTTTCTCAATTATACCCTTACTTCTCACCTAATTTACACATTTATAACTAGTATACATTTATTATGAAGTATAAATGAGAAAGAGTACAATAAGAAACTTCAAAACTATTTTATGAAAAATAAGAAAATTTATTGCATTTCTTGGTTTGTATATAAAAATCTTAAACAATAGTTAAAAAGGAACAAAGGTAGTAATAATTATTGTAAATGTCAATAAATTTACCATATGTAATAATTTATGATTGGAAGACAGTGTAAAAACTTTTTACACTATCAATGCATATATTATTTACTCTTAAAAGAATATGAACTTGTTCTCATTTTAATAATATTCATATAAAATATCTTATATCGAATAATATTTTAAAATAAGTATTAAAGGTATATTATCAATATTTTCCCGTAACTCGTGCGTATAAAAATGATTTATACTCGCTTGGTCAATTACTTCACATTTTCCTCAAATAAACCTTTATTTTAGATCTTAAAATTAGAAACGACAGTTATTTTAATTCCTAACTTAAATTATTTTTACTTTAATTTCTAATTTTAGGAAACATTATTTATTTTTGACCTTTTATGCAAAATGAAAATAAAATAATTAAAATAAATTACATTTTTAAATTAATAACTAAAATAAAAAATTTATGAAATTGGAAATAAAGTGATCAATGCTTGTAATTACATATAATAGAACGGAGGTTTACTCCATTTTCCACAACAAAAGGTCTACGATCCATTTAGAATCCACACAGCATGGCCACGTTGGAGTGTTTTACTACTTCTTGTGCTTTTTTCTTTTCTTTCATTTGAAATGTCATTTTATTTGACAAATAACATTTTTTAAATGTTACAAACTCGATATACATAAAAGTAATTGTTATATTTTAAAATTTTGATGTTTTACATTTACACTTTAGATTATATATATATAATTTAAAATGTGGGTTGAAGAACTATAAGTCATTTCTTTTCATTTTATATTTTTAAACTATATCTGTAAAATCTAAATATTCTTTAAACTCTTTGGCACAAGGCCCAAGGCCACTTGTGGGCAATAATATTCTGTTTTAGTATAACAACATGGTAACTTTTTTGACGAGATATGATTCATTGTTTATGAATATATGCCAATTTCTTGTTATTAACATATGTTCATAAACATTTCTCCTTTTAACAACGTAAAAACTATAAATTTAGATCATACAACCATACATGAATAACTAAAAATAGAAGTTAATTTGTAATCATATGATCACTTAAAAAATCATAAACATTATTTATATTTTATTCTTAATCATTAAAATATGATCAATACACACACAAATGCTTTATATTATTATACATTTATCGACTAGTTTAATAGTTTCCTTTATCTTATACTTCTAATTTAATAAAACAATTTAACAACTTTTTTAACTGAAAAATAATTTCTAATACTATCTAATTTTCCAACTTTCAACTATATTATAAGTTTTTCTCACCGAATATAGTCATATTTTTTGTTTAAAACATGATATTCAGATTTTTTTTTTAATTTGCACCAATTATAACCACGGTCTTTGTTTAAAACTTGAATCTTTTTTTTTTATCTCTACAATTAAATAATACAATTTTTTTAATTTAAAAAATTACTCTTTTTTTTCTACCTTTCCATTTAAGCAATGCATAAATTAGTTTGGTACTGAATAGTAGTATAAAACTTATTTAAATATAGATAGTCATGAAAATAAACTTAAAATTGTATTATTTTGAGTTTATAAAATACTACACTTAGAGAGAGAAATTAAATGGGGAGCGGGGGAAGACAGGGTTAGAGAGAAAAAGGACAAATACAAAATGTAATAAAGAATTTTATGCAGACCAATTGATGGATTGGGCTACTTGGGACTGGTTTGTATCAAAACAATGGGAGCTGCTATTCCCACCTTTTTTTTGTTCGTTTCACTCCTTGCTTTTTAAAAAAAGTAGGGGTAGCAATATGGCCTAACCCTGGCTGGTCAACTCGCATAACCCAATAAAACAGGTTGAGTTGGGTTATGTAGTTCAACCCTCCAACCCGCATAACCCAATCCGTTTAACCCGCCAACCTTGATGGGCCAAATGATGGATTGGGTTGGCCCGTTGGGTTGATTTTTTTTTTATAGCTTGAGCCTTTGAGTTAACATTGTATTGTAATTCATGTAATATTTGATATTATAGTTTTTTTTTTATTTAAATATGTCATATGTGAAGTTCCAAGACAAAAAAGCAAATTTTGGTGGTCATAAAATTTAGAACAAATAAAAATTGTTACTTAAAGTTTATAATAAATTGATAATTTCTTAAGTATTAAGTAGTTTTTTCGTTTACTAATTTTATAACATTTTTTTCTCTTTTTTAATTTTATATTTGATTATAAAATTTGAAAAAAAATTAAAGCAAAAAAAATTAAATAATTTATAATTTTGTTAATGGGTTGGCAGGTCAACCTAACCCACCCTGCCAACCCGCCATAGGTTGGGTTGGGTTGGGTTGAGAATCCCAACCCAATCAAAAAACGGGTTCAACCCAACTCATTTTTTGGCGGGTTGGGTTGGGTTGGGTTGGGTTGACCCATTTTGACACTCCTAAAAAAAAGAGTGAAATTACCCTTTAACTTTACCTTTGTTTTACCTTTCCCCAACCCTTATTCCCACCACCCTTCTCAAGCATTTATCCTTTTTTCCCTTGGCATATCCCCAAAGCCTTCACTGAGTTCACTCCACCATGTGACACCTCGCACCTTGGTCCATTTCCTCCTTCTTCTCACTTGAATTTCACTCTTGTTGTCCTCAGAGTCCCAACCCGTCACACTTAATTGGAGTTCTCACGCTTTACCACTATAGTCTTCGTCATCGTAGGTAAGCTTCCCCCTCCCCCCTTTTTTTTTACTTCAAGATTAAATGAAATCATGATTCTATTGTATATTGATACACAATGGAATTGCGTTTTTGTTGTGTATCTAGGCAAGATACATAACAAATCACGATATTGTTATGTATCTTGCCTAGATACACAACGAAAACGCGATTTCGTTGTATAATTTGTAATTTGTAATTTTTTCCTTTATTTATTTAATTCATTTAAATTATATGTTTATTGGTTGTTACTAACCACAAGATTTACGTGATGAAACGAAGTTGGAACACATTTTTTTTATGAAGTTAACATGGCAAGTATATGGGGAAATATGATTGAAGCAAGCGAGGATGCTTTTGAGCATCCAATATAAGCAAGTGACAATGCTTTAGAAGATCATATAGAAGTCAATGAGAAGTATGTCAGTAGAGAGGTTAGATATGAACCCACAAGAAATGTTTCCAAATTATAGTGAATTTTTCACTACTACAGAGGTATGTTGATTAATTAACTATTTAGGGTTGAAATATTGTTTGATATTTTGTATGCTATTGAATTGATAAAGGATTATTGGATACAAGTTTTTGTAGAATGTGATGATTTGTTGAAGTGGGTTCGACGAATTAGGAAAAGGTGCAAATTTGTTATTATCATAGAACGATCAGAGACAGGATCAAGGAAGACATTTGTCTTATTATCTTGTGAAAGGGGAGAAAAGTATAAATAATACAAAGACGTGTTAACTCGCAAGTCCATTGAACCAAAAAATGTGATTGTCCCTTTAAACTGAAAGGGAAGTTTGTGAAAGACATTGGACGGAGACTTTTTGTTATTTGTGGATTTCAAAACCATGATATAACTGAGACATTGTTAGGTCATGCATATACGGGTTGGTTGAGTAATGAAGAAACATTTCTGCTAAATGAAATGACTAAAAACATGGTGAAGCCTAGTTAGATTTTGTTGACAATCAAAAGCCAAGACGAGACGAATGTCAACACTATCAAAACCATATACACGTCAAAAATATCGTCGTACATCAATAAGGTTGAAGGACTGAAACTGCAACATCTAATGAAGTTGATGGAACGTGATGAATATGTCTACTTATACAGAAAGGTTGATACTGAAGATGTTCTCAAAGATATATTGTGGTTGTAACACTGTGATTTTCTTAATGCATGATTAAGTGGTTTAATAACTAAAAAGTGAAAATTTTGATATGTAATCTAGGTAATTAAAAGAGATAAATAAATTGTTGTTATGTATGATATATTGCATGTAGTGATGGTCTGATGTTGTTGGTTTGAAATTCTAATTTGAATTTAGAAAATTTGAGATATGTGCTTGAGCCAATTTGGATATGTTATGAGAATGATTTTGGGCTTTTGACAGAAAAGAGTTAAGTTAGACCAGTTTTGAGATAAAGAAGTGACTTGGTGAGGTTTGGACTTCAGTTAACCAAAAGTTCGTGTGAGAGTTCCGGGGAGATCGACTATATAAAGGAAAGGGAGGATTCCCTTCATTCTCTCATTCTTTCTCTCTCTACATTTTCTCTCTCTTCATTTCTCTCTCAATCTCTCTCTAGAAATTGTTGAGTTTGTGGGAGTATAAACGAGGTTTGAGCTTGATTTAATAGTTGTGGTAAGGAAAGGAATGATCCTAGCTAGATTTGGCTTAAGAACATCGGATTTTCAAGAAACCTAAATCCGGATTTGGAGACTTTTAGAGATAAGGGAAGCTTACAAATCAGTTGTTTTGTGTTAATAACTGTTGGTATACTGATTTCTTACCTTATGATCAGTTGAATCTCTGTGGATGTTGCCATTTTGTTGGATTTGGGTGAAAATGGGTTTTAGGGGAGAAATTTTGAGATTTGGATGAGAAATTGATGATTTTGTGATGAAATGTTGAATTGATTGTATGGTTTGATTTGTATCAACTTGGTTGAGGTGGATTGAGGTTGTTGGAACACCATTGATTTGAAAATCTATGTTAATTGGTTGAAAAAGTTGAGTTTTCTTCGAAGAGAATTGTATTTTTTTCGAAAATCCTGGTAGATAATTGATTATGGGCATTTGACAATCGATTATCTGGAGTTTCAGAAACTGTTTTGTTATTTCGTTTTGGAAATAATCGATTATGGGCATTTGACAATCGATTATCTACTGTTTAGAAAAAAAATTTCTAGATTTGGTTCGGAAATAATCGATTATGGGCATCTGACAATCGATTATCTACTATTCAAAAAAAATCTAATGCATTTTGCTACAGTACATAATCTGTTGCTATAGTACATAATTTGTTATTCCAGATCTGAATGTACTATTTCAGATTTTTAAAGTTTTTATCCCAAAATGTGAAATTTTATGAATTTTAAGGTTTGTTAATCCTCCAAATGGTTTTCAAAGAAGGTTTGGTTTTCAAATTGTAGTTAATTGTTGGATTGGTTGTGAAGTGGAAGGTTGCTTAAATAGGACCTTCGCTTATTATGTATAATATTGTTTCTCACGGGGTGGGTTGCTTAGATAGGGCCTTACTTGTTGATTTTGATGGAGGTCGATTAGGCGGTATGGTGTTGATAGATGTTGAGTGGCCGTGTGAGGTAGCTGACGATGGACCTCTTTGCCACTAGTTGTATTGATATACCTATATATGTTGTATGTTTATTGGTTGTGGTTGATGGTGTGAGTGGTTTTGGGAGGTAGCTGACGATGGACCTCTTTGCCACTAGTTGTATTGATATACATATATATATGTCGTATGCTTATTGGTTGTGGTTGAGTGGTTGAGGTGTGTAGTACATGCATTCATGCATAGTTGGCAGCTGAGGTAGCTGACGATGGATCTCATGCCGTGGTGTGGGTAGGCACGTATGTTGGATGGTGACCAAAGTTGGAACTCAAATGGGCCTCCAACCTAGTGTTGGATAAGACGTGGGGCAGTTAACGATGGGCCTTCAGGGATGAGTGGATAGGCGACTCCACAGGAGGCTAAGGCGATGCAGGCCTTGTGTCGTAGTAAGCCACCACCCACATACACTTATCCTGACAAACCACTAA
This sequence comes from Spatholobus suberectus, assembly GCA_004329165.1. Taxonomy (NCBI): domain Eukaryota; kingdom Viridiplantae; phylum Streptophyta; class Magnoliopsida; order Fabales; family Fabaceae; genus Spatholobus; species Spatholobus suberectus. The sequence continues at coordinate 77,425,985 of CM014731.1, read as the reverse complement.
GCTTATCTGCAGATCAGAGTTTGGCAATCCCTGAATGGTGCTTAGATAGGCCACAATAGGGGATGAGACCTGGCTGATCGCCCGATATGTTGTAAATCTCTCGAGAGTCGTGTCATCATGCATTGACATAGTTGTGATAGATTAGTGGTGATATGGAGTTTTGGATTAAGAACTCTTCGCCATGTAAATGAATGTTTTATATGTGTACATCTGTATATAGATGTTGAGAACTCTGGATATATGATGGTGTGCCATATACTTGTGATTGAATATTGTGAATTGTTGATGATTTCCACAATCATATATTATGCCATTGTTGTAATAAGCTTACCCTTGCCTTGTTTTGTATATTGTTGGATTGTCTTGATGCTGTTGTTGTGCTGGTGTGCTGTGATGATCACGTCTTATGAATGGGAGTAGAGGGCGATGCTTTCGTTGATCCAGCGTCTCAAAGCTGAGGATGGAGCCGAGAGCTGGAGATGTTTGTCTTGTAGAGCCAAGTTCTTGGCTGTTTTTGTTGTATTTTCAATTTTCTTTCTTTTGATGGGATTGTATAGGATGACCAGCTATAGGGAGTTTGAGTTTTTGTGTTCGTCTTCCTCAGTGATGTATATTTTTGATATTATTGATCTAGGCTGGTGTTATCCCATAGTTGTGTATATGTGATGATGATAGTTGAACAAATATGCATGCATGGCACTAGGAGAGATAGGCGGATTTCTCAGTTGGTGTGTACAACTTATATACAGATATGTTATATGATTGTTTTTATTCACCTGATATGTGGATAATGTGTATGTTTAGTAGGGTTGTTTAGTAGCGACAGTTGGGTCGTTACAGTTGTCACATCCAGATTCCATCAAGCTTTTAAATGCATTTCCTATTGTGTTGATTATTGATTCCACCTATAAGACAAACAAATATAGGCTTCCATTGCTAGAGATTGTTGGTATTGCTTGTACTGAGATGACTTTTTCTATGGCGTTTGCTTATTTGGAATTTAAGCGAACAAATAACTTTACATGGGGCATTAACTAAGGTTAAAGTATTGTTTGTAAAGGATGATGTCTCGCCTCAAGTTATTGTCACTGACAAGGACCTTACTTTGATGAATGCATTGCAAGATGTTTTTCCAAGTTCAATAAACTTGTTATGTCAATTTCATATTGCTAAAAATGTCAGAGCAAAATGCAAGATGTGTGTAAGTCCCACTGAGGAATAGGATAAGGTGTTAGATGCTTGGAATAGGTTAATGTTATCTCTTGATGAATATGTGTATAAACAACACCTGACAAGCTTTGAAGAGATGTGTTCGTGTTTTCCTTTCTTCATTGACTACATCAAAAATATATGGTTGATACCTCATAAGGAGAAGTTTGTCACAATATAAACAGATCGGGTGATGCATCTAGGTACTACAACTAATAGGTATTTGTATTAACTTGTTTATTGGCTTGACATATGTCATATGTTATTTATAACAGTGTGCTTTTGTTTCCTAACAGGGTTAAGGGCGTACATGCAAGATTGAAGAGGTTACTCCGAGATAGCATAGGAGACTTATGTAGTTCTTGGGATGTAATGAATAATATGCTCATATTGCATCATACTAAAATAAAGGTGTCATTTCAGAAGAGCATTAATATAGTGGAATACAAGTTTAATAACAGATTCCACCACAAGCTACAAGGCTTTGTACCAATATAAGCGCAGAACCTAATGTTTGATGACTATAAACATGTTGACACTATTAGTGCTAATAGTTGTGCTTGTGACTGTATACTTAGAACTACTTATGGACTACCTTGTGCTTACGAAGTTGCTAGATATAGCAATATGTTTGATTTCATTCCACTACAGTCCATTCATGTGCATTGGAGGAGGTTATCACTTTCTACAAATGAAATGACTCACTGATGGGGGGACTTATTGCTTACACATGAGGTTGATGCATTTTTAAAGCGATTTTCAGAACTTGACGTGTCTAGAAAAATCACATTGAAGACTAAAGTCCATGAACTAGAATTTCTAGACACCACTTCAATGTGTTCTCTTATAGAGAAGTTAAAAACAAAGGGAGAACTAAAGTCTGAGAAATTCACTAAACGTTTTCCTTTTATGTGGGAGCGAGTTGATGCAATACACATGGTTATAGATAGTTTATCACCTCCTAACGTGCCTTGTAAAGTTTCCTGTGACACTAAACTAAAAAAAGGTGTGCCATTCTTAGATGAATTTCTATATGTGTTGCAAGAATATATTGTCCGTATTGTTGATGTGAGATCAGACAGAAAATGCAGTTACCAAGCAACTGCAGCTTTGTTAGGTAAGGGTGAGGAGTCTTGACCCCTAATTCATGTTTATTTGATTCAGAAACTTTAGCGGTGGCACATTGAATATGCTAAGCTCTTTGACACAGAACAATGAGTGATTGAACTTAAGACCTTTTTGCATGTTAATCAACACATAGTAGCAAATCATGATAAGTGGATGTCCATTTTTGATATGGGTTATATTATTGCTAGTCAATATCATGTTGTGTTGGTCCACTTATCCAGGCTACAAAGCTAGATATTTTTTGTCACGTAGGAGATGACCGTCACTTGTATGACATCATCAGGCTTATTGCTATTGAATTTGTTCACGGTTGTCACTTTGCATAGGTATACATTTTCTAATTATTCTGTTATTTAGCATTGTAACTGTGTTAATATATTTACTAACTTTATAAAATTGTGTCTTTTTCTAGGTTTATTTAAAGGATATAGCTCTCCTACCTCCTATCACACCACAATGGCATAGATACTGCAATGACGACGCTTGTTCATGACAAAAGCCATACTTGCACCACATACAACATTTCAATTCCTTATTTGTATCTAGAGGAGATGGTTATGTAGTAGATATTACTAGAAACTCATTGTAATCAGATGTAGTAGACAAACTTATTTCATGATGATCAATGTAGTAGTATTGATTTATATTTCAATGGGTTGATACTGTTTTTGGTCCCATTTTCAATCTAGTTGTCTTTGATATGTAATCTACAATATATGTTTGATATACAATTTGCAATTTGTCAAAATACATAACAAAAACGCGTTTCAGTTAGAAACATGTTTTCATTGTGTTAGTGGGGTGTGCACCTTAATACATAACGGTAATGCATTTCTCTTTTGTATTACGATTCAATACATAACAGAAATGCGTTTCCATTATGTATTAAGGACACCCCCCACTAACACAATGAAAACACAGTGTATAATACACAACAGAAACGCAAATCTATCAAAGGGTATTTTTGTAAAAAAAAATACCAAACACAAGTTGAGGTGAAAAAAGAAAAAGTGGGGTGAGAATAGTACGCCCAAAGCATTGTATCAATTTAGTGTTTATGCTTAATTTCAAGTCCATTGACCCAAAAGTTAGGCTTAAGAGCTTGTACCCACTAGATGACCCCAGTAGCTCATAGGTTTCCGTCACATGAATTGATATGGACGTAGACACCAAAAAAGATAAAGATATAATCAGCAAAAAATGAATAAAAAAATACAGACGTGTAGAGTGTTGTATATAAATTTGTGTAAAAAGGCATTAAATAATAATGAGTAAATTATACTGATATTTTTTGAGGTTTTATCAAATTTCGTCAGATATCTTTTTTTTTTTACCCTTATATCAATTCTCTTTAATTATTTGAAAAATATTATACGGTGTATTTCTATAAAAATATTGTTGTAAATGTTAAAAAAGTAAGAGATAATGTGCAATTTCCAAAAACTTAAGGGGATATTAATATAATTTATTCAATAATAAAAGAAACTTTCTAAAAAAAGAATAAATAATACTACTTCCGTTCTTTTTTAAGTGTCGTTTAAGGTTTTTTTACATAAATCAAGAAATGCCATAATTTATTTTTTTTCATAAAATAGTTTTGAAGTTTCCTATTGTACCTTTTCTTATTTTTACTCCACAATAAATGCATACTAGTTGTACTTGTGTAAATTAATTAAAAATTAGGTAAAAAATAAGGATATAATTGACAAAAAAGTAATTAATGTTATCTTGAACTTTGAAAATGACAGATAAATAGAGACAAGAATTTTTGAAAAACCGACAATTAAAAAAGAACAAAGGAAGTATATATACTAACGTTATAAGAAATTTTTACACTATTATTTAACCATAAATTACCATATATTGTAATTTTATTGACTTTAACAATAATTTGACTATTTTCATTTTTACTTTTTTAAATCTTCTATCACTGTAAACTTTATTTCTAAAATTTGTCGCAAGCATCATAGTTAAATCTATGGGCATGAGATTCGAGAATATCTGGTTGGTGCGAGAGACTTCCGAAGTAACACGTTGGCTTAATATGATCATTACAGAACTAATGGAACTTACGAGACTAATGAAAGCTCGATCAGTTACTAATACGTCAGAATCTTACTTTTTTCCAAGATACTTAACTTAAGCACCATTACATGACTATGACTGTTTCTCTAAAAAAATCTCAAATGTTCCGTCACCTTCATGTTCCCTAACCATGGATATGCGCTTGAGAATAGAATATGCGGAAAAACCGCAACTTTTTTGTTTTCTTTTCTTTTATACCCTTCATTTTCTTTCTAACATACACTTCTTTATTTCTTTTGATTGTTTTTAGTGACTTTATCGGATAAAAGATATGGAGACAATGAATCCAAGCCTCGTTTTCTCTAATTTTCTTCAAATTCATAATTGTATTATTGTGGCTAACCCAACAAACATCTTATCATATTTTTTTGGGTTTCTGTGTCGGGTGGTTTGATTTTACCTGAAAATGTTCTAAAAAAAAAACTACCAAATATTTGTGCAATAATTATTAATCTACATGGTTTTGAATATTATGATTTTATGAATGGTTGGAGATGACAAGTTTCACAAGTGATGGGTTTACCAACAGTATCATAACGATGAATGCCTTTATCAACACAATTGTGCCCGTAAATAAACAAACATAATCAAGTTATCAAACAAATTAATAACACACACCTAACCGGGTTGATAAATAAAGTGCCACAAAATCGAGGAGACATAAAATATGGTGAAGATAACGTATATTAGCTCACCAATCTAATATATGAAATGAGGGGTACACCGGTAAGGAATCCGAAGTCATCCACCGAACATGTTTACTTTTTCTATCTTTATTTCTTTTCCCTTTTTTTGTATTTTAGTGTCCCCAGCAACAGCGATGAGTTTCAAGTACAATCCAAAATTTCATGTCACGTCGGATAACCACCACCACAAAAGCCAAGTTAGATTATCTAATAAAGGGCGAACTTTTGAGTGGAATAGCAATTTAATTATGGTACTAATTAAGCTCTTCCACTAGTACACATTTGCAATAGTTTAATATATATTAGGATTAGGATAAGCATCCCAACAGAAATCTATTATCAACGTTAGGGGGGGTTAACGGACAAATTTGAAGGTTCAAGAAGCGTAAGTTACGCAAATCCGCGAATGATCTTGTAAAGCTTAATTAATAAGTAGTTAAAGGACATTAAATTTGGCCTAATTCCAAAAGGACACTTGTCCACACTGTCCGTTTCCAAGCCTACGATTAATGGTGGTGAGACACCCAATTTTAAGATAAAAACCAAAAGTAAAGTTCACGAATTAGACCTATATATATAACTGGAGAAGCTTCCATTTTTCTACTCTTCTATCCCTCAATTCGAATACCTCAATCATGAGGATGTGTTATACACTCTTCCGTAGATGTTATTTGAGTATTTTAAATGACCAGGTAAAAAAGAAAGCAATAGAATGACAAGCCACTGAAAGAATCATTAAAGAGGATGGTTTCATATTATTTTACGAAAAAAACTTATATACAATTTTTTACGTGTTTTTTGTATTATTTTTCAATTAGATTTAGAATTTTACTTCAATAATTTACATAATTTTTTAATACAAACCTTTATTCCATATATGACTAGAGTAAAATTCTAATTTTAATTGAAAAACAATCCAAACAGCATTTACAGAACTGTATATAATTTTATCCATATTGTATCTCTATATGAAGCTTATAACCATGTGAATAAAAGACCAGCAACTTAATATATATAGATAATATTACTCAAGTCAAGGTACATTACATATATAGATGATAATTAATAAAGCTTAAATAAACAAGAAAAGATGAATACTTAATTATGAAGAGTAAAATGAGAAATGACTAAGGATGCACAAGACAGAAAAGGAACACTTGAGAAATACATACATGGAAAATAAAAAAAAGAAAAGACACAAAAGGGATACAAAATTCACCCTTGGACACAAGCATGCTTATCTACAATTTGATGCCCCCATGGTTTTGGCCTTATCCTCCAAACCCCCAACAACTGCAGCTGATGAAAGGAAAAGACGAAAAGGCCTAAATTAGGGAACCCCAGAGACAAACTAGCACTCCTCAACATAGAAAATATTATTCTTCGGGGAAACACCATAGCCTTGTTGGCAAATTAAGAAGCTAGAGAGGTAGCTTAATTAATTAATTAAGCGTTGCTCCTGAAGGATCCAAGAGCCTTGATAGCCGCTGCTCTAAGGATGTATTGGTGGTAGAATGCAGCCACTGCTGCTCCAACAAATGGTCCAACCCAGAAAATCCACTGATCGTCAAACAATTCACCAAAATTAGACCACCATCAACATCCATAACATAACTTTCAACATCATTTTGTTTTCTTTGGTAAAAAAAAGGTAATAAGTATTTTTTTTTTTCAAATATATATTCTCGTAATAAAAATAAACTATTATTATTATTATTTTAAAATAAGGTGAAGGAAACAAAAAAGTTTATGAATGGATAAATATATGTTTACCTGGTCATCCCAGATTTTTTCTTTGTTGTAGATTACAGCTGCTCCGAAACTCCTTGCTGGGTTAATGCCAGTACCAGTAATTGGGATTGTAGCCAAGTGAACCATGAACACAGCAAATCCAATGGGTAGTGGTGCTAGTACCTTTATATTGATTAATTAGAAAAGTGAGATAAAAAAAAATTAGTAGCTAAATTTAGTGACGAAAATTATTTTTTTAATTACCAAAAATTTTAGGGACAAATTTTTTAAAAATTAAATATAAATTATTTCATCATTAATTTTAATTTTTCTCACAGGATGAATTAAGGATGGTTAATAATGTATATATATGCTTACAGGAACATGGGAATCTCTAGCGCTCCTCTTAGGATCAGTGGCAGAGAAGACAGTGTAGACAAGAACGAAGGTACCAATAATCTCAGCACCCAAAGCAGTTCCCTTGTTGTAGCCACCCGCGACAGAGTTAGCACCACCTCCATACCTGTTGTAGTATGCTTTTTGGAAGCCCTTGGCCAGTCCAGTGCCACAGATTGCACCGGCACACTGTGCTACCATGTACAAAAACGCCCTTATCAGCGACACCTTGCGTCCTAGGAACAGCCCGAATGTCACCGCCGGGTTTATGTGTCCTCCTACAACACCAAGTCCACAAAATTATAATTACTCATTAAACAATTTTTTTAGAAATAAGTTAAACAAATTTATGAAAAGATTATAAAGTATTTTCACCCCCGCCAACTTTGTATTAACCAACTTTTTGCCTTCTAATTAACTAGTAGTATAGTATGTGTTGCTTTGTATATATGATGTTCCCAGCTTCTTCTTCTTCTTTTTTTCTTTTGGGTATAAATCACAGCCACAACAAAACTCTCTGAATATTTAACATAATTATTATATATTCACAACTCGAATTCAAGACTACTGGTTAAACTAAAACAACTTACCAGTTGATCCACATGTTCAGTGGAATGTTCCTAGCTTTATATATAATATAAAGAGTGTGTTAACTGGTGTCATACCAGAAATACCGGCGGTGCAGTAAACAAGGATGAAGATCATGCCACCAAAGGCCCAAGCGATGCCCAAAATGCCAACCCCATCACACTCGGTGCCACCCGTGTTGGGATCAGTCTGTCTTTTGTACCCAATAATGGTGAGCACGGTTACATAAAGAAAGAGAAGGGTTGCTATGAACTCAGCGATGAGGGCTCTATAGAAGGACCACTTTGTGAGCTCCTCTGGGTCGAGCAAGGGTGCTGGAGGAGGGTCATGATAGTCTTTGGCCGAGTATTCTCCTTGCTCTTGAACCTCAACTTCTTTAGCCATTTCTTTTGGTGGATGATTCTCACAGCCTCAGTGGGTAGAGCTTATAATACTATAGCTACTGGGGTGTATTATGCTGTGTGCCCAAGTGGAGTGGATTGAGGGGGTGAGTAGAAAGAGGTGGTATTTATTCAAGGAATGAAAGAAAGAGAGAGACTACGGTAATGAATCAAATAATTAAACTATGTGTTTTTGTTTGTGTGTAATGACAGTGACATGATTAACATAATTTTCTGCCGCCCCTCTTAGCTTGATTTCGCTTGCATGGCCCCACGCCAGGGCTACCATTCCAACGGCACTTGTTCATATACATATCATATCATATGTACACATACACAAATGTATATATGGCCATGGCCCAGTGTGACCTAAAAAGCTTCCTTGTGTATCAACGGCTACATGTGGTTATGGGAAGTGCAAAATTGCATTGCCATGTAGATATAGGAATTATTAGAATAGCAAATTAAGCAGCAACACTAGGGTCTACTGTTTTTGCTGCCCTGTCTGTCACAGGTTTGGCAAGGGATACTTAATAGCTATGGTCCCGTGTGTTTTACCAGTGGGTCCTCCCTACTCCTTCCACGCATTTAACTTTATCTTGTTTAATTTGGTTGCACATGGAGGAAAAACAAATGGATACAACAATATTCAAGTGTACATTCTTATTAATTTCGATCTGTCAATTCTTATTTGAATATAATAGATTAATGCATTTAAGCCTCCCAATTATTACGTAATACGTACATATAGATATAATGATTATTATTTTAATAATAATAGAATGTGTCTCTATTTAAACCAAAATATTACTTATCAGATTTTGTTATAAGAATATGTATATTTTCTTGAGTTCACCCTACCATATATCTAGCGTTATAGGGAACCAATTAATAAATTTAAAATTTTAAGGACCTATCACCAAGCACGTAGATCAACCGGTGAGGAGTTGTTCTAGCTTAACCAGTAAAAAATACTTGTGGTCTCTACCAAAAAAATAATAATTTAAGGACCTTATTATAAAGTTTAGATTATATGAACCTACTTGAATTTTATTCAAAAAATAAAGACCTATAAAATAATTCAACTTACATATATTAATAATAATAATAATAATCGATTAGCAAATTAAAATGAGAAATTTTTTATTACTTTACCATGTACTACAGTACTAACAGATGTCACAATATAAAACTTTATTACAAAACAAAATCTGTGATGTTTTAATTAAGGTTTAAATATATTTTTGTCCTTATAAAATACTATTTTTTTGGTTTTGGTTCCTGTAAAATTATTTTTTTAAAATGGTCCTCGTAATTTTTTTTTATTTTGGTCCCTGTTTTTTGTTTTAAGTCTTGTAATATATTTTTCGTTTTTGTCCCTCTAATATTTTGTTCATTTTGAATCAGTCCTTTTGAAAAAAATTGATAGGGACTAAAAGTAAATTATTTACATATTATAAAAACAAAATGAAAAAATAAATATATTACAAAGACTAAAACAAAATAACAGGAATCAAAATAAAAAAAGAGATTTTACAAGGACTATTTAAAAAAAAAAATTATAAAAACCAAAACCAAAAAAATAATATATTACAGGAACCAAAAGTATATTTAAACCTTTAATTAAAGCTCTCGCAAACTAGTATTAGTGCTTATTAACATTTATCTTTAATTAATACAATTTAATTGAGCGATAGAGAGAGACGTCAAATTGTGTGTGAGAGAGAGAAAGAGAGCACTAGCTTTTAAAATTTTAATCCGTTAAAAGATGTTGTTATAACTTCTCCTTTTTTATATCAAAAAAAAAAAAAAAAAACTTCTCCTTTCAAAATTGGAATTCTCTAGACTAGGCAGTTGCGTTTGAATTGTCAAAGTTTTGTTTAAAAAATATTGACTATACACCCGTTGAACTTCAATTTGAACTGAACCATCAAAGTTTGTGGCTAAGAAATATTAGCATAATAAAATAGTAAGAGATTAAGATATATTATCCTGAAAACAAAAAAAAAGTTATCAATAATTATTTTCAGTACTGCAATTATTATGATGTTATAAAAATAAGAGCAGAGGTAGTTGTTATCTTTGTTTGATGATGAAGACGTGCCAGAAAAACCTATCTGCAAATACCTAAAATAAGATTGATTTTGAACACAGTGAGGGTCCTAGTGATCCTCGCCACAAGTTTGAGGTTACTTATTCCAATTGATTATAAAATTTAATAATTAATTGGGCAGTTAATTAAATCTTATGTCATAAGTATTTCAACCGGATTTGGAAATCTTATTTCAAGTTAGTGACTAATATTTATGATTTGCACTATTTGCACTTAGACCCACACTCACCACCAAATATTTGTCTTAATTTAAATCAAAAGAATATGCAAATTATTTGTCTTAATTGATAAACGTTGTAAGAAAACTCCAAAAAAAAGGTCCTGCCCTAATTTTTCTTTCCTCTTTTTATTTTATTTTTTTATAACAAATCAAATTTCTATCATGTTGTCATCTAGCTTTAGCTTTAGCAGTTCTAAAAAAAAAAAAAAAAAAACCTTTAGCTTTAGCTTTAGCGTTAGTTCAAGTATTTAAGTGGAGCGGAGAACTAGAAAAGGTTTCAGATTTAAAATTTAATTACATTTTTGGTCTTTTCATTTTTTCAATTTTGCAAATTTGGTTTCTCTAATTTTTTTTTTCACTGATTTGATTTCGCCATTTTAATTATACAATTTTGGTCCATAGATTAACTTAACAAGTAATAATTAAAAGAAATGTTGATGTGGCATTCTAATGCACTGCCATGTCAACACATCTATGTTGACATGATACTCTACTACACCGACATGTTTGCATTTCCATTAAATATCGGATGTTAAGTTAACGGATTGAGCAAAATTGTACAATTAAAATAGTAACAGATTAAATTTGCAAAAATAATAATAATAAAGGGACAAATTTCAAAATTGAGAAATTAGAGGAACCAAATTGAAATTAAACATAAATTTAATTTTCACTATATCAAGCAAATAGTTTTATTTTCATATTATACAGATATTTATTTATTCTATGAAAATACATTTATAGAAAATATATTTACTCAAACGGACGTAATATCGATGCAGTAGTTTAAATTAATGTATATATGCATCATTCACAGACTAACCCTGCATAGTGGATTAGGTGCAGAAATTATATACATTGTAGAAGAGTAAACAAATATATACGAATTTTGTTAATTATTGTTTTAAAACCAATGTTTAAAATATTAATGAATAAAACAATATTATTAAAAATTATAGTAAAAAATTTAATAATATTAAATGTTACAATTTTTAATAAAAGAATTATTTTTTATTTTTTTTTACCATTGTCCTTAGCGTAGCAAATCTTTTATAACTTAACTCTGTACCGTTGTTGGGGGATAAAATAGATTTCCAAGGCCTTTGGAAAGAAACTAAGAAATCACTGAACATTTTCACATGCATGGACAAAGCGTCCACATATAAAAAAAATTGAAAAAATATGTTATCACTGACTGTATAAAACAGTTTTACACTATCATCTAATTACAAACTATCATAGATGGTAAGTTTGTTGACTTTTACAATAATTATCTTAAAAGTCATACTAACAGTGATTTGTAATTAGTTGACTATGTAAAACTTTTTATATTTATACCGTCATCCAATTACAAACCGTCATATAAGATAAGTTTGTTGAATTTTAAAATAATTATCTTAAAAATCATACTAACAGTAATTTCTAATTGGTTGACTGTGTAAACTCTTTATACTGACGGTGCATAATTATTAAATTCTAAAAAAAATTAATTTATTAGCTGAAGTGCAAAGGTTTAAGCCCTAAAAAATTAGAAAAACAACGAATTATTGGAAGCCTCCATGGATCATGATTAATTATAGTATATAGTGATGGATGCCAGGCTGACTAGTTGTGTGGGACCAAAATGGATGGTCCTCTTTACAGAGTAGCTAGGATTAGAAATACGTAGTGGACTTAATTTTCCAACCACCCTGGTAACATCAACATGGACCAGCAAATTTAACATTAGGCTTTTGATGATGAGAATTACAGGGGAAAAGCGTAGAGGGAGATGATGGTGATGATGGTGAGAATTGACATGTAAGGCCGCCCCCCCTCTAATTCAGTGCATATTCAGTTTAATCCTATTCTTTTACTCGTGTATCTTGTGCATAATTATTCGACAATGAATTAATGAGTGAATTGTGAACGTCGTATGATATTGGTTTTCAAATATAAAATATGATGTTGTGGCTGAGAGAGCACCATGTGTTGAACACTTTATGATGGATATATAAAACCATTTTCTTTTTTGGTTTGCATGTGTAAGTTAAGGTTTAAGAATGACCGTTTCGCTGGACGGTGGCTACATTAGAAGTTTTAAAATTTTAAAGTGCAACTCCATGAGCTAAGCTTTGCACTTTAGCAGCATTAATTGTCTTGGCTTGTGCATCTGATATAGGCGTTTGTTTCTGTTTCTTAAAAGGAATAAGAGTTTTAATTAAAATTTTCTAAAAAATCAGTTTAATGTTTTTCTTCTGCAATAAAATGAAAAGATTTTAAAGGAAAGATCCCTAAAAAAAAAACCCTGTAAATTATCATGATTTGGATCTTTTCATGAGATTTGTGTCCTCTGAAATTGTTATGTAACATGACATAATCACGATAAAAAAAAATGATACAATTTTTATTCAATAAAAACTTGTCATGATTGTAAAACTGTTAATTATATTTATTAAAAATGTATTTTTTTTCCTTTTTAACACAACTATATTATGTTAACTACGAAAAGATACAACAGGTGGCAATAATTAGTCCACCTCATAATTATCATATGAGAATTCCTAAATCGAGAACAAAGGGGCACGCAATAACTAATAAAATGTATAGTACTTCAACATGGAGTGAGAAACGTTTCTGGTACATGGCTACGCCTAATTAAAATGATGGAAGCACTTCAATTCAACTTTTCCGTTTGGCATTTTTATAGTAAGTATAATGCCTAAATAACGCAAATAGTCAAATTTGTAAGGAAACAACTCTTTAGTTAGTTTGATCGTCTTACATGTATAAATTTATAGATACAAAAAGATTTTTGGTATTAACAAGCTCATAAGTTGAGATTGACTAAATTTAATTAAGAAATATTATTTGAGAAAAACTAAGAAATGACAAGATGTAAGAAGCTTCCACTCTTAAAAATGAGTACTCAAATTTAATATACAAAAGTTAATTAATAAATTATTAGATTATATATTTTTATGTTAAAAAATAAATTTTATGCATGTATAAATTTTATAAAAATGAGGTGGAGGGGGTCAAGACCCACTCTCTCCTCCCTTAAATTTGTCTCCAAGATTCATTATTTAAGACAAAGTGAGATCTATGAAAAAACACTCTAATACTTAAATTAGTTTAAAGTTAGAAATAAATAAATGTAGATAAAAAAAATGAGCATACGTATACTACCCCCTTTGTATATGTTTATTTAAGTAGTTAGTCAGTCTCTTAATCCATCAGGTTGTTGTTAAACCGATAACTTGGCCCATAAGGTTTGACTTTTAATGCTTTATCTATTTACTTAACACCATAAGTCGACTACCTTGGGGAGGTTAGCTCATACCAATGTTTTAAAAGCCAAACCAGTCATCGACTCGGTCAAAGTACTGGGTTGATGGGTCATTAGTTGAACCAGTGGGTCACTGGTTGAACCGCATGAACCGATATATATTAAATTTATAAATTTTGTATTAAACATGTTGTATGTAAATTATATTTACAATATATAATTTAGAATATCAGAATGGTGAAGTGGCAAAATTAATTTTAAAAACCCATGGCACTTGGGATTGAACCCAATCCTTGTTAAAATTTTGCTTTATTGAAGTTATATCATTATTATTTGAAGGCTCATAAATTTGAATAACTGATTAGTTGGCTCGTAAAATTTGAAATTGAAATGGAGTGGCACAGGATAGTGTGCAAGACGAATGGGACAGTGTGTAGGTGTGGTGTGACAAGTGCAGCATAGGCAATGCACATTAGTACATGAGACATTCAAAATCGGACAAGTTAATCTGTCAAAAACAGAATGAGTTAACCGATTTGACACCGAGTTAATGATGCATATCCCTAGTTAAAAGCATTTCCAATCCAACAAGCTGATTGGACTGGCTATGGATCCGATTTCCAATTAAACTGGTCGAACTGGCCAATCTAGTCCGAGTTTTAAATACCTTACTAGCCAGTGGAATAATTTTTGCATAAAAGAATTATAAATACAACTATTCAAAAGCTCAACATAACTTCAACACTAATTTTATTATTATTTTTATATATCTTGAATTTTTTATTGATTGTATTTATGCAAAAATTACTCAATGTGCTTGGAGTGGTGGCTATAGGCAAGGCCAAGATTTATCAATACAGTATACTTTTCTCTCTTCATGCCTCCTATTTTTGTTTCATCAATAAACGTATTGCTTTTATTATTATCGTATTGTCATGTCCATTTTTAGGAATGTGTCTATATCACAGCCTATAAGACCTATTTAGTGCTTAAGATAGAATATGATAAGATAATTATTCTATCCTATTATAATCAATTGTTTAGTACCACGATAAAGTATGATTACCTTATCTTATTGCTTATTCTCTTAGTCTAGTTTACTTTTTTATCTTATATAGGGGTGCCAAAGCGAACCAACTCGGCCTGTTTTGACCTGCTCTACCACCAGCCAACCAAAAACGGGCTGGGGTGGGTTGGCTTGCCTATTAGGAGGTGGGCTAAAAATTTTACCACGTTTAAGGGTGGGTTAGTGGACTAGCTCGCTAGAAATTTAAAAAAATGAGAAAAAAAAATAGGAAAAAAAAAGAGAATTTAAGCTCAATAAAAAGTTCAATACAATTATAATTTTTAATTAATTAATTAAAAGATTATATATGTTTAAATGTTAACTTTTTGAAAGTAGAAATATACCTTTGAGTATACTGGGTGTATTTAATTCTTAATATTGATTGCTAATTTAGTCATCTTTTTTTTCTTATTTCTAACTAGCAAGAGATTAAGAAGCAAATAGCAAGTTTCTTTACTTGCTTGATGTTTACACTTTTTTAGATCTTAAATATTATCAAGCCTAAAAAAATATTTTTTTAAAAATATAATATGACCTGGAGGGCCAACCTGCCCTAGCCCCCTGATGGTCTACCAGGTTGGGCGAGGCAGGTTGGCAAGTTAAGCCACCTAGCCCATCTCGCCAATTTTGGGCGGGATGTCAAGCTAGCCCATCAGGCCCAACCCGTTTTGTTTTGCCATCCCTAATCCTATGTAGGGAGTTAAGTTAGGAAACAACTGAATAACATGTGTGTGTGTGTGTGTATTTATGTGTCTGTATTGGTTAACCAAGTATAAAGGTATATTATTTAAAGTATAAGGGATATCCTAACCCTTATACTAAATGCACAAAAACATGTCATGTAATCCTTCAACCATATTAACAAACTTGTCACACCTTATCCCTACAATACTTTAAACATATTGCACTACCTATAGTTCTTATACACACCCTAATACCTACAGCCCCTTTAGGAATTCTATGAGATTTATTGACCATTTATAAAAAGAAAAAGAAAAACTCTTCATCATGTTAGACAATCATGCTCAAGATCTAAATTTAATCAAATCAAATACACATTCAATGTTAGGATCCTTATTTTTTAAAATAATATTATATTTATGCAACCATAGAGACCAAACAAACTACCATGCCCTGTTAAGTTTCTTTCCATAAAACCCACTGGTTTGTTGTAAGAAGCGACATTTGGACTCCAAGGCCAACACCACTTAGACCCTAAACAACCTATATGTTAAGACAAAGGACGATCTTAAGACCCTCATTTTATTTTGATAATAACAAACAGTCTAACGCTTAATCGTCTAATCACACGCGTTTACTATATGCCTTCTCAATCATTTGTTCATACGTGTATGTTAAAATTAAAGATGTTATCTTGACTATCCTCTTCAGATGATGTATTCCAAAATATGTTGAACTATTTGTTTATTCAGAAGTATTGTTATACGAGAACCTTTTTCATTTTTGGAGTTCGCGTTCTTACTCCTTGAAAAAGAAGACATCTACGTATCTCTCACTAAAAAGGTATAACTTTATGCTAAAAAGAAGGAATGATAGTACAGTTGTTAGAACGAAAAGTGAAAATATATCCACTGCAACAAGATTGAGTATGAGAAAGGCTAGATAAGTAGACGGCTTTATCTTATTAGTGTGAGCGGTTGGTGAAAAGCATTAAATGTGACATTAATGCTAATGTTTATTTTCTTCTTTTTACAACATCAAACAAATGATGTCTCTAAAAGCACCCACAACGGACACTTTAGCAGAACATTATAAATAGAAGAGAAGATCATTGTTAAAGACACAGAACTCTTGGCAAATTCTTTTTACTCTCATTTTGTAAACTTGAACAAATTCTTCTTGTAACAAATTCTTGAGCTTCATTGTATATTCGTCTAATAAGACGCAACTAAAAGTGTGATATCTGACCCTTAACCATTTCTCTGTGAAATTGGTGGAAGCCTGAAGAGACTTTGTATCAAAGAATACTTGAGTATTTGCTTGGAGAGACAAGTGAAAGACCACTTGGGTTAAACCTGAAGAGGCTGGGATAAAAGAATACTTGTAACTTTGTTTTAAGTTATAGTGGGACTTGGTAGTGTAACAAGTACAAGACGTAGTCTCTTGGGTGAGATGAACCAGTATAAATCTCTATGTTTTTCTCTTTTACATCTTCTACTCGTTTTTATAAATCTCTTTTAAAAATATCTTTCCCTAACCTGTCAGACGAAACATATCTTCGAAAAGGTTTGCAAATTTTATTTAACAACACAATTCAACCCCCCTTCTTGCGTTGTTCCTGTGGTTTACACTATAGCACTGATGGACAAAAACCTACAAGAAAACATGATATGAGCAATTGTTTCTTCCTCTATACAGTAGAACAGGTAGGAGAAGTCAAGATTTTATGTCATAATGTTTCTTTTTCTCAAGTTAGCTTTGGTTTGTATCCTATCAAGTACCATTCTCCACCCAAATGCTGAAACATTTGATGGGACAAGTATACTCTAAAAACAACGAAAAATAAAAATGTCAACTTGTTTATACAACTGTTGCAATACTACATAAGATAACTATCTTGTTTCCATATCTACCTATCATCAAACCCTTGATTAGGTTAGACCGTATTAATAAGCTACATGAAGCCTTTCATCAACAATTTTTTCCACTCAAATCACTTCCTCCTCCATCTAAGATCTCATTCCCACACACCTACCAACCACCTTCCCACCCCCTATACAACATAGCCGTTGATATGAATTCATGTATAACCTATTGTATTTATTTATACATACATTTATCCCATACCCATTTTTTATGTCAAAACTTCACCTTCAACTTGTTCCCAATATTCCATGAAATGTCTTTTTGTCAAACCATCCCTCTTGGATGTCACTCCCCCATTTTCCTAAGTCTATCCACCATACTGACCCCCTGTTGGATATCCTTTCCTCCTCCAAACCATTTACTATCCTATACTTTAATTTCAGTACCCAGCACCATAGACTATTATGCTCATTCAACATCCTTCATCTCCATTTTCCTAAAAATGCATCTTTGAAAGTTTGTAAATTCTTTATTCCTAATCCTCCCTCCTTTGAACAACATACCTTATCCCACTGGACCCATGCTAACCTCCTTCCTCCCCTCTCCATAAAAAGTGTTACTAAATACTTTTGAGATTCTTAGCAACATATATAGGCTTTTCAAAGAATGGTGTTGAATATTAATTTAAATAACATTTAGAAATAATTTCTTAAGATTTTTTTATTTTTTTAATTAAAATTGAAACTTGATCTTAGTAACTTGCACAATAGAAATCAATAATAGTTACCAAGATAAAATTATAATTTTAACTGAGAAATAGCACAAAGTAATTTTAAATAAATTATACTTAAATTTTGCCCTATTAATTTTTCATCCCAAAATGGGCATAGGAGGATCCATCAAATAGGGTGTTCACTCGGCAACAAAGAAAACCACAAAGTAAAAAAAAAAAAAAGAACCAAAAATAATTTTCAATTAACCAACCCACGTAAATTGAGACAGGAAAAATGAAACAAAGGCCTTGCTCTTTTCACCCTTTGCTTTTTCAAAAGAGCATGAAAATACAAATTTACCCCTCTTTCCATTTTATTCACCATCCAACCTATTATTTCCACCACCTGTCTGCCTTCCAGATTCTGTTTCTCCCACCCATAAAAGCAACGCTTCTTCATGACTAGCGCCTCCTCCATTTTGGTACCATTGTTCGCCCATTTGCTTCCTTTGTTAATCATATTGAAGCAGTCTAAGCTTAATCATCACCATTCGATCTGATAATCATCTCCGGCAACTTCCCGATGAGCTGACGACTCTTCCTTTTCTTTTTCTACATTTTACAGATTCAATGAAAACGCGTTTTTGTTTTTTATTTTGTTAAAATTCTTGTTACAATGTAACTTATTTGCTTCGATTTTGTAACATAAAAATTTACAAACTTTATTTGTTGGTTATTAAGTGAGTGTAGGATTTCCAGTATGTAGCAAAGTTGAAATACTTTTTTTTTATGAAGTTAACATGCCAAGTATTTAGGAGAATGTAATTGAAGCAAACGATGATGCCTTTGAGCATCCGTTACAAGCAAGTGATAATGCTTTGGAAGATCCTATAAAAGCCAATGAGAACTATGTCACAGAGAGATTGGATATGAACCCTAAGAAATGTTTCCAGATTACAGTGAATTTTTCACTACTATAGAGGTATATTGATTAATTAACTGTTCAAGGTTGAAATATTGTTTGATATTTTTTATGTTGTTGAATTGATAAAGGATAATTGGATACAAGTTTTTGCAAAATGTGATGATTTGTTGAAGTGGGTTCGACGAATTGGAAAAAGTGCGAATTTGTCATTGTCATAGAACGATCGAAGACATGACCAAGCAAGACATTTGTCTTATTGTCTTGTGAGAGGGGAGGAAAGTATAAATAATACAAGGACATGTTAATACACAAGTCCATTGAAACCAAAAAATGTGATTGTCCCTTTAAACTGAAAGGGAAGTTTGTGAAAGACATTGCATGGAGACTTTTTGTTATTTGTGGATATCAAAACCACGATGTATCTGAGACATTGTTGGGCCATGCATATGCAGGTTGGTTAAGTAGTGAAGAAAAATCTTTGCTAGACGAAATGATCAAAAACATAGTGAAGCCTAGTCAGATTTTGTTGACAATCAAAAGCCGAGACGAGACAAATGTCAACACCATCAAAACCGTATATAATGCATGTCAAAAATATCATCGGCATATAAAGGGTTCAAGAACTGTAATGCAACATCTAATGAAGTTGATGGAACACGATAAATATGTCTACTAGTACAGAGGGTAGATACTGAAGATGTTGTCAGAGATATATTGTGGTCACACCCAGATTCCATCAAGCTTTTAACTGCATTTCCCATTGTGCTAATTGTTGATTTCACTTACAAGACGAACAAATATCGGCTTCCATTATTGGAGATTATTGGGATCACTTCTACTAAGATGACATTTTCTGTGATGTTTGCCTATTTGAAGAATGAGCGAACAGATAACTTTACATAGGCAGTAAGTAAGGTAAAAGGATTATTTGTAAAAGATGATTTTTTGCCTCAAGTTATTGTCACTAACAAGGACTTTGCTTTGATAAATGCATTGCAAGATGTTTTTCCAAGTTCAACCTATTTGTTATTTCAATTTCACATTGCTAAAAATGTCAGAGCAAAATGCAAGATGTATGTAAGTCCTGCAGAGGAATGAGATAAGGTGTTGCATGCTTCGAATGGGTTAATATTATCTCTTGATGAATATATGTATAACCAATGTCTGACAAGCTTTGAGGAGATGTGTTCACGTTTTCCTTTCTTCATTGACTACGTGAAAAATACGTGGTTAATACCTCATAAGGAAAAGTTTGTCACATAATGGATAGATCAAGTGATGCATCTAGGAACTACAACCACTAATAGGTATTTGTGTTAACTTGTTTATCAGCTTGACATATGTCATATGTTACTCATAATAATGCAATTTTATTGACAAATATATATGTTTCCTAATAGGGTTAAGGGTGCACATGCAAGATTGAAGAGGTTACTTCGAGATAGCATTTTAAGACTTATGTAGTTCTTGGGATGCAATGAATAATATGCTCACATTACAACACACTGAAATAAAAGCATCATTTCAGAAAAGCATCAATGTATTAGAACACAAGTTTAATAATAGATTCTACCAGAAGCTACAAGGCTTTGTGTCAACAGAAGCCCAGAACCTGATGTTTCAGGAGTATAAACGTGTTGACACTGTTGGTACTGATAGTTGTGCTTGTGGCTACACACTTAGAACTACTCATGGACTACCTTGTGCATGCGAACTTGTTAGATATAAAAATATGTTCAGTTCCATTCCATTGCAATTCATTCATGTTCATTGGAGGAGCTTATCACTTTCTGTAGATGAAATGACTTACTATTGGAGGGACTTATCGCTTACACATGAGGTGGATGCACTATTAAAGCGATTTTTAGAACTTGATGTGCCTAGAAAAATTACATTAAAGACTAAAGTTCATGAACTAGCATTTTCAGTTACAAATTCAATGTGTCGTCCTAAAGAGAAGGTAAAAATGAATGGAGCACCAAAGTCTGAGAAATCCACTAATCGTTTTCCTTTGATGTGGGAGCGAGTTGATACAATGCACATAGTTGTAGATAGTTCATCATTTCCTAGCGTGCCTCGTAAAGTTTCTCGTGACATTTCCACCTACGAAGGTGTGCCATTTATACATGAATTTTCATATGAGTTGCATGAATATATTGTTCGTATTGTTGATGTGAGATCAAACAGAAATTGTGGTTACCGAGCAATTGCAGCTTTGCTAGGTAAGGGTGAAGAGTCTTGGCCCTTAATGCATGATGATTTGATTTGGGAACTTCAGTGGTGGCACATTGAATATATCGACCTATTTGGCACAAAACGAGTGATTAAACATAAAACCTCTTTGTATGTTGAGCAACACACAGTAACAAGTCATAATAAATGGATGTCCATTCCCGACATGGGTTATGTTATTGTTAGTCAATACAATGTCATGTTGGTCCAATTATCCAGGCTAACAAAGTTGGACATTTTTTTCGCTTAGGAGTCGACTCTCACCCGTTGGACATCATCGGCTTATTACTATTGAATTTGTTCACGGTTGTCACTTGTGTAGGTATACATTTTCTAATTATTCAGTTATTTAGTATTATAAGTGTGTAAATGTATTCACTAACTTTATAAAATTGTGTCCTCTTCTAGGTTTATTTAAATGATGGAACTCAACTACCTCCTATCGCACCACAATGACATAGATACTATAATGACAAACTCGTTCACGGTAAAATCTATACTTGCACAGCATACAACATTTCAATTCCTTATTTATATCTAAAGGAGATGATTATGTAACAAATATTACTAGAGATTCATTATAATTAGATGAATACATAGTAGATCATTTACTTTGTAAAACTAACTTATTTTATGATAATCAATGTAAAACTAACATATTTTATGATGATCAATTCCATTTTATGTCTGATTACTGTCTCTAATGTGCAATCTGTCATCATACATCGTTATGTATTGAATTAAAATTCAATACATAACGGAAAGTTTTTGTTATTTATTGGAAAAAAATAAAGCATTTTCATTGTCTGCAGTACACAAAAACATGTTTCTGTTGTGTTCGTGGAGTGCAAACTACATCCACAACAAAAATTTGTTTCCATTGAAGGATAGTTTAGAAAAAAAAATTACCAAAAATTATTTGGGGTGAAAAAAGTGAAAAATAAGGTAGGAATAACAAGGCCCATGAAACAATGGCACGGGACAGGGAGTGGATCTTCCTAAACTTCAATCACTCCGAAGTTATTTGGGCAATTCCTATACCCACTATCATAGGAAATCCAACACAAAAGCCCAGTTTACAAAGAAGGTTAGCATTGGCTCGTCTTATTAGTCTACACTCACCGTACACACGTGCATTTCGAAGATGACAAAATCTTCGAACGTTCGAAGGGCGTAGACAATGCACTGCGTCCTCTTGGTCTCCTACGAATGTAGCCAATATTGCTAGTCTATATTTTCATCTCTCGCAGCCGCTCGCAACCCTTATGCCCAGGAAAATACGAAAATAAACCTAAATTCGGTGGTTGACTAGTTGTGGTGATACAACAAAATGTGCACATAGTTAAAAGCAGAGGAAAAAGCTAAAAACCTATCCTCAAATAACAGGGACAGTACACACAATCCTAAGACAACATTTCTCAACACGACCGTCATCTTCTCAAGCCTAATCTAGTTTAGCTTCCGATCTACGAAATGTTTCCAATTAAAAGCATCTTACAAGCAAACATTTCTAAAGTAAAAATGTTGGGCTTCAATAAATTTGTAAATAATCATGGAGAAGTTAAATAAAAAACTTAAAAAAATAAATTTGTATAAACTCATTTTTGGAAATTAAGTTCTAAGTGAAAAACGACTCATGAAAATGTCCGATAATAGAAAACACTTTAAAGCTTTAAATGAAATCTCAAACCTGCATTTTAATTTATTTCTAATACCAAACGTTCTAGATTATGATGAGTTCAATTTTAACAAACGAAAATTTTAAGTTATTTCAATTCCTACATTTATTTTATTTTCTTTTTCTATACATACCTATTGAGAAATTTATCCAAAGTATTAACACTAGAAAGGAAAGTAATCAAAGTATGAAAAATTTCTTATCGCACCTTACCATCCAACACAATGGACATACAATACAACCACAAACATCCAACCTCCCTGCAATTCTTAGGTGTATCGCGCACTAAATCACCCACTCCCAACCAGTGTAATCAGACTCGGCTCAGATCAGCCAGCTTGACCGGTTGACCCAAATCTCTATTTGATGGTAGAGCAAGTCCAACGGAACAAAGTAGGCATTGTAGCACACATTTAGTATTTCAACAGTGAAACCATTATCACTGTCATTGAAGATTTACCACCATACAACTAATATTTGGCTTGCAACGGAGTTAAATATTATCCAAGTTCAAGACATCATCTTAAACAAGGATAAGCAATTGTAATTCCACTAAATCCTTCTGGCTCTTTATCAAATTGAATGACAAATGCCAAAACCCATCAAAAACTAGAGCAAGATTGCACACGTACATTGCACATACAATACAAAGTGCAGAAAAATCCAAAAACAGAATAGTAATTATTGAGGGACAAAGCTTAGATACAAATCCTCAAGTACTTTTGATACTGGTCTCCAATTAGAGCAAGATTCAATTTTAAAGCAAACCATTATTTCACAGATTAGTAAGGTAAAACTCTATTTCTCATTGAAGAAAAGCACCTACAGAACTACATATTATTTCATTATTATTAAACACCCTTTGATCTAGTGAGAAATATCTACAATTTAATATAGAAAGAGTGAAAGGAAGAAGGAAGTCTTACAACATCAAAGAAGTAGCAACTAGCATAGAAATGAACAATTAGAAGTGGCAACTAGCATCCAAATTTCCATGGTTTTTTGTGTATAAAGGAAATTCGCAATTTTAAACAATTAGACATGAACATCTTTATATACATAAAAGTATAGAAATGGAGATTTGCATTTCCTATGAGGACGGGAGAGGCTCTCTATTCAGCAAATAATCACAGCAGTCACAAGTTCCAAACCAATTCCAATATTCCTCAATCATTCCTTATGCGTGTTCACTCAAACAATACCAGGAAACCATAACATGATGCACCAATATCCAACAATCAGCTTTTCTGCCCTTGTATATGATTAACAAAAAGTTAAAAAAAAAAGTTTCAGTGCAAAAAAATGGATTTTCCACAGCCATCATTGACCATGCAGGAAAAAACTTAAATCCAAATGTCAATAAATATTTACCAGTGTAATAACGGTCCCAACTACAGGACACTGTCTGAGAAAAGCATCATCCAATGGGCACAATATAACCATCACAAAATATTACGAAAAAAATATCAGACACCCTTTTAAATTCAATACAGATTTAAATGTATATAATAATAATAATAATAATAATAATAATAATGTTGCTTAAAACAAGACAATTTTTTCATTCGCAAATCCACACTAGAGAGGAGTTGGAGGGGCTATGAAAGAGTTTCTACAGAGCTGATTTGAGCTCATCATATCTGCACTTGAGCAGATGCTTAGTAAAACTTATTTAGGAGGGTTATAATCTTCCCCCAACCCCTTTCAACTAATCTCAATAAACTTCAAGGCTATGTTTATACAAAAAAACTGAAAAGATAAACACTTCTCTAAAAGTTTACTTAAATCATTTCCCTTAATCCAATACCCCATTACCCCTCCTCAGATTCGCTCCACTCAAAACCCTAAGGAGGACATACCAACTCCTACCCCCCTGCAATCACAAAGATGTTCATAACAGGATATCCCAGCTGAATCTGTGAACAGTTACCACCCGTTTCTCTCCTCGAAAGTGTGAGGACAAATTCAACACGAATCCCAAATTAAGAACTAAACTACTAGCCACCTAAGAAAGACTGAAATACCAACAAAAAGGGCAAATATACGCATAAAGACTAAAATCCATTGACAAAATTATACCCAAAAACATATCGTACTGTGAGCAGAAATAAACTAATAAGCCCATCATAAGATCTCTTGGAATGGTCTAAATTATCCAAAACAGTAAATAAACTTAAACAAAACGTTCAATAGTTCCCCCAAATTTATATAAAATTAAAAAAAAAAACACGAAACAAACAAAAGAGGGAGAAAAAAGAGAGAGTAACAAAGCCTTCCTCCTCAATCGAGAGGGACCTCCACATCACCGTCGGTGATCTCCTGCTGCAAGTCCTTCGGATCCTTTCCATCAACGGTGCATCCGACGGAGACGCAGGTCCCAAGAATCTCCTTTATGGTCCCGCTCAGGTCCTTCGCCATGGACCTCGGCCTCATAACCCTAGCAATCTCGATGACGTCATCCAGCGAGATGTTTCCGTTATGTTTAATGTTCTTAGTCTTCTTACGGTCGCGTTCGGGCTCCTTGAGGGCCTTGATGACCAGCGCCGCCGCGGAGGGAACCACCATGACCTTCGCCTGGCGGTTCTGCACGGTCAGCTTCACGGTCACCCTCAGCCCCTTCCAGTCCTTTGCGGTTTCCTTCGCAATATCTTCTCCGATCTTCTTAGGGGACAGACCGAGGGGACCGATCTTCGGGGCGAGGGAACTCGCCGCGCCGACCTCGCCGCCGGTGACGCGGACGAAGACGTCGACGACCTGGGAGGGGTCGAACTTCGGCGGCATTGTTGCTAAGGGATCGAAGAGGTGCTGTTAGGGTTTGGGAGTGAAATGAGGCGAGGCGAAGCGAAGTAAAGAAGAACTAAGAGGGATTATATATATTGGGGGCTAGGGTTTTTGCTAACGATGGAACTGAAAGGTCTGTTTTGACACTCACGGTTAGGACCAATTTTGTAACTACTGAGATCAGTAGGAGGGTAGGTGAGTCTTTTGATATGTGGGCCCTTCTCTGTGGATCCACACAGCTGAAGTGGACTACCCCGCCCCCCCGTCCCCCCTCAAAATCCTTTTTTCACCTCTTCCTTTAATAAAAACAAGTAAATTGTTAATTTTGCTCCAATCTTTTAAAATCTCCCACCACCCCCTCCTCTTTCCTCTTCCCTCTTCCCTCTTCACTCATTTTTCACCCCTGCTCCCCCATTTCTCTGTTCTCACTCCATGTCCCCCCATGCGATCTTGTTGTCATTTGCCATTGTCATCGAAATCATGCCACCCCACCATTGTCGTTGTTGTTCTCACCGAAATCACCTCACCTTCACATTCTTGCCACATCATTGTACTTCAATGAATTCGTATTTTTTTTTACCTTTTTCATTCAACAAACCAAGATGTATAACGAAATCGCGATTCCATTATGCATATGACCAAAATGATTTTGTTATGCATGTTTTTATTTTTTGAATTTTTTTAATCCCTTTAATTATTTACTTGATTTAAATTATTTATTTTTAATTATTTTTGTCTTTTAAATTATTTA
Source organism: Spatholobus suberectus (assembly GCA_004329165.1). Classification (NCBI taxonomy): domain Eukaryota; kingdom Viridiplantae; phylum Streptophyta; class Magnoliopsida; order Fabales; family Fabaceae; genus Spatholobus; species Spatholobus suberectus. The sequence goes on along the minus strand of CM014731.1, from coordinate 77,399,489 downwards.
TGTAATTTGTAATCTATTCATTATCTTTTAATAATGTATTTATTTTTACTCTTATAAATTATTTTTTTGTCCTTTAATTATTTTTTGTCTTTTGACTAATATTTTTTTAGAATATTTTTTGTATTTATGTATAACACTAAACAAATTATATTGATTATATTTTGATTATTAATTCTTTACTAATTGTTTACTAACTGTTAAATTATTATTAGTGTTTTAGGTTCATTATGCCACACATAAGGTTTGGTGTCTCTCATCCTGGACGAGGTTGGCAAAGATGCATCAGGCACATCTAGGCACCCATCACTGACTGCATCTGCACGGTGGTCTAGACAAGCTACAAGCGTAGCAGCTAGGGAGCAACATAGACAATTGTAGCTGCATAAGGAGGTACATGTTGATGTATCCGAGCCATAGCCTAAGGCACAAGAGGCAGAGATGCCTCAGCCTAATTTAACTGATCGCATTTTTTGACATCCATTTGGAGGAGGTCCTATAAACTTGTCTCTGCTTAGGTCCTATAAGGACCATGTTGCCAGACATATTTGGCTCAGACAACCTTGCCTTGAGATCAGGCTAATCAACCATGGGGTAAGGTATTACCAATGCCTACACACCAGAAGGTCACAAAACTCGTGCGAAGTTCAGGGCTCGACCCACTTATAGAGGCACAGCATGTTACTGCCAACAATGGCATTGTATGTGCCTTTATTGAGCGGTGGCATAAGGACACTAACTCCTTTCACCTACTAGTAGGGGAGATGACCATCACCCTAAATGATGTGTCATGTCTCTTGCACTTGCCTATTAAAGGCAAGGTTTGCGAGCACGCCTATTACACTTGTGATGACACCATCGGGCTGTTGATAAGTGAGTTAAGCATTACACATGCTAACGCACACGTTGCGATAGCGAAAAAAGCTCAAGTGACATTATCCTAGCTAAAGGAGACATACGGTACACGCGTCGCAGCTGAGGAGACAACATTCGCTACGAGAGCATATCTACTACATCTTGTTGGCTACATGATATCCGTCAATAAGAACTCGACACATGTGCAAGTCTTTTATCTGGACCTTTTCCATAAGCTTGAGTCCTATGCTGGGTACTCTTGGAGTTCTGTTGCACTAGTGTACCTCTATGACCAGGTTAGCGTTGTTAATCTCTGATCTACGACGCAGTGTAAAGGATACAAGAACTTGTTGATGGTACAATTTTGTATTTTCTTCATATATTTGTTTAAGGTTTATTTTGCTTATATAATTTAATTTATTAATTGTCGATTACAAGCATGGATCTATGAGCACTTTTCCACCATCGTGGATAGAGAGCCAACCATCCATTACCCAGAACAACTTCCCTGTCTCTATCGATGGAAGGCCACAAGAGGCATGAGTCTTGCACTAGGGACCAAGCCGGCACTGGACCAATTGTCGATGGACGACGTTGTTTATGTGCCATATGATGCACACAGGGTTGTTCGACCATTGTAGGCAATCTTGTCCTACTTAGGCTTTATCTAATGGGGTACTCACATGCGTGCCCATCTACCGGAAAGGGTCTTGAGGCATTTGGACATATCTAGGGGATCCCTTGCCTTCTACTTGCTGAGTACCCATCGTTTACCAACAGGTTTAATGACTGGGAAGGTTAGGAGGCACACGTGGCGGACAAGGGAGTGATTGTGCCGCATGAGGCTCGATGGACTTGCACGGATGGCTACCTTGAGTGGTTCCATTGCATTTTTCATCCATATCTAATACCCTTGATGGCGGGAAATCCTCCACAAGTTCCTTTGCCATAGCAGCTTGGGCATAATCAGCATGTGATGGAATCTTCGTCCAACAACCCCCATTCATGTGAGGTAAGTATCCATATCTTTATAATGTGTATTTTCGATGACAATGACACATTTTTTTAGTAAAAGTTTGTATTTCTTTTTTTGTAGGGATGGTGAGAGAGAGTTGTAGGCATTGCATGCTGCAACTAAAGGTGGTACCTGAGGGCACGAACGGTGATAGGATGCTCCGGGAGGCATTGGCCATTGCACAAGTAGGCATGGCATTCGGGTGCACCTATTAGAGAAGGAGGTGGAGGAAGACAACCATCTTTAATGATTAACTTTTTTTTTACTGTTAGCTCTTTTTTTAGTATTTTATACATTGTGTATGCTCATTATTGTATATATTTTTGGATTTTATAAATGTTTTGGATTTTATATATATTACACTTATTGCGTTGTTGGTATCACTATAACATTGTTACAATTATAGCACGCGATACAAATAAAAACAAGCAAACAAAATGTAAACAATATTAGCGATAAAATAACAATAAACAAGGTGCATCGTCATGGTTCACTCAAACTAATAGTTGCTTGGTCGTTGGAGCTAGTTGACGGCCCAGGTTCATGTAAACACATGATGATCTCTTCGACAATTCATGGTCAACGTAGACAGGGAAGGATCTCTTCGAGAAATCTACCTAATGTAGCGTACAACTCAATCGGCGCAAGTTTAGGAAATTGGGCAAAGATAGACAACATCCTTGCTATATCCTTGTCGTGTTTAATATCCATAGACCTGTAATGAACACAACCATTCCCTATAGATATAGGTTGGCAATAATGAATATCAAGTATTTTCCTGCTACTTTTGATTGTATCGTGAATTTTTTTCTTCAAAGAAGCTCCTTAGTGACCCTAAGACCATGAGGATATTGAAACAAGATTCCTTCAGATGTTGTTGTCATGTGACCATCATAATACACCACAACAAGAAATCCATCTATCCTCAAAGGAGAAGAAACAAAATGAAATGAAGATGGCTGTGAAAAAAGGTAATGTAAAGTGCTTCAAAGCACATATTTCTTTTATACTGGTCCAAAATACTGTTTACGCATCAAAGAATCATTAAAAGCTTTGTCCTGTGTATCAAAAAGGTCGAGATTGCACCAATTAAATCAAGGATCCAGATCACACCAATTCAAATGCGTGCCCTGTTGTTAGAAAATCATTCAAAGCGATGTTCTGTGCAACAGAAAAAGAAACAGTCTAGATTGCATTGACTGAATTGAAGGTTTAGATCACACTGATTCAAACTTGTGCCTTGTTCACGCTTTAGAGAATCATTAAAAGTGATGTCATATGCATCAAAAAAAGAAACGATTAAGATTACACACAATAAATTAAGGGTTCGAATCACACTAATTCAAACACGTGTCTTGCTCACACCTCAGTGAACCATTAAAAGCTGTCCTAAAAAAAATAAATGAATTTAATAAATATAAACAATTAATTTCTAAATACATAACGGAAATGCATTTCTGTTAAATATGTTTTCGTTGTACAAAATTACAACGGAAATACATTTACGTTAGAGGATATTTTCAGAAAAAAAATACAAATAAAAATTTGGGTGAAAATAACAAAATTGGGGTTGGAATAGGAGGGCCTTACATCAAACATTATTTTGTTGGGCTTCGGCCCTTACATTACTGATGGTGAAATAAAGTGTAATTTCTCTGCTTCTTGTGTAATGGACCAATTGGAGCGGAAATATTAGTACTCACAGGAAAAAAAAATAATATTAATTATACATACATACATACATATATATATATATATATATTTTAAACTATTGTAAATTAATTAAAACAAATATTTAAATCATTAAATTAATATTTATTGTATTAATTTGAAATAATTAATAAATATTTACTGAATAATAATATTAATATAATTGGATTTTTTTATAGGAAAAAAATTACCCAATCAATCAATTTCCATATTATTGTAAGTTAATTAAAACAAACATTTGAATAAATCAATTAATATTTGTTTGTTTCACACAGATGAAGTGGACGCTTTTTTTTTTTTGTGGGAAATTGAGCTCGTGTTTTAAGTAAATGTTATTTGTTAGGATTCGGTCCTTGCTTCATTGATAGTAATTTATCTTAATCCTTCTTATGCAATATAAAACAAATTATAATTTTAAAACTATTAGAAATTAATCAAAATAGATATTATAATCAATCAATAAATATATTGCATTAATTTAAATTAATTAATTAATATTTATTGAATAATAATATTAGTATGAGTCTTTTGTTTTATAGTTTCATCTTTTTACCATTTTTAATTCTAAAAAAAATAAATGATTAATTGTAAAAAAAAAATGTAAATGACTTTTACTATTTTTTTGGGTTACCATGTTATTAGTGCGAAGTATCCACCAATTTGTTGATGGCTAATCTTTGCTAGGGAGCATAGTTAACCCCCTTTAGGGGGGTCTTCCTTCCCAACTGGGGCTGGAAATAGGCTAGGTCAGGTTAGGTTTTGCTGTGCCTAAGCCTAACCTTTGTTAAAAATTATGGCCTGAGCCTAACCTATTTACTTGTCATAAGTTTTTTTTAAAGGCTTGGGCTACATAAAAGCCTGGCCTTGCCTACAAGACTGTTTAAGGGTTTATTTTGTGATAATTTAATACCATGATAGATGTATGATAATTTATTTAAAAACATATTTTGCAATAAGACCTCTAAATATGATATAATTTATCTTTCAATAAACTTATAAGTTTGAGTCTTTATGTAGGTCGACATGCTTGTCATTTAAAAAGATAAATAAATGTATAATATTTGTGAACACTCAATTTTATCCAGGTAATTAGAAAAATAACAAAAAAAAATATAGAAGAAAATATATATATATATATATATATAATATAAAAAATAATAAAAATAATAAATTAAATTTCTGATTATGCCATTATGTTTTAAGCCCATAAATGAAGAAAAAAAAAAGTCTTTTTTTTGGGCCTTGTAGGTTTAAAGGCCCATTCAACAAAAAAGAGAGAAAAAGAATATAAACAGAAGAAATAAAAAACATTGGGCTAGGCCCTTTACTAATAAAAGAAAACAAAAAATAATAATAATAAAAGCAGGTATTTGAAACATGAAGGAAAAGGTAGGGGAAGAAACTTGTAAAGAAGTTTTAAAAGGTGTTGAAAGGAGTTTGAGTGGTGGCTATATATAGCCTTTTGGAGGGAGCTTTTGAGATTTAGGACTCATTTCTCTCATTCACTGTACGCTCATATACACCCTACCACTAAGTTCTCTCCTTCTTGATGAAAGCTACAGAGGTATAACCTCTTGTTCTTCTTTTCTATCATTACATAATTCATTTATCTTGACATTATGTAATGAAATTTCTGATTCCTCTATTCATTATTCATCTTGTTAATTACATAATTGTTTCATATCTGTTTAATCTCTTGCTAACAATTTGCTTACATCACATAGAAATACAAGATCTCATACACATCAACACTACATTGCAGATTCATTTACACATTTTTCTTTAATTGCGATTCCTCACATCTTCTCCATTTACGCATTAAGTTTTTATAAATCTAATGCACACACAAATTTCAATTATTTTCCTACGATCAAATTTCAATCAAATGCAAGCACAGGCACAGTATGTGTAGGTTACACATTCACAGTCACCTTTTAATCAATTATAATCACCATATTTCAATTAACACAAGCAGATCTTCGTCACCAAAATGATGATACAATAAATAAAATAAAATAATAAATAAAAATCATGCTTAATGTCACCGCAGTGATGCGACGATGCGTCGGCGTTCTCCGCAATGCTTTGATTCTTCCTCACCACTAGAGCGTGAGGCGAATCAAAGTCACAACACTTTCTCGCACCTCCATTGCGTGAATCCTCACATCGCCCTATCTCTGTTGCATAAGCCTTTGCATTTTGTGTTACTCTGTCACCTGCCATAGCCATCGTCAAATCTCCTCATTGTAGTGCCACCTCTTTTCGCGCCATCGAAACGTGAATCCTTAGGTGCCAAATCGTGCTTTCTTAGTTTAGCTTCGCACCCTCCCCCCCGGCGCGCTTTGTCTTTTCTTCCTTGTTTTCTCATCGCGTTCAGAGAGATGTGAGCTTGAGGAGTTCTCCTAAGGATAAAGAAAGAAACTAGTAGGAGAAGAAGTAGATAGAAGAGAAGATAAAAGAAATAGGTAAGAAACAGAGAAGAAATAGATGTTGTTTGGTTTGAAAGAAATAAAGAGGAAATAGAGTAAAAATGTACTTTTTGACTTTTGGTATTTTAAATAAAAGTATAAAATGACACTTATACCCTTATTATTTTGTAGCATATTCGAATATATTCAATATATATATATATATATATATATATATATATATATATATATATATATATATTTAAAAATCAAATTTTAGAAATGTGTAAAACACATATTCAAATATGTGTTTTATATATTCGAATATGTGAAACACATATTCGAATATTATGTTCATATATTTGAATATGTAAAACACATATTCAATTATTGTATCTCGTTTGTACTTCATTTGCACGGGCATTAACGAAAAGTTGCATATTTCTTCGCACTTTCGCGCTGCTTTGGGTGGATCAATTTTGCCGTAGGACCCACAAAATTTTTAAATATTTATCGTCAACTTCCACGTTACCAAACGAATAGAAATTTGTTACTTCTCTATACTTCCGTGCAGTTTTCTTCTCTTCTCACCTTCTTTCGCGCTACCAAACACATGCTAAGTGTCATTAGGGACACTAAGAGATCCGCTTTTTTTTATTGGGCTCATGCATGGCAATTGGGCTTGGCCCATTATCGTTAATTCAGATACTTTGTTTTTTGGGCTCTCTTCTTACCCATTGCATGACTGTTGAGTTTAGCCTAGTATACATTTCATTTGAATTCGTTAGTTTAATTTTTTTTAACTCAAAAACGGACGAGAAAATTATAATTTGAAAATATATATTTGATTACGTTTTGTTTCCAGCCATTTTCTTTGCTTTTCCTTTTTCTTAGAATCAACGGCAGTTTTGTCTTCCCAAAGTCATATAAAAATAAACTAACTTTTCTATTGAGATTGTTATTCCCAAATCAAGATTAGGACACCTTTTCGTAGATAATATTAATAATAATAATAATAGAAATAAATAATCATAAGATTTAAATAATGACTACTTTAAAAGTATTTTCTATTTTGTCATTCAATAAATTCGACACATCTGAGTGGTACAACTTGGTGATGTCAGATTTAGCAACATAAAAATAAAAATAAAAATTAAAAACCATCCAATGAAATGATTTTCTATGAAGAACTATATAAGTCTGATTCCTCATTGCACTGGAGGATACGTAAAAGTAGGGGTCCACCCCTGTCGATTTCAAAAAATAAAAAAAATCTTTTTGAAATAAATATTTTCTAAAATTCTTTTGATAAATAAAAACAATAAAATTTGTAAATAAAATAAAATATATATATTCTTTTTAAAAGGGGTAAAATAAATATTTTAAAAGCTATTTTAATTTTACATATTTAATTAGGGATAACCGTCTTTATAACAAACGTCATAGAGTGCTAATACCGTTGTGTGTGTATTTGTAATTAAAAAAAATATAATTTTTTCAAATTATGTACTAACATATATGAACATATATTTTTGGAAAATTAAAAAATAAAAAATACATTAAAAAATTATAATAATATAAAAATTATAAATTGCAAAATTAATACTTGTATAGCACTTGAGGTGTAAGACTAGTTAAATCAATCTAAAATAATGATATTTTTTTAAGGGGTGTTTGATAGGGATTTTTTTTAACTTTCCCATGAATCTTAGGTTGGGAATGTTAAATTCCTATGTTTGGTATGACAATTTTAAAAAATATTCTCAGAAATATAACATTTTCAAGAATTATTTTTTAATTAAATTTTCTACTAAAACTTTCTCATAGGAGGAGATGGGAATCCGAGATTCCTATGAAGAGGGAAAGCTTTTTTTTATAATTATGTCTCTTATTTTTGAGAATATTTTAGACATATTAAGCATATTTATGACATTCCCAGGAAACATGATTTTCAGGAAATATAATGAAATATAATTCCAAGGAAACATAATTCTCAGAATTGAAAAAAGATTTCATATACCAAATGTCCCTAAAAGAGTTTGTTTAACTTTTTCTTTTTTAGTGGTAAAAAATGAAAATTTTTCAAATAAAATTAAATATTCAGATATGTGATTCTTATTAGGGATGGTAACAAAGTAAGATGAGCACGGGTAGTAGTTCCTCGCTACCTGCCCCACAAGATACATATTCATCCTGTGTCTGTCTCTATACCCATGTAGGTTAGAACCCATAACCATTAAACAAATATTTGCGAATTTTTTCAATATCCACAGGTATTCGCAGGTATCTATAGATATTGACTAAAAGTAATAAAAATAGTTAAAAAATATTTTAAAAAACATTTTAACCATAATATTAATTATTTTGACAGTTTTTTTAAAAATAATTTAAAAGCCAATCAAATTAAGTAAATTAATTTGGATACATGCATACCAATTAGAGAATATATGGTCGACGAGTTCCTAGCGGCTAGTGTAGCAATTCAGGAATAATTTAATTCTAGATAGAACAATGGCATGAAACTAATAGCTAGATATGAAAATTAGCTAAAAATTATGATCAATAAATCAACACACATAATACTAGTCGCAGGTAAATAATAAATTTCTTCCAATTCAATGAAAATTTAAAAATATTGACATTAGCGGATCTTGAAGGTATGGATACCATAATATCCGCCCTGCCTAGTTAGCAAGCGGATAAAAAAAAAAAAAACTGTATCTATTACCCACAAGTATCCATTAACCATTAAATCTACCATTAGTGTATCTTTTTGTCATCCCAATTAACTACTAAACTCTTATATCAAATAATATGTAATTGTATTTTTAAAGTAAGATGACGGAAACATATTCTTTTATTTGTTCAATCATTTGTTAAATTCATATATTTTTACCCATATATAGAATCATATGTAATTATAGTATTAATATTAATATATATATGTATATATATTCATATATTTTTATATATAAAAATAAAAGAGGAAATATTGAGATTTTTTACTGATTAAAAAAGGAATTTGAGATATGATTATGTGGTTTTGTGTTCAACGTGTTCAAATTAACACCTAAAATTAATTTAATTTGTACTTAGAATCAAATTATTTTTTCATTAATTAAAATTTTACCATTCTATATTCTTCACAATAAACTTTGACTTGTATTAAGTTACATTTTATTGTTACTATTATGGATCATATAATTCATAATAAATGTTTTAATAACACGATTAATTCTTGACAACAAACTAATAAATAATAAATAATATTTTGTTTCAAATTAAATTCTAATAATATTAATTTATACTCAAAACATCTACTCAAATTATAAATTTCATATAAATAAAGTATAAAATCAATTAATTCTCATATAAATTAAAAAAATCAATTCATAAATTTAAAATAACAAAAATATTGTGAAAAAAGTAACTTTTTCCAACATTTATTAATTTTAATCAAATATAAATTTAATTTACTTAAATAATAGGTTAAATTAATTTGTAGGTCCCCAAACTAAAAAAATTGCATTTGAGTCCTTGATCTCGTAAAAAAAATTAATTGAGTCCCTACAATCTTTAAAACCAGTACAAATTGTCATTTTCTAGCAGTTTCAAACCGCCATAGATTAACATCAGGGACTTAATTACAAAAATTTTGTAAGATCAATGACCTAATTACAAATTTTTTTAATTTGGGGACCTAATTAAAAATTGGGTTAATTATGTTTTTAGTCCTCCAAAAGCCGTTTTGGTTTTAATTCTCAAAAAAAAAATTCCTTAAATAATTTTTCTCAAATATTAAAAATACCATAATTAGATCCCCACAACTCTGCTTAATTTTTTGGTTAAATGATGGTCACATCAGCTTTCAAGTAAAATATTTTATTACCTGAAAAGCCTAGTGATAATTTTTAATAAAAAAAATTATGTAATTATTTTTGTTTTAGGGTTAAAAAAATATGTGGTTTAGGGTTAAACATGTAATAATTTTATTCAAAAAATGTGTTACTAATCTGACTTAGACATAACAATGTACATGGATGGCTACATTAGCAAATTAATGGTGACTGTGATGCTGATGTAGCCATCATTTAACAGAAAAGTTAAATAGAGTTTAGTGCAGGGATTTAATTAATGTATTTTTAATATTTGAGGGACCTTATTTAAGAATTTTTTTTTTCTGAGGACTAAAACCAAAACTGGTCAATTTTTGGAGGACCAAAAAATATTTAACACTTAAATTTTTTTAAATAGTTCAGGCACCTACTGATTAATTTAACCTAAATAATACAAAAATAAAAAAAAATTAACATTAAAATATAACAGATTCATTATGTATATAATTTGACATTGTATTATGATATAAATTACCTTTTTACATGGTATTAATTACACTAAATTGTAGATGATATTTACTAGCATATAATTTTGTATTGAATACATTCAAATTTATACCGAAATTCAATTTGTTCATATCTAAAATGTCACAATCAAACTATAATATTTGTGCAAAAAAAAAAGTTATTAATTTTAAGTTTAAGAAATAAATAAATCCTAAGTAAGTCTATCGTTATATATAAAATCAATTTTACATTTAATCAAAATAAATATAAAAATAGTAATACTAACAACAACAATAATAATAATAATCTGTTGACAATTTTATATTTTTTAGGTTTCATATTGTGTTTCATTACCATATTCATTCTTTTTTCTTTAATTTTTTATTTATTATCTTTTCATTAATTCCTAAAAGAATACTTTAATAAGTTAATAATTTACATATAATTGAAGATTATATTCATAGCAATATATTAAATAATGTAATAAAAACTTTCGATTGGTTTAAATTTTTTGAAATTAATGATATCCATAATAAATAATTTCAAAAAATTAAGACAAAAAATCAACAAAAAATATACTTGAACAATAATAAAGATAAAATGATTTATTCAAGATTATATTTTCCATGTATATTTATTTGAATATAATTAATTTAAAAAATTAAATTTAAAAAATATCTTTAATATCTTAGTTAATTAATAAAATAATTTAATTTTGATAATTTTCTGTCTATATAAAATTAGCTCAATAATAAATTTTAATTTTACACCTAGTAATAAATTTTGATTTTACATGTAGTAAAATATGGTTTAAAATTTAAAAATTTTAATTAATTGATTAGTTAATTATATTTGATGAATAATCATTGCAACACAACCTAATATAATTGTTTAAATATGTAAAAGTAAAACATTTATAAGACCAAAAAATTAAACTGACTTGCTAATAAATTGCACAAGTTAGAATATAAGTCAATTCCAAAAGGTGAAATGTTGGAAAATTTTCCATTGGTAATGAGATGGAAGTGCGAGTGGCTCACTGCCAAACAAATACTAACACTGAATTACATTATAAAGAATTAAATATGAACACATGCTTCCTAACTTAAAAAGAAGGGACCAAGAGATCAGCGATATTTTTAGACTAAACTGCCTTTTTAGTCTTTGAAAGTGTATAGCACAATTACATTAGTCTCTAAAATTAAGAAAATTTCAAATAAGTCCTTGAAAGTACAATTCATCAATCATATTAGTTGAAAATTCAAAAAAAAATATAACTTAAGTAATAATATTAACATATGTTTAGAGATTAAAACGACAGTAAGTAATTAAGTTTAGAGACTTGGGTGAAATAATTAGAAATTTCGGAAACTTATTTAAAATTTTCTTAATTTCAAAGACTAATATAACAATACATTACACTTTTAAGAACAAAAATAATAGTTTACTCATGTTGTTATTTTACTTCATAGTAAGGAAGAGATGCAACGGTACCTACGATAGTATTGCAATTGGGTTAATAAACTACTCCTACCTAAATGTAACTTATCAGATTTTTTTAAATTAATTGTTGTATAAATTATATAATATTTTTTAATGTTTTACAGTGTGCATGTATAAATTACGTTATAATTATTCCAACAGTAAATACATTAAAAATAGCACATATATAAATTAGATGAAATATACAAGTTAAAGAATGAAAGAGTAAAAGTGGAGAAGTCCAAAGCCAAAGCCTAGGTTGTTGTGAATGATCAATTTTATCTAGATAATTAGAAAAATAATAAAAATAAATATAGAAGTAATGGGTCGTTTTATTTTAAGCCCATCACTGAAAATGAGAGAAAGAAAAATAGAAATTAACAAAAATAAGATTTAGGCTAATAATTATGGCCCAATAAAAAAAGAATTTCTAAAATAAAAGATTTTAAGCTGGTGGGCTTTGGCCCAATTTTGTAAAAGACAAAAAAAAGAAAAACATAAATAATAGAAATTTTAGAAAAAATTTCTAAAAGCAAATTACTGTAACTTGCAGAACAAATTTGAAAGATTAGAATGCTTATAAATAAACTGGTAGCTTGCAGAACAAGTTTAAAAGACTATAATGCTTATAAATAAAATGCTTTAAGAGATTTTAGACATGACTCATTTTTCTCAGAGACACATTTCTCATAAACTCATACACATTTTTTTAATCACGTCACTCACTCTCGGCACCAGGGCACAACATTCTCTCCCAATAAAAGCATGTTTTCTATCACCCTTTTATCACTCACGGACACACACCTCATTCATTTTCTCACACTAATTTCTCTCCCTCCCTTACGTTAACACACACAATAAAAGGGGGGATACTTACGCAGTACCTAGCCACTAGTGTGGCAAACACGGTGCATACACTAATGAACCCTAAACCAGCAACATTATCGCTCCATTCATCATCCCAGTGACCGAGATCCACACTAGCTGTTTGAGCCTCTATCAAGATTACCGGTGCACAAGCCTCCGTTCAGGCCAAACTCATGAGCATCACCACGAACACTGGATCTCAAGGATTCAGCCAGTAGTTGAGCATGCATATGTGGCTTCATACAGGTTATGTTTGGCTTCTCTTATTCGTTTTTTGGTCTCTTTTAGGAGCCTTCACTCTAGCCTGTGTCCACTGTTTATTTTGTCTCATGTTTGGCATGACTAGTTTTGTTCCTTTGCTGAATGTGATTCATTCATTTTCGCTCTTTTTATTTTAGCATTTGGTTTTTCATCATGCATTTTGTTGTGTCATTTCCCGTGCATTGCCTTTTCTTTATTTCTCATTTCACATTTCTGCTATGCGGCATTGTATTGTCTTTGTTTACAGTGTGTACTCCTAAGGGCAGATTTCGTGGGGTTTAATTGATTTTTGAAAAGTGAAATAATGAGGGTTCGGATGTAATAAAAATGAGATAAAAAAATGTTGAAAAAAAGAAAAGGATGAAAGTAATTCTCTCATTTTGTTTGATCACTTTTACTACTTTATTTGTGCATGGATCTGTTGAGCGGTGCCTGATCTTCCCTTTATTAGGCCTATTTCACGGTTCGAGAAAATGCCTCGTGCCCTTGGATTAAAAGATCATTAGTGCTCAATATTGATTTTAACAGTCTGTTGATAAAGTTTACTAAGAAAAAAAAACGCATTAATGTAGGAAATAAGTATTGTGACATTAGCATTTTTTTTCACTTGGTAAATTAGTGTTTTATTTCATCTTGTCCTTTGTCCAACTAATAGTGCAATTAAACTCCCAAAAATTCATAAAAATAACATTAACGTTTCTTTTACGATTTAGTTAACATAAAATTTAGTTGAAAGTTTATTTCCCAAATTAAAGTTGAAACACTCTTTTCTTTTCAAAAAATATATAATAATAAATAATAAATTAATATGTGAGCAATTAATTCTTGGTCTTTTACTACTTGAAAATAAATAATCAAACTTGATAATGACCATCTTGGATGTACTTTTTATTTGGACATTATTAAAGTTTTAAAATAATTAATGATAACCACTTGAGATGCACTTCTTATTTGGTTATCATTATAATACATATAATACAAATATTTTAATTGAAACACACAACAAAAATTTTAAACGTGACCACTTTGGAAGTACTTCCTGTTTGGTTACTCAATAAATTTGGCACATTTGAATGGTACAACTTGGTGATGTCAAATTTAGCAACACCAACAAATTAAACAATAAAAATAAAAAAAATCAACCAACAAAACCGTTTTCTACCCATATAACTACGTGAGTCTAATTTCTCATTACACCTGAGGATACGTAGGAGCAGGGGCCCACCCCTGTTGATCTCAAAAAATAAAAAAATTAATTCTTTTCAAAATAAATATTTTCTAAAATTCTTTATAAAATTTTGTTAGGGGTAAAATAAATAATTTTGAAGCTATCTGATTTTGCACATTTAATTAAGGGTAATCGTCTTTATGACGAACGTTATAGGGTGCTAACACCTTTCCTACACGTAATCGATTTCCGAACCCATTTTTGGTTTCAAAGACTATTTTTCTTTTAAAGGGTTTTTTCAAGGTTTCCTTAATAAACTTTGGTGGCGACTCTTTTGATTTTAATTCTTTTTCATCGTCCTCTCTGACCCCAGTTGCGACAGTTGTGTTTGGATGAGAAATTTTAAAATTTTAAAGAATTTAAAATGCTTGAAATTTTAATTGCTTTTGTGTTTGAATGAGAAATTTTAAAATTTCAAGAAATTGGAAATACTTGAAATTTAAATTGCTTTAATTTGAATTTCCTTCATTTATTAAATTATCTGTTTGGATAAATCAATTCAAATTTTTTAAATTTCAAAAAGTTTGGATATGACATTTTAGTTTCTACCATATAAAAAATTTAATTTTTAAATATATATTTAAAAATTGAAATTTTAATATTAAACTTTATTGAAAATAAACATTAGTTAATTTTTAGATATTTAATAATTCACAAATAATATTAATATTAAATAATATATAATAATTTAAAAATATAAATATTGATACTTTTTACGTTAATATTGATAAAGAAAAGAGAAAGAAGAAAGAGGGAAATAAGAGAAAGATGTGGGAGAGAGGAGAGGGAGGTGAGATAGAGGGGAGAGAGAAGGGGAAGAGGAGAAAAGAAAGACAATGAAGAGAGGGAGGAGAGGGAGAGGAGAGAGATAAAAGAGAGAGGCCATAAAGAAATAGAGAACAAAAATAGAGAAGAGAGGGGGAGGAGGGAGAAAGAAGAGAGAGAGGAAGAGAGGGAGAGAAGAGATGGAAGAGAGAGAAGAAAGAAAGAGGAGAGAGAGAAGAGAAAAAATAGATGTAGAGGTAAAAAAAGTGAGTATAAGAAATTTTAAATTTTTATTTTTTTGGTAGAATTTGAAATTTTACAATTTTAAATAATCAAATACTTTCACAAATTACTAGAATTTCAATTTCTTACTAATTTACTATTCAAACAATATATTTCACTAGAAATCATTTTAAATTTCCTATAAAAATGAATTAACTTCTTAAAATTTTTCATCCAAGCACAAGATAACTCTCAATCCCAAAATCATCATTCCATCCAATTCCCTGCTCTATATTAAAATCCCACTTCTTTTATTTTTGTTTTCCTTTTATTACATTCTTTTTCCTTATCTAGACGGTAGCAAACACACTTCACGCACATTGGCACTGGCATCGAAATAGAGTGGAGGTAATGAAAGGAGCAATATAATGTTTAATTAGAAGTGACAAATGGATGGATCGGAATAATCCATTAATCTATTAAAAATTTATTTAAAAAATTTAATCCATTCATGATCTATTTAATGGAATTCAATTCAATCCATCTATTAACAATATTTTGATGGATGGATATTCAATCTATCCATAAAAATAATATATTTTAAAAATTAAATAATTTTTATTTTTAAATATTTTCTCCCCTCTCTCTCCTTTCCCTCCTTTCTTTCTCTTCTCTTTCTCTAACCTCTCTCTCTCCCACTCTTCCCCTCTCTCCAATTTTGTCATATTAAAATAATATTTTTTTGAGTTACCACAAAAATTATGTTAAAAAATAAATAAAAACAACTACTAAGAAATCTTCAAAACGTAAAAACTTGAACTTTTTTTACTATAGTTTGAAATTAAAACATATTTCAATAACTCTAATTTTGGGTAGGGAGAATCAACAAAAATTAATTGTAATTTCTTAGCAATTCGCATAATAGCCAAGATGCAAATTTGAATCACTAACTAGCTATATCATAAACGTTTAGATTTAAGAAATTATTTTTTTAACCTGATTAGAAATTTTTTACTTTTTAATGGCTTCTTTATTTTTTTAATGAAAATCTGATTATAAGACCAAAAAACAAATTATTTTGAAAAAAAAAAGCTGATTAGACATGTCTTTTTATTTTTTTTATCCAATAGGTTTTATTTTTTTATTTAATGTAATCCAATGAATTTTGAAAAAATAGTAGATAAATCATTAACCATCCATAAAATTAAATGGATGGATTGAATCTAATCTATTATTTTTTTGTGTATAATAAATGAATTGGATAGATTTATTCATGGATGGATAATGAATAAAAGATAAAGGAATTATCTTGCCTATGTTTAATGGGGCAATACCAAAATGACAATGTTGTCCTCACGAGGACTTGACCAGTGACAACAATTTCTAAGCATTCCCTCGGAGAAATGCTTGCATTCAATTCAATTATTCAAAGTCGACTCTAAGTCAAGCAATGCCCTGACAAAAGCTTAGCACCGTCAATGGGGCAAAGCGTGGACTTCTATGTTTATGGCTGTTGTAGTCAAGCTGGGGGGTGACTCGTGTGAGGATAAAAGAGTGACCAACTAGCGTGTTAGCCACAGAACATACGAAAAATTCAGTTTCTCGTAACTCTCAGACACAAACTTCTTATTTCTGTAAAATTAATACCATTAACTGCTTAGCTCATAACTGAGTTTAAATATTTTCGTCTGCAGAGAGGATGCAGCTTTTTGTTTCCAATTTTTATGGGACCACCTTTCTTGTTATTTATGGTGTGGTTATTATGGGGACTGTATTGGAGTTAAAAGCCGCATCAACACCATCGCAGCTTCGATTAGAAGCAAATGGATGGTGGAACCGATGGCAGTCAAATCCATACAATATTTGCTCGTGGGATGGTATAGTTTGCAACGACGCCAGAAGCATAATAGGAATCAAATATCCGTATGTGACAGAAGGAATTCAACTTGCAACACTAAACCTCTCTGCTTTCAAGAATTTAGAAAGGCTTGATGTCTCGATCAGTGGACTAGAAGGGACTATCCCACCTGAAATTGGTAATCTCCCCAAACTCAATCATCTCTATTTGTCCAGCCTTGTTCAGCCCGCGGCAACAAAACAATCATGGCCCGTGGCAACAAAGCAATGCACAATCAGTTGGTCAAAGTTCTTCCAATCCTCATTTTTCTAATCATGGTCTTCTTACTACTTCTGTATCTGAGGCACGTTCGCATTGCAATTGAGAACAAACATGCAAAGACAACGGCAGCCACTAAGAACGGGGACTTGTTCTGTATATGGAACTATGATAGAAGCATAGCGTATGAAGACATCATTAGAGTAACAGAAGACTTTGACATGAAATATTGTATTGGAACAGGAGCTTATGGGAGTGTTTATAAGGCTCAGTTACCGAGTGGCAAGGTTGTTGCTTTGAAAAATCTTCATGGCTTTGAAGCAGAGGTGTCGGCTTTTGATGAGAGTTTAGAAATGAGGTCAAAGTATTATTAGAAATAAAGCATCGACATATTGTGAAGTTCTATGGATTTTGCTTGCACAGAAGAATCATGTTTTTGATCTATCAGTACATGGAGAAAGGAAGCTTGTTTTCTGTCTTGTACGATGATGTAAAAGCAACGGAATTGGATTGGAAAAAGAGGGTTAACGTTGTGAAAGGAATTGCACATGCTCTGTCATATCTTCATCATGACTGCACCCCTCCAATAGTGCATAGAGACATATCAGCCAG
Source organism: Spatholobus suberectus (assembly GCA_004329165.1). Classification (NCBI taxonomy): domain Eukaryota; kingdom Viridiplantae; phylum Streptophyta; class Magnoliopsida; order Fabales; family Fabaceae; genus Spatholobus; species Spatholobus suberectus. The sequence continues at coordinate 77,381,608 of CM014731.1, read as the reverse complement.
CAATGTCTTACTTAGCTCAGAGTGGGAGCCCACTGTTTTCGACTTCGGCACAGCCCAATTCCTCGGCCTTGATTCATCTAATCGAACTATAGTTGCTGGAACCATTGGATACATAGCTCCAGGTTAATTATTCATATCTTTCTTTTTAGTCTTCTTGTTTTCGTCCCTTTCCCTTTTACCTATGTCCTCTTGTTTATATGTTTTGATGCAGTGCGTGCCTAATGCCTAATCCATTGTAGCTAGCAGATGGACTAGTTTTTAATGGGTTTATACAAATTGTAGATTTTAATATTGTTATTTTTCAACTATTTTCCTTGTGATTTTCCAATCTGCTCATGTTAATGTCATAAATGCAGAGTTTGCCTATACTATGGTTGTGAGTGAAAAGTGTGATGTGTATAGCTTCGGAGTGGTGGCACTTGAAACTTTGGTGGGAAGGCACCCTAAGGAAATACTGTCGTCACTTCAATCAGCTTCTACTTATCATGGCATCAGATTATGTGAAGTACTGGACCAACGCCTCCCACAGCCAACAATGTCGGTTTTATTGGACATAGTTCGTCTTGCCATGGTGGCGCTTGCGTGCTTAAATCTCAATCCTTGCTCTTGCCCAACAATGAAATGTGTCTCTCAATGTTTTCTTACTCAGCTCACACCATTAAGCATTCCCTTGCATGAAATTTTATTGCAGCAGCCCATGAGTCAAGAATTGAAGCATCATTTAAATTTGTGAATTTCTGAAAGTGAAACTTCTAATTGAAGTAAGATGATGTCAGCATTCAATAAAAACTCTAGAGATTTTCAATATGTCCCCTTATGTGTGTTTTGGTCATGTTACGTTTTGGTAAAAAAGTTTCAAATTTCTTTTAGTCATGCACTTTATTACAATGCCTTTACAGTTGTTAAAAAATAGATGAATAGCTTGTGTCACCATCCTAGAGTATGCAGATGGTGATTGGTGGAAATTTTCATCTATTTTCTATTGGATTGAGTAGAATTATAGTAAAATGCACGACTTAAAATGTTTAGAGACTTTCTACACGTTTTTAAAGTAATATTTTCAAAGCACACGCATAGTAAAATACAGATAAAGATTTTATATAGTTTGAATAGTTTTTTTTAAAGAGACAGAGAACTGTAAAGTAAAACAAGCAAAGTTAAATCAATCTTTAATTTGAATTAATGAACCTTATAAACTTAATAGATACATTCTTAATTACGTTCCCACTTTATATACTGTCGTAGTTACTCGTGCGACACACAGTTAGATATATAATAACAAAATTATTTTTTATTTAAAAATATGTAATATATATATATATATATATATTCAAATAATATGATAGCGAACAATCAATAATAAAAATAAATGAATGAATTAGTATTTATTGTTCTTAAATTAAAAATATTTCTTGTTATTGTTATGTTAACAATAAATTTGTTTTTCTTTTATGCAACTTGACAAAATTCAATATTTCATGTAGAGTAATTTGACTGATAAATTTGAGCTACTACTAATGGAGAGAGGGTGTTACGAGTTACGAAAATTATCAAGGATGGTAAATAATTAAAAATACAAGTCAACTAAATATTCACACATACTATATTTTAAGCTAGTGACAATAGCGATGTTGGTAAGTGATTTCACTATTCCTTTTTTGGGGTTTTCCTCCACACCATATGCAAATGACACAAAAGACTTCAATAATGATTTTCACATCAGAAGATAGGAGAAGTTTTACTATGCTTATTAAAACAAGCTTTATTTTTTCTTTTATTTCTCTTTTAGGGGGCATTTGATACAAGAGAAGTTTTTATTTTCTTAGGAATTTGAAGTTGGGAATGTTAGTTTTCCATATTTGATATACATTTTCAAAAAAATAAAATCCCAGAAAACATTGTTATCGAGAATGTTTTTAACCTATGTTTTAGGCAAAATTGTTCTCATTGGAAACATTTTTAATATATGTTTCTCACAAAATTGTTAGTTTTCTCATGAAAGGTTTTTAACCTATGTTTTTCGCAAAATTGTTCTTATCTAGGATGTTTTTAATCTATGTTTTTTGAGTTGAGAAGAAAGTTTTAATAATATATATAAAAAAGCATGCTACCCTCATCAGTTCATTTAATACATTTATATAAATTTTTTAATATTTTTTTATTGAATGTGATAAATAATTAAATTTAAGAATAAAAAATACTATAGAATATTCTAAGTATACATATTATAATTTTAAAAGTGAAAATGTTTTATAAAATATATTGTTTTAATTTTTTAATATATTAAACATTATACTTTTAAATATTTTTCATTATTTAATTCTTAAAAATCATCAAGGTATTAATTAAAATTGTTTACAAATATTATTGTTGCAACATTCAAGAAATGTTTTAGTAGAGACTTAAAGTATTAAAAATTATGCAAACATATTTGTAATTTTAAAATATATAACAATATTTTTACTACAAAACTTATTCAAACCTATAATTTGATTAAATTAATACTTTTAATTTTTTCTTAATTTGCATAGAAGAAAATGTTATAATATATTATAATGTGAGATTGACATGTGTATATATGTCTATTTCTCTTTTTTTAATTATTGTTATTAATTTTTTTCTTTGATACCGAAAACATATTTTTTTCAAAGGAAAAAGTAATAATTACAAAATGTTATTTAAAATATACTTTCATTATCCATATCTCTTATAAAAATTGTACATATATGCAAGTTATTTACAAATGTAAATATATTTACAAAACTAATATTTTTAAAATACATATTTATATAAATTAAAATAATATATAATTATTTTTATATATATCAATATCTATAATTGCTTATATATATTTTTGTAAATATTTTAATACATGTATACTGTGAAATGTAACAAAAAATATATATTTGTGAAATTATAAAATAATAGAAAAATACATTAAAAATTATAATAATATAAAAGATTGGCTTATTGTAAACTCAATATTTGTGCAGGCACAGGGTATTACCCTAGTTAATTATATTAATTATATTATTACAAAATAAGATTTTGTCACGTAGGCAAATGTCAAGTGGCAGTACTACATCAATTCTTTACCTGTCAAAATGTTGCTGAAATTTTTATTTTATTTTTTAACTTTTAAAAGGCTTAAATATGTTTTTAGTTCCCATAAAATAAATGAGTTTCGATTTTAGTCCTTATAAAAAAAATTCTTTGGTTTTCATCCTTAAAAAACTAAAATCATTGTTTTTTGTCTCTACTATTATATGACATTTATTAACTGCTTATGTGTTTAACGAAAGGTCAAGTAACCATCTCAAGTAACACCCATTAGTGTTTGTAGTACCATGTCAGTATGTGATACCTTTTAAAAAAAAATTAAATCCCTAAAATAAATGTTATTTGTCTATCTTAAAATGAATGTTAGGACCAAAAATGTTATTTCAAATACTGGAGGTATGAAAATCAAAGCAAAATGTTTTACAGGACCAAAACCAAAATTTCCTTATTTTATAGGGACAAAAAAATTGTTATTTTAAATTTTAGAGGAATGAAAAACAATGAAATTTTTTTACAAGGACCAAAATCAAAACTTGCTTATTTTATAAGAACTAAAAATATATTTAAGCCTTTTTAAAAAGAGTTTTATGGTCATGCACTGTCAGTGTAAAAAATTTTACACTGTTAATCAATCAAAAATCACTATTGATATGACTTTTAAAGTATTTATTGTAAAAGTCAACAAGCTTACAATAAATAATAATTTGTGATTGGATGACAGTGTAAAACTATTTTACACTGTCAGTGCATAACCTTTTTTCTCTTTTAAAAATACATAATTATAGTTTTAAGGTTATTACATTGAATATATAGTCTAATTTAAAATAATTTTTGGTTAACATATATTCTTATTGAAATAATTATAGTAATTATGGTGATTCTATTGAGTATATATTCTGATTTGAAATAATTAAACTAATTACGATCAACATATATGTTTTAATTATGGTAATTAATTTAAAATAAGATCATTAAATTATTTTAAATTAATTATAATAAAATAATAATTATGATTAGTATATATTTCTCTCTCTTTTGTTTTTTTTCCCTTCAACCATCCCTTGTACATCCTATTTTTTAGTGTTTTTTTTTTAACCTTTTTGTTGGTCTTTTTGCAAAAGTTTACCATTAATGACAAAAATAGAGAAGAAATTATGGCTAAGTCAATATTTTTTTTCCTTTTCATTATTTTTTCTCTTCTATTAGATATTTTTACATCTCTTTTTTATTTCTTTCTTTGACCATACCTTGCATACCACATTGTTTTACTTTTTCTTACCTCGTTTTTCTATATTTAGCAAAGGTGAAACTTTAACAGTAAAAATAGAGAGAAATTGTGAGTAAATCATGTTATTTACTAATTTTTAAAATTATTTTTTTTAATGGTATTATAACAATTCAAGATTATCTTTTATTGTTGTTTTAATTTAAGTTTCATCTACTCACCCTTTTTTATCTTCTTTCTTTAAGGTAAACTTCTATCTTTTCCATTTTCTATGAATATTTTAATTTTTTTTTTAATATTCATATTATTTTGTATCTTTCGCATTTTCATTTATTAAGATAAGGCAAAACGGCTTAAAAGAGAGAGTTTCTCAAAGGAAAAAAAAATCTTATCATAATACCAAAAACAATTATATACATATCGTATATAATAATTATCATGCATATTTTGTTTCATCATTGAATTGAAATTATGTTTCAAAATTTAAGTTTTATTTGATTTAAAATTGAATTTAACTATATGAATAAAATCATCTTTTTATAATATTTTTCATTTTTTTTTCACTTTCTCATATAACTAAACAAATGAAAACAAATGACCTTATAGCATTTCTTCTTTATTTTATCAATCCAATTTCATTAAAAAAATTGCTTGAATTGATGTTCTTTTTTTTCTTTTTTTTTCTTTTTTCTCAATTTCATTTCCTATCGTGTAAAAGTGAGGCCAAAATTTCCGGCCAGTGACAAAGAATTCTACATTCATAATTTCGAGTAAATAAGGTTGGATGTTGGATAATGTCATAATAGAGGCAGGTCCTCAAAGGGACAAACAATAATTCTTGCATTGGGGCGATAATTGATTTATATACGTGATGATTGCGATAAGCATGTGGGGGTAGATGGGGTCATCTTCACTTCCAATCACTAAAACGTAAATATCTTGGTTTCTTAACTCATATACATAGAGCTAAGGATAAATTGGTAATGATGCCTTCTCCTTCCCTAGCTAAACGAGGAGAGAACCTAGGTTCAAACTCCTCCAAGTTGCGAGTTTAATCTTTAGTGGCCAGTAAACAAGGAGAGACCCACTCTCACTTCCATTCAATTTATCTATCTCCACTAGTCATTTGGATATATAGTTTCTCTACATATAATTATATATATCGTTTCCCTGACATATGTAAGTGTAATCCTGAAATATTATTAACCTCGATCTAACTACTTACTCATCAACAAAATGTATCAAAAAATAATCTACACCACGTGCAGCAATCTATATATATCTTAGCTACACACCTCGATCTAACTACTCACTCATCAACAAAATGTATCCCAAAATAATCTACACACGCACAAGTTTTACTTCAAATTACTTATTTCCTCTCATTTCTTGCATTTTACTCCTTCTTCACTAGTTGGTTAAAAACTATTGTTGTTAGAATTGGATCGAACTAGCTAGACTGATCAGTCTAATTGGTAACTAGTCACCAGAGTAATTCGATTAATTTTTAAAATTGATCCAATAAAGAACTAGTGTAAAATTGGTTAAATTGATTCAAAATCGAACAAACTGGTTATGATAAACAGTTTGAACATATTCACTAAAAAAAAGCTTTTTAATTAAAATTTACAACATTATGTTGATTTATACATTTTTAACTCAATATTATGTTGATTCATTGCTATATCTATTATATTTATTTAGTTTCAAATTATAGTTGTTAATAAATATTATATGTGGGACAAAGTACAATGACTTCTTGTGATTTTTTGAAATTTCATACGATGCCTCAACCTTTATAACGCCTATAGTAACCCTCTTTATAAGGCATACAATGTAATTGTGTTTATTGGATAAGAGTGGTATATGATTTAATGTGTTACAAACAATTACGGGAGGCTACTATAGGCATAAAAAAGGCAGATGTATCATGTGAAATTTCAAGAAACCACATTTTTTTTTGGTATATGGTGATAAAAAAGGAAAACAAAAACAGACGGGCAACTAGTCACGCACACTACAATCTTAAGAACGCCACTCTTTTAGCATGTGCCTTGAGCAAAAGGTTAAGACCAGCTATTGGCGCTTCTTTCCACAATTTGTAAACTAATAGTACTCAAAGCTCTAAGCTTCACCAGGTGATCTACACACGCATTCCCCTCTCCCAAGGAGTGAGAAATAGTGGCTATCCAGTCTTTAGATGGCAAATCCTTAATAGCAGCAATGATTACCACATATTTGTGGGGTTTTGTATGAGCAATAATGCAAGCTTGGAGTTTGTGGTGCAAATGACATTCCTAAACCCCTGGGCCCAAGCAATCTATAGCCCTGTTGAATGGCTAACAACTCAAGTCTGAGGTTGTCTGAGATGCCAATGGAGCCATAAAATCCCATCTTCCATTGAACATTAAAGTCCCTTAAAAGGCCATCAAATCCTGTTAATTATTTGAATATGTATTGAACTTAAATGTTATGATATATTTGATTTTTCTTTTGTGTATAATGGTTGTACTGATGTTAGAACCTCTGACCTCATATATATTACCTAAACCTCTCACTACTAGGCCGATCCTAGTGAGTTAATTTCATGTTTAATTTTGAATATTATATGTTATGAGTAATGACATTTATAAGTGAGGAAAATTATGAATAATATGTTATTTGATTATTTAATATTGCTTAATATATTATATTAAAAACTAAAATAACAATATTTAATTATTACCTGTTCAACTATAGTTGGACTAATTAATCTTGAAATAGTTTCTTCACCAATTCAATCAGCAATTCAATTTTACAAACCTTGTTAAAAACTCACTCATGATACTTTTTGCAAAAATCCATTGTGTGTGTATAAGGAGTCCTTCAAGTGAGAACTTTTGGTTATTGAGAAAAATGAGATCTATAAACTTAAGTTATACAACCATATATATATTATCAATATTAAAAGTTAGTTAGTATTCACAATGACCAATTAAAAAAGTCATGGGAATTTATTTTTCAATCTTAATCATTAAAATATGATCTAATTATTTGTTTTTATAATTCTCATTTCTTACGATAATGAGTTCTCATTTCATATATGAGATTTACTAACATACACACACTTATTTTTTAGTTAGAGTACGTTAGCAAATTATAATTATAATGTATCTTATCTTAAAATACATCATGATATAGCTTGCTAATGTACTCCAACTAAAAATAAGTGTTTGTACGTTAGCAAATGCTTGTAAAGTTTGCTAACTTACACGCTCTTTTTTTTTGTTGGAGTACATTAGTAAACTATAACTATAATGTATCTTAAAATGCACTTACAATATAGCCTGCTAACATATTCTAACTAAAAAACATATGTGTATATGTTAGCAAATCCTTTCATATATATGATACATGTAAGGTGCAAATCTTTTATCTGAATTCATTATGATACATGGACTTATATCGGTAACTGGTAAAAAATGTAAAAAATAATAAAGGTTGTTAATATCATTTTTAAAAGTAATAACCACCACTCAGTTAGAGGAATCTTAATAAGACTCCCACTTGTTATCTCTCCGAAAAAGGAAGAAGAACCCACCATTTTGATGTTAATGAAGTCTGTTTTTCAAGATCCTGGCCTAGGTGCTTTTGGCTTTTCTTTTGTAAAAAGCTCTTATTCTTGATACTAAAATCCACTAATCAATGGATGCAATATTGTTGGCCCTTTAAGAGTTGTTGATTTCTTAAGTGGCACACAAAATTACAAATTAAATTCAAATAAAATGAACATACAGATATGCCGCCCTGTAAGTGAACTTTCAATAAAACAAGAATTCCAATCAATAATAGTTTGAATGCTTAGTCAGGCATTCCACATTATAGCGAAATTGGCTATAAATTTTAAACTTTAGTCCCTAACTCTAAAAGACATAGAAAGGGCAAAAGCAAAATGTTAAATGCGATAATATAAACAATGTGTAACATGTAATGGCTAAGGCACACTCTAGCTTAGAGTAGGACCCTCCCTGTCTCGCAGAATATATAATTCTTATCCGTCGTAACAGGGTAGAGAACCTTTTTTTATCCTCTATACATTACTTTCAAAGTTTTTAGTAGACTATTGTAGTTTCATGTCCTTAATTCGTTTTACTATAGTCAATTGCTTATCCATATAAATTATTCATTTCACAGTTAACTTTAATATTAGCTAGTGTTATAGTTCTGAGATAACCAAAGAGGAACATATCATAAATGATATTAGTTGATTGATTTTTTATATTAATTATTAATCATGATACGCTCTCTTTGGTTTAGATATAAAACAAATATACTTGTACTGCTATGCACCATGAGTCGCAATTTGGGGGACACCTAAAAGTCGCATGAAATGAAATGTTGTATTCAGTGTATTGCTGTATTTTATTTTATTTTTTTATGTGTGTACGAGGGTGTCAAGGTCCCTAACTAAATTTCAAGGGAAAATATGAAAAATTATTAACGTTCATTCTATTTTTAGGTGGATTAATTGGAGCGGAGGAAAATAGAGATAGAAAGAAAAAAGAAACAGTAGAGAAAAACAATAATATATAAAATAAGTTATGTGATTGAAAAAGTAAAGAGAAATAGAAAGAGAAAAAAATGAAGTGAAAGTGGGATGGAAGATAAAATGAATATATGCTTATAATTATTGAAAAATAAAACAGCGGAAGCATTTGCAAAAAAAAAGAATAAAAACAGAATCTGTATTTTATCCATACGAAATCCAAATTAATTAAATTGAAGTTGAAAGAGATGCTATTTCCATTCATTACATACATGTAAATGATAAAATACTAATAATATAGAGTTTAATTGCTATACACTGTCAGTATAAAAAGTTTACACTGTCAATCAATCAGAAATTACTGTTGCTATGACTTTTAAGATAATTATTATAAAAGTCAACAAACTTACCATATATGATAGTTTGTGATTGAATGACAGTATAAAACGGTTTTACACTGTCAACGCATAACCTATTTTCTCAATGAAGTTTCACGTCATTTATTTAACAGTTATTATATCATTTAAATTAAATATAGTATTATTCCCTTTACTAAAACAATGAGACTAAATTATATTTCATAAAATTAAAAAAATATATTCAATAACAATTAATCATTTGAGAACCCTAACATTACATTTAACCATGTATTGTGTCTCAACGTGGAAAATGAAAATAATTAATCCCGATGATATAGTCATACATAAATAATTTATATTAAATTTAAATAAAATTAATCTTTATTATTTATATATAATTATATAGAGAATATTTTTTATAAGTTTATATAATCAATATCAACTGTTCTCGTTCATCCCATTGTTACTTGATAAATTTCCTGTATAAATAAGACGTATCAAATAAGTAGACAATCTTTATTTAAAAAGATAAAAATAAATATTAATCATTAAATTTTATATAAATAGTGTGCGCATATGTATGTCTGTGAGAGAGACGGAAAATGAAAAATAAAATAATATTGATCATATAATAATGATCATCTATTAATTTATAAATGGTCCAAAAAATTTAAATAAAATTAATCTTAATCATTCACATTTAAATTATATGTTTTATTATCTTTATAAAATATTTTTATAATTAATTCATTATTGTTTAAATAAAATGATGATATTATAATTTTATTGTTTTATCAACAATCAATTGTTATCCCTATTTTATTTTATGCATTGGCATAAGTTCTGAATGTATATTATTAATTAGTTTTTTATGAAGGTAAATAAATATATATTTTTCTTAATTTATATGTTTACTATTTTTAATTTTGTGATTATTATAATACAAAAGGTATAATATATAAAAATTAAGTTATTTTAATACATTAATTTTTAGAGTAAATTATTATTATTTTTCCAAAGATTAGTATAATTTTCTACATTTTGTGATATTAAGTTTTTTAAATATTAAAAGTCAAATTAACATGATCTTTTTTAAAAGACTTACTCGATAACATAAACTTTTAAAATATCATAAAATTAATGTAAAGTAAATGTTTATGGGATTAAATAACTAATTTAGTTGTATAATTAATTATCATATTTTTTAATATATATATATATATATATATATATATATATATATATAACAATTAAAATATTATTAATCTAGTTAGTATTATAAGTATTTAACTTTAAATAATTAACATTAAAAGAATTAAAAAAACTTGAAATGTGTACAAGACACGATAAAATCTAATTCCAAATCAAAACATAATTTCATATAGAGTACTATTATATCTTTTTATAATATTTTTTACTAATTAGTAATTCTCTTAATAGTTTATAAAAATTATTAAATAAAAAATAAATATATTTAATATCTTTTTAATATAAGAAATATTTCTTTATTTTTTTCATTTAACAAATAAAATTTTTAACAAAAAAATTCTGAAAAGATATAACATTATTATTTGATGAACGGGCGTGAACAACTAAGTGCGTATTCGTTTACATAAAAAAAATAAAAATAAAAAATTGATCTTCCGTTATAGAAAACTTAGCATGCATTTATCAGAAATTAATTATTATACTTTTAGTTTACAAACTTGATAATTCACGCTACGAAATCAAACATACTCAACCTACTAAGGTTGATTATACCTATTAGGGTTGTCTCAATAGTAAGGTTAATAGTTTCCATGAAATTTTAGATTTAAATTGTGTATACTAGACAATCAAACAAAATCTGACAAGTCACGACACAATTAATAAATCACCGTGTCGTTTAAATATAACGATCAGATTTCAATTCTAAATAACTTTGATAAAAAAAAAATAGTTTATTTAATTTATATTACATGTGATTTTATTCTTTTAAGTTTTTTTGTGATAATTAAGTTTCATTATTTATAAAATTAAACAAATTTAGTCTAGATTTTTTTACTTAAAATTCTCAAATTCTCATTTTTTTTTATCAAAAATCTCCATGACTTAAATCGATTAAATTATTATTTTTATTTAAAAGTCACCAATTAATATATTAAATTTCACTTTAAATAAAAAAGCTTAAAATTTCTCTTTTTCAAAATCTAATATCATATCTTATAAAACCATGCAAAAATTATTAATTTTCTATAAAATTTATAACTTTTAAAATTATTTCATAAGACAAATTTATTATAAACCATTTAAATATTCAAACAAACAAATAACAATTTGAGGATTTGGGTAAAAGAAAATTGTTGAGAAACAAAATTTTAGAAAAACTTAATAGATCAAAATCGCAAATAATTTAAAACATTTTTTAATACAATAAAAAAATAAAATATAATTAAAACGGTGATATATCTTCAGAAAAAAAAAAAGTATATTTTCATTTTTCTCTCACAGGGGATGTGATTGAATACTTATACCCTCTAGGCTCAAGCTAAATGTTCAGTTTTCGCATTTTGGACAACATTTTCACCCTTGGGCAGCAAGAAATTAAGAACAGAGAATATTGATGAATATTAGTATATTACAATTACAACGATTTCTGTTATGGAAGGAAGGGATAATTGAAATTCGAAACCAAAGTAAGCACCATTTATTTATTCTTTGTGCAGTCTGCCCGGTCCAGCATAAACACCAAATGCACTTTCTGTAGAATCCTGAACAGATGAACTCAAATTTAATACATTAAATTAATATATAACTTTACTTTTTTAGCATTCAAAAAGTATTCAATTGTTCAATCAAATATATATAAAACGATAAACAGAAGAGATTATCGCGTGTCGCTTTTGAGAGGACAATATAAGGTCAGGGACAGCTGGCAAGCAGGAAATGAATCAGCGGTAGATGATGGGAGTGAGGTCCTACGCCATCATCCTTCTTGATCTTTCTCCCAAATCATTGGACGCCACGTGTCCTACATATACCTACCTTAACGCGTTTCTTCATTCTTGATCGTTTAAACAGGATCACATTTGTCCACTTCTCTCAAACCGAGGGAGGTCAACGGAACCGAAATTGAGACTACTGCTTCAATGCATTCAATTTCAACCCATCTCCTAAGAAGAACTGTATTTATATAACCAGTTAAATATATATATATATATATGGACGATACAAAAGCGAACAATATATAAAGTAAGATAGTTTATGTCATGTAAGAAGTCGATCACAAACACCTATATCTTTTAGATTCTAATGTATGAGGAGTTGTCCATTGTTCAGCTAGATTGATCGGCCAAAACAAGCGTTCACATCTTTTAAACTTAGTGCTTGAGGGGCTATGAAATGTTTGATCAGATAGATTGACAAAACATACAAAGTAAAGGTCGAGTCCTTAGAAATGGTTGAAACGATTAAGACTGTAACTTATGATCGGCCATAATATCATGGACTGTCTAAGTGGGTTGACAAAGCCCATAAGTTTAAGGCCCACGGGTCCAATACTTAGATTCTAGAGCCTTCTAGCACATGAGTAGGGTGCGACAAACACTACCCCCCTTATACACGTGACATGAGAGTAACAGTGTACACACCACCCTTATGCAAAAGGTGGGAATGGTTATGAGAATGTTAAAAGGACACACAATATGAATAGTTGTAGTACTCCCACTATCATGTCAAGTCACATGTAATAGAATTCAATGAGGTTTTTTGAGTCTTTCTCAAACTTTAGAACTCCTCAAGATGTATTCTCTAGCGTGAACGGTTAAAAATAATATTAATATGATGTATTTATTCTTTTTAATCATTAATTGGAGTTAGTGATTCAAATTTTAAAACTCCTAACTTCATTATAATTATATTTTGTATTATTATTTAATTAATCTTGAGATTTTCTCCCTTTACAATAATATATATATATATATATATATGCATAGCTTTATAATTTTATTTTAAGAAATAAAATATTAATACATGTTCGCTAAAATATAATTTAAATGTATTTTTCAAAAACTATTGTTACGTGTGCTATTAGGAATTCTTAAAAAATGATAATTTAAACACGTGCACAATCTACTCTCTTTATATAAATTAGAGTACATAACTTAGAGAGCAAGACCCTTGCTTTTTCTCGTTCTCTCAAATAGTTCATTATTTATATTCATTCTCATCTCTCTTTTGATTGTTACATTCACTCACAATCATTGGGAGTAAAAAAGTTGTCTCTCATTCTCCTTATCTTCATATGACTTTTTTATTTTAGTTAATTTTAAATTATAAAAATTATAATAATTTTTTAATAAATTAAAAAGTTTTTTTATCAATTGAAAATTTTAAGTTCATTTTTATCTAATATTATCCATGTCTTTTTTTTATTATATTAAAGTGATCAAAAAGTTTCTTAACATTTACTCTTTTTATATATAAATTAGAGTACATAACATAGAAAGTGAGAGTTTTCTTTTTGTACCAAAAAAAAAAAACTCATTTTTTTTACTCTCTCAAATAGTTCACTATCTATATATGCTATCTTTTTGCTCTCTTTGGAGTGTGACTTTCATTCACAGTCATTGATAGTAAAAAGGTTTTCTTTGACTCTCTTTATCTCCAAATAGCTTTTTATTTTAATTTAAAAATTTAAATTACAAAAATTATAATAAAAATTTATAAATAAATTAAAAAGATTTTTATCAATTCAAAATTTTAAATTAATCCTTATCTAATATTATTCATTTTTATTTAAATTATATTAAAGTAATAAAAAAAGTTTCTTAGCATTACAACAATTTTAATTTTGGCTTAAATATGTTTCAAATCCCTACAAATATGACTTTGTTTAGTTTTAGTCCTTGCAAATTGTTTTGTTACTTTTAGATCCTTAACATTCTCGTAGTGTTCTTTTTTAGTCCTTACCACTAACTATAGTTAGTTTAGTCCTGACATGGCTACCAAATTGAATAATATTAATTAAAATAATTAAGGTAATGAAGAATATTTTAAATTAAGATAATTAGATTATTTTATGTGCATAATTCAATTAAATAATGTATTTATTATTTATATAGATAAGGTAATTATATATAATTTACTTTTATAATTTGTTTTTAATTTTTAATTTTTAATATATTATGAACAATGATTTTTATTATTTTTAATATTGTTCTTACTTTTTAATTTACTAATTTACTTTTAACATTGTACTTTTTTAAAAAGAATTATAATTTACTTAGATGTTTTTAATATATTACTTTTGATTTTTTTTATATTTTAATTCATTAATTTTGATCAATTGTAATTTATTTTATTTTTTTAATACATCACAAGCAATGATTTTGTCTCCAAAGACAAAAGTAATATATTAAAAGTAAATTATAATCATCTAATTAAATTATCATTTTTTAAAAAGTACAATGTTAAAAATAAATTAGTGAATTAAAAGTAAGAATAATATTAAAAGCAATAAAAATCTTTTTTCATAATATATTAAAAATTAAGAATAAATTATAAAAAAATTATATGTAATTACCTTATTTATATAAATCATAAATACATTACTTAATTAAAATACGCCTTTAAAATAATCTTATTATCTTAATTTAGAATATTTCTTATCATCTTAATTATTTTAATTAATTTTCATTTTGTTAGTCATGTTAGCACTAAATTAACTAGAGTTAGTAAGAAGGACTAAAAAGAACACTAACAAAATGTCAAGGATTTAAAATTAACAAAAAATTTTGCAAGGACTAAAACTAGATAGAGTCATATTTGCAAGGACTTAAAATATATTTAAGCCTTTAATTTTTTTCTTATCTAACACTATTACATAATCTGTTTACTTTATTTTGAATTATAATGAACAAATAATTAATAAATTAAAAGTCTCTTTATCCTTTGAATGTTTTATTTTAAATTTAAAATACATCATTTTTTGTCTTTGATTCTTTAGTATTCTTAAAATAGTAATAAAATATGAAAGTTATCCATATATCTAAAATATTAATAAACTCTGCCGAAGGTGTGAGGTGGTCGCCGAATATATAGTTATAACTAGTATTTTAGTTTGTACAATGCATAGGATAATATTTATTTACATAATTATAATTTATAATAAATAATTACTTTTGAATATATAAATTATATAATTATATTATCAGTTAAAATTCGTAATAAATAAATATTTTTGAACATATAAATTATATTTTAAATTTATGATAAACAATTTATATTATGATATAAAATTATTTTTAACTATTGATAATTTTTTTTAAAAAATATTAAAATTTAATTTAGAACTCAAAATAAAAAAGATAGATTGAAAGAGATAAGAGGTTGAGAAATTTTCCTAAAAACGTTCTCGTTGAAGAAAATTAGCTAAAAATGCTCTCGTTGAAAAATAGCTCCAAAACACACTCTTGTTCAAGATAGTTCTTTTAATTTATATAAATAGACGATTTTAAAAAAATTGTTATATACAGCTTGAGAGAAAAAGAAAAAAAAAAGAGAATGATAAATTTAATAAATGATAATAAAGAATAAAAAAACTAATCCACTAAGGTCAACCTAGTGGTATAAGATTTTGGATTTACATTTTAGTGTTATCATTTTTTACCATAAAATTGTTGTTCTTGACGACGAACTTCTGAGGCGTGGGATAGTCACTGCCCTAAAGGACTTATCCGCAGGACATGCGCAAGTCTCCCAAGAACCTTCCGGAATACACCAAAACATAGATAGTTAAACAAATTTGAAGCTAAAAAGATTATTGAGGTCCATACTTCCACACACAGGGGGGGGGGGGGGGGAATCAACCGATTTGCACTATAACAGGC
This sequence comes from Spatholobus suberectus, assembly GCA_004329165.1. Classification (NCBI taxonomy): domain Eukaryota; kingdom Viridiplantae; phylum Streptophyta; class Magnoliopsida; order Fabales; family Fabaceae; genus Spatholobus; species Spatholobus suberectus. Next base: position 77,365,570 of record CM014731.1, on the reverse strand, counting down.
ACACGGGGCCCATTCTCATACGTGTAAGCCTTCTCCTCTTTACTAGCCACTTTGAAAGCTATTAACACATTTTGGTATATAAACACTTGATAGAAAACCAATTCAAGCAATGTGGGACTTATGCCTTTTGAAATACCCCATAATATACAACAATAATAATATAAAAAAAAAAAACTAAAATGAGTGTAAAAATTAAAGTATAAAAAAATAATTTCAAAGCATAATTTTGTGAAGAGTATTGATAAATTTCTACCTTGTTTTGGACTGAATTTAGATGGAAGAGAAAGGAATAAAAATGAGATGAAAGAAGAATGAGTGCTTAAGCTAGATTTTGTTGAAAACTTGAAACAGTTAAATTGGTGGGTGCTTGGTAGTTTCTCACACGTTACTGAGAAAGAAACTCAAGAAAGAAAAGACATTTTTTGTGTGTGTGTATAATGATCATATTGAAGTTAAAACCTATGACTTCATGTATATTATCCCAACTTCTAACATTAAGCCAAGCCTAGTGGATTTCAAGAAAGAAAAGAGAAGAAGATGAAACTTTAAATTTAAATTAAAAAGTTTCTTTTATCCTTTGAATATTTTTATTTAAAATTTAAATTACATCATCTTTTATACTTAGATTTTTAGTTTTCTTAAAAATATAATAAAATATAAAAGTTATCCATATATGTAAAATATTAAACAAATTAAACTCTACTAAAGACGTGAGGTGATTTCCAAATATGCAATTATAATTTAAAAAATGTTTTCATATTTTTTTGTTTCACACACCTTGAGAGTAAAAAAGAAAAAATGATAAATTAGATAAATAATAATAATATATAAAAAATGAAAAATGAGTGTAAAAATTAAAGTATAAAAAAATAATGCCAAAGTATAATTTTGGAGTAAACTCTTGTTTTAATTTTTGAATTTGTGATGCAATGTCACAATAGTCTCTAAAATCAGAAAAATGAAAAAATAAATTCTTGAAATTAAAATTACTGTTATTTTAGTCTTTGAAATATACAACATATTATTATTATAATTCTTAAATTTTATAACTTACTATTATTATAATTCTTAATAGAGTTAATGATAGAGACTAACATGATTAACGAATTTTAATTTATAAATTTATTTAACATTTTTCTGACAATAGAGACTTTGATGATAATGCCTAATAAAACTAGAGAGTAAAATAAGAGTTTATTCCATAATAATTTTGTGAATCAAAGGGGATTTGGTTGGAACAATAAACAGGTGGGTGCTTGGTAGCTTCTCACACATTACTGAGAAGGAAAAGACAGAGAAGATGGAACCTTATCCATAATGTAACGCGGCATTTTCTCTTTATTATTATTATTATTAATTTCACGCGATACACGATATTAAGAACAAGAATTTTTACTCTCCCTTCCTTCGTGTTCTTATCCAAAAATAATAATGAAAACAACATCTAAATAAACACCGATTTTCCTAACGAGAATAAAGAAAAGGCAAGCAGCAAACCCTTTATAAAAGCACATCAAAGGAACCATAATAAACAACGTAGGAGGAAGAAAACCATTGGCAACCACAACTAGCACACAGAGACAGCGGAAGCAACAACAGAAACATCCACCCATATAACACTAACGTTAAAATCACCACCTGAATGCCTACAATGGCAACCAGTAAGAGCTACTTCACTTCACGAACCCACCGCTTTCTCCCGGACAGAGACTCTCTATCGCTAACCACGGATTCGGATTCCGCGTCCGAGTTCGACGAGTCGGAAATTTACAACTCGGGCCGCGCTAACTCGTTCGAGTTCCGCAGATCGGTTCACGGTCGCGGCTCCTGCTTGGCCAAGAAAAAACCCTCCTCCTCCGGCTGCTCCGGCGTCGGTGCCGGTCAATATCCCCGACTGGTCGAAGATCCTCGGCGACGAGTACCGAAGAAGGAACAACGTCATCGACGACGAGGACGAGGGTTACGATGTTGAGAGGAGTACGAGGGTGCCGCCGCACGAGTTTCTGGCGAGGACAAGGGTTGCTTCCTTCTCCGTGCACGAAGGTGTGGGAAGAACCCTCAAGGGAAGGGATCTCAGCACGCTCCGAAACGCCATTTGGGCCAAAACCGGTTTCCAAGACTAAAGACCGTAACCATAACCATCACCGAACCGAATCTTCCTTTTTTTCTTGTTTTAAACCTTTTTTGGGTTCTACTTCTGTTGCTGTAATTGTTACGTAAGTATTTTTAGTTTCGAGTTTTGTTTTTTATTTAAATTTTGGTGGTTAATTACGTTCGCGCATTTGAGGTGATTATATGAGGTTTCGGTTATTAATTCGAAACCTGAGGTTTGTAATTTTGTACTTACGTACGTACCTTCAACGAATATCTTTTTCAATGTTGATGCTGTTTGTTTGGAGAGTGATGAGACGATATGCCTGTGCTCTATCGCTTGTGTTTTTGTTTCTGGTTGATTATGGCTGTCTTTCATGGACGGTGTCTGTGTTGATGAAAAATCAAAATGTTGAGTGGAAGTTAGGGGAGGGTCGTTATAAGAGCGAGCGAAAAAGGAAAGTAGGCCCAGTTTGTTGGGTGATAGGTGGTGGGGTTCTGATTTTGATATAGTTTGGGTCTAGCCGTTTAGGTTGGGGGACCATTGGACCAATGGCGAAGGCTGTGCCATTCTATACCACAAACTCTCAACCAATGTGCACTAAACATCAAATATCCATTTAGCTGGCTTTTTAAATTTTGGTTAAATGTATAATTTACTCCTTATACATGTTGTAAATTCTCAATTTAGTTCTTATACGTAAAAACTTATTAAATTGATTCTTATACATATTGTGGATTCTCAATTTGGTCCCTGCCGTCTTGACACCATTTATACATTCTTAATTTAGTCCCTATACATGCAGCGCATTCTTAATTTGCGGCCGCAAATTAAGAATGCGCTGCATGTATAGGACTAAATTAAGAATTTGTAAATAACAGGGACCAAATTGAGAATTCGCGACATGTATAAGAACCGATTTAATAAGTTTTTTTCGTATAGGAACTAAATTAAGAATTCGTAACACATATAAGGACTAAATTATATGTTTAACCTTAAATTTTCACATCAAAGAAAAAAAAAGGACATGGTGAAAGAGAACATCTAAAATTCATTAAGCATCAAATTGAAGCTTATAATTAGGATGTAATATTATTCTGTTTTGGTATAACGACAAGATAATTCATTTTAGTTTGAGGTAAAATTCACTGTTTACATGTATATTTCATTGACCATACATTCAAGTGTTGACTTTGGTCAACACTCGAGTTGATGCAACCCTTAGGTTAAGGTAGTCCATTATGTAGATTAGGCTTAAGGCCGATTTGAAATAATTGTCTCCCAACTTGGCATACTCAAAGGTTGAGCATGTCAAGTTGCGAATTTAATACCGAGGTCTTCACTTGGCTAAAGGTGAAAAGGTGTCTTGATTTGGGGTGTAGTTGCAGTCACGTCCTTTTTTATGGTCAAGTTGTAGTTTCTAGTTAGTGGAACACATGATATGTTCTGGTTGGATGTTGGTGCTCAGGCCTTGCAGAATTCTTGACAACCACCGTAGGATTTTATGCAGTAATTATGACAATTCAAATTTTGGGTTGAGGTACCATTTTTATCCTTACTTTCAAGGCTAAAATGTCAATTTTATCCCTATAAAATTGCCTATAAATAAGGTTAGCCCATTTTTACTGTTGCTTTACTTCTCCTTTCATGAATTTTCATCTTCTCCTTCCTCTACAGCTCCAACAAGCCACAACCACCATGGTTTTAAAGTTTTTTGATGCTCCTCCTTAGTTTTCGATGCCTTATTTCCAAGTACCTTCCTTCGCTTCTTCTTCCTCTTTTTCACCTAGTTTTCTTCCATGTTGACCTTGGGGAGGTTGAGGAAGGCAATAATGGAAGCTTTGTGGAGGTTTTCGCAAAGCATCCATTGTCATGGTCAAAGTTTTTCCACAACGAGTCTTCTTCTTAGGAGAACCTTGGGTCAACCTCTGTTCTCCATTATTGGAAAAGTTGGGACAAGTTTGTTAGTTAAGGTCATACCCCCTTCGAAATGCTAAAAGGGGGTTAGTTTGTACTCAAAATGTCTACCAATTTTTCAGACTTATCCCCTGATTCTTTTGACCTTTTTTACTTTGGTTCTTTTAAGTTTATTACTTATGTTCCAGTAACAAGTTCAAGATTTGATATGGTTCAGGTTTCCCAAAATTAATATGCACTAATAATCAAACATCCATTCATTGTTGGCTTTTTAATTTTCACATTAAAAAAATGAACAAGATGTGGTGAAAGACAACATTTAAAATTGACCACGCATGAAATTCAAGCTTATAATTAGAAACAAGTATATACTTTTTATATTTAAAAGCACTTTAAAAATTAGAATTGTAAATGATCGTACAAAATTTATGGAGACCAAACTAGAGTAAGAATTGTAATCTCACTTAGTTCGATCTAGAAGATTAATGAATGAATATGCCTTTTTAGCTCAACTTTAAATGGTTTTATAGGAGGAACACATTAATGACAGGTTGGTTATAACCAAAGCTAGTTAAGCATAAATTATGGGGTTTATCTTGTTGAATAAAGTAAAAGAAAATTTGTGGGGAATCCTTTTTAATTAGATGAGATAAGAGGTTGACATATGACTGGACAAACAATATTAGAGAGAAATACACTAAGGTTGTGTTACAACTGAGCTTGACTTAAATGATACACATGATAATTTCATGAAATTACAAAGATGTAATGTTTGAGTAGAATTGTTCACCACCAAGCCCACAACTTTGGCATTAATAATATAAGCCTCCAAGTTAGGAGATTATGTATTGCCCAACCGTAGTTTAGGCAATGTTACTCATTAGCTAGGTATATCTCAACACACAGCTTTGATGTCTCCAAGTTAGGGGATATGCACTGTCCAACGATGGCTCAGCCAAGCTTGCTCATCGAACAAATCTACCTCAGCATACAATTTGGACGTCCACAAACCTTTAAGATAAACTATATGTCCAATCATTCATAGCTTGTTTAGGGACAAGGTCCCTAAATAAAGCTCAATATAATGGGAGATTAGCCACCCCTCACAGTGAGAGCTTGGCCCAAATAATATGATATCAATGAACTTGTGCAACCAAGATTTAATTCCAACAATATGTTTTGAAAACACGATACACATGCAAGTTATTTGGACATATATGCCATATCGTATGCCCGCTCAACTTTAGTTTTAGCCATCATTAGATTTGGATATAAGCATAACCTTTCTTATATACACTTAAGATTCGACAAAAAGAACATCTTCATTTTTACTTTCTCTAAGGTCAAGCTAAACATAAAATTTATGCTTTAAAAAAAATTCCTTACTCCAAATTTGTCTTAACAAAGTTTGGCTAACCATTATTTTAGAAATCAACGAATATATATATATATATATAAAATAATAATAATAATAATAACAATAATAATAATAACTTTTTGTAAAATGCAAATTTAAGTAATCCAACCGTTGAATTATGTGATATTACCTTCATGATCATGTATATCAAATTTCACACAATTTGAACTTTTCTAGATATGTTATCTAATATTGAATATTTACATATATTTTAATATCATATTGTACGTTAAAATAAAGTGATGTGATGAACTACTAAATAATTTTGGAATTGTATAAAATTTTATATACTTAATCTAATTAATAAGAACATCAAATTTAACAGTTGGATTGATTAAATTTGCATTCTATAAAAAGTTATTAAAAGTGTAATTTGACTAATTTTGACACTTAGTGTCAACGGATCCTAATCATATATATATATATATATATATATATTAAAGGTTGTGCCATTTAATGCATTAATAACATTGAATATTACATTTTTAATAAGGACAAAACATAACAACAATATCTTAAATGTTTTTAGTGGGTTTTTTAAATTAAAATTAAAGTTTCACCTTGATAATTATTATTAAGCCTTAATGTATATTTTTATTATAAGAGGCACCAAGGTGAAATTCTAATTTTAATTAAAAACCACACCAAAATCACAAAAAATGCAATACAAAGTTTTGTTTTAAATAATTTTTTGTACTTCTAATTCATTAAACAAGGTCCTAAGTGTAATTGTTTGTAAAACAACATATTTTGTATTGATTTGGTAGTAAAATTGTATATTTAATGCTTTTAAGGACAATAGTTAGAAGGGACATATAAGAAAAGGTGTAAAAAAAAGTATTACTTTTGCACCTTTTTTTTTCCTTCTAATTGTACCCCTATTATTATTTTTTTGACAATTTTGATTGTAATAATGCCATTATACATATGTTTTGTTTCATTGTTGCAAAAATTAAATGTCAAAGGTATGAAAATTTTACATACTTCTGGAATTTAATTTTTAAATGTATGTAATAACAACTTCAAAACTATAAAAAAAATGACTTTTGAAATTTAAATTTCAAAAGTCAATATTTTTATATATTATGAAAATAAGTTTTCAAGACATAATTTTAAAATTTAGGAATAAGTTTCCATGATGTACTAAAGACACACACTTTCAATTTCTTTCCTTGTCAAACATGTTCTAAAGACATACCATCAAGACTCTCTCATTTTTTTCCTTCATCAACAACCCATCTACCAAAGAGCCACTGTGCCACAACCAACCCATGAAGAGCTTGGTTTACCTTGTAAACTAAACATGAAATGGCATATGAACTAGTAAAATGGAAGACAAGATAAGAAAAACTGTATAAGCCAATTATCAAAAGAGGTTGAATAACTCTATCCATCTTTATGGGCTTCAAATTCAACGCTTCCGACAAAGACAAGTCCATAGCTTGCACTAAAGCTAGAAATGAGTCGAGTTGAGTCAAAATTTGTTCAGATCGATTTGATAAGAATTGATTCAACTCAAAATCAACCTGGTTTTGATATGAACCATTATTTTAGCTCAAACTTGATTTAAATCAAGTTTGAGAACAACTCAATAGGTTCATATCATTAGCTCAAATCACATGAACCGAAAGTATGTTGACTTATTTTTATACTTAATAAGATTTATAATTATGATTATATTACATATTTTTATTTATTTATTTATTTTATATAAAAAATTTGATATGAAATTAAATATATTAACCTAATAATATAAAATATATTATTATTGTTGTTGTTGTTGTTGTTGGTGTTATTATTATTATTATTATTATATGTGTGTGTGTGTGTGTACATATATGTTTATAGTTGGTTCATAGACCAAATGAGTCAAACTGTACATAACTCAAGTTTAGCTCATTTAGTAAACAAACCAAATTCAATAAATTAATTGTTGAATACTAATTTTGAGTTGGTACAGTTCATTGTCAACTCTAACTAGCACCACGAAAATCAAGTCTTTATCCCTCAAATGCCATATATCTAACATGAAATTTGAGAGAATTCAGATCCACAAACCCCTTCTTGTTGTTCCCGATTTAATTTAACATTTAGTTTATTAGTTTCTCAACCAACCCGTTTTGATCTTTGACCCAGAAAATGGGAAGATCCATGTAGTCCTATCTTTAAGGAGCTTGAAGGGAATAACGTTGTGATCAATCTCGAGGTCGAATTGGTACTTCATGGAATTAATGCCCCATGTTAGCGTCTCTCGCCCTAGCAATGTTTGTCCCATTTCAAACAGCAATGTGCACTGCAAAAGCTAAATGCAAAATTCCAAAAACAATTTTTTGGAATTGCACAATTAGAATGCTAGAAACTTATTTCTTGAATATAGAAAAAAAATGAATTTTGAAAATTAAATTTTGGAACTATGAAAAAATTGACTTTTGGAAATTAAATTTCGAAAGTCAATTGTTTTACACAGTTACAAATTTTAGTTTATGGAATAATGAAACTAAATACATGCGGAAAAATATTATTGGAATAACAATTATAAAAAAAAGGAGATATGATTAGAAAAATAAATACAAAAGTAATCACCTAAAAAATATTTCAAAGATGTAGGCCCTTTGAGACCCATCTTCACTAAAAAAAAACCCAAACGTGGAACAGCCTCCTTCACAATTCTCTTTTCCAAATTATAGTCAAGAAGTGAAGTAGGTCTATATGTGTGATTATGAATTCAACCAAACATATGAATTTGATCAATCCGCCTCCATCTAGACCGAAAGAAAAAAAAAAGTGTTGATTTAATATTCAGATTAGATAAAAATCAAATTGTAAAAAGTGTAATCCTATCATTATTGGACTGGACATCGAATTGTGCACTTTTCAAGCCTGATAATAATAAGAGTTTAATGACCGTGTAATGGTAATATAAAAATTTTATATGTCAATCAATTAAAAATTATTATCGGTATAACTTTTAACTTTTAATATAGTTATTATAAAAATCAATAAACTTACCATACATGGTAATTTGTGATTAGATGATAGTGTAAAAGTTTTTATACTAACAATGCATAATTATTAAAAATTTTATTTATTATAAATTTAAATTATAATATAATTTATATATTCAGAAGTATTTATTTATTATAAATTTAAGTTATATAAAATAAATATTTATTTTGTATAATACACAGGTTAAAATACTAGTTAACTTAAAATTTCTTTTCTCTTTTTTGTTCTAGTATTTCTATTTTATTTTTATATTATAAAAATAATATGTATATATTTATATAATATAAATTGTTATCCTTGTTTTTTAAATTTTAATGTTATTTTTTTTTCAGCTATACCCGATGATAGTGATGGAGTGTTACTAACTGGAAAGGATTGGGCCAGAGCAGAGAGAGGAAATGTTAGCCCGGCCCGCGAATGGCAGTTCGTGGCGGGGTTTGAACGCGAACGTCCGCTGACTGCAGCTACCGGTCAGACCCAGCCGTGACAAGCAGCGACTGGCAGCGCAACACAACAACCAGCATTTCAAAACCCCAACCCTCTCTCTCTCTCTCTCTCTTACACGCACACACACACACACACACACTTTCTCTCTCTACAATCATCACCATGACCGACGACTGAAAGAGAGGCACAGGCAGAGGGGGAGATCAGGGAGGATGCCCCATCCAGCCCCGGCAGTAGCGGCTACGCCGGCGAAGGAGGCAGCACCAGCACCACCAGCGGGTCCCAATTCGAAATTGAACACGAAGAAGTAGCGAAGGACGCGAGGATTGAAATCGATCGAATCTCAATTTCCGATTCCCACACGTCTTGGATTCCCGGAAAACGGCACCTCGACGAGGTATGTGCGTTGATTTTGCCTCGCACACTCACTCCGTGAGGATGGATACCTATAAGTGTGTCGTGTTCTGTTTGGTTAATGAATGAAGTGCAGGATGATGCTTCCTTATCGTGGAGGAAAAGGAAGAAGCATTTCTTTGTTCTCAGTCACGCTGGCAAACCTATATATTCTAGGTTAGTGTTTGTTTGGCTTTGCTTGCCCACGCCTCAATTTGCATTTGCATTGTTAAACTTCCGAGTAAAACATTAATTTAGAAACACTGGTCAATTTGATCCTTGAAATTACAAATAAAAGCAAATTTAGTTTCTTATTTTCAATCAATTTCGCCCTTTGATATTAGGGTAAATTACTTATTTTGTCCCTGAAAGTATTAGGTGCTATCACCTTAGTCCCTAAAATTAAGGAAATTAAAAAAACAAGTTCCTGAAACTGCAAACCGTCAATCACGTTAGCCCAACTGTTACATGCAACGTGTAACTTAAATGATACTAATATTAACAGATGTTAAGAGGCCTAAATAACAGTAAGTGATTAAGTTTAGGGTCTTGGATGAAACGTACCGCCAGTTTCAGGGATGTATTTGAAATTTCTTTAGTTTCAAGGACCCATGTGACAATGCTTAACATGTTCAGGGATCAGGGACCAAAAAGGTGATTTACCCTTGATATTATGAAAAATCAGTCTAGTACTTGCCTTTGTTGACTATAAATCAATTTAGTCCTTGACTTTGGCAACTATTAGTTGGTTTAATCCTTGACATTGGTATGCATAAGGCAATTTGATCTCTAACATTAGGACCAAATTAGCTGATGGTTGTCAAATTTGGGGATTACATTGACCGGTTTGGTAATTTGAAAAGCCAAATTAATTAATGGTGCCAATTCTAGTAACCAAATTGATCGTGGTGCCAATTTCACACATCAAATTGATTGATGGTTGTCCAAGCCAGGGATTGAATTTGCTTTTCCATAAATTTTAAGGATCAAATTGACTGATGATGTCCATTTTCAAGGGAAAAATTGATGTTATACTCTTAAACAACTTGTACTGTTCTTTTTTTACACCGTTTACTTCCTTCTAGGTATGGAGATGAACACAGGCTTGCAGGGTTTTCAGCAACTTTGCAAGCAATCATTTCCTTTGTTGAGAACGGGTATTGTGGCAGTTTCTGTTTCTGGTTAATTAGATAGCACCTATATTCCTTTAATGTGTTTGACAGACTGCATATTTGAATATAGTTTTGTAACAGACTCTTTATTTTCTGTTTTTAGGGGTGACTCTATCAAATTGGTGAGGGCTGGAAGGCATCAGGTGCGGTCATATGTTTTTATCTATTCATGTTTTTGTGCTTGAATAATACTATGTGTAGAAAGTTAAAAAGGGAAGACTTTTCTGGCTTATTTTATTCAGCAGTAAAAGTACTGCTTATATAGAAATATTACATTAAAGTCTATTCATTAATTCAAGGAATAATAAACGGAAACAAATAAAAAACAAACAATAATGGAGATCTTATTTTTAAAACAAAATAAATCAAATCCCTGTTTCCTCTAATAATAAAATCAGCAATATCTTTAATTCCTACACTATGTTTAATTTGAGCATTCCTCAATTGAAAACCAGATCCTTGACCCCTCACATAGAATATTCTAAGCAAAATCATACTATGGCTGTCCTTGCTTTTTCATCAGTGAGCTGCTCATCATATGTAACTAGTAGTTTTCTACCCAAATAATGCAAAATTTCAAACTTTTACCAAATAATATTGCTTCTTTGCCATGTCAGATCTTTTTTTTTTCTCCTGCATGGGTCATGCTACTTTTCAAAAACCTGGGAAAGAGGTCTGTTTATCTGTTATGTCTTGCTGGACTGATACAATGTTTCAAGGTTGTGAAATCTCTACTTTGAAATCGTGGCATAGGTGGTTTTTCTTGTGAAAGGACCAATTTACTTAGTCTGCATCAGCTCCACAGAAGAACCTTATGAGTCATTAAGGGGCCAGTTGGAGCTAATTTATGGTCAGGTATAATTGAGTTGCACTGTAGAAGTTTCCGGATTCATTTGCTTACTCATTATGCATGCTTCTGTGCTTCTCAAATTACTATTGCTTCTTTTGGACATTCAAGTGGACACCTTATGTTGTGATGGTTATATGATACATCTTTGTTGTTCATACATGTGCAGATGCTTGTTATACTAACAAAATCGATAAACAGATGTTTTGAGAAGAACCCAAAATTTGATATGACACCCTTGCTTGGTGGAACAGAAATTGTCTTCTCTTCTCTAGTCCACTCTTTCAGTTGGTTTGTTTCTCTGTTCTTAGCTTGCTCAGTTTTCCAATGTTCTATTTTTTTATTTTGGTAGCAAATATTTTTATTTGTCTGATCATTTCAGGAACCCAGCTACATTTCTTCATGCCTATACTTGTCTCCCTCTTGCATATGCAACAAGGCAAGCTGCAGGAGCTATTTTGCAAGACGTTGCTGATTCAGGTGTTTTGTTTGCAATACTGATGTGCAGGCACAAGGTTTGACTCTACTTGATTTTGTCTATCTAATTCCTGCCTTAAAATAATACTTGGAAGGTTGAATGCAGGTAATCAGTCTTGTTGGTGCTCAGAAAGCTTCCCTTCATCCTGATGATATGCTGCTGGTGTCCAACTTTGTCATGTCATCTGAATCCTTCAGGCAAGTAGAATTGTCCAGATTTTTACAGGTGGCATTCAGTCTCACATAGGGTTTGATGGTATAATTTACTCTCATTAATTATACGTTTAACTAGTTGTTTATTTTGGTAATGGAAGTTATAAACATTCTGACGTTTTCCTTTAGAGATAATTTTGGGGTGAATTATGATTTATGAAAACCTGACATGAAAAAATTTCCAATTTAGAAGCATTAACCACTCAAGTGGTTAATAAATAATGATGTTCAAAGAGTAGCTAATGTAGTATTTGTTAACCACATATTGATTTAATTAACCACTTGAGTTGCTAATATTCCTAAATTGCAAACTTGGGATAAAAAAATTTCCAATTTAGAAGCATCAATCACTCAAGTGGTTAATAAAGTTCTAAGAGTAGCTAATGTGGTATTTGTTAACCACATATTGATCAAATTAGGCACTTTAGTTGTTGTTTGTTAATATTCATAAATTAGAAGTGTTTTAGCCTGGGGTTCCTGAATTTTTATCAGAAATGTACTTTTCAAAGTAATTTTAAGTTTACATGTTTTCTGCAACTAAGAGTTTAGAATAGCGTTCTATTATGCAATGACCAACATTTTAGATGAAGTGACAATGTCATATAGTTATCAAAATCTTATAATTCACAATTCAAATCTTGCAATTCGATACAATTCAGCTACCTATCGATTCGTATCATAAGATGAATCTTAAATGACTTTGTATCTTATGATACATGAATGAATCTATGCAATTTCGTATCATTGATATGAGTCACACAATTCAACGATTCACCAACTCTCATGAAAAAATTAAAAAGACATAAGTTTAAATTGTTAAATGAAAAGAAATTGAAGGAACACTTCTAAACTTATCGTATTTGATTGCTCCACTACTTAATTTATCACCCACTCATTCAATACATGTACTTTATTTAGCTATTTAATTGTTTCATTTCCATTCTTCTAAAATTAAGGCTTCACAAACTCAGATATAACTAATAATTTTGTTTTATAAGACTTCTAGTTAAGTTGTTTTATCTATTTCTAGTTTAAAATTTTTGCATTGAACCCTATATATAAGTAGTTTTTCATTGTCTTTGAATCTTACAATTCGATACAAATTATGATTCACGATTCAAAAATTAGCTTGGCGATTCTCAATTCGAATCTCAATTTGATAACCTAAACTTCAGTCTTGCTCATTTCCTGTGGCTATTGAACAGTCAGAGCAAAACAGCTTACATCTTTGCAGTAGCAAATTGTTTCAATTGGGTTTCTTTGCTTTATCCTTCAGTTCTGCACTTTCTTACTCTATTTCTTGGGTTATAATAATGCAGGATGTCAGAATCATTTTCTCCAATTTGCTTGCCAAGATATAATCCTTCAGCATTTTTGTATGCATATATCCATTATTTTGATGTGAGTCTGATTGTAATACATCATTGGCACATTTAATGGCCAGTTGGTTTGAGAAATATTTTTTTTTCACTTTTAATTACAAAAATACCATCTTGTTTTCATTTTGTTTTCTGTTTTCAAATATTTGTATAGGAAACAGTGAAAACAATTGTTGTTTTCACTGTTTCCTATACACATTTTTCGAAACAACAAAGTGAAAACAATGTGGTATTTTTGTAACTAAAAGCAAAAATAAAAAACATTTTCATTTTCTCAAACCAAATCGTTCCTTATATTTTGTACTTTAGAACGTACGTGACAGAGCTTTATATATATATATATGTGGCAGGCCGACACATACTTGATGTTGCTAACCACTAGTTCAGATGCGTTTTATCATCTTAAGGATTGTAGGTAAATGATGGTTACCTTAACTTTACAAAAAGATCTCATGTCTCTATGTAGCAATCATCTTGCACGGTTCAGAAATTTGCATGCCTTTTGTAGGATTCGTGTTGAAATGGTCCTTTTGAAGTCAAGCGTCCTTAGTGAAGTTCAGAGATCCTTGCTAAACGGGGGAATGCATGTTGAGGATCTGCCACCTATACCTCATTCTGGATCATCTCCTTTGGGCCAGCACATACTTCCACCAGATTCACCTGACAGATTTAAGGAAGCTAATTCTGGCATTGGGGGTCCTGCTGGGTTGTGGCATTTCATATACCGCAGCATATATCTGGATCAATATGTCTCTTCAGAGTTTCCATCATCAATTAATACACCTCAGCAGCAGAAAAGGTATTAACTGTTATTGTCACTTGTTCACTTTCTATGCCTTTTATTGCCCTGGATTTTTTATTTTTTTAATTTTCTTTATGCATGTCTATTGTAGTTAGAAGTATAACTTGTCTTCATTGTTGCAGACTGTATAGAGCTTACCAGAAACTTTTTGCATCGATGCATGATATAGGAATTGGGCCACACAAAACTCAATTTAGAAGAGACGAAAACTACGGTAATAAATCTTACCTCATATTGTGTTTGGTTTTTTGTCTGAAATGAATGTCTGCACTGTATCATTTTGGTGGGAATATTATGTATGAGTGTGGAAATGACGTATGCATTTTGACATTTGGTTTTGTGAAACTCACATTCAGCAGGCAGTAAGTTTTTCTTGATTTCAGCACTATGTCTGTTGAGCCAAAGTGCTTTCAGACACATTATCATGATTTTACTGATTTGGCCTCATTGATAATATTGACTTTGTATATCTTTTTGGTAATTGTACTTAAACGCTGCACACATAAAAGTAATTCTTTTTTACTTCTATTGAAAATTCCCAAACACAAAATTCATTCTTTCCTAATACATTCTACTCAAGTAATTCTGTGCTGGTTATTTAAACATCCGGAGTTAATAGTATATACAGGTTCTGCATATTTTTAATATTTTGAATATGCAGTTTTGAGCTGATGCAACTTTTTGATTTGAAATTTATGAACTTGGTTTTTTTCTTTTTTTTTTCTCGTGCATGGAGCCATGGAGAAATCGGGGTGGAGGGTATAAGTTCATGTTTTGTGGCTTTGATGGTACTTTCAGAAAGGATTTATTCTATGGAGTGATTGAACTTGTTCACTGTAAAGTGATTTTTGAGATTTATGCCATTGATTTAATAGGTCTGACATAAATTTTACTCAATAATAAAATGTGTATTGGAAAAAGTATGTCAAAGAGCGTAATGTTAGCATTCTTCTTTATAACTTATGCCAAATAAAGACAAATCAATTGAACTCCGATGAAACTCACAGGATCTTCTTTTTATGGCAGTTCTTCTCTGTTGGGTGACGCAAGATTTTGAGCTTTATGCTGCATTTGATACCCTTGCAGACAAGGTACAATTTTTGCTTGTTTCTAAGATACCTTGATTATCTTCTATTATCATTGTGAACGTCCCAGTCCTATGTTATCTATCAGTGCCTAGATGTAGATTCATAATTGACTTCCAATGAAAACTAATACAAACAATATTACAAGTTTGGAATCTAGCAGTGTCTTTAGTATGTTTTAAATTATATGCGTCTTGTTAACCAATGTTCTAAGGACACTGGTTAAGAAGTCAATAAATAATTTTTTTTATTGAAAATTGCATTGGGGATGCATTGAAAATCATAGTCAAAGTGCATTAATAACACTTTTTAATAAAAAAATTTCACTTTTTATTCCTTAATTAGTGCTCTTAGGACACCAGTAAGGGCGCTGGTTAGCATTATACCAAATTACATTAATGTCTACTTGGCCTTTTCTTTAATCATTGAGATTGCTGTATTTTTTATTTTTTTTTAAAAAAAGCTCTTTGGTCCATTTGTTTGGGGAAAGAGTAAAGAGAGCAGGTGAAGGGGGAAGAAACAATTTAGTGAAAATTGGACCTATAACTTCTTGGAAGTAGCGTTTTTCTGTATTACTTTAGGTACAACAGAAGGAGGGACAGGGGAGCTTATATTAAAGTAGCAACCATTTATCAAATATTACAAATTGCATTTATGTTTGTGTCACTCTGGTTGGCTTAGTTTTCAATTTTTTGTTTGCACAATGAGTATATGCAGGACTTGGCAATAAAGACTTGCAGCCACGTTTGTCAATGGATAAAAGATGTGGAAAATGAAATATTTTTGCTTGGAGCTAGCCCCTTTTCATGGTGATTTCCTTGCAAATGCTGTAAACATGTACGGTAAATTTTTATTTAATAAAATTCCTATACATTTTATTCTTTTTTAATATTCCTTTTGCTTTATTTATTTTATATAGAAAATAAATCTTCCGTTAAAAATCATTATACTATCAGTTTGTGAAGTGTTGGGCCCTAAAGACTTCATTCTTTTCTCATCATCTGTTTTAAGGGCAGTTACATCTAAAAAAGATGTTTAGCTGATTTTGCGCTTCTAATAATATGGCAACTTGTATTTGGAGGAGACAGCCGATAGAATAGGTAACCATAAGTATTTGCAAAAGCAACGTGCAGTTTCGTTTTGTTGGCCCTGGATTTTGCAAAGTTTGTTTTTGATTGAGCTTTTAATACGTATTTGTAAACTTAATTTTGGTTAGTTTTAATTCTATAAAACTGATTTTAATTAAAAGTAGAAATAAAGTGATTTATGTTTGAATATTTGTTCAACATCAAGTCTCGGATGCACAATTTCATGCAAATTATAATCATCCATAACTATTGTAAAAAGTAAATAAATAAGCCCATTGGGAACAAATAATGGGTCAGGGTCATCATAAATTTACACCATATATTTGATAATTCTTCCATAATAATAAAAAGGAGACGTCCAAACATAAACAACCAACAGTGCTACTTTCTATGTATAACCTTCCACTGTCTTTTTGATGAAATTCTAGAAAACCTATATATAACGTTTTCTTTTTATTGGTTCACTGTTGCGTAATGCAACTTCCCCTCTTGTGATGATGAACGAAAAGGATGCATCAAAGTGGAGAAAGACGAGTGGGGGAAAAGCATGGAAATAAGAAATGGAACTAATCCAAAATAAAATAAAAATGGAACTAATCAACATAAAATATCAAAACACTCCTGCTTGTGTGGGTGAGTTTGAAACAATAGAATGGGACCTCGGCTTGAACCAGACTCAAGAAAGAGAGATTTGTTTCTTTCTTGTTTTATTTTTTGTTTTATTTTATTTTATTTGATCAATTTTCCCTACTTCACTGTCTGGATAAGTTTTTTCAATGTCAAAGCCCAAAAGTGATTCTAATGAAAGTTGTCTTCAAATATGAGCGGGCTAAAGGTTAGGCCATGAGTCTGATGGGTTTGTCCGTTTAGTTTATGGTTTATTCACGCTAAACATGAATTGGTTTTGATTCGATGATTAAAAATAATGATTCCAGCATATTAATATTTGAGATTAAATACAACGAAACTTCGATTCAACAGTGAATGACACAATGTTACATTGTTAACGAAACAAAAAAAAAAGTACACATGACGGATTAAATAATAAATACATTAATTTTTAAAATATCAGATTAATAAAAAAATTAGATTAAAAAATTAAAATCAAAACAAAACCCTAAATTTAGATCACTCTCCTCACGCTTACGGAGCTCTCTCTCTCTCTCTTACGCCTTCCACCTTTACTCTCAAATCCCAGTCACCACTTAAGTTTGTTTTCAATGCCTTATCCAATGAGACAAGTAAACTTTGCCTCTAATTTATACATTCATTGTGCTAGAAATAACCTGTTTCAATTCTTAAGCTGACAAATATATGGGTACAATCTATAATTGTTAAATGTTAAATGAATTTTAGAAAATAGCGTATTTAAAATGCTTAAAGAATACTAGCTTAAGAAGCCAATTTCAGAGGGTGAAGCTCGGAATAGGGAGTGAATTCGAGCCTGAAGATCAGGCTCAAAGAGGGGATGAAGTGAAGACTGAAGCGTTTTTCCTCTATGGAAGTTTCTTAATTTCTTTTTGGTTTCAAGAATAGTAAATTCTTGGGCAGAGAGAGATGTAAAGTAAACACAAGGGTACGTCTTATTTTAGTGATTTCATTAATTTTTTGTTTAATTTATAATTAATGTATTTAGGAGTTTATAAAAAGCTTATTAGAACTTATGAAAGTGTTTTGGAAAGCTTATAAAATTATCTTATGATCGGTCCATAAGATGTTTTTAACTTATTTTCATAAGCTCTCCAAGATAGCATATAGGAATAGTTTTTGCGAAGCTTATAAAAAGACCACCTTTGAATCATGTCAAGGTCAAATATATAGTGTGCATATTTTTTATTTTTTTGTTTCTTCCCTTGAATTAAATGTTTTATTTTTTCATTTTTTCACCCAAATTAATATAATTATTAACTTCTACATTATAATTAACATTGCTAGTAAAAAAAATTAATTTTTAAAATGATAGGTGTATGGTAATTTTGTATGTGTGTGTCACATAGTTTTTTAAAAAAATTATGATATTTTAATTTTTGTTTTTTAAAACCTAAAAATAGGCACATGGTGACTAGTGATTTTTATTTTTAATATTTTTGTGATATACATATGTTAGTATATTAATTGTTTAGTTAGTTTTTAAATTTTCAATTTATTTTTAATCATGATTTTTTTTTTTTAAAATGAGACAACATCTTATAAGTGTTTATGTAATAATGCATCCAAACACTTCAAAATTATGTAAGCGCTTCTCAACATATATATCTAAACTCAAATAACATATTGAATTTTAAGTACTTATAACATAAGCTTTTATATAATAAGAATTTATTGAAAATATCTTAATTAAGTTATTTTTTCAAACGAATCTTAATCCTTAATATATAATGTATTTATCTCATTGATGATGTGACATTATTTTATTTACTATTAGTCTAATATTCAATGGGTTGGTGTTTTTCTGTATATAAATTCTTAATATTTTAAAACTCATCTCATCTAAATTTGACAATTAAATAAGTCAACCTTAATTGGAAACAAATCCTCACAATTTTTTAAAAAACTTAATCCAATTCATTGTCTTAATCTCATTATTTATTCTTTAAAATCTTGCTTTTAAAATGAAAATATAATATTATTATATTGATAATATATATCGAAGGGATATGATTTTATATGGTAATAAAGTCACAGTAAAGAATCCATTAACATCTCAATTGGTTGTCTTTTTTTTTTTGTTCACTCCAAAAGAAGAAAAACAAATACAATAAAATCAAAATCTAATGCTTAATGATTGAATCCCTATAATATTAGCTCAAACAATAGAATTAAATTCTTGGAAGGGCAAAAAATATTTTAGCAAGGAAGAAAGTCGATGAATGAGTTGCTTTCTCTAAGGATGTACTCAAATCCCACTATCCATAGAGTCCACAACAAATGATTTTGTATAGAAGAAAATATCCTATGTCATTTGTTAAGGTTTTAGACAATGGTAGGGTTTTAGAAGGTGAAAAGCATTGAAACTCCTATTAGCTAAAGGAAAAAGATCTCCTTATTCAAGAAATCGAAGAATGACCACACCCTTTACGAAAAGGATGACCCATTTAGAAATTGAGAGCTCCCATCTTAACCCAGTTATGGAAGACAACCATTATGCTTAACCATCTCCTGTGATGCTTAATGAAGTTGCAAAGTCCAATGGAGGTGAAAGAAAGCATATTTCTTACAAGGATATCTTCATGTAGGGTGTAAATGGAGGAAATACGACTTTCTTCAATGATTAAGTTGACTGGTTGGATGAGAAGGAGTAGGATGAGGATTGGCTCGACAAAGGCCTCTAATTGGAAGCAATAAGTAACCATTTTTTTCGAAAATCCAAGTTTAGAAAGAGGTTCTCAAGCAAGCTTGTAAGAAGTGGAAGCAATCCTTGATCATTAAGTTGACGAGAAAGAGACTATCAATTAGGTTCCTTAAAGTTAGGCTTTCTAACTTGTTAAAACCAGCAGGAGGTGTGGAGTTTATAGACTTGGAGAATGACTACTAGGTGGTTAAATTCTTTAAAAAAGATGACCTACCCAAGGTGATCTTCGTAGCCCCTTGGATGGTTTTAGATCACTGTCTTATTATTTTGAGATGGTAAATTGATTTTCAAACCATGAAGGATAAGTTAAAGCGTGCAGCGACATGGATACATATTCTAGGTTTGCCCATTGAATATTATGATAAGCATATTCTCTGGACCATTGGGAATGGGATTGGCTACACTGTTAGAGGTAGGAATATGGGCCAAGGTCCGTGGATAGCCCATTTAAAGCATAGCTCACATTAGCTACAAGCCTTTAAACATGGAACCCAATTAGATGTAAGCCTTTTCAGCTCGGTTCGCATAACCCACGGCTTAAACAAGCTTAGTCTATAGGCTAATGAGTTGGCCTGCAAATTGTTTCTTTTTGCCTAAATATTAAAATATTAAAATAAATGTTAAATGTATGAGTTAAGGAAGGGTTTACTAGTAAGTACTACTTTACTACACAATAGAGTTAGAGACTCAACTCATTGGATCAATTGCTTCAACATTCCAATCATTACAAGTAGGAATGACAATGGGGCAGAGTGGGTACAAGTAGTAGTTTTTTCATACCCACTCGTACGTATACAAGTATTCATTAAGTGGGTATTCATGAATTTTATATATAGCCGTAAGTATCCATGGATATTTGTTAAAATATATAATTTAAAATAAAATGAAACTAAAAATAAATATTTGTGAAACATATATTTTTTGAGGTAATTTTTGAAACATATATTTGTACTAAAAAATATCTATAAATATACTAAAAATAAATAATTTCAAAATATATATTTATACTAAAAAATTTAGAGCAATTTTACTTCATATTGAATTTAGAATATTTAAATAATTCTAATGTGTAAGTACCTACTAATTCAAGTACCTTACTATCTGCCCCCATTTCGTTAATAAGCAAGTATCCATTTAAATATTTATTTTTAATTCATAATGGGGTTTGCCCTTGAATATTCATGGGTACGATTTTTTTTGTCATCCCAAACTACAGGTCACACACAGGAACTGTCGAACCAAGTAAGTGGGTACTATTACTACTCTTCTAACTATGACAAATTTCCTACATTTTGTCGATTTCAAATTTCTTGATTTCTTTCATAGATGCAAACTTCTTTTGTGTTGATTTCAACTCATTTGTGTTGATTGCTTGCTTTTGCTCATGTTATATAATATATTTAATATTTATAATATAATATTTACATAATGCTTTATAGTTTATATCTTTCAAATTGCATTGCATTTACGTTGTTCATTGTAACTTACAAATTGCAATCTTGTATACCCACTCAACCACCATTTTCTAAAAATAATAATTAGTTATATTAATTTAGTAATTGGTAGATATTTAATAATTACTAACAACTGTATTTAATAATTAATAATTAGTTACATTTAATAATTGAACTTACTATTAATAATTACAAATAGCTATATTTAATAATCAAGAATTAGCTATATTTCTAAAATCATACATTTGTTAATATAGTGATACGTTGAAGATGTTCTAGCTTAGATATATTTTTACATTTGCTAAGTAAATATATTTCTAATTTCTAAATTTCTACATTTGATAATTAAGTTTGGATTAAGAGTAAATTATACTGACTTCCCTTAAGGTTTCATCAAATTTCACCCGATATCCCTCATTTTTTTTACTCCTATACTAACCCCTTAATTGTTTGAGAAACATTACACTGACACCCTTATACATTGCATTAACTTCCTTAATTTTTTGAAAAACATTACACCGTGTACTCCTATAAAGGATGTTATTGTAAACGTTAAAAAAATAAGGAGTTATGTGTAATCTCAAAAAATTTCAAGAGGTATTAATGTAATTTACTCTTCGATTAATTGTTTTAACTTTGATTGTTGTATTATGGATTGCTTTGATGCTACCTTAAATGAAAGTGTTGCAGAGGTGGATGAAAGTAATACTCCAGATAATCCAGATAAATTAAATGAACCTAAAATGTCAAATAAAAGGTTTAGGAGTCTTGCATCTTCTGTGTGGAGTTATTTGAATAAACTTCCTGATAGAGGTGATAGGAAAGGAAAGGCTCAATGCAAGGCTTGTGAAAAAGAGTATGTGGGGGAGAGAATAAGAATGGAACATCAAATTTATTATGTCACATGGAAAGTTGTAAGAAGATGCCAAAAAGGTATGTCGAAAATGAGGTTGGTAAACTTATGCTTGATCATGTTGGAAAGGTAAAAGTTAGAAAAGTTGATTAAAAAATAGTATATGATATCATATCCATGATGATAATATTGCATGATCTTCCATCGTCTCTTTGTTTAATATAAAAGGTTTAAACAATTGTTAAATGTTTGCATCCTAATGTTAAGGTGCCCTCTAGATGTGATCAATATGTATTACAATGACAAGAACAAACTAGTACAAGTGTTGTCTAAAGTCCCTGGTAGAATATGTTTGACATTTAATGTGTAGACTTCTTGTACTTTAGAGGATTATATTTCATTATTTGCATATTTTTTTATGCAAATTAAAAGCTTAATTGCAAAATTCCTAATTTTTGTCATTTCTCCCCCTCCACACTCTGAGCCTAAATTAGCTAATACCATATATGAATTATTGGAAGAATGGGGGGATTGAGAATAATTTTTTTTCATTGACTTTTGAATAATGCATCTTCCAATGACAACATGCAAAAATATGTTGAAAGAGAGACTTCTTAATAACAATAATGGTTTATTATATGGTAATAAATTTTTCTATATTCGATGTTGTGCCCACATCCTAAATCTTATAATTCAAAAGGGTTTAAAAGTTGTTAGTGGTGCTTTAAACAAAATTAGGGAAAACATCAAGTATGTTAGAGCATCGAAAGCAAGAATGAATGCTTTTAAAGCTTGTGTTGCTAAAGCTGGTGATATTGATACTAAGGTTAGTTTGCATTTGGATGTCACTACTAGGTGGAATTAGGGGTGTAAATGAGTCAAACACTTGAAGTTTAGGCTTAGCTTGTGAAAAAAATGGATAGCTCAAGCTTGACTCATTTATTTAAACAAGCTTAACTGAAAACTTGAGCTTGGCTTGTTTAACTCATTTATAATTTAATTATTTTTACTTTTATGATTTTTTTTAACCTATTTTTTAACTTTATCAATTTAATATTTAATAAATATTTTAATACTAGATGACAATCTACATATAAAAATATGTGTGTAACATGCGGTATGTGGAATTCAATTTCAAACATTTTAAACTATTATATTTTTATAATCAAGTAATAAAAAAAATTATAACTTCTTAACTACTACAAACAAAGAAAAACTTTAAAATTAATTTTAGCACTTTTCACAAAGTTTTACATATTCCCATAGTGAATATATAAATAACAAAAGCTAGTAAACATTTTCATCACCAATTTAAATAAACGAGCTATTCACAACCCATTAATGTCAAGTTTGTAAAGCTTGGACTTGGCTCATTTAAATAACTGAGCTTAATCTCAAGCTTGAGTTTGTTTATTTAATTAAACAAACAAGCTTGATTAAGCATTTAACGAGTAGAACTCAAATAGTTCATGAATAGCTTAGCTCATTTACACCCCTAAGTGGAACTCCACCTTTATGATGCTTGAAAGTGCACTTACATATCAACGTGCTTTTAGTGATATTGCATTTAAAGATAAGAATTATAAGGTTTCCCTACTCATGAAAAATGGACTAAAAATTTTCCTCAGATACAATTCATGCACTAAAAACAAGAATAGCAACCTTCCACTATTATCCAAGAAATGTCTTATCTCAGTGTATCATTGTAACAAATAATTAACTTGGTACCTGAGTTGTGTCTATATCATGATTATTTATAAATGTGACAGATCTTGAAGGCCACCATCCAATCACACTTGGGGGCTTCCCTTGAGGATCAAGTAGAAGCTAAAAATCTCCTTTGATAGCTTCTACCAATTAAGAAGGGATCAACAAACATGAAAAAAGGGTTTGTTGTTTATGGTAAGAAATTTAATTAAAAATCAAATATCCAATGCACCTGAGAGTATCACAGTTTGTAGACTTGATAATAGGTAAAAATAATCTTATTGAATAGTAAAAGAAGGAAAGGGGGATTAATGAAATCCTATGTGTCTGGGAAAAGATCTAGCTACCATGGACATTTTTCAAACATTCACTAACATACTAAGCACAAAATGTTAGGTACCTGAAGAATTTCCTTTGTTGTGAAGTCAAATGCAGTTAAAAGTTGTCCAATATCATCAATCCAATTGATTATTCGCAGCCTATGACTATTTGCAGATAATGAAAAATAAGTAAGCTAAAGGTTAAGCAATGATAAAAGTACAAAGTGCAAAATACAAATGTTGAAAGTCACACTTTGCACAAAGCTAATCCACCACTATAGCCATATTATACTTAAAAATAATAATTAAAAAAAGACTAAAAATGCCAACGTATACTTTACATTATTATTTAATTTTCGAATAGATAAATAGTTTGTCGCTTATACCAAAAAGAAAAACCAAACATGTTGCAACTACTTCTAAATTGTTCTTTACTATTTTTATTTTAGTTTTTAAATAAATAAACTTTAAACTTTTTGTTCAATTAGGTATGACTCAACATAAAACAGTAGATATCTAAGTATTAGTTAGTAATGTCTTGACATTATAGCAAAAAATTGTATCAATTTGACATCCCTCTTTCTGTTTACATGCAACAATAATTTGTCATATCAATAAAAAAAAACTTCAACCCTTTTTAAAGGGAAAAAAAATAAAGATTTTAGAGCTTTTTGTCTCTTAATAAAATTTCTATATTTGGATCACCAACATATTTAGATTTCAGAAAATTCAAAATTAAGTATTAATATATTTGACGAATGAAAAATATATATTCAATCATTGTACCTTGGTTATAGTTCAATGTAGAACCTTGTAGTTGTAAGAATATAATTATTCCCCAACAGAGAATAATGAATTTGCTCCTTCAATATATTATTTCTCATATTTTTGGTTGTAAGTGACAAAATTGAAAGGTATATAAATATAACCATAAACCATGAGTACACAATGAAGGAAAACACAAGAAAAACCCAATACTCCAAAGGCATAACATGTCTTACCCTTTTGCAAAATCAACATGAAAATCCTGAAAGCCCGTGTCATGGCATAGCTAGCAAAGCCATCCTATGATATCCTTTATCACAAAATCTTGAGCATGGTCAATATTGGGAAACCCATCAAAAATATGCTTCGATTACCATGAAATAAACAACAAATGGATACAAAAGGAGGAACTTCTATGTAAGATGCAAACTAGAATTAGAATTGTCAAAATGAGCCATTTAACCCAGCGGGGCAAGGTTTGAAAGAGGAACGAGTTGAGCTGGCCCAAATTCTTCATGGTTTGCATATTCATTGGCCAGGCTTGGCCTGTCGGGCCTCTCAGGTCAAGTCAAATTGGCCCATAACCTTTTTTCCTTAAATTTATATAGATTTTATAAAGAAAATAAAATAAAATTGTATTGTGCCAAATAGGCTTTGTATTTTTTAGGCCAACTTTTTTTAAGCCTAGCCTAACTCATCAGTTTAGGCCAATTTTGCCCCATTTATTTGGGCCAGAATTTTACCAACCCTAATGGCTGGGCCAATTTTTCCATCTCTAACTAGAATCAACAAAAATATATTGGATGTAGTGAATGTTACCAGTCCTGTATAACATGATGTCACAACATGTTCATCCCACACTAATGGAATTCCATCAAAATGATTATACCTCTCTCCATGTCCTTGGGTGGTACCAGTTATGATTGATAACTATGTCGACCATTTCTTTGACTTAGCATTGCTTCATCTTTTGAAGTAAAGCTTTTAATTAATGCTTAGAACCATATTTTCTATTAAGAGAGTAAAGGTTTTACAAAGTGTAACCTACACAAGAGGGGAAAGAAAAAATTATGAAATTTTCTTCTTGAGTGTTGAAGAAAAAGATAAACATCACTTCTTGGTGGTGGCAACTAGATTAAAGTAAATCCAGCTTTAGTTATGTCAAGAACTTTGTCTTCTAAATTATTCCACTAGTTATATTTGGGAGACTCTCAATTGAATGCCTGTAAAGATTCTTTTTTTAAATGTTAATTCTACTATGTGGGAAATTCTTCACAGTCTTATATACTAAAAAGAGGAAACATGGTAGGGTTATACGCATGCATCCAAGTAACTAATCCTAGTAGTTTTCCAGGATCATCAAGCTTTTACAATTAAACAACATTATTAGAGCACAAACACCAAATACTTCAATAAAGAAAGAACAAAAAAAGTGAAATTCAAGCCGATTTAGTTTTTTCAATAATAACAACGTTAACCTTGATCACTATTCAATCAATGTACTTGGAGACTCTTCCCATATAGCCTGACTAAAACTTACTTTTGGTTTTGGGAGGGGAATTTGAAAAATTTTCAAAGTAAAAGTTGTCACAAAGCAAGCTAACTTAAACTTAACTTTTATATAAGAGTTACTAACCAAAAAACAAAAGTTTCACTTCTTCCTTTTGCTCATTATGCCTCACAGCCCTCCCTCACACTCCCACAAATTTTCATCCTTTGTACTCTCTTAAGACTCAAACAAAATTAAGACAAGTTGATTCAAACCCTTGATGTTGTGATTTCCTTCATCCATCTTTGCTTCCTAAGGGCTTGTTTGGAGTGATTTTTAGTCTTAAGTTTTAAAATTTTTAAAAACTACAACTAGTTTTTAGTTTTAGTTTTTAAAAATTAGTTTTTGTTTAGTTCTAATTTTTATATTCACTCTACTCTGTGAAAACACCCTTTTATGGTACATCGTTTGGTTGGAAAGCAAGAACATCTTCCAAGCTTCAAAGTTCCCATTTTCATACACCAAAAAGCTTCCAAAATGTTGACTTTTATACCCTTGTCCCTTTTACTTTAATCAATTATTTTGCTTAAAAATGAGTATTTTATGTTCTTGTATGATTTGGTGTAATATCTAGAAGATTGGTTAGTGGTTTAGGTCTTAAAAAACCATATGCTTGGTCATATGTTTGATTTCCTTTGAAAAGTTCTAACTTTTGTTTTGTTCTTGTTTTAAATTCATGAAAAATATATATTGTTTCTCATTGTATAAGTTGCTAAAAAATATGATTTTGATGTGGTTTTTGTTTGATTTAATGGTTTGAAATAATTATTTGGATTCATGGATGTATTATGTGAATGAATGACCTATTATGGTGATGTTGTGTGGTTATTACAGACCACAAATTTTTTTATAGATTTTTATGAATATATTGTTGTCTTCTATGCCTTGGATGGTGGGTTTATTGCCCAAATGTTGTCAAAAAATTTTCTGAGAGTTAATGGAAACATAATGTTATTAAAACACTTAAGATGTTTAAGAAAAAAATTAATAAAATTTGAAGTGATGACCACTGCCATATGGACTGAATGGAGCTACTAGAATATTAGAAAAAATTATCAACCCATCATTTATTTTATACATTTAACTAAATCACTTACAAGGGTCATTCGCCATATTATGTATGGCCCACCGTTAAGTCTTTCAAGCTTTTTACAATACTTTCCTCAAATAGGGTGAGTAACAATGGGCAATTCTTTCGAGTTAATCCCTAACATTTTCATGACATTTTATACTATTCATCACCACTAGTACAGATAGGCCACTTACAAGTTATACTTGACTTTTTACATTACTCACATGTTAACTTATTCCTAAATTAGACTATCCTTATATAAATATATAAAAAAATATTTTGCACTTTTTAAAGCTTTTACATCCAGTCCTTAACTTATAATACTTTGCTCATCCTTACCCTTATTAACTAAAGCCAAAAGTACAATATTTGACAAAGATATTTTAGTTAAATTCCAAACTAGCAACTCCCTTGTTTTTTACTTAACTTTAAGGACAGATTTACATGACCAAATAATTTTTAAATGAAGTAATCTTTATATTACTAGAAAGTCCTATGAATCTATTTTTCAAAATGGTATCCCATTTCCCTAATGGAAATCTACAAAATTTACAATAAATAAAAAGGTGTTTGCTAGTCAAAATTGAAACAATAGTTATAAAACTGAACCCAGACTAGCTAGTCTGACCGTACTAATTGGAAACCGAACCCATGGCTGGTTCGATCAACGTATCTAATCGAATATACAATTCACTCAGTACATAACACCATGACTCGGTCCCAAATCGATAACAAACTGGTAAACTCATCCACTTTTCGTTTGTTTTTACTCGTTTTCTCACATATATATTAGTTGGAGTGCAATCTATTTTAGGAATTGATACGCTGCCTGCACGCTATCCCATTATGAGTTTTGTGTTGCACATTCTCCCACACCACTAAAGCCAACACATTAGGGGCAAGTCTATTACTTTTATGTGAATTCAAATTTTACATGTGTGGTAATTTAAATTTGGTATGAGCTGGGATTAAACCTAGGTCCCATGGGTTATTAAAAAGTAACTTTATCACTCAACCATTGAATTCTTTTAGAATTATTGTGACAAATTCAATTTATACACATTGTCTATAGTATAAAATTTATAAATTTAATATATACTAGTTCATGCGGTTCAACCACTGACTCATTGGTTTGAGTCTTGACCAGTAACCATTAACCTAATACCTCAACCAAGTCAATGAACAGTCCGATTCTGATAACATTAACCAAAATATTCCATACCTTGTTTTTAAAATTCACTTTCCTCACTCAATTTTTAATGAAAATCTACAAAACTTTACCATTCTAGAAATCCTTATGAGTCTAGTTTTAGAGAAAGATATCAATCATCTTTAAATAATTAATGTACAGGGAGCTATGCTTATTTTACTATAGTAGGTTCAGATAGTAACACATTCTGAAATCATTGCACATACCCTTACTTTAACCTATAATTTAACTAAGCTAAGTTAAAAAATGTGTGACCCTAACTTTTGAATGTAATTATGTTTAGTTTACAAAACTACATTTAGATGTCACAAAACATTTTTAGAAAAATTACAATCACATAAACAAGGTACAAAGGTTAAAATTCACAATCCAACACAAAGGTCAACTTGTAACCACTATTTTGAACTCAATTCTCAATGAAAATATAAAAAACTATATATGCTTATTGGAGCTCCAACAGTCTACTTTTCAGCCATGTAAGCCATATTCTCATACAGTATATATTCACAAAGTAATGACAAAAAAACAAAAACAAGTCAATGTTGAAATTTAGCAAACAACATATATACAAAATAAGTCACCTTTATTCATCAAGCAAATCCATGAATTAGTCAATTTTGGCCACCAACAAGTTCAAATCAATAGTATTTACAATAATTAATGAAGATTTTTTGAAGCTTTCCTTACCTTAGAGGAGCTACAAAATTCGTGAAGAAAAGGGGGGTTTTGAGGTGAAGAAGGAAAGTGAGTCTCTTTAGCTCCAATCAACCAAAGCTTAACCAAAAGAGAATAAATGGATCCACCCACTAAGACCCACAAAAGAAAATAGATGGGTGAGGTATTGAACAAGGAAATGAAGAAAAGACAATAGCATAAAAGAAGAGTGAAGAACTTACCCACAACTTGAATCACCCTAGAACTTGAGAGGAAGCCATTGAAAAGTGTGGGAGAAAAAGAGAAAAAATGAAATTGACCAAGGACGAGGGTGATTTTTTAGCGTAAACTCCAAGGAGGAGAGGGAAGGGTTTTAGGTCCTTGGCCATAGGCCTAGTGTTATGGGCCCTAAGTCTCTATTTAAATTAATTACCCCAAACTACTTTCTCTTTTCTTTAATTTTTCTCAATCTTTCTACTCAAAGTCCTAATCATGATTTTAATTTTCTAAATCCTTGTTTTTTTAACATTACTATTATTATCTAATTATATGATTATATAAATTAACTCTCTTTTAAAAGTAATTAAACAAATAAAGGTACTTTTAAGTCAAAATCCCACAATTACACAATAAAAAAATAATAAAAGAAATCATGTAAATTTATTTAAATTAAATTTTCCATGAATAAATTTAAATTTTCTCTTATAATTATATCCAACCAAGTTAAAAACACAAATTAATAAAATACATGTATTACAATTATTACCAATGCTTATTCTTGACATATTGTCAAAAAATTAAGATACATCACAACAAGATTGTGATTCTTCTTCAATACTATATGTAGTAAATTATTGATTCCCAAAAATTAGATGAGTTAGAAAATGATGTTATTATATCTTATGCCAATTGAAAATGCACTTTCCTCCTTTTCTTTTTTGACATTATGGTCTATTAGGTTGTTCAAGTGGCAAGGGAAATTAAGTTGTGTGGCCTTGTTTATTTACAATGAATATACCTAGTTGGGTGATACGTGAAGATCTTAAAATGATACATGAAGAATTTGCGCCTACCTAAAGCATTAATTGTTGAAAGATATATTACTACAAAAGTTGTTGAATTTTGTACTACCTGTTTGTCAGAAGTATAAGTTATTGAGTTCTTAAGATCTCGTTATATAAGAAAAATTGTAGGAAAGGGTACATACGAGGTAGTAGTGAGTCCATGGGTCATGAAGAATTTTTTCAAGCACATGTAGACAACTTGAATAACAATGATAAAATTCAAGCTTACTTATTTGCTCATAAAGGCATGTTAAGAGAAAAATACCCTCAATTGAACGATAAAAGTTGTTGACTGAGCATAATAAGACTTTCTTATCTTGGTTTAAACACCCAAGTTGTGCAGGAAGATAATGTGTTTGATACAATAAAATGGCTATCTTAAGAACCTATATTTGATATCATCAGTTGGACCGGATACAGTATCAATAAGTATTCCTTCTACACAAACTTTTAATATGATAAGAACACTATGAAAAATAGTTTGAATTTATGCATTTTTCTAGAGTGAAAGATACAAATCTAATGTTGACATTCATATGTTATTTTGGAATTATTAAAAAGATTTGGGAGATTGACTATGCTAAATTTAGAGTATCTGTTTTTAAATGTAAATAAGTTGTTAGTAATAATGGTGTACAAGTAGATTAGTTGTGATTTACATTTATGGATCTTGATAGAGCAAGTTACAACAAGGAGCCCTTTATCATGGTAGTCCAAGCAAAATAAATGTTTTATGTTATTGATTCGTCTAATAAAAGGTGGTTTGTAGTTCTCTATGGAAGAAGGATGAATATTACTGACGAGATTTATGAATCAAACTTTGATATTTATCACGAGACTCATTTTTTATCATCAAGGTTACATGAATGACAGAAAGAAAATGAAGAAGACAAATATATGCAATAATAGATGATCATTGCGAAAGAATATGGAAAAATATCTCCACATAAAATTTGAATAAAAATAAGTTTATTTTCTTATCTATTTTGTGTTTTGCATTTTAATTATGTTTATTTATCTTATTTGTTTACTTTATTCTATTTTACTATTTTAATAGGCACATGGTCACTTGTTCGTAAACCTCATCATGAATTTTGTATTATTAGATGCACTATTTTCCAACTGATTGTGTATTATCTCCCAATTTATTTTCACTTGATTCAATAATAGAAATCAGTTCGTTCTTCAAATGTATCTCTATATACAAGATGTGGTGTATATAATAACGAAATGTAAATATGTGTTTGTTTTGTATATTGTTTTACATCTGAGTCTGTACTGTTATTTATATATAAGGGAGGAATTATAGTTGTAGTACTGTCTTTTTATAAAAATGCAAACTTTTACATTTGATGTGACCAAAATTGATCTAGAAATATACTTTTTAATTTGGTTGTTTTCACAATCGATCTAGAAAGTCTCATTTCTAGATCAATTATAGAAACAACCAATGTAAAAGTTTACTTTTTAAATTAATTGTATTTATAACCAATTTAAAAAGTCAACTTTCTATATCAATTTTGGAACTGATGTATCTCACTTTTCATATCAGTTGATTCAACATTTGCACGAGAAACTGATCTAAAATGTCAAAGACAACTTATATCAAAAGCATTTTTAGTACTAATGACACAATATGTCCTACGTCATTTTGGAAAGGCTTGCGTGAGTAGGTAATTTGGTAAAAAAAAGAAAGATAAATGAAATTTAAAAATATTTAAGAAAGAAACAAAAAATAATTAATGGTAACATTTACAATTTAAGAAATATAACATATATATGATTAAAAAATGTGTCAGTTATCAAATAGTAAAGTTAAAAACCACATAATAAAAATGTTAAATAATTCTTTTAATAGACAATATAGGTTAATTTTGCAGTGAAGAAAATTTATTTTGAGAGAAAAAAGTGTTTAATATTTCATTAAATCCACAAAATATATTTATATTTACAATTCAACGGTAATTATATTTTATCACTCAAATGATAATAATTTTTAAACTCACTTTTGAAATATTATTTTTATACAAAGTTTAATTTATTTAGTATTAATTCTTTGAAAACAGTTTTTAAAATTATTTTTGTCAAAATCTAAAACACATGATAAATTCAAAGCATTTTGGTGGAAAAGGAAAAAAACAAAAAACAAATATATAAAGCACATATAGTATTGTTATGCGCTCAGTTGAAAGGGAACAACGGTTGTATTTGGTCATGTGGCCGATTGAGGGGCAAAAGTGACAAAAAAAATTGGATCAGTATACTGACATTTCCTAAGGTTTTTTCAGATTATACATGTAATGTGTAATGTATAACAGATTTTTTCAAACAACTAAAGGGTATTAATGTAATGTATAAGATATATTAGTGTAATGTTTTTCAAATAATTAAGCGAATTAGCATAGAGATAAAAAAAGAAAAAGTATCATATGCAATCTCAAAAAATCTTAGGAGGTATCAATTTAATTTACTCTTTATCTATTTTTCGTTCTCTGTTCTTTTATGTTATAATATAAAAAGGAAAAAGTTTCTTCGTATATGGATAAGTATTTTTTACATGACTAGGAGTTCGATATAAAATAAAATTGTTTATAATTTTTTTAAAAGATGCATTTGAATTAACTTTGCGAAAAGTATTTTTATGATCATTTAATTGTTAAGATTAGTAAATTATTTTTAACTTCTAAATTTTTTTTGACAGCTCTTCTAATAAAAATTTAAAACCTCGACTATGGAATTTTTATTGTAAAAAATAACTGTTATGATTTTTTAAATATATTTTATTAAAAATGTTATATTTTTTTTCTTGAAAAATACATACAACCGAGTCCTTAGTGAGTGTATGATGCTCCATGTATGTGGTGTGCTCCATGTAATGGCATATGTACCAAAATATGATGCCCCATTAAATGCATGGATATCAATGATGATAAGGTGCGTTCAATTTAGTTGGGTGGGGAAAAAATAATAAATAAGAACAAACTTTTTCCTCCCCAAGCCTCTTTCATCATTTACGTTTGCCATCTTCATTGTGGATTCGGTGGCTCCAATTTGTCAAAGGCACTATTCACCAATTTCGGAGATTAGAAAAGTTATGTTCCCCACTTAACTCCACCATGATAATGAAGCCTAGTGCTTTTAATATATAAAAACACACCATGGTCTTGTTCTGACTTGGGTTGGGCAACATATCTTTCACCCCTTACCCTTATCTCTCATTTGCAAAAGAGGACTCTGCCTAGTGTGGAGGCCACCACGCATTCATACTGAAGAAAATAAAACACACCATAATTATCTCACTAATTCAGATCACGTGACCTGTTATTGGGTCCTTCACCTTCAGTGCCTCTTGCATTATTTACGCCATTATGAAAAAGTAAGTGCCTTCCTTCCTGTTTAACCATCATGACCACCCTTTATGGGAGCAACCACCAATTTTTCTATTTGCCTAAAAATGCTCTTATGGTCAAAGTTCAAACATTATCAAGAACTTTTTTCATTTTTTATAAAATTAATAAGTGTCATTAGTTTTTATAAAGAATAAATTTATTCTCCTAATGGTTCTGTCGTAACTTATAATATATTATAAGTGATGGTTGTTTCAAATAATTTTTTAAGACTAATGTCAAATTAAAGTTAAAACAGAAATTTTTATATCTAATTTAACAGCATACTAATGCTTTTACTAAGAGAGAGAGAGAAAGGAGGGGGGGGTACAAAAATTCTGCAAACACGGTTGAACAATTGAATTGTGATTTGAGTATATTAATTGTGTTCATATTTCATGTTTAATGCAGCGTGACAAACTTTAATTAGAGAGCAGTAAAAACTGGTCAAATAAATAATACTGCTATAAATTAAATAATAAAAAATGGTCTAAAGTGATTGAATATTTGAATTAGGGGTGTACATGAGTTGAGTTATTTGTGAACTATTTGAATTTGATTTATTAAAAGCTTGAATAAGTTTGTTTGTTTAATTAAATAAAGAAACTCAAGTTTGAGAATGAGTTCGATTAATTAAATGAACCAAGCTCAAGCTTTACAAGCTCGATATTAACGGCTCGTTTATTTAAATTGATTATGAAAATTTACTAGCCTTTGTTATTTATATATTCATTATAAAAATATGTAGAACTTTGTTGAGAACATTAAAATTAATTTTGAAGTTTTTCTTTTGTAGTAGTCAAGAAGTTATGAATTTTTATTTATTGAATTATAAAAACGTAATAATCTACAATGTTTGAATTCTACATACCACATGTTGAGTACATATTTTTATTTGTATAGTATCATATAGTATTAAAATGTTTATTAAATACTAAATTAGTGAAGTTAAAAAAATAATTTAAGAAAAAATTCATAAAAACAAAAATAATTAAGTTATAAATGAGCTAAACAAGTCAAGCTCAAGCTTTATTTTTTTAAAACAAGCCAAGCCTAAGCTTTCAGTTTGGTTTTTTTAAATAAATGAGTCAAGCTTAAACAACATAATTTTTTCATAAGCCAAACCTAAAATTCAAGTGTTCGGCTGGACTCGACTCGTTTACACCCCTAATTTGAATCTGCAATTTCTTAGGTGGCTTGAATTCTAGCATATAGTGTGTACCTAAATGCAATTAGGTTAGAGAATGAAAGGTTTTATTTATTAATGCAAACATAATTAGATTCCACCTGTTTCATTAGACCTATGAAAAGTATCCTGTACGATAAATTATAGTGAAAAACTTTCCTTTTTGACACAAAAATACACATTTGTAATTGGATATATCAAATTATATCTTTATGTAATTATGAAAGAATTGTGACAGCAGAGTTTCTTTATTGTTTTACTATTTTGATTCCATATTTGTTAGTACGATCGAGATGCTAAATATTCATACTGTGATTAAATTTAAATGTAAAAAATATGTAATTACAAAGACAGAGGAAATCGTCTTATTAAAAGAAAAAAGAAAAAAAGACAGGCAATCAGTACAGTCTAGTATATATAGTGTGAAATTAAAACAAGTTTAAAATTCATTGAAAATTTTAATTGACCGATAGATAATTACGTTGCATGTAATAAAATAAAATTGAAAAATGTAGAAAATGATAATGTAAAAAACAAATAATTATTACAACTAATCAATGCTATTACAATATCATACAGAAAAACTGTTATTACGGGAATAGGTTAGGGGCAACAATAGTCAAAATATAACTTAACAAATGTAATTTTTTTGGTACTATTAACTAATGTAATTTAAAACATTAATTGTTGTTGTAGACTTGTAGCAAAAAAGATTAAACTCTCGTAACTACAATTAAAAGATAAGAAAAATCCTGTTAAAGAGTGTTTTAAGAATATTGGTCAATAAATTAATAATTTTTTTAATAAAAAATTTAATATTTGATTTTAAACGAGACACTAATTACTATTTACCTTAAGATTTTTTTTTCTTAGATCAAATACGAACTAAACAAGTTAATAAATAAATGGAAATATTCAATATATTTTATTAAATATTTTCACTTATTTTAAAAATATCATTAGAAAATTATACTTTTATTATAATAGATATTTTATTTTTTTAATATTTTTATTTATCATTTAAAACTATAACATATATATTAAGAAAAGTTAATCTTTTTATTAAAATATTTGTGATGCCTTAATATATTTTTATCTTTCTTATTTATTATTTTAATATTTTATATATTATTATATTTTCTTTTTTATGAGAATATAATTTAAAATAACAAATGAATAAAAAAAATTAATTAAAAATGAAAAATATTAGACCAAAAAACAGAAGTAATATTGTTTTACTGTTAACTTTTTCTTGTGTACTAGTACTCTTTCTTTTTTAGAACTAATATATTTTTTATAAGAAGTAATCTTTCTCAAGATGACTTATCCTGTTTAACTCAAATCAGATAAGATCAATATACGTGACAATTTTCCTTTAAGTATTTAATGTAGTTGTATATTTAGGATTTGAATTTAATATCATAGATTAAGTTGGAATAATTCCACACTAATTTTTTTTATGTATAATAGTCTCATTTAAGTTAAAACTTATGACTTCATACATACCATATAAATCTCTCACCATTAAATCGATCCTGACGAACTTATGGTGTCCAACGGTTGCTGCCCACACTAATTGATTTACGCACTTTATGGTTTTCTTGTATGTTTATGAAGATGATAAATAAAAATCTATAAATAAAATACTGGGAAAAAAGTTATCGATAAGACTTAAAACTAAACAATGAGATTGCAGAACTTTATTCATTGATGAGTGCTTGCAGTTCAATACTAGCCAGGTTTTTGCTGCCTGGCTCCCACTAAAAAAAGGCTAAAACGCATTTCAATTCAATTCAATTGCGCGTCTCATTAATGGTCTCTCGCCCTCAAACCACGCATTATTGCACCTCATCCAACACCAAAACAAAAAAAAAATAAAAAAATAAAGAAAACAAGGAAGCGTTAAGCAAATGATCACACTTTACATCGAAAAACAATTCACAAGTTGCACTTACGAGGACCAACCATTAATTAAGCTGATAATAATAATAATAATAATAATAAAAGGCGGATTATATCCCTGAACAAAAACATTAGAAAATCTAGGAAAAAAGATCACATCCATGCAAGCCAAGCGTTTGAGTTGACCCCCAGCACCATAGCAATAAATAAGGGTTTTAAATTTTCAATATAATAATAAATAATAATATTACTCCAATTTAATTTTACTAATATAATAATCACAAAAATAAATGTACTCTGCTCCTAAGTTCCATCTTTCTTTCTTTTCTTCTCTCTAACGCTTCATCTTCTTCTCCGCTTTCTCTCTCTTCTCTGTTCTCCGTGCCGGTGCTGTTACTGCACGCACACTTTCTTCTGCTCTCATTTCCGGACGCGGAAACTCTAACCGGAGAGAGAGGCACGATTTGGTCGGAGCGAGTTCTCCGGCGAGTTCGGGCGGCGGAGTGGATCGGATCAGCACTTTCTTGAGAGAGAAAGTGCGGTCAGGGTTAGAGAGAAGGAAAATGTACAAGAACCAGCTTCAGGAGCTGGCACAGCGAAGCTGCTTCAACCTGCCTTCGTACACGTGCATTCGGGAAGGTCCCGATCACGCGCCGCGCTTCAAGGCCACCGTTAACTTTAACGGCGAGATCTTCGAGAGCCCTCACTACTGCTCCACGCTCCGGCAGGCGGAGCACTCCGCCGCGGAGGTCGCGCTCAATTCCCTCTCCAACCGCGCTCCCTCTCACTCCCTCGCCGCCAGGATCCTCGTGAGTTTCTCTCTCTATCACTACTTTTTTATTATTATTATTTGTGGAATGACCGAAATGCCCTTGCCCCGTGAACGTTGTTAATTCGTGTTGTTATTTTGTGAATGTGCAATGCTGTTTATAGTGGAAGGGTTTGGTGATTATTGGTGAAATTTTGAAGTTAATTTGTGTAATTGTTCTTTATTAGAAACTGATTCTGCGAATGAGATCGTGAATTTTGTTTCTTAATTAGGGCTCGAACTTTTAACTCCTCTGTTCTGAATTTTTATGATTTTATGCTGACACTGCACTTTTTTGTTATGTCACCTTGAGAATAATTGTTATCTATTGTATACCCTAGCCATGTTTACACTTACCACTCTTGTTTCCTTCGTGTGTATATTTTATGCACATTCTAAGAGCATTTTGTTTGAAATATATGCTTACGGCCTTTGTTGTGTGTGTGTGTGAGAAGATTTTTATCTGTTGGCATTGCTTGGCATGTGGTAATTGTGTAATTGGTGATTTAATTTTGGTGTTTATTTGCTTACTATGTACACATTTTTAGGATGAAACGGGAGTGTACAAGAACCTCTTGCAGGAAATTGCACAGAGGGTAGGGGCTCCGTTGCCGCAGTACTTTACATTCAGGTCAGGCTTAGGACATCTTCCTGTTTTTACTGGGACGGTAGAGTTAGCTGGAATCATGTTTACTGGTGAACCTGCCAAGAACAAGAAACAAGCGGAGAAAAATGCAGCTATGGCGGCTTGGTCTTCTCTAAAGCAATGTAAGTGGCTTGCTAGCTAGCTTTTGTGTGAATATTTTTCTATCAAGTAAAATGGTATGGAGCTTTGCATCAATTTGTTGTATGAATATAGCTTCAAAATACTGCAAAAGGGATCAGTGGCAATTCCCAGCCTGGCCCTGTTTCCCTAGTTCTGTAAGAAATGTGGCAAGTGAGCCACGACATTCTTGTAACAAATTTTTATTAAGGGAATGCTGAGGCAGTGCACCGGCCGTCTCTACCAAACATTCTCTTGTAGTTCCCACTTATCTGGGGTAATGGCCAAGACCATCTTTGATGCACTTATTGATCCTTGTGCAGGTTACTTTCCTTTGAAAGACCTAATATTATGTGCCGGATGGTTTTACCTGCATATGTGCCCCTCCAAACTACCTTTCGTCAACTTTTTTTTCTCTGAGTGAGTTTTAAGTGGGCTACTTAATAGCAGCAAATCAAACTGCTATAGTGGCAGTGCAGGGGTGGTCCATGGCTGCTTTAAATTATTTTCTATTTGTCTATCACCTTGTGCTTTTGCTTTAAGCAAATTGTAGTTGATGTTACAGCCTTTTGGGGACAAAACTGTACCAATAACACTGGCAAGTCTTGGGACGAAATCCCTGTTTTACAGATAGAATTCTTTCTAGCATGTTCAGTTCAGCTTAAATCTGGGGAAATAATGGCTTATTTTTTCAAAAGTTCTCTCCAGAAGTTGACAAAAATAAGTGATTACTTTTCCTAATTAAGCTTTCCCAAGCACACACGAATCTATTAAGAAAGGCCCCACTTTCTGTTCACACCTCAGTTTTCTTCCTTTTCATTTTCCAACTATATTCCAGAAGCACAAGCATTTTCCGGCCAAACCTGCCCTTTTTGGGGGGCAGCCCAGTCTCTGTTATCGGGTCTTTGCTCTGTCACCACTGTTTCCCACAACTTTTTAGATATAGTATTTCCTTTCTATTTGATTATACTTGTTACTTAATTGACTATTTTTTATTTCATTTTTTCATTTGGGTGCATAGACAGGCCAGCGCCCAAACTTGTTAGACAATTGTAGTCCCCGGCCACTGTTCTAGTTCCAGCCATGCCCACTTTCCTGCTTCAACTTTGCTGTGTTGGATTATGACTTGTTTATTGTGCCTTAGGTTGGGTGTGATCTAGGCTATAACTTTCTACTAATTAGTGATGAATATGTCTTTAATTTTGGTAGTTTTTATTTTTCAGTATTTATATATATGCAGTACAAGTTATATATCTTGTATCCACAATTTTTAAGTATACTGGCCATTTTAGAGTTTTTGGGGTTGGCTGCTGTGTGCTATATTATCCATGATTGACAACTATGGTCTAAAGATATGTATATAAATGATAAAATTTGAATTGACAATAGTTTTCTTTCTTGACAGTGGCAAAAGAAACTGCAAGGTCTTCAACTGAACCAGAGAACAATGACGAACTAGAACAGATCACTATAGCACGGGCCTTACTGAACTACCGACTTAAGGAAAAGATTTCAATGTCAAATCCAAATGCTCCGATTCCATTTCCAAAGAAGTTTCAGATTCAAAATCCCAGGCCAACCAGTCCTCAGCCTCTACCTGCTGCTACATCAAAGATTCTTCCGTTAATTTGCCAAAAGGTGGCTCCTCGAAGCAGGCATCCAGCAGCAGCATCTCCAGCACCAACTGGCCCTGACAATTCTGCAATGCCACAACTTTCTGCTACACCAGAAAGCCGAGGAACCCGTACGCCCTATGTTCCCTGCCGCCGGAGCAGCACCTTATGTTCCCATTAGACAAATGAGACCACCTTGCCAGGGGATGGCACCGCCGGTGACAATAAGGACTGCAATACCTGTATTCTCCCCACCACCACCAGCCGCAGCAGCTGCAGTGTCCCATCAAGTACTACGAGCTCCTCCTGTACGAGTTGCTCCTCCTGTACGAGTTGCTCCTCCCGTCACTATTCGGCAAGCTGTTCCAGTATTTGCTGCTCCACCGGTTCGAAAAGATGAACCTGCTCCCATCCCAAAAGACGATCCACCAACTACTAGTGCCCCTAGCCTGGAAGACAAACCGCCAGCTAAAACTCCGGAGACAGAGACCAAGACTGTGAACATTCCAACTGAAACTGAGACGGTGCAGAGCTTGGAGCAGCTGAAAATATGATGTTTCATTGAGTAGAGGTCTGAACCCATGGGAATGTGGTCGTGGTTTTTATGATGATATGGAGTTTGCTTCTCATGTTATAATGAGTTATGTAATATCATCCCTTCCTTTTGTCCTGTTAAAATGCGACAGTTGGTGCGGGTTAGCATCAGCAGTCCAAATATCTGTGAAATTCAAGAGCGGTTTACCATATAATTTGCCCTTTTTTAATTTTTATATATGTTAGTCATATATTATCGCATTATACATATTCATCTGCCATTCCTCTTATTTCAGCAGGCAATTGGGGCTTTGTGTGCTTCTTTTGGGACATCATTGGAGATTTGTCTGTTCTGTTGAAATGATAAGGTGGACACTGCCACCTTGCTTGTTAGTTCGTTTACGAAAAAGTCTCATTCATTGCCATTAAGCCTCAGTGATGAAATGAATTAGACGCAGCCAATCTATGTACATCTTGGGTCACAGTGTGCTTGGTATAACAATGGAGCTATCTGAGCATAATCAGATTCTCCATCAGGCTCGAACTTTTCAAACTTTTTCCATCGAAAGTAGTCCAGTGTTTTTGGATAGGTTTATTTTGAATCACATAAATCATAAATATAATAATTAATTTATGTCAAGCTAATGAATTGAATGTGTATCTTATACAGAAAATTTGATGCAACATAAGTACGAGTTGTGTGTCTCTCCATACAGAGGGAGTTAGTTACTTAAACAAGAATGCTCATTTATTATAAGAAATGGAGTAATAAATATAAATTATTAGATTTTATTTGAATGGTTAAAATTAAAAAATAAATATAAAAGGATTTTTTAAGTAGTTATGTAAGCACTAATTTTTAATTTTGATTATTCATGTATAATTTAGGCTTAACATTTTTACATTTCTAAAATAAGAAATGTTTTCATAATATGTCTCTTATATGGGTGTGTACAGGGTTTAATTATATTTTTAAATCTATACATAATTTTGGTCTCCTAATTTTAATTACTTTTATAATTTTCCGATTATTTAAATTTAGTTCTTTGCCAAAAAGTTTCATCTAATATTAGAGTTCATGAGATTGGTTGTCTGATTAACCTGAACATTTAAATCAAATCAATTAAATTGATTTAAATTAGTTTTGTGTTCTTTCACTTTTAATTCAAACCAAAGCAATTATAATTTATTTGGATCTTAAATTTATCATTTTTTTCTACTTGAACCAACTCAGTGACTCAATCAATTATGTTATAACTTTTAGATTAATATATTTTAGACTTTTTTTGTCAGTGCTAATACATTTTAGACTTTAAGACTTCATTTTTTCTTCTACTTATATTTTTCTTTCTTTTTCATTCATTTTGATCTTTTTACAATTTTATCTAGCATTACCAATTGTCTTAATTTAGACATGTTTATTATGTAATTTTTTTCATCATATATTGGA
Organism: Spatholobus suberectus; assembly: GCA_004329165.1. Classification (NCBI taxonomy): domain Eukaryota; kingdom Viridiplantae; phylum Streptophyta; class Magnoliopsida; order Fabales; family Fabaceae; genus Spatholobus; species Spatholobus suberectus. The sequence continues at coordinate 77,323,593 of CM014731.1, read as the reverse complement.
TAAGAAAATTAATGAGATATGTAAAGTGATAATTATAGAAAAAATTATATATTAAATAAAATAAATAATTAATCATTAAGGAACAATGAATATTTTTACTTTACATTGATATAAAATTAAAAAAATATAAAATAGACAACAAATGGAGATAAAAACTTGAAAAATGTAATAATTTATTTTTCCTGTCATAACTCCATGATCTGAATCAAACAAACTTGATTTTAATCAGATTTATTTGGTTTAGGTTGGCCAAAAAAAATTTCAAAATTCAAACCAACTCAATCTAATTAATATGATCGGTTCATATTTTATTTTACCCTAAACTCGAATTAATCCACCCCATGATCAACCTTATTCAATATTAACAAAAATATAATAGATGTGTTGTTTATCATTGCTTTGTACAAATTTGCAAATACACACACATATAATTATTAAACTAGAAAAAAAGAGTGGCACTTTGTGCCTCTATATGCAGTTAGTAGGGTGTCCAATTAATTTTTATTTTTAAAAATAAAATAAAAGAGAGATGATGGAGCTTAAATAGGAAATAAGAATGTATAGTTATTTACTTATTTTGAAATTGAACTTTACATGCAGTTAAAACATAATAGTAGTATAGTTTATAATGTTAGTTAAAGGGCAAAATAGTACCAAAAATATGGAGACGAAAAGTGGATATTGTCATTAAAATAGTTATAGATTAGCATAAATATAATAGAGGTGTTATCTATCATTGCTTTGTACAATTTGCAAATACACACACACATAATAATTAACTAGTAAAAAAGAGATACTCTGTGCCTTTTTATATGCAATTATGAGGTGTATAGTTATTTTTTGTTTTTAAAAAATAAAAAATAAAGTAAAGAGAGATAATGGAAGTTAAATAGGAAATAAAAATATACAGTTATTTACTTATTTTGAAATTGCACTTTATATACAATTAGTATGACAAATTTTTTATATTTAGTTATTAAAACATAATAGTGGTGTAGTTTATAATATTACTTAAAAGACGAAATAGTCTAAAAAATGCAGAGATAAAAAGTAGGTATTGCTATTACAATAGTTATAGATTAAGATAAAAATAAGAAAGACTCTTGTTGCATATTATATATTCTATTTTTTATTGAAATATTTTGTACATTTTTCTTTGTTAATTTGTTTAAACTAATGATATGTCATACCTCTATTATATCTCTGAATTTTCAGACGAGGAATTTAATTTGAATAATTGAGAAACTAAGATAATTAAATGCGAGTAGTTAAATATATGCAGACCAAAAATACAAGAGAGAGAGAGAGAAATAGATAAATAATCTCTGTATAAACATAAATAAGTTAGGTCAGAGCAAGCTCTGTAAAACTTAAACTTAACCAAATTTTTAATTGTAAGATATAACTTGAGACCCGTTTACTAACTTGAGCCTGTTTACTCGTGACAGGTCTCTTTCTAGACTTTACTTTTTATAAAGTTTTACCTAATCTAAAAGTCTATTTAAAGATTTGTTTTAAATTAAGGCCAAGAATGAATCAATAGACTCAGCCCAAATAAGCTACGAGGCCTATTTGTATAAATAAACAAATAAGTCTATCAGCATACGAAGATTTAATAAATATATCACAACACCTATATATAGATTCGTTAACACCAGATATCAAAATTAGTCAAACTACATCTTTAATAATTTTTTACAGAATGTAAATTTAACCGATCTAACCATTAAATTTGATATTTTTATTAATTAGATTAAGTATACAAAATTTCTTACAATTCCAAAATGGTTTAGTATTTCATCACATCACTTTATTTTAATGTATAATATGATATTAAAATATATGTAAATATTTATTATTAGATAACACATCTAGAAAATTTTAAATTATATAAAATTTGATATACATGATGATGAACATATATACATGAATTTGTTAATGTACACCTACTTAGTTTCTAGTTGGAATACGTTAGCAAGCTACAGTGCATTTTGAGATACATTGTAATTATAACTTGTTAACATACTCTAATTAAAAAATAAGTGTATATACAGCAGTAAATCCCACAAGCATTTACTAACATACACATGCTTAACTTTTAGTTAAAATATATTAACAAAATATATCGTTGGTATATTTTAAGACATTTTATAATTATAACTTACCAACATATTCTACCTAAAGAAAAATACGTGTATGTTAACCAATTATATATATATATATAGCGATTTACCTAGCCTATTTCCTCTATAGTCTCCTAATAATGCCTATCATTTTCATATTTTTCACTTGACTATTGGTTCTCCATAATGGTACTTGAAAAGTTACTTCATTCGAGGGTCGTGACATCAGCTTGACTGGTAGTCCAATTCAAAACCTAATAGTTTGAGGTAGGTTTTTTCAGGTTGAAATAAATGAAAAAATATGAACATACACTCCATTTTAGGATAAATTATTTGAGATGAAAAAAGAGAGAAATATAAAAAAATATAAAGAGAAAAAAATATATGTGATAAGTGATATGACAAAAAAAATAAAAGGACATATAAAAAAAAAGATAAAAATGAGATGAACATATATACATATATATATAATTACTCAAAATAAATTTACTCTTGTTTTCAATGTTATATTTCTTTATAAAGAATTTTCACTTCTGATTTTTGAATTACCGTCTTTTTAAGCTACATGTTAACATTATTATTGTTATTAGTAGTGGTAATAGTAGTAGAATATATTGACAATGTAAAAAATTTTTATACCATCATTCAATAATAAATTATCATATTGTAAGATTTATTAATTTTATAATAATTATCTAAAACTTATATATAAAATAATTTTAAATTGATTGATGATATACATTTTTACGCTCTCCATAGATGAAAAATAAACTCTTATCTTTGATAATGGAGAGGTGGAATAACCCTAGATTATAGAGGTCAAGATGGAAGATCACGGATTTTAGTACACCATAGACCTTCTTGGCACTGATTCACCATACCTTTTGTGGAGAAAATTTTCGTTGCTATTTTGCTTTTTCTAATTTATCTTTTCCACGTTGTACTCAATGGGTTGAAACACGCACTCTTTAGAGTAGTTCAAATGTGAAATCACATTAAACCAGATGAAATGCCTTCCCAACCTGTCAAGTCATTTTCATCCTGTGGTTGATTTACAAGACCTCCCTGTGTAGACCAGATGAACCACTGTTCAATGAGACATAAATTTCACCATGTAAATAATGCAAATCTCAGATTCGTGACAAGAGAAAGAAGGGTTAACTCAAGCTTTCCATAATTAAACAAGCAAAACCTTAAACTAATAATCTGTAACCTTTCTGTGTCCCAGCCTTAAATGGATGTGCAGAAGGACTCATGGGGTGGTAGTTGGTGTTTGTTTAATGCTTGTTTGAATTGGACAGAATTTTAAGCTGACCATGATTCTTATTTCTTCCCAAGTTAATTATTATGAGGCAGGTCCTCTTTTCTAAAAACATTACAATCAGAAACTGCAAGTATGTGCCATAATTGAGTTCAGAGATTCCCAAAATGTATAACTGCTTATTCTCATTCATTTATTGCCATGGGCCTTGTTTTATTTTTATCCGTGTGAAATTTGTTAAATCGCATACTTATCATTCTGCATGATAGTCCATTGTTTGGCTCTTATCTGCTGAATTAGAACTAATTTATTCCTCATGGATACCTTACTTTCTTATCTTTGGACTCTCTTTAAGTGGGGTACCTGAGAAGAATCCAAAGCCAACATGGATCAAAACTTGATGCGGACGCATCAAAACCCAATTCACCGGTTGCCTATAAGCAACACAACATTAAGTAACCAACCTCGTTCACAAGTTATTATCGTTCTTATAATTGACATACAATAATTCTGCCCATCAAAATTTTAGTAGCTGGCTTTAGAATTTTGATGTATCAGGGGGAATTTTCTTTCTCCAACTTGATTGGTTTCCATTAAGACCAAGAAGTGAGGGTTGTTAAGTGGCTTGTACGACGTTATCCCACTTTGCATATTTAACAAGTTCATAGAAAATGATGGGGAGTCACTAGTAGAAAGAGATTATTATACTTGCATATGGAGCCAAAATTTATGTCATACTTTATAAAAAATAAAAAAAAAAAGAATGAGAATCACTAAGGCAAGACAGATGGAGTATTAAGAAAGGGTTACATAGTAAAATCTCTGAGACGACCCCATCATAACAGATAAGGACAAAGTATTGGTAAAACTGCCCACGGATCCCTAGCACAGTCCCATGGGCATCTCATATCACAGATACGATTCTTGAAATTTAATTCATGCCAGTTTGTTTGGACCTTGAATGGTAACCTTTTATTGGTGGGACATTACTACGTAAGAGCAAGAAATTCAATACGGTGCCACGTTGGAGTATACCAACAAGTTTTCAAATATTAAGAGTGCAAAAAAGATAAAAGGATAAGACAACCCATACAGCGACCTCTGGTGCTGCAGCAGTGTTGAGGTTTTAATTTCTTGTCAAGCATTGGTGATCAGTGATCACATTCTCTTGAAGTGACTAATGGGTCCCTTTTTCCTTTAACCTTGGCCTAATTATACTGCTCTTTATGGCAGGTTAGGGGCACAAATCTGGTAGTTATACAATATCAATTAATTTGCTTGTCTTGGAGTGGAAAATTTATTCTTTGGTTCCAGATTATTATGCATCTATAATTTTGGTCGATTTTTATCTCATATTATGTAACCAAATTTTATTAACATTTTTATTTGGAAATTGAAAATTTTGATCACCTACTACGTTAGCTAGTGATATTGTCCAAATAGTTTTTAAGATATTATTAAAATTTATCTTAGTGATTGTTATTAAATATATTAGGCTATTATTAAATTATCTACAGATATCTAGTTATGCAAAATTCAAGCTCCAGATGTTTAATTCTCGGGGTGAAAAGGATGTGTTGAAAATTTTACATTAATTAATAATATGACCAAAATAATATACAATAATTTTTTGGTACTAATAAGAGAATGCCACGTAAAGGAGTGGTCATGTTGATATGGAGAGTGGGGATAAAATAAAACCGGGTAGGGGTGTGGATGGTGCTCTCCATTCAAACCAAGTACATAGTTTTGCGTAGGCAACACCCTTAACCACCAAGGCCTTGCTATGGCATCTTTATCCATATGTGGGTTAAAAGCTTTATGGTGAAAGGAACAGAGCATGGGATGGTGAAATGATGTGAGAAAACAATAAGAGAGAGATGGGGGGAGGGAGGGTACGATAATGACAACAATAAGTGTGCCACTCAAGCAAAGGTCAGTGAGAGTAGAAAGGAGAGAGAGAGAGAGATTCACTGTGTGTCAAAGTGGCTGACTTGTGTGGGACCAAGTCTCCACTTCAACGACACCAACCCCTCAAAGCAAGGCCACCTCAGCATTCTATTGATTTACGCAACAAACCAATTTTTAAAAAGGAAAATTCAATGAGGGGTGTGTATGGAGCCGGCCCAGACAGGGAGGGCCCACATGATTGGACCTCAGATGGGGCCCAAAAGGGGTGTTTGAGGGAGGGAGAGGCAGAGGCATAGCCACAGCCACTGCCACTGGCGTTATATTCCTTTCCTATGAGAAAAGCAATGACTAATGGCAAAAGGAGATGGGAACCCTCCACCCATTGGGAAGAAGAAGGAGAACATCAATTACATCATAAAGAAAACACCAAAGATAGAACAATCACAGAAGGAGAGGGGGACAAAGTGGAAGGATGTTAATCCCATCATTGTAAAGTTTAGAAAAGAAAATATTCCCATTTGACTTTTTTTTATCTCATCATACACCATTGATTGTACTATATATATTTAGGGGGAAAAAAAATTATATACCCATTCTTATGTCACCCTAACTGTGCTTGTTCTTCTCTAAGTTGACAAAACAACAAATCAAACTTGTTTCCAACCATTTCTTGTATTTCATCCCTTCTGCTTAGCCAATAAATCATAACCTTCGAAAATCTTGATTTGTAACATAGTTTTTTTATATACATATTACTTTTAAAAAAGAGATATCAGTTTTCTTTTCCTCAATGTTTAATAATAAATTTGATTTTTAAATGGATTTATAATTACGTAAAAGACTTCGCCAATTAACCTTATTTAAGTTAAAATAATTATGTAACCTTTTTCCCCTATTCATCTCATTGTCTATGAAATCTAGACATTAAATAAGATTATGAGAAAAGAACATATAATTACATTAAATTTTGTATCTTTTATAAATAAATATTTGGAACTTTTATTTTTTCTCAATTAATCGTTAAACTCTTATTATCGCTAAAATCGACCATCTTATTAATTTGATGTTAAATTACCAACGGTACCCGCATTTGGACTTTTTTTTTTATTAAGAATACACAAACACACACACACACATACAGAGTCATTCTAAACTTATGTTTTTTTTTTTTTTCACTAAATAGTCGTCTTATATTTTTATATTTATTTTTAATTAATTTTTAAAATCTTATTAATAGTGAGCAAAAAGATCCATTGTAACAAATAATAAAAGTTTAATGATTAACTAGGATGAAAAGAAAGTTTAAGATAGGTGCTTAGAAAACACACATCCAAATTTAGAATGACTGTAAGTTTGTTTGTTTTTTTCTAAATTAATAACTATATTACTCTTCCACATATATTCTAGAACTATGGTTTGAGTCTCGAGTTAGAATTATTGATTCTTCAAAATAAAATTAGAAACATGAATAAAATCGTCAGTATTGCACACCGAAGTTGTTCCAAAACAAAAGACACTATCAATTGATATGTTTGTGATTAAATGGGTACTGTGGATAGAGAACATAAAAATGGATTTGAGCACTAATTAATTTTGGGGTAGTGTTGAATAGTGGTGAGAGCCTGAGAGATGCACATCATGAGGCACAAAGTGTTGTCCATATATTAACGATTCTTTTCACTTTCACACAAGGAAAGAAGAGAGAATGGGTGAGAGGATTGTTGTCTGATATGGATTGATTGCACCCAAATAATGCCGACAACACCATGGAAGCATGAAGGGCTTTTTCCCATGTTGGAAGTCAATTTCTTCTACCTTTTGCTTCCTATTTTCCACATGGGTTTTTGCCATTGGCATGCTTGGAATGGAATTAACGCAAAGTCGTATGGAGCAGATTGGAAAATCTTCTCTTTTTTGAAACTTCGGTGTTAAATCTAAGTTCCCCTCCCTTATCATATCCGAACAAAGATATTGACTATATTTTTTTGTTTTTTATTTTTTGTATTTTTAACTACGTACATATGTCAAAATTTCTCTGTTTCTGTCATTTTGTACATTTTCAAAGGCCCTTTGGCATCCATATTTGTTCTTTTGTGCTTGTAATATAAGGCGTTTTTATATGGTGTCAATTCAATCACCACCACCGAATTGCCTTGTTCATATATGCACAGGTTTGTGAGATGATTTTCGATCACTTTAGTACATTTTCTATATTTTTTTGTTTTTTAAAATAAAAGCTTTGACTTTTTTATTTGAAGAACAGGATTTGGATTTCGATACATGAGATACTTCGATCCTGAAACAACAGCAAGATCAACATCAGCTTGTGTCTAGTAGGGGTTTCTTCAATATCCGATTAATTATAAATATTTTTAAATTCTCTAAAATATCATAATAAATATATTTTTCAATACATTAATTCAAATTCGTATCAATTTCATTGTATAAATAAGTATACATTTTTTATAATATAATTATACTATTCTATTATTTTTGAATAACCAGTTATTATAATTAAAACCCAGTTTTTATTAATAAAAGACAAAAGAAAACGAAAAAATATATATAGAAAAAACTTGGTCAGCTGCATGCCCGAACGAACCATATACATTTTGATTATTTTTGTAATTGCACTAAGTTCTTTGAGGTAGATCAGCATACACAGGATCATATTCACAGCAACAAATATTTAATGAGGCTACCCAAATATAAAATCATTGTATCCAAAAGATTAATTTCGACCTGAAGTGTTAAAAAGCAAAAATTTTATGTTATCTTCGTTGTTGCTTGTGATGCAATAATAGAAAAGTTGGATTAATTATTGAGTATAATGAGGAAACAACAAATAATAACTAGTGTTAGATTGTTAATCTACGATACCTATATTCTGTATCTGAGTATGGAATTTATGGGAAGCACGTGACACTACTTTTCGCGCATGCCAATAGCAGGCAAAACATAGAAATGACACGTCATAAATTAATTTTCTATTTCCTTTTTATATATATAACAATGCATACGCACCTACTTTTATTGGTGGATATTCAATCAATTCCGTTTTATTTAAAAAAAACTCAAAATATCGCCGATCATAACTAACGTGCGCCGATGGTGTGGTCGGCGCCGGAAGATTATTGATAACAATAGTATACAGTGCCAACTTCATTTAAAAAATAAAGACAATATGTAGAATAATAAATTTGGTTCGGAATTAGACTTGACTAAAGTCTTTAGAGCTTTGAGTAACGTTGATGTAAGGGCTTCATTTTCAATCAGATTTTTATCTTCTCTTAACGAAGTTCTTTGATGTTAAAAAAATAAATTTAGAGAACTTTAGGCTGTATTATTTTATTGCTATTCTTGGAAGTGGAAGTATGGTCCCTCATATTTTGTATTATGAATTTGTCCTTACCTTACCTGAAGAATCTCCACACTGCCATTTCCATTATCTCTGAATAACTTTTTATTCCTCCGTTGTCTTTCCAAGTGACGAATAAAAATAACTTTGAATCATAAATATGTTGATTGAATTGACTCCAAGGTTCCAAATTTGACCATGATTTGCAATGTAACAAGGATAGACTTATATTAACTAATCACTTATCCTTCCAGGTAATAGTTAAGAAATAAATAAGATAACTTTTGACAGAAAGTGTTGATTGGTTAAGTACAACGAATATGCTTTAAAGTTTGAAACATCTTTCTTGTTATTAATAATGTTTTCATTAATACTAATTCTATGCACTAAGATAATAAATGACATTATATATCATTAATGGTGTGTTTAAATAAATAACTTTATCGAATATTTATTGAATAAATGCTTATTATATAAATATTTATATACAAATTGCTTTTATAATTAAAAGGAAAATGTGGTTAAACTGATTTCATATAAGTTATTTCATAAGTAGTAAATAATTTATGAACACATTATAACTATTTTTATAAATTCTATCAAATACTTACACAAGTGTTTATATCATAAGATAAACTCAAATAAACTCTAAATAAATTTGTCCAGACACACCACTAGGCAATAAATTCTTTTAGAGTTCATGTATAAGAGATTGGACGCAAGAAAGTAGGTTATTAGGAAAAATATATGGCCTGTTTGATTTTAATTTTTTTACTTTTTGAAAGTATAATTTCTAATTTTAAAATGTTAAGATTTAAAAATTATATTTATTTTGATTTCCTGTATTTTATTTTCTGGATACATACACTTCGGGCTTTGTTGCTCGGGTGAGTACTCAATGTCTTATAAGATTGGTAGTTGCCACAAAGGGACGGATTCGGGAGGGGGGAAGCAGGGGCCTTGGCCCCCTCCTCCCTTTTCACTCTTTGAGAACTATATATATTATTTCTTGAAATTAATTATTATGTTTTAATTATTATAATTGAAATATCATTTTTAACTATAAAGATGATAAAAAATAGGTTTAAAAAAAAACAATATTTACAACTTAAATAACAATATGATGTATTTAATTATTATAATTTATTGTTTATTTAATATTTATTGTTTTTTTTTTTGCCCCCCCTTTAATAGGCTTCTAGATCCGCCCCTGGCCATGATATAAACTAAGGGCATTTGAATATGATTGCGGTACTTAATCTTTATCCGATGGTAATTAGTGATATGTTTGGTTTAGGAAAGAAAAGGGAAGGAAGGAAAAAAAATTAAAAATGAGATAATTTTTTGGGTTATTTGGTGTGAAAGAAATTAAAAGAAAAAAAAAGATAATTTTTATCTCTTATTTAATTGTGTAGAAGTGGAAGTAAAGAAAAAATAAATTATATATATATATATATAAAGACATTCTCCTTTCTTTTTCCATCTACTTTTGGAAGAAAGATAAAAATGGCATGGGATCCACTTACAAGAATTTTTCCTTTGCCCCCTTTCAACCAAACAAAGGAAGGATTATGTGTGTTTGGTTTAAGAAAATCCTACTTTCAAATGCATGTTGAACCTAATCCTCCTCTCACATTGGATTGGCGTTCAACCTAACTAAATGTCTATTCAAACACAATCTAAAAATTTAAGAGTTTTCCTTCCTTCCTCAATCTATTCCTCCACTTTCCTCCATACCAAGTGAAGCCTTAAGGTTTGGAATCTTAAGCATTAGTCATAGTTACATCATATGTTAATTGTAAAGGCAATGTCGTCATGCTACAAACAACTATGAAAGAACTAATGAAGATTGGGTTTAGCAGAAAGATTTTGTCTCTCATAACGCAATAAATCAAGGTTCAAATTCTTTTCGAGCTAATTATTTAAATTTAGTACTTGAGTATATCTCAAACAAAATTACCATAAAAGAAATATACATTTGGGAAATGAAAAAAAAAAAAAAAAACTATGAAGGACAAGAATTTGCTGATTGTAATGGAGGTTTACTTTTGAAAGAGTTTGAGAAGTTTAGAAATTGTCAACCGAACTTAGTTTGCTACCTTCGCATAAAAATGATAAGAAATGAGATGCAAAACAAATGCAAGTAATATTAGAATTTAGAAAATGTCACCACATCCAAAGTGAAACGATGAAAATGATATTTCACTTTTTCAATATTTCTGAAAATGAGAGTTCTGTTTCTTAATTTTAAAAATAGAAACAATTATTTAAATATATTTCTTGCTTCAGTTTTCAATTTTATCGAAAATGAAATAGAACAATGAAATCAGACATACCTCATTTGTTTAAGTTTTAAAGATAATTATAGTGAAAATGAATTGATCATAATATTTTATATTAAAAATTAATTTTATATTAAAATGTATGTGACTATTCTAAAAATAAAAAAACATATTTTGTTTTATTGAATTTAACCATGCACCGTTTTAATATAAAACTTATTTAAAAATGTCATTTAATCACACATACGTTGCTACATGTTAAAAAAAAAACTTGACTACGATGGTGGTAGATTTTTAAGGGGTTGAGTTAGATTAATAATAAAATAACAAATGATTAGGTGTTAATCAATATATTTACTACACTAACTTAAAGAATTAAAACGTGAATTTAATATATTACCAAATAAAATATTTAGTACTTAAAAAAATAAAAATATATATATTTAAGATCAATACTAGTTTTATATAAGACTGTTAATTTAACTGTCAGTATTAAATAAATTTGGTAAAACAGTTTTGGATTCCAATCATGTTGATGATTATTTATGAGTTTAATTTTTTAGTATGTAGATTTTTATTCTGTCAACAAATTAGAAATCACGTTATATATGATTTTTAAATAATTATTAAAAAAAATATCATATATGACAATATATAATTAAATAATAATATAAAAATTTACATTATTAATATATTTTAATTCAATTCGATTATTTATTGACAGGTTACTTTTAAATATTGTTATTGTAAGTTGATGTTGAAGTATATAACATGTAGAGACTTTTTTTACTTATTGACTGTAGGGATTCGTTTTTTATATAATTTTTTTTTTGTTCAAAAGACATGTTTAAAAATTTTTAATTTTTGTACAAACTTTTTTTAAAAATCTCAAAATGAATCTCTTATGTTATATGCAAAAGCTTAAAGTACTTTTTTTAAATTAAGAACATTAAATCAAATTTTTGAAATTTAAATAAACAGATTTTAGGTTTACCTGATTAACCGTGAGTCAATCCAGTCAATAAAAAAAGATCAATTGTGAATCAAAATCCCTCTATATATATAAATGTGTAAAATTATCTGTTTTCTCAAGCTTCCACTCTCCCTCACATTCACACTCATTTGAATACTCTCTTTTCATGAAGAGATGAACTTCACTCTCCTAACATGCATCTAGTATATACTCTTATGTTTTTAATAAATTGTAACTGAATATCAAAAACTAATTTAAAATATATATATATATATATATATATATATATATATATTATTTTTAAAATTCAAATACGCTCCTAATATCAATTAAACGGTTTAACAAACTACAACTAAATATCATAAATCAATTTCGAATATATATCTTTTATCTTCAAAATTTAAATACGCTCTTAACATACATATGATATTTCTCTGTATATATAAATTAGAATAATTATCTTGAATGAAAACGTTTTTAGCTATCATTCTTCAACGAGAACACTTTTAGGAATTTTTCCTAACCTCTTATTTTTGTGAATCTATTATTTTCAATATCTTTAGTTTTAACTTGAATTTCAATATTTTTTTACAAGAAATTATCAATAATTAAAAATAATATTGTATCATAATATAAAGTATTTATCATAAATCTAAAATATAATTTATATGTTCTAAAATATTTATTTATTATAAATTTTAATTATAATATAATTTATATATTTAGAAGTATTTATTTATTATAAATTTTAATTATATAAAATAAACATTTATTTTGTGTAATGCATAGGCTAAAATACTACTTATATTTATATTTTATAATTAATTCTGTAAAAATTAATGAAATTATTTAAATTTATTTTAGAAATTAACTATATACAGACAGTGCGTTATATAGCATTATAATATTAATAAATAATTACGAATTTGAAATAGAATACCTTTTAAGAAATTTTTGGTATTTAACTAAAAATAATTTAATATTAAAAAACAAAATTGATAAATGCACATTATTTTTACACTCATAAATTAAGTGCTTGTTGAGAATATTTTATTTTTTTATATTTTTATTTTTTATAATTATAAAAGTATAAATTGATTATTTTAGTAGTTAAATAATTTAAATTATAACAATAATTAAATAACAAACTTATAATTATATATTTAACTAAAAATATAATTTAATTCTTAAAATTTTTTATTTTTAAATTATTTATTATTTATTAATTTTTATATATTATTTGAATTAAAATATAATTAATAAGCTAATATATATAATTTATTTAATAATATATTGTTGGAATTTTGTAGATTAGCGTTGTTTAATTATTGGATTAAATTTTAGATTATTAATATCAATTATAAAAATATGATATATGGTATTTTAATTGATGGATATTAGTTGTTTGGGCTCTCACTTGGTGCCTAAATGAGGGGTATTGCTCTCGTTTGATGGTTATAAAATTGTCGTTTCATTAGACATGAGACGACAATTTTGAGTGGCATAACATTGTGTGGAAAACCCTAGTCACCAGAAAGAGAGAAGTATCTCCCTCATTCAGTGCTCGTAATTTAATTGAGGCAATAAACATCGATCCCATCTCCTCTTCAAATACATGTTTCTAACCCTATTATAATTGTTATTTTTTGTTATCAACATGTTATAACTATGCATCATTTGTTATTAATTTTTTATCATGTATAACTAAATTAAAATTGTAAAAAAAATGTGGTTGGTTTCCCATAGGTTTACTCAAACCCATTAAAACCTGACGAGAATGGAGACGGGTTTAAAAAATATAAATTTTCTTCTTTTAAATTCGAACTCGAAGCAAAACCTACCCCTGATCCGCCTTGTTACTATACCTAAATCAAACCATCAATTTATGAGCTCACATTAACTACATGAAGTATACAAAAATTCAAATAATTTAAAAAATATTTGATATTTCATTAACTAATAGTATATTAACATATACTATACTTTTCAAAATATAAGTGAAAGTTGACTATAAGATTACTTATCTATGAATAATTAATATATCTTAAAATTTACAAACATGATCATCAAGATGATATCATAAGATTTAATTGTTGCATTTGCAAATTTCATATTTTATAAAAAGTTATTAAGGAGAATAAGTGCAAAAAACTTACTCTTACAATAAGTTAATTCCTTCCCAAATATAATTATTTTTCAAATCTTGATTTTGTTTTAAAAATGATTATTTTTTATATAATATTAAATTTATGAAGATCAATAATATATTTAGATATAAGGAAAGATTTTTTTTTAGAAAAATAACAATACATTTTTATTTTTAGTTAAAATAAAAGAAAATAAATTTTAAAAATAAAAATCAAACTTTTTTATTTTTATTTTCTTTAATTAAAATTTCAAGACCTTCTCTCTCTCGCTTAAAAAAAAGGCTCAAAGTTTTTTTTTTTGGTTGAAGCATTTTTTGATTTAATGTTTTTATTGGTATTATAAAAAGAGGTTAATGAATATGCTCTATCAAAGTCAACAAACTTACCATATAGGATAGTTTGTCATTAGATGATAGTGTAAAAAATTTTAGGCTTAATTGCACTTTTGGTTCTTCAAGTATTACAATTGTGTAATTTTGGTATCTCAAGTTTTAATTACATAATTGGGTCCTCTAAGTATCGCAATTGTGTAATTTTGGTCCCTTCGTTAGTTTTTCGTTAAATATTTAACAAATTTTATTTGATGCATTAGAGCCACATCATTTGTCATATTATCATCATCAATCGCCACATCATTCATGAAGGTCACATTATCTATCATGTTAAATATTTAATGAAAAACTGACGGAAGTGCCAAAATGGCATAATTACAATGTTTGAAGAACCTAATTTGTACAATTGAAATTTGAGAGACAAAAATCACACTATTGCCATACTTAAGAAACCCAATTTGCATAATTAGAACTTGAAATACCAAAAGTACAATTAAGTCAAAATTTTACATTGTCAGTATAAGTACTTTTTTCTCTTATAAAAATATCACACTGTTTTATTTTATTTTGAAAGACTGTATGAAAATAACAAAGAATATTGTTTTTATTGATTCTAGTATAATTATCTAAAAACAGAAAATAAAGTAAAAATAACTGACATTTATATTATTACTAACATTTTAACCCTTGTAAATATATGGATAAATAGTTTTTTATATATAATTATTTAATTATATGAATTAATATTGTTTTATTATATTATTTTTAATGAATTAAATTAATATATAAATAACATTCAACTTGGCCTAAATTTAATGTTAATAATATAATTATAATAATAATATTTTAAATACATTAGGATTTAATTTAAATTTAAAGTTAAAAGCATATTCATAATAATTAGTATATTTTAATTTAAATTTAAAGTTAAAAGCGTATTCATAATAATTAGTATAATTTAATTTAAATTTAAAATCGTAGTAATTATTATAATTTAAAATAAAACATGATTTAATCTAAATTTAAAAATAATAATATATTGATAAAAACAAAAACAATGATTTAAATTTGAAATTTTTGAAACATACTTACAAGTGTTTTTCACTCTCATAAGTTAATCTTTACATAATGAGAGGAAAAAGAAAATATAAAAGACAAGTTAATTAAGAGAGTAAAAAAAACAGAATCTCGTTTTTTAAAACAAATACTCAATTATTTAATATAAAAAGTACATCAATGAAATTATTAAATAAAAATAGATTAGTAAAAGTATCATTTTTTTTCCGGTGCTATTAATGTGCAAGCAATGTTACTATAAAAAAAAAGCTGCAATTGAAAATAATATAATAAATAAAATTTATTCATAAACATACGGTAAATATTAATTTTTTGTTCTCTATAGATAGTTTCAACATTTCTGTTTAAGGCATTATCCTATCGGACAGTAAATATAAACACTTTTTTTAACAAGCATTTCACGTTATGAAAAACTAATTTCTCTTGCTAGACCTAATTAGTTGGATTATATTAAATATTAATTTAAAGTATTTTTTTAATCTTTTTTATAAGACCTAATTAATTAATTTACAAAGATTAAGAAATTTGGTTAATTTAGTTAGAAACATTACATTTGTCATAAATTTACACATTCTTTTGAAAATTACCATTAACATTAACAAGATTTATTTTTATTCTTTTTTTAAATATTTAATTCTTTTAATCTTTCTCATCAATAATATATTTATTGTCTTAATTTTTGTAAGTATGAATGTGCAGAGACAAAATAAGATTTTCAAAATTTTTTCTGTATAATGCAAAATTATATCCTCAAAAAGTCTATAACATTAATATATCTTACTTATTATTTAAAGATCATAAAGAAAAAGACTTGTAATTAATAATATTTTTATAAAAAATAATTAATACATGATACATTTTATATTATTTCTTATAAAAAATATTAAGTTAAACTTTTAATGTAGTTTTTATTAAAAAAAAAACACGGAGAGAGTAATTGATAAAATTAACTTTTTAATTTATTACAAAGCGTTCAAACAATAAAATAATAAAAGAATTGTGATTAATTATTATATTATATTTTCTTTTTGTAATAATAATAATTTAGAGGATCCCAAACCCAATCCCATGGATATTGAACTCCGGTCCGGAATTGACAATGAGAAAGAGTTGGTGAGGACTCACTGGAGTGTGGGTCCAACCTGTCAAATCAAAGGAACAACACCAACAGGGACAAGGACGTAAATGCGCCGAAAATTATAAAGAAAAAAAAACCTCCCTACCATGTTTCTCGATCTCCGTGCTGTGTTCATTCCTCCCTTCTCTTCTCTTCTCTTCTCTCATCTCATTTCTCACACACTTTATTCCCTCACTACTCACTCGCTTAGTCACTCACTCACCTTCCTCACCCATCACCAACACCACACCAACATGCTTAGGGTTTCTTTACCCTCCTAACTTCACACTTTCCCCTATTCCTTCCTTCTACCTCAAGCCCCTTCCCTCTTTCTCTTTCTTTTCAAACCCGCACCGCACCGCACCCTCTTCCCTTCTATTTTTTCCTTTTTCTTCCGGATTCCCCTCACCTCTCAACAAAACAATAAAACCCCGCAATTTGAGCTCGAGACACGACAAGTGGGGTTCCTTCAAAATTAAACCTTTCGCAAACGGAATTTCAAGTGAAAAAAAAAAAAAGAAGACAAAACAAAGGGACAGTGAGTGGGGTGTGGGGGTTTGTTTTTGGTTTGGTTCTCTCTTAGCTGGTAAAAGAAACGAGCGTTTCCTGTTAACAATTTGGAGCCATTCGCTGCAATTTCAATGAAAGAGAGTTTCTTTCTTTCCTTTTATTTTTTATTATCTGAGCTGGTTCCACGGTAGAACTTGAGCAAGGAACCAATAACGGTGGTTGCGCAAAAATACACACTCTTTCTCTGTCTCTATTCGTTTCCCCCTTTAGCGTTACCCCAGTTTGAGTTTTCTTATGCCAAGGGAAGGTCTTTACTGATACCAACAACAACAACCCTTCCTTTTCATTTTCTCCTTGTTGTGTTACCTCGTTGAGAGTGAGTGTTGTGGGAAGAAAAAGAAAAAAAAAAAAGCATGGCTATGGTCGTGGCTCAACACAGAGAAAGTAGCAGCAGTGGAAGCATTGAGAAGCACTTAGACTCTGGGAAATACGTGAGGTACACTGCTGAGCAAGTTGAGGCTCTTGAAAGGGTCTATGCTGAGTGCCCTAAGCCTAGTTCTTTGAGGAGGCAGCAATTGATCAGAGAGTGCCCCATTCTCTCCAACATCGAGCCTAAGCAAATCAAGGTTTGGTTCCAGAACCGCAGGTGAGACTAAACGAATCAACCATTCTTTTAAGTCTCTTTGCCTCGTTTTTTGGAAGTGGTTCTTAGATGTGGGTTTGGATGGTGTGCAGGTGTAGAGAGAAGCAGAGGAAAGAGGCCTCTCGGCTTCAGACTGTGAACCGCAAACTCACTGCGATGAACAAGCTGTTGATGGAGGAGAATGATCGGTTGCAGAAGCAGGTGTCGCAGCTTGTGTGTGAGAATGGGTTTATGAGGCAGCAATTGCATACTGTAAGTGTGTGTGTTCTGTCTGATTGTTAGTTCTGCACCTTTTGGGGGTCTCCGGAGGAAAAAATGATGAAAGAATGTACTAAATGTGGAGAAACTGAGAGAAGAACTGATCTTTTTTTTTTTTAATTGTTGCATGTTGGTCTTGAGTTGATGTTAATGGCTGTTGTTACAACTTGTTTGGTTGTTTGAGATGTTATTTACTTTATTGTTGTCCCTGCAGACATCAGCGGCAACTACTGATGCTAGCTGTGATTCGGTGGTTACTACTCCTCAGCATTCCATGAAAGATGCTAACAACCCTGCTGGGTAATTTTGAGCTTCCTGAAGTGAACTTTCTGCTTGTTTGTGTGATGATGCTTTGTTCAATTCGTTTTTCTGTTGTGATCCTTGCAGACTCCTATCAATTGCGGAGGAGACCTTGACAGAGTTCCTTTCAAAGGCTACGGGAACTGCTGTAGATTGGGTCCAGATGCCTGGGATGAAGGTTCCTTTTTTTATGTTTCTTGCAATGAATTAGTTGATAAATTAGTGACTGGCATCTAGAGGGTAGTTATTGTGAATTTCATTGTGATACTGTGCTGATTTGAATGGGAGGGCAAAGTTTCTTTTACTGAACTCACCAATTACCTCTTTGTCTAAAATAAATCCTTTTTGCCAGCCTGGTCCGGATTCGGTTGGGATCTTTGCCATTTCACAAAGTTGTAGTGGAGTGGCAGCTCGAGCCTGTGGTCTTGTTAGTTTAGAACCTACAAAGGTAAATTCGTCTAGTTAAAGTATGGTTTTTAACTTTTGGCATTTCTCGGTAGGTCAGTCAATGTCTGTAAGCTGTTTGGAATTTGAATTGTTAAAAATGTTCTATTTTCAATAGATTGCAGAGATCCTTAAAGATCGTCTATCTTGGTTTCGGGACTGTCGGAGCCTAGAAGTTTTCACTATGTTTCCTGCTGGAAATGGAGGAACCATTGAACTTGTTTACATACAGGTGAGCCTCAAATTTAGTACCTCTTTGTTGGTTTTTGTTTTTGTGATTCCTGTGAGTATAACTTCAAAATTGCTACAGACATATGCTCCAACAACACTGGCTCCTGCCCGGGATTTCTGGACTCTGAGATATACCACAAGTTTGGAAAATGGCAGTCTTGTGGTATGTTTTGTCGTTTGACACATTAAATAGATGCATAGAATTTATATGTGAGATTGTCGCATTGTGTTTTCTTTAAATTCTTCTTTGAAGGGATATCATTTAATATACTTTGGACTTACGCACCTTCTGATTCCACTGTTGAAGCTTTGTGAGAGGTCCCTGTCTGGTTCTGGCACGGGCCCTAATCCAGCTGCTGCTGCTCAGTTCGTAAGGGGGGAAATGCTTCCTAGTGGCTACTTGATTCGACCATGTGAGGGTGGAGGGTCAATCATTCACATAGTAGACCACCTAAATCTTGAGGTTTGGCTTCTTGACCATGAGCTAATGTATATTATTTCTTTCCTTATGTACATTAATTTGCTTATTGTTTTCTTTTAGGCATGGAGTGTGCCAGAAGTGTTGCGGCCACTTTATGAATCATCAAAGGTGGTAGCTCAAAAAATGACAATTGCGGTAAGTTCATTATTGTTAATTCATAAAATAGGGATTTTTAGCTAAATTTGGTTGACTAGTGGTGTTATTGTGAACAATGTACAAAGTGAACCATAATCTTTTGAGCAAATTCAGTATTATCATTTTATGTTGAAGTAATTAGTCTCTGACATATAGATGTTAGACTGTCCAGCTGATACATCCTCAAGAAATTGCCACTAAGGTTCTGAGCTCTGGCACTAAAATATTTTGATTATATATCTATATATCTTTTTCCCTTTCTGTTTTTTCATTTTTCATTTCAAGTTCCACAAGTACTTAACTGGTTTTCTGGAGCTATCTTCACTTAATGTGATTCCCATTTTCCATACCTTTCTCAAAGAAGATAGGTATTAATTTGATGGCTTTTGTGATAGGCACTTCGCTATATCAGGCAAATAGCTCAGGAAACAAGTGGTGAAGTGGTTTATGGATTGGGTAGGCAGCCTGCTGTTCTGCGAACTTTCAGCCAAAGATTGAGCAGGTAACCTTATGAAATAATTTGTTTTGTCAAAGGCCATTTCAGCCTGCAGTTCTAGAATATTAATTAAAATTGATGTATTTCACTTGCAGAGGCTTCAATGATGCTGTAAATGGATTCAATGATGATGGGTGGACTGTACTGAACTGTGATGGTGCTGAGGATGTAATTATTGCAGTTAATTCAACAAAGAATTTGAGTGGCACTTCTAATCCAGCAAGTTCCCTTACATTCCTTGGAGGGATTCTCTGTGCAAAAGCTTCTATGTTACTTCAAGTGAGCCTTGAGAACCAAATGTCATGATATTTTTAATTGCTAGTTTTTAATGAATTGAAACATACATTATCTAAAATACCTTTGTAGCTGCTGCTTTTCTTTTTGTAACTAGCATTTGTTGTTTGCTTTGCATGGTATTTGTTAATAAGTAAAATTGGCCATTGATAGATTTGATCTTCAAAAAAAAAAAAATCTTGGCCAAAAGAGACTTCTTTGATACATTTGTAAATATGGAACTTGATCCTAGCTTTAAATGGATAGATGATTCTTTAATTTAAAATTATAGATGGCTAACATTACAATTATGTGCAGAATGTCCCGCCAGCAGTTTTGGTTCGTTTTCTGAGGGAGCACCGCTCAGAGTGGGCTGATTTCAATGTTGATGCTTATTCTGCTGCATCACTGAAAGCTGGCACCTATGCCTATCCAGGAATGAGGCCTACAAGATTCACTGGCAGTCAAATAATCATGCCTCTTGGTCATACAATTGAACACGAAGAGGTGGGTTTGCATTCCCTTAAAAAATGGATGGAGGATGCATATTTGCTCTGGGTCAAGATTTGTTTTACATATGTATATATATATATATATATATATACAAGTAGAGTATGTCAATATGTTTTGGAATTATATTTTTGGACATTTGTACTTGCAAGCAACATTCCTGATAAAGTTTGTGTTTTCACTGCAGATGCTTGAAGTTATTAGGCTTGAAGGCCACTCTCTTGCTCAAGAAGATGCTTTTGTTTCTAGGGACATTCATCTCTTACAGGTAATGCCTGTGACTTTTGTTGAAATGTTGAGCATTATCTGTTTATCTGTATTAAATTCTTTTCTGCATAACCTGAGTCACATCAAATGTGAATTTTTCATCTTTGGTACAAAATTGCTATTTTTATGTGAATGATGTTTAATATATCTTGCAGAACTTCAGATTTTGAACAATACCATAAAAAGATATCTCAATCTTAGATTAAGATTTTAACACTACAACTTCAGTTTAGTTTTAAAGTGCTACTTGAAATCCTTGCTTTGTAATTATATATGCATACCTGTCAATGGATTTTCGCTTTCTTCTGCCTGCATTCTTAGTATTCACTTCATTTATTTTATATGCAGTTGAATGATTTATACATGAACAATATATTTTATAAAGGTAGGTTTTAAGGTGCTTGTGTTATCCTTTTTGCAGATATGCAGTGGGATTGATGAAAATGCTGTGGGGGCTTGTTCTGAGCTCATATTTGCTCCAATTGATGAAATGTTCCCCGATGATGCTCCATTGGTTCCTTCCGGTTTCCGCATCATCCCATTAGATTCAAAACCAGTTGAGTTTTGTTCCTCTGTATTTTGCTTTTAATAATCTCTTTTAAACTTATTTTTTCAGCTCTTTTCATCTTCACTGAAGCTCATGAGCACATGTAATGACTTAAAAGGTCGTCCTACTAAATTTCTGTGCACCCCCCCCCCCCCCCCAAAAAACAAAAACACTGGATATAATTCTCTCTGATGTTAAAATGGAGATTTTGTATTCAGCGACTGAAATGTACTGTCTCCTAGTTAGAATGCAGCTATTATTGCTGATGTCCATGTGTATCCATTCTGTAACAGTACTATGTTCTTGTGTTGTAGGGTGATAAAAAGGATACAGTAGTTACAAATCGCACCCTGGATTTGACATCTGGTTTTGAAGTGGGCCCAGCAACAACTCAAGGTGCAGATGCATCATCAAGTCATAACACTCGATCGGTGTTGACTATCGCCTTCCAGTTCCCTTTTGACAGCAGTTTGCAAGATAATGTTGCTGTCATGGCACGTCAATATGTCCGTAGTGTGATTTCCTCTGTGCAGAGGGTTGCCATGGCTATATCTCCGTCTGGTATAAACCCATCTGTTGGAGCTAAACTTTCTCCTGGTTCTCCAGAGGCCGTTACTCTAGCTCACTGGATCTGCCAGAGTTATAGGCAAGTCTACTCATCACTGTTTAACATTTCTGTCTAGAAGTTAATGCAAGCATGTACCATGATTGTTTTTAGTGCTGTGGGGGCTGAGAATTATTCAGTCTACAATTCGATGTTCTTCTGTCCTACTGTTCTTATTAGTGCTAAATAATTCACGTAACTATCTGGTCTTCTAGTTCCTATTTCTTTTCTGAAAACAATGTCTAATATGTTTTTTTCCAAAATCAGTTACTATTTGGGGTCTGACTTACTAAGATCAGATTCTCTTGCTGGTGACATGATGCTGAAACAACTGTGGCATCATCAAGATGCCATTCTATGCTGTTCACTGAAGGTAAGCTTATGGGATTTCAATTCATTTCACTTCGAAGTGTCTTTTGATCATAAAGGAAGCTGGAAGGCGTATTTTTTACGATAGCCCTTTAATTCTTGTGGCATGAGGTTGATCTGATTCTTCCCCATTTGATATTGCAGTCGTTGCCAGTGTTCATATTTGCAAATCAAGCTGGCCTTGACATGTTGGAAACAACTCTAGTGGCATTACAAGACATCACATTGGATAAAATATTTGACGAGTCTGGACGCAAGGCATTGTGTGCAGACTTTGCCAAGTTAATGGAACAGGTGATTTCTATTTTCTAGTGACCACAATTTTCAAAGTTACAACTGCACTGTCATTTTGAAAACGGCTGAATTTTTTGTCTGCATATCGATTCTTGCATCAGGGATTTGCTTATTTGCCAGCTGGGATCTGCATGTCCACAATGGGGAGGCATGTTTCATATGACCAAGCCATCGCATGGAAAGTGCTTACTGGAGAAGATAACACCGTTCACTGCTTGGCTTTTTCTTTCATAAATTGGTCATTTGTATGAAAATCCAATTCGTGTGCCCTTCTTTTTCCCACTTGAATATAAAAATGAAAGGGTTAAAAGGGAGACAGACGACAAATCTTAAGGGAAAAAGAAATCCTAAATTTTTGTATAACACAGTATCAGGTTTGCATTTAATTCGATTTAATTTATTTCTTATTTAGTGCAGAGACCAAATTGAATTAATCTTGTAAATTATTTAGTGCTAGAGTGAAGTTGAGACTCGAATGACACATTTTGAGTACTTTGTTTTTGTCTGTGGTGTCTTTCAACTTGAGTTAAGCTAAAACACCGGACTTGTGTGATGACAAAGCGCATGTGTTGTGTAACTTATACAATTACAGTTCTGACTTGAGTGACCATCATAGTACTTCCTTAGTGGAGTACTTTGTTCTTGTATGTAGTATGATATATTTCAACTCCAGTTAAATATTATCACAGTACATCTGTATCTGATGTACTATGTCTTTATACAACCCAAATATATCTTAAACATTGCACAAATTAAAAATTGAAGTGTTAAATAGATTACATCACTAACGATTGTGATAACGTATGGGAAATAGATCAGGAAATAAATGAGAAATATACCAACGGTTTGGAAATTTATATTATTTTATGTATGACAGTTCAGAATACGGGGAAATCAGGTGTGAAAAAGATTACCTGTCATTCACACCTACGTAGGGAATTTGTACAAGACAGATCGGCGCAGTAGTTGTAATAAATGCTGGGGATAACTATACTGACCTTTTATATACTTTCTCTGGTTTATTTTATAAGAAACAAATGAGTAATTTTTTGTTTTTGTTTATTAATAGAAGAAACATTGTCTTACTTTCGTGCTATTTGTTAATTTTTTATGTTCTTAATTTATTGCAAAATTTATTAATGAGATATTTATTTATTCCATGTACAAGTAAATGTATTCATTGGTTTATTAATATAAATTATACTTATTGGTGAGAAAAGTTGTGTTTTAAATTACGTGTAGTATTATTAAATATAATTATTACTTCAATTATTTAATTTTATTGATAATTTTGGAATAAAATTTAAAATTATGATATTATTAATTAAAATTAACTAATTAAACTATCTTCATTGGTTTTGATAAATTAATTATTTAGTTCTTATATAAAGGATTGAAAAAAATATTATTAAAGTTAGCGATAATTTGATTAAAATATTATGCTTACACTTTAATTTTATATATCATTTTTATATTAACACCCTTTATTTTCAAAAATTTATATATATTTTTTGTTCGTGTACGATTTATATAATAGTATTATTGAAATTAATAAAGTAAGGGATATGCAAGATGATTATAATTTTTGAAGCAAATAAGGTTTAGACATAATTATTACTAACTTCTGGAGAGATCCGTGTAGTTATTTCTAAATGTAATATTGAAAAGGCATAAATTATTATCGTGGTTAAGCAGTTAATCATTTGTTGTTTTACCACAGGTTAAATCATGCTTCTGACGGATGAATTAATTTCTGGTTTTTAAAAGTGAAGCACAGATGGAGCGTTGCCTCTAATTTTCTATTTATTATACCCTCACGACAAGGGAAATAAAGTCACCCTGGGCATGTCTCCCTGCCTTTTGTTTTAGCAAAGCTTGTCTTGTCTGTTCCATATGCCCCGTAAAATCAAAGCAGAATGAATTAAAATTGTGAAATCCGAATTTACGTGGAAAGAGGTTCGAGTGGTAACAACTCGGTTGCTCTTAAACAGCGTCAACTAAGCTTAGGTTTATCCTTCAAATTTTAAAATTTATAATTATTGGTTAGTTCTCAGATAAAATGAATTTGTATATACAAAACAATGATAACGAACCTAAAATGGTATAAAATATATACGAATAAAACATCTCAAGAGTTTTTCACATGTCAAGGTTACGTGAAGAGAGATTAGGAAAAATTAAAATGACGTGTTCTTAATATTACTTTTAATTTAGAGTTTTAAACTCACGCCACCCCATTCCAAATCTTGTTCAATCCTACCTTGTGGCAGAATCCAAACCAACCTTTGAAATCATGTTTATATTATATCACCAAACAATATCAATATTAAAAGTATCGGAGAATTTCATACCCGTAAGATTAATTGCATTCATAAAAAAAAATAAAAATACTACACATACTTACTTTAAAGACAGTTGAACCACGTTGAACCATTGAACAAGAAACCAGTTCATTCACACATTTAATGGGAATAGGCTTCTTGCAGGATCTTCTCAAGTTTGATTCAAACTGGAGGAAGTCAATCACGCTAAACAATTTTGTGATTCACAAGGTAACAACAAAGAAGTGGGGCAGTTTAGTCCTCAGAACCTTGCAAAAGGGTAAACGACTAACCGTTTGTATCTATCAACGTGAAAAACTAAACCAAGGGAACAAAATAGCGTCCACTTTCTAGAAAAACAAATGACATTTAATTATAGAGAAATATATAGCCAAAAGTGACTAATAACTAAAATACATTTAGTAAACAGAACAAAACTGTGTTGCTGACTACACACATTTCCACATACAAAAACGCTACCAAGTTCATATCGAATCTGTTTCTTTACACCAAGCATATTACCACATTAGTACATTGTATGCACTAATCATAAAGTCCTGTTTACTCACTCCACCGCCAACTATGACTGAGTGAGCAATACCAACCACATGACAAAGGGCATGTGTGGAACCGAGTCCAGAACCCATGATAACGTGATTGATTGTGTTGGAATAGACACAAATTGAGAGGTTGTGGGACGTGGTTCAGAACATAAAATCCCAAACCAGATGTCTGGTTTGATGGAGGAGAGTACATGCAACCATTTGGTGCTAACACATGACATTAAGCTTAAAAAACTTTGACAAGTGCAAACAAAAACAGTCAAACCCTGACACCAACATTTACTTTACAAGCAGCCCAAGTTTCTATTTGTCACTGTTTTCAATTACCGCGATGCCAAGGACCAGAAGTTCAGGAGAAAAGATGGCACTGTGGTGAACCAACAAATGAAGGCCATGCCTGTAGCCGTTTCAAACTGCACACAGTGATTCTGTGAACAATTTCCAAGATCATTATCAATGAGGACTGTGATGCCTGCTGATGCACAGGCTGCTGCAAATGTAAGGGTGGAAGTGACCTGCATAAGGAAGACACAGGTCTTCTGAAATTAACACTACAGTATTTTCAGAGGGGAAAAAAGTAACACAAGTTAAAGCTACACATGTCTACATTATGATTCTTAAAAGAGTCATAAACAAGTTGATAATGAAGAGAAAATAGTGTAATAAGCTTTGCACTGCAGTTATGGTGCGTTAAAACACACATCCAAGTGATTGTTCTGTGAAACTGTATGATAATGCGTATCAGGTTAATGCTTGAGATTCATGAAATGTATGTGGGATGAGAGTCAGGAATAGTTTTTGAAAAGAAATGTGTTGCACATGGCAACCAGTTAAAGTGAAGGGAATCCTAAACATTAACCAGAAAGTGAGAAGTATTTTGTGTCTTACTGTAGGTCTTTTAACATTGCAAAATTGTAAAAAGATTATTGAGTCTTACTATAGATCTTACCCCATCACCAATTGTAAACAAACTAACAATTCGATAGTTCTGCAGAGAACGCCTTACTAAAAGGGCATATACATCAGTAATAGCTAATGAAAAGCTCCACAAAGCCTGCAAGCCGGCAGCAGCAACAAGGTAACTGATAGAAGATGAGACAAAGATTTTATGTAATGTCGTAGCATTCATGCCATTTCATAAACAAATTGAGAAATTTGAAAAGAATAAAGCCAAAAGTTAATACAATAATGACATGTTTCAACTAGACAGTGGAGGCTAGTCAACATGGACGACTATAAATGGAAGAACTATGCCATCGTAGATGCAAATCATGCAATAACAAACCACAGCAGGATATATGGAACAGGGTACCAGTGTCAAAAACAGGTCTAAGATCAGAACTATCCAACACCAAACCCTTTGTGTTTGGCCTATTTTTTTTTTTTAACTTAAAAGTTATTTTGAAGTTAAAGCTCAAAATAAAAGCTTTAAAAATAAAGTAGAAGTTGTTTGGCAATTTTCATTTCTTTTAGCTTAAAAGAGATGCCCAAAAGAGAACAAAGGGAGAGCGAGCGAGGGAAAGAGCACAGAGAAGTCAGCTTTTGTCTAAAAGCTCTTTAACCAAGCTTTTTTCAAAAAACTTTTTTTTTTTTCCTTTTCTTTATAAAAATCAAACTGCTTAATATTTTAAGAATTTTTCAGAAAATGTGTTTGACTCAACTTTTCCTTTTAAGAGAAATCCAAAAAAAGCTAAGTCAAACACTATCTAAATATGCATCAAATTAAGTAATAACATCCCAGCCATACAACCACATCACATGCCTATGGGCATGGCATTATCCAACTCTTTTCATTTCATCCTATGACTACATACAACAAGGATCCAGCTCCTCTAAAGTGAGCAACTCACTTTAGAAGGTAAAGTAAGTAATCTCAGTTGTGAATTAGAACATTAATGGTCAATATTATGTGCACATGCATAACAAATCATGGGTGTGTTAGAATATCAACCATTGATTTTCTCATCAATGATTGATATTACTAACTTTACCTTCTAAAGCGAGTTGCTCACTTTAGAGGAGTCAAATCCATACAACAAATACTATTCCAATAATTAATGTTTTTTAAAGAAAATTATTAATGTGATATGATATATGGGAAAGTGAAATCCTTTTTTCTTTTTACAAAAACAAATCCACACTAAGGATTTCTGTCCAGGTAAGAAACTTACAATCCGTGTCCTCTCAGCAGCTTAGGTAGATGTTAACAAAATGTTGAGACTCCTCCAGATTAAAGAATGATTGACTACAGAAGTGGTGTCTGTAATCAGTTAACTAAACTATCTTAACTAAAAAACATCATTTTTCAAACTCTTGATGAATTCAAGAATGTTAGAATATTTTAGAGGAGTCAATCAGAGTCAACTCTATCCTATGCATCTGATACATTAAACATGTCTGAAAGCTGTTGTATGTTACAATAGCCCATTTTGGCACCAAATAGTAATACGAATGGTATCCCTTTGTTGAGAAATAGCTCTCTAAATCACCCTTTATTGTCATAAAAAAATTTGATGCACTTAGTACATTTTAAATATGCAACTCTATCAGACTCACTGGTTGTATGTTACAATAGCTCCATTTTAGCACCAAATAGTAACGTGAATGGAATCATTTTGTTGAGAAATAATCCTCTAAATCATCCTTCATTATAGTAATAAATTCAACACCCCTAGCACATTTTACACGTCCAGCTCTAACGCACTCACACTGCTAAGAATGAAAATAATGAAGAATGACTTACCAGTTGATTAAGTTTCACACAACAACACACTCAGACCCCAAACAACAATTTCAAATTCATAACCATATATCAGCAGCACATGCAGAATTCAGGGATGCATTCTATTACTAATTCAGATCCACATGCCACTTAAATCCATACTCATGTAGTGGATGCCCCAGCGAAAATTTATCAGAAATAATTCATATTTTTATTTATTTTCAAGTACCCAATAGGAAAAAAATAAAATCACAGAATTGGAATCTCCTTGATCCAAAACTTGATAATTGAAACAAAACCCTCCTTTTTTTTGGTGCCTACCCAGGGTAACCTCTGGCTTAGCCAGAGACTAATCCACGAGGTACAGAGATCCATTTAAAGAACCGACATCTCTCATCCCAAAAGATACTCTTCCATACACATGTCCTTACTCATGACACAGGTTTCTTGATTATAACAATCACAATTACAAACAAAACAAAATTAAAACTAAAAGAAATAAGAAAAAAACTATTTACCAGAAAGCAGTGACAGAAGGGAAATCACTAGTGGATGCCATGACAGAGAGTGCAGCAGCAGCGAAAACAAACTGAGAAACACGCAGAGATAGGCCGCCAGCAGTGCCTGGCATGCCTTGAATATCCTTCATCCTCACCCTCGGAGCGTTAACGTTTTGGTCAGCACCACCTTCAGTCGTTGGAACAACTTCAACTGGGTGAACCGAAGCATGGCTCACGTTCATGTCTCCTCCCCCACACTTCAGTTCATAATCATCACACTTTCTTCTTCTCCTTCGCCAAATCTGATCACACCCATCAAACCTCGTCAGTATCCCCGATTCGTTGCCTATGATCTAAGCCTCCACGGAAATAAAAAGAAAATAAAAATAAAAAATGCTGACTTTGTTGATTTTTATAAAATTTTTGGTGGGGGGCCGAAAATTGAGTTTGGTCGATTGAACGAGCGATTGCCCTTTATTTTGTTTCCTTAAAAGACTGTGAATTTAAAGTCAAAACCAGGAAAACTGAACAGAATCGATTCCGTTTGCTTCCTTCGCGAATAGAGGGATTGAAGAAAAAGAAGAATAAAAAATTAAAAAAAAGAAAGTGTCGTACCCAGAAGAAGAGGTGCAGTGATGGTTGCAGGGAATGCAGAAGCGGGATCTGTGGTGGAAGGAAGAAAAAGGAAAGAGACGCCAAGAGTGCCGGCAGAGCGCAGTCGTTGAATGAATCTTCGTGTACGCGTCAGTTGCGGAGTTGTCTCTGTTTTTGTTTGGTGCACCTGCTGAGCCAGTAAATTCTATAATTAAAAAGAGAACAAAAAATAAATAAAGTTGAAGCAAAATGGGAACAGTATCCATGCTTTTGGCATAATAATTGTATTTTGTATACTTTCATTCTATCGAGAATTTATTTATACTTTTGTTTGGATAGAAAATGAAATTGAGAGAAGAATAAGAGAAATAAAGAGGATATTAATTAAAGTGATTTTTAGGTGAAATTTTATTTCGTTTAGATTGATGAAATTAGGAATGAATGAAATAAAATAATTTTATTTTCATTTGTTTAATTATATGAAATAGTAAGGAAAAAGAAATGAAAAATATTATGAAAAGACGACTTTACTTGTATAATTAAATATAATTTTAAATTAAAAAAATTAAAATTTAAAACATAACTATTAAAAATTAATTATTTTAAATAAAATTAATTCTTATTCATGCCTAATTTATTTTATTTAAATTAAATTCAAGCATAAATGCATAGTATTTTTTAATATAAAATTATGGTTGTGTACGTCTGTTTTTTTCTGGCAAAGTATAAATTTATTACAAGTGGTAAAGTTTGTTTGTTTTTTTTTTTTTGTTTTAATCCCCAGTGACAGCCATAGTAAAAATGGATTGTACCCTTCCAACCTTCAATTTTTGTCCAGAATCACGGCTATGTTGGGAGGATTTGTAATATGGTGGCGTTCATAGATTTTCATAACTTTCCTTTCTAATTTCTCCTCAAACAAATAAAAGAAATTATTAATATCTTTTCTAAATCCTTCCCACTTGAATCACTCAAAACAAATGGTTAGTGTAATATGAGGTGAATTTTAATTTAATATTTAATATCGGTATATTATTTTACTTAATGGAATAATAAAAAAATTTAGGCTTAATAATGTTTTTAATTTTTATAAAATACATGTTTTCTATTTTTGGTATTTATAATATATTTTTTCTAAATAGTCTCTAAAATATTTGAAAATATTATATTATTTAAATAAAAAGCTAGTTCTATGAATCAGCTCACTTCAAAAAAAAAAATTCCCTTAACAAGAAAAAAAAAAGTTCATGAGGGTTGACCCAAGCCCATGGAAAAACTAGACTATTAGTTTTAAATCAATAATAGAATGTTGGTCTAATTAAGGTTTCAATTTCATCCGGTAATAAACAAAATGTGCAGGATATCCAAAACATAAAAATAAAAATGTGCAGACCCTTAAAAGTTGTCTTCCTCACAAGTCATATGCTCTCGTATACTTATACTGTAATTGATTAAGAAGAAAGTGAGAGGAAAGAAAAAATATAAAAATACAAGTAATAATATATTCTTTTATTTCGTTTAAGAAAAAAAATTAAAAAGCTGAATTTAAAAAATAAATTTTCAAAAATTGTTTCTTTCTCTTTTATTTCAATTCAAACTGTAAGTTTTTTCTTTCATTTTTCCTCTATTAATATAAACACAAGGCATGATATTCAATTTTAACAACTTGCTAACAGTGTGACCCTCTTATTATTAAAGGTGGGAACAAGCAGGCCACCTACAAGGCTTATAGCCTACTCTATATCAACTCAGATTTGTAGAAAATAAATTAGGTTAAAACTTTTATAACAGCTTATTTAATTAAAAATATTATGTTTTGGATATTTCAAATAACTTTTTAGGCTTAACAAAACGGTCTGGTTAAGTAAATATAAATAATAATTTTGTAGTATTATTATATGTTAAATTAGACTTTCAAAAAAAGCCAAGTTAAACCTAAAAAAAGCCTATAACAGATAATACATTATATTTAAATCTTAAAATTTTAAATAGATCAATTCTTTTTTTAATGAAGCATAGATCAAATCTATTTAAATAAAACTTCGCTCGTCCCAATTTATTTTCAGCTCTTAAATTTAATGGTTATGCTATTCAGTTGAATAACCAGGGGATAACACGATATAGGAGAGGGCATGGGTGTGCTTATTGTTTTTCGGGTGGTTGTGGGGGAGTGTTGGTATATATATCTCTTGTAAATCAGGCACATCTCGTGCTGCACATCTCCATCGTTAATAAAATCTCTTTTTGCTTAGCAAAAAAAAAATGCTATTCAGTTGAATAAAAAGGTACGTATTGCAATATAGTTATTTAGGAGTTATTCCCCTCTCTTTGGGCGTTAGGAATTCTGATAGTGATGTTCACATTGTTCATATATGCTGCTACTCTAAAAGAAATTAAATTATTCAAATCTAAACTACTCTTCTTAATAATTGTCATGCTGTAAGTTTGAACGGAATCTAGTATTTCTATGGAAATGAAAAAAGTTTATTTCGTTGGAACAGAATCTGATTGCTGTGGGTTTGGATGAAAATAAAATACCAGTCAAAACTATCAAACCACCAATTTTGCTTGGTTCTATTTACATCTAGTTCTGTGATTGAGTTGGTCACCTAGTCAATTCTCCAATTTTCTTATTTTTTTGGAAAGCCAAAGAATAAAATTAATGAATAGGAGGCCTTTGCTGGAATCACATGATGTGCCCAAAGAAAAACCCGAACAAATCAGTACATTGTTTCTCCTAGTCAATTCTCGATTCAATATGTCAAAACAATTAGTCTAATTTCAAAAACCGTAAATTTTCATAGAATTAATGGATCATAAAAAAAATGTTTTCTTGACATTAAAAAAATAGCAAAAAAAATAAAAGACCATTTTACTTGTATTGTATTCTAATATTACAAATTGAAAAATTTATTTATAAAAAATAAAGTATTTATTCTTTTTCTTCTTATTATTATTATTATCATCATCATCATATATTTCATTGCTACTATTTAATAATTTTTAAAATATTTTTATTTCAAAATCTACTTTTAAATTGATAGATCTTATTATATAGGCCACATTTATAAAATCTTATATTATTCTAAAATTACTTAATATTTTATTTATATATATTAAAAGTGATATAATATATATTTGTAAAATTTATAAAAATAATAATTCTTTTATTATATACTTAAAGTTTTTCAATTTTTATTAAAAAAAAATCAATACAAGTACCGAGGGTAATATATAATCATAACTAATATTTTAGCCTATGCATTGCACAGAATAAATGTTTATTTTATACAGTTAAAATTTATAATAAATAAATATTTCTAAATATATAAATTATATTATAATTAAAACTTATAATAAATAAATATTTTAGAACATATAAATTATATTTTAGATTTATGATAAATACTTTATATTATGATACAATATTATTTTTAATTATTGATAATTTCTTTTAAAAAATAGTGAAATTCAAGTTAAAACTGAAGAAATTGAAAATAATAGATTGAAGAAAATAAGAGATTAAGAAAAATTTCTAAAAGTGTTCTTGTTGAAGAATGACTGCTAAAAATGCTTTCATTCAAGATAATTATTCAATTTATATATACAAAAGAATATCATATGCATGTTAAGAGCTTATTTGAATTTTGAAAATAAAATATATATTTTTGAAATTGATTTATGATATTTAGTTATAGTTTGTTAAATCATTTAATTGATATTAAAAGCGTATTTGAATTTTAAAGATTATATATATATATATATATATATTTGAAATTGGTTTTTGATATTCAGTTATAATTTATTAAAAACATAAGAGCATATACCAGATACATGTTAGGAAAGTGAAGTTCACCTCTTCATGAAAAGAGAGTATTCAAATGAGAGTGAATGTGAGGGAGAGTGGGGAGAGTGGAGGCTTGAGGAAGCAGATAAATTTACATGTTTATATATAAAGAGGGATTGAATGGATGGATTGATAAAAAAAAATTATATATAAAATTATTGATGATCTTAGAGTGACTCTTGCTATAAAGTTATTTCGCTTAATAGCTCTTCGTATATTAATTTTAGTGACCTATCTATTAAATTAAAAATTCTTATTGAATAGATAAAGTATATAAATTTTTATAAAGTTTAAAAAACTATTTGATGCTTTATTAAATAAAATCAGATTAATGTATAATGTATTTTTTATAAAATATATAAATGCCAACTATAAGAGTATTTAGCTACAAATGTCTAATTTATTTAAAATTTAGTTTGCAAGATTGATGGGATAATATTAAAATATTCAACGATTAGATCGTTGAAATTTAATATATAAAAATATGATTTAACAATAACCCCTAAATCTAATATATACATTATACAAAGATTATTTGACAAGAGAAATGCTAACAACACTCTTTTTAACACTCTCTATTATTGACTGAAATTTATTAGAAATCATAAATTTTGATGAGTCTCACTCTTATTTAATGAGTCTCTCTCTTAATTTAGAAGTGAAACCCACCAAAAAATTGTGATTTTTAATAACCCCAAAAAATTTAGAGGGTGTTAAAAAGAGTGTTTGAGAGAGTCTTGTTAGCACTCCTCATTTGACAATAACGTCAAATGGGAGGCCATGAAGGTTAAGATGATTTTGACCTAGTGAGTTAGGAGAACTCAATTGATAAACGATATTAGTTTCATTGTTGGCTAGTCTTTTGACAATGTCATTGCTCAATTGAAGATTATCAATTTGAATTCGGATGTCAACATTGCCTTAGCCTTTCTCTTTGCCAAGGGTGTCTGAATTGGACACCTTAATGTAAATGGTTCTTTCACCATGATAGATCGTGCCTGAAGTCTTTCTAATTTCTCTTCAATGTATTTCACTTTGCTTTCAATGTACCTTATTTTTCCATGTTCTTGGTTTTTTCCTTAATGAAGTGGAGGATTACTTTTCATTTGCTTAAGTATATTCTTTTAGTTCAGTCTACATGACCTCAAATCTTTACTATTAGTGATTCAATAAGTTACTAGAACAAAAAGTTAACTCGTAACTTCGACCAACTTCAAGCAAATAAATAACTTAAGTTAGATCATTCACCATAACTTAGCATATTTTTTATTATAAACTTTCCTTTAATAAACAATGAATTTTGATTATGCATATTTTACTTGCAATAATGGTTTTAAACCTTAGGTACCTTTACCTTTGAGTTAATTAATATACCATTTATTAAATAAAATTGATTTCAGATCAAACATTGTCTACATAAAGCTGTTAATAACTTAGTATGTATATTCACCAACATGGTGTAGCATGGTTGGCAGATAACCTTGCTTCTTAAGCATATGGTTAGAGGTTTGGTCACATATATGTGTATAAGAAAAAAATCTGTTAGGAGAGGTTAGGCTTTTAAATGAATCTTAGTATCTCGAAAGATTAGTCTTGACTTCTAGTTGAGAGATACCTTAGGTCGCCCAAAAAACTTAACGTGCATATTTATCATGTTAAAATGCATTGTTTGATTTCATACATACTTCACTCCCCATGTTTTCCACAATGGGTCCAACACATCTTTACAGACTTTGGTCCTTATGCTCTTGGCAACAAGTCCTACACATCTTTGTGGACTTTGGTCTTCATGGTCTTAACCACAGGTCCTATATGTCTTTTATAGACTTTAATCTCCATGATCTTAACCATAGATCCTACGTGTCTTCTATAAACTTCGGTCTCCATAGTCTTAACCATAGGTCATATGTGTCTTTTATAGGCTTGAGTCCCTATGGTCTTAACCATAGGTCCTATGCGTGTTTTGTAGACTTTGCTTCTTATGTTTTTTTAGCAATAGGTCTTACTTGCCTTTTATTTCGGTCCTTATGTCTTTTAGCAATAGATTCTGCTTAATAATATGAACACCTTTCCATACTTTTCGCCACAATGCATCAAGTTGGATTTCATTTATCAACCTTATAAGTCCTTGGTATAATTTCTCCTTCCAATTTTTCCAATTAATATGCTCTTTTCCTAATAGCTTGAACTACCATGTAAGGACCTTACCAATTGGAAAAAAATTTCATGAGTTGGATTATTTCATCCTATTTCAACCCTTCTCATGACGAGGTCCACTTTTTTCAAAGCTTATGGGGCTTATTTGGCTATTGTATCTAAATGCAACTCAGATCTTTGTTGTTGAAGCTTTAATACAGGCCACTACTCTCACCTCATCAAGAAAATCAAAAAATTCAATTATTGTTTTTCCATTTCCAACCTCTTTAAACTCGATTATCCTCCATAATGACTCCCCAATTTCCATCAAAATCACAACTTCAGTTATGTAAATCAAAAAGGCATTTCTATGGTTGAGGAGTGAGTCGTAGTTAGATATGCCCATAATACATGGTCCATCAGCTCTACCCAATTTCCATTTGTCTAGGGATGCTAAATTGAGGCAAAGTGTTGTTTACATGCAGTTCTTCCAAGAAAGCTCTAAACCCTTTGCTAGTGTTTTGAGTGCTATTATCTATGATTGCATTCCGACGTACACCATAATGGCTAACAATAATTTTATAGAAAAACTTATACACCTAGGTTGAGGTGATGGCAGGAAGTGGTTTATCCTAAATCCACTTTGTAAAGTAATCAACTACTACAATAAAAGATTTCATTTGCTTAGGTGTTGGAGGAAATGGTCTCAAGATGTCCATTCTCCATTGACAAACGAGCTATTCATAAGCTGTTAATGTCGAGCTTGTAAAGCTTGAACTTAACTCATTTAAATAATTGAGCTCAATCTTAAGCTTGGGTTTATTTATTTAATTAAACAAATGGACTTGATCAAATATTTAACGAGTCCAACTTGAATAGTTCACGAATAGTTCAATTCATTTATACCCCTATCTAGAACAATTTAATTAGAAGCAATTTTGCTTTTCTTTCACTTATTATGCTCTCTTGAATTAGCAAATTTAGAAATGGTTACAAATATGTACAATAAATTATATCTTTGTTATATACTAAAAATACCGGCTACGTATAATTTGAACTAATTTTATGTCTATAAAAATATCTATTATTCTTCGTAAATGTAATGTTAACAAACACACATGTTACCATATTTTATATTATTGGTTGAATTTCATGTTGAGCTCGTTCTTTTGTTTTATTTTATTTTTTTATCATTTTATAAGTATGAAGTATTTATCGATTTTTATCGATGAATAATTTTTGTCAGAGAATCTGACTTGACTATCTTTAATGGATTTCTCCTCTTTCAACTACCTTTTTTTTTTTCATTTACAAGACTTGAACCCGATATCTTATTTAAGATATTTGAGCCTAATTCTACTTAGACTAAGGTAATATTGGCAACTTATTCTTTTGTTTAATAAGTCCTACAAGAAATTTAACAAATAATATATAGTGTCTTAAAAGTGTGTCAATTTTTATTTTTTTTTGCAAGTTTTCGTAATTGAACTTATTATGTTGATAAAAACTATTTAATCATTAGTATATGGTACTTAAGCTTGTGAGAAACTCAAAATAAATTAAAGTAATAAAAAATTATATGAAAGTTAGCATTCAGAATTGATTGCTTGTATGTGATTGATTTCATTTATGCTACAGGAAGCAAACTAAGCTTTCGAGAACCATTGACATTTATATCTACGTCACCGTGTGTTTATGAGACTAGTATAAGAACAAAACAAAGCGTTTCAAAGAGTCTAATGTCTAAAGGGAAAAGGAACCACTTGTGGCGTATTTTTTTTGTATTAAGAATTAATTTATTATATTGTGCATACATTTTAATATATAATTTGTAATTGAAATTAATTAAG
Source organism: Spatholobus suberectus (assembly GCA_004329165.1). NCBI lineage: Eukaryota > Viridiplantae > Streptophyta > Magnoliopsida > Fabales > Fabaceae > Spatholobus > Spatholobus suberectus. The sequence continues at coordinate 77,286,117 of CM014731.1, read as the reverse complement.
ATATATAAATTAATTATGTTTAATGATTTAAAATTAAATTTTATCTAATTTTAAAATAAACAGACACTCACTCTACTTTCCTGGACTTCGTTTCTCCAAATAAAGTTAAATCGTATTTCCCGCTAAGCCTTGAGAATTGGGAAAACAAATAAAAAAAAGAAAACTGAAGAAAAATAGTCAACAAAAAAAAAAGAAAAGGAAATCAATGTGCCTCCTTTAATCCTTTTCTTTGGATTCAAAAAGTCGCCACAGAGAAAAGCACGTGCTCTATCAACCCCTCCTAGTCCAATATGTTCTTTATGCTCATTTTCACTTTCTTTTTTACTTATATTTAGGAAAAAATTTAGGTATAATTCTTTGAGTATTTTTGATACTGTTATCTAATCAAAATTAAAGTTTTATTTCAATAATCTGCATTAATCTTTAATGCATATAGATTAATGAGGTGAAACTCTCATCTATTAATATTTATAAAGTTGTTGTCAGATAGAGAAAATTTTTTCAGCTCAAAGTAAGGGCATTTCTGACAATTTATTTTATAATTATTGCATTTACTCTTTCAAAATGTTATTAAATGTATTTACCATTGAAAAAATAAAACTGTGCACAAAGGTTATTCATATACCTTCATGTATCTTATATACACTTAAGGTGTTTTTTGTATTGATTACTTTTTCTCTTTTTTACGCCTTTGCATTGCCTTAATCGTCCCAAAATACATTCGCGTTTTAGTTTTTTTTTTGTTATTCTTACCTCTTATTATTTATTTATTTGCAATGGGGTATTCATCTGAAATTTTTTTCTTTGTTTCTCTTACTTCTACTTTTTTTTTATTCAAAGTTTGTGCTTTACTTATTTTTATTTTTCATATTTTTACTTCTTCTTCTTATTATTTATTTATCTGCAAAAGGGTAGGACGTTCTCTTGATGATGGTTAGAAACAATTTATAACACAAAAAGGATTACAGAATGGTCAATTGTTGAAGTTGCGTAATTTGAATGATCCTGAGTTATTTTTAGTTGTTGTTTCAATCAATTAGAAAAATTCCTAATAGAGTAATTTTATTTGGATATAATTTTCACTATCACATGTAACACTGTGGGGATTAAGTTGTTGTCTTTTAAGATTATGTTTATAAATTAGAATAAAATATCCATATTTTATTAATTATTCTTCAGTTACAAATATTAAAATAATATTGATTAAATAAATATTAAAATTTCAATTTAAAAATCTATTAGACATAGTCCAATTAAATAATTATTTATAATATGTTTAATAATAATTATTTATGTTTACTAATTCTTAATAATATTAATGAGAGAGAAAATTATGCTATATAGCAATAACGTTATAATCACATAACCATATTAAATAATTATAATTATAATTATCTACATAATAGATTAAATTACTAATTTATTATTTTTATTATATTATTATTATTTAGAGTAACTAAAGATTTGGTTATAATTATATTATAATTTTTATTATTTATAATAAAGCACTACACAAATTTAGAATAATTAAAGAATTTGGTTATAATTACGTTGAAATTAGTGATTTGTTTATAATTATGTTATTTAGAGCAACAATGTTAAAATTAAGGATGGATAAGTACTTTAAACGAAAATAAATTGATATTAAATTGAAATATATTTAAAAGATATGCTAGGGGAATTACAACTTAATAAGAATTTAATTAAATGAAAACAAATTGATATTAAATGGAAACAAGTTTAAAAGATATGATGAGAAATTTTTTTGTGATTTTCGTAATAGTTACCTTTAATATAAAATTCATATTCCTATCATTAAAGAATCTAGATAACACCCCAAAAAATTAGATATTTACAAATTAAACAAGGAATGACAATATAACAATGTATAATCAGATAAATTTGGTGCATAAATTTTTAAAAGATATCAATGTAAAATTAACTAGTAAATAAAGATATTTACAAAATTATATTTACCTGGCGCATAAAAATAATAAAAAATATAATTAAAATATTATTATATTTTGTTTAAAAGATATAATTTATTTTTTATTTTTTTATCAAAAATATTAAATAAAATATTTTTATTTTTATTAATTTATTCTCTAGTTACAAATATTGAAATAATATAGATTAAATAAATATTAAAATTTTAACTTAGAAATCTATTATGCATCATCCAGTTAAATAATTATTTACATTATGTTTAATAATTATTATTTATGTTTACTAATTATTAATAACATTAATGAGAGAGAAAATTATGCTCTATAGCAATAACGTTATAATCACATGGCCCTATTAAATAATTATAATTATTTACATAATAGATTAAAATACTAATTTATTATTGTAATTATTATTATTTAGATTAATTAAAGATTTGGTTATAATTACATTGAAATTAGTAATTTGTTTATAATTACGTTGTTTAGAGCAACAACGTTAAAGTTAAGGATAGATAAGTACTTTAAATAGAAATAAAATGATATTAAATGGAAACAAATTTAAAAGAAATCCTAGGAAATTACAACTTAATAATAATGTAATTAAATAGAAACAAATTGATATTAAATGAAAAAAAAATTAAAAGATATGATGAGGATTTTTTTGTGATTTTCATAATAGTTACTTTTAATATAAAATTCATATTCTTTTCGTTATAAAAATCCAGATAAGAACAAAAAAAATTAGACATTTACAAAATAAATAGGGGATGACAATATATCAATGTATAACTAGATACATTTACGTGGTGCATAAATTTTTAAAATATATCAATGTAAAATTGACCACTAAATAAAGATATTTACAAAATTATATTTATGTTGTGCATAAAAATAATAAAAAAATATGATTAAAATATCATTATATATTATTTAAAAGGTATACTTTATTTTTGATATTTTTTATTAGCATATTAAATAAAAGATTTTTTTACTTTTTTTTAACAGAATATTAGGTTGGATAAGATATTAAAAATATTAGATCAGATAAAATATTAGTAATATTTGATTAGATAAAATATTGGTAGCACTTTAGTAGTATGTTTTTATCTTAAAAAAAAATGGTAATTCACAATTTTAGTTACTTCTTTTATCTTATGAAAAGGTTAAATAAATTTTTTATTATTTTTTATCAGAATATTAAGTAAAACATTTTATTGCTTTTTTATCTAAATATTATATTACTAATATTACTAACATTAATAACGTGTTTAGATCACTAATTATTTTGTTTAGAGCAATAACGTTAAAATTCTTATGGTTTACAATAATTAAGGATGAAAACATGATGTTTATTAATATTTCTTTTATCCTTCTTCTATTACTTAAAGTAAAAGACACTGGAAAATTATTCTCTCCTAAATAGTTTGTCAAAACTGAAAAATCTCACTCAAAATTAGGGGTAATACTGTAATTTAATTTTTAGGTAGAAAGTTTTGAAAATTAACTTTTGAAATAAGCATAAATTATTAGCATTTAATAATTAAAGATAAATAATTCAAATTTAAAATATTGAAATCATATTAAATTAAGGATTTAATTAAATGGAAACAAATTGATATTAAATAGAAACAAATTTAAAAGATATGCTAGGATTTTTTTTGTAATTTCCGTAATACTTCCCTTTAATATAAAATTCATATTCTTATTGTTATAAAAATCCAAATACACCCCTCCCCCCCCAAAAAGATATTTACAAAATAAATATGGGATTACGATATATCAATGTATAATTAAATACATTTACGGGATGTATAAATTTTTAAAAGATACCAATGTACAATTGATTACTAAATAAAGATATTTACAAAATTATATTTACGTGGTGCATAAAAATAATAAAAAATATAATTAAAATATCATTATATATTATGTAAAAGGTATACTTTATTTTTGATATTTTTATCAGAATATTAAATCAAATATTTTCTTACTTTTTTTTTATCAAAATATTAAATTAGATAAGTTATTAGAAATATTAGATTAGACAAAATATTAGTAATATTTATTTAGATAAAATATTGGTAACATTTTAGTAATATGTTTTTATCTTTAAATAAAACAGTAATTCACAATTTTAATTACTTCTTTTATCCTATGAAAATGTTTGATATTTTTTTACCAAAAATATTAAATAAAATGTTTTTTTAATTTTTTTTTCTGAATATTTGATTAAATAAAATATTAGTAATACTATATTAGATAAAATATTAGTAATATTAGATTCGATAAAATATTAATAACATTTTAGTAATATCTTTTTATATATTTTTTATCTTCTTCTTAAATATCTTTTTACATTTGATATATTTTATTAATTAAAGTAATCTCTCTTTATTAATTATTTAAAAAAATTAATATTTATTAAATAATTATGGGTGATCAGAATTTTATATTTTCTTTTTAGATTTTCTTATTTTCTTCTTACATATGTTTTTATATTTTATATATTTATTAGTTAAAGTAGCCTTTCTTTTATTATTTACTTAAACAAATTAATATTTTATTAAAATAATCTTTTTTTTACGTGCATCAAAATATTAAAGAAAGTACTTTATTACTTTTTTTATTAGAATATTAGATTACCCTTTTCTTATCTTCTTTTTACATATCTTTTTATATCTTGTTAGTTAAAGTAATATTTCTTTGATTAATTACTAAAACAAATTAATATTTTATTAAAATAATCTTTCTTTTATGCGCATGAGAATATTAAATAAAATATTTTATTACTTTTTTTTATCAGAATATTAGATTAGATAAAATATTAGTAATATTAGATTAGATAAAATATTGGTAACATTTAGTAATATGTTTTATCTTTTAAAAAGGTATTGGTAATATTTTAATAATATGTTTTTATCTTTTATACTTATGAATATGGTGACATTTGACATATTCAGAATTATAATTGCTGTTAATTTCTTTACTGTATTTTTTTTAAGGGTAAAATATGTTTTTGGTCCCTCTAAAATTTGTCAAATTCGGTTTTAGTCCCTCTAATTTGAAAATACACCACCTTTGGTCCTCAAAATGGTTTAGATAGCGCTTTATAACCGCTATTAAATGTTATTTTGAGGACTAAAAATGGTACATTTTCAAATTAGAGTGACCAAAATAGGACAAAAAATTTTAAAGGGACTAAAACCGAATTTGACAAATTTTAGAGGGACCAAAAACATATTTGACCCTTTTTTTAATTTCTTTCTAATATCTTTTCCCAAATTTGGTGACTTCTAATGATGCATTTTTTATTTTTTAATATTCTATTTTTATTTACTTATTTATTTATTTTCCTTCTGATAGTAGTATATACTTATTATGTTTTAAATTTTAATATTTATATTTTTTAAATTAATACAAATTATTTTAACCTTACCCATATTTTGCTTGTACATTGTATAGGTACACACACTAGTTTTAATTAAAGAACAATACCAAAAGCATTTAAGTACCGTTTTGGGTGGTTGTGAGTTGCAAGTTTTGGGTTTTGATAATTGAAATTTGAAAACAAAACATGTTTGGATAAACAGGAGATGAAATGGTTTTTAAACCAATTTTAAAACCAATTTAACTTAGTTTTAGAAATAACAAAACAAGGTTTTGTACTTTTGGTTTTAAGTTTTTAACCCTTTTTAATATCCTTCCAGTTCCACCCTTAACATTTCACGCATGAATCGATTATGTCTGCCAAGCCTTTCGATGGTGTTCCTCTGTCGAATAATGATGCTCTTGTCAAAGAATTTGTTGGGATTCAATGGCCAACCCTCACTGGGATTCAATCTTCGCTGCTCCCTTCCCTTCCCACCACGTCTTTGACGACTGCAAATCCAATTACTAACCTTCACTAGGATTCAATCTTTGGTGACCCCGCTTAGTGACTCCAAGTCTATTCTAATCTCAATTCCATCAAGTACGCTCAGTGGCGCTTTGATGTTGGCCCATCTGTAGGGCATAGGGGATGAGGGCGAGACGTATGGTTGTTTGAATTAAAAGGATTGGTACTGCCATAGTTTGATGTTGGCTTTGGGTGTGTTTGTAAGGATGGTTCTTGTTCATGGAATGTTGTGGTTTAGTTGCGGTGAAGCAATGATGGTTTGTCTTATGCAAAAGTTGTAGAGATTCATTGGTGTTGGAGGCATGAGGAAACGATTTGCATTGGTGCATCAGCACCTCACTGGTGCAACGGGCTTGGACCAAGGTTGATGCAAGGTGTTGCTAACGTGCTATGGTTCGAAGCATGGTGCTAGTGTGGGATGATGTGCAAATGCAGGGTGTTCTATTTTCCTTTTTTAATTTTTTATTATGTATTTTGCTTTCTGGAACAGAAGCTACTATGAGAACAGTGAAGATACAGTGGTTGCCTCGTCGAAGTGATGTTAATCTTGACTCACAATTGCTGATATATAGCTAGTAGCTATCGTTAAAATGCTATTGGTGATGAAATTGTAAAAGAAAATTATAAGATTGATAACCTTTTTTTAAAACTAGAAACAAAAAAATAATAATTAGAAACTGAAATTTGGTTTTAGTTTTTAAAAGTTTAAAAACTTAAAACTAAAAACCATCCCAAACGTGGCCTTAATAAACTGCACCTTAAATATTTTTACGTTGAATATGAAACCATTAAAGATAACTTTTAGTTTTAGGATAACACTTTTTTATTTGAATTTGGTGACAAGATGGTGGAACATGGATGGATGGATGAATGTATGTACCTATGTTCCATCCATGCATGACTTCCATAATGATGGGTTGGTTAAGCTCCCCGCACTTGTTTGTCACTAGTCACCAAAAACATAATAAGAAGGGTCTGTCAATGCATCACGTGACACGTGTCTCCAAGGTTGATTGAGAGAGTGAATGTCATGTGTTATACCTGTGGGTGAGGTTTGGGCATCTATGCATTCCTCTCGTTAGCATTGCGTAGGATCTTCGTTATCCGTCGTGATTCACAAATACGATTAGGTTTGAAATTATTTTGAAGGATTCAAGTTTTTTGAACACTTGGAATATATTTTGAGTCGTCTTAGTCTAAAATAATGGTGTATATATATATATATATATATATATATATTTTAATAATATAATTTTTTAATTTAAATATTTCGTATAAAATAATATTATATTTATAAGTTTTATTTTTTGAGATATATAATATAAAATATACATTAATTATAATTGTATACTCCTTTAATTTTATAATTTAATTATATCTAATGTTAAAATTAATATATTGTGTCAATAAATTAGATTGTCTCAATCTTATCTTATATGTTGTCAAATTTTGATCAAGTTGAATTCAAGTTTACATAAATAAATTTTTCAAAATTTCAAAGTTAATAAAAATACAATAAATCATTTTTTTATGTGATTTGTCATTAATAACTACACAAAATTGCTCATAATTTTACTTTTCGTGTAATTTTAATTTTTAAATGAGAATTCAAGTTTTTTCGTCAGTCTGTTGTCTTCGCTAAAAAAAAAAGAAGTAAACGTGGCATACGTGACTTAATGTATAATTCATTCAATTGATGTTGTTATTAATAAAATTTTGATTGGAGAACAACACTAAAAGCACCTAAGAAATTGCACTTAAGTTTTTTCCTTAATAAATGTCTCATTTATTTATATTTCACAAATATTTATAAATATATGTAAAATATAAAAAAAATATTTAAATTAATTTAATTGATAGAAATATTTACTTGTGAAAAATACATAAATTTAAAGTTTTTAGTATTAAACAATTTTAAAACTAATTTAATTGATAATATATTATCTTGCTGGTGATTTACATATGTCCCATTATATATAACGTTAATTAAATAACTTTGAGTATTGATTCAATACATTAAAGTATATAAAAATTGTTTCAAGGTAACGATTATTTACTATAAAATTGGAAAAGATAATTGTGCAAAAAAAGTATATTAAAAAGTTATCTCATTCGAAAAAAAAAAGAGGATCCAAATTTGTGATAGATGAATGAATCATCATCATCATCATCTTCTACAGTACCTTATTCATCTTTTTTGAATGAAAGCTATGACAACAATTTTGTTTTCTGTATTCAAGCTTCCACTTCTAATCCATCTATCCTCCAATTTTTCCACACGACACGGGGTTCATTATACAACCATTAAGCATGAAATTGCAAAAGAATTAACGATGAAGATATCACACAACTGTTATTTATCTCAAGAATAAAATAAGAATACTTATTTATGTCAAGGTATAGAATAAATATGGTTAGATTGTTTAATTTTGTATTTTACAAAAGTTATAAAGTGGTATAAGGTCTTGTGTAGGGACGACAAAAATACTCGTGCTCATGGATATCCGCAAATAAAATCTGCCACAAATAGAAAATGTGTACTTTAAATAGGTACTTGTAGATATTCTAAACGGGTATATTTACTACTCATTTATTAATGGGGTGGGTACGGGTATCACGGTATCCGTACCCACAGATACCCGCTACCCGCAATTATATTTTTACTTAAATACCCTTACATATTAATATAGATAAAATTACATAAATTTATTCAAAATTTTCAAAAGATTGTTCATTACGATAGAAATATTATACAATTATATTACAAGAGAAAATGAACATAAATTTGTGAGCATTTAAACTATTTTTTTTAGAAAAATTGTTAGAATAATTAAAATTTATGTTCAAAGTGATTATTTTAAACAATAACTTTGTAATTTATAAATTCAAAGTGATATTTGTAACACTTTATAATTGTCCACAACACACAAAATAAATTTGTTATTTTATATATATATATTTTTTTAAAATATCCACTTAACAGATACCCGCACAGGTAATGGGGCGGGTACGAGTATGAAATTTATCCAGTAGGGTGGGTAGCAGGTAGCTACTACCCGTGCCCGTCCCGCCCCGTTGACATCCCTAGTCTTGTGTGATAAGCTTTCTCATAAATATTTATAGAAAAATAAAATAAAAATGAAAAAAATTATTGCATAAGCTAAAAATAACTTATGCATAAATTATTTTTAACTTATGGAAAAAAAATATTTTATTTTTTTATTACATTTATGAGTGTTTATGAAAATATTTATTCAAACAAGCATAAGTACAAAACTTTAATATTTAGTGTCAATTAATTTTGTTCCTTAAAAGAAAAATGAAAACAAATAAAAAGATTGTGAGGCAAGTCATAATTTATAAGTTTTTTAAGGAGGAAATTCATTCTTGAGCAGAAGATAAAAAAATATTGTCCAAATTAATTATAAAATAGGAATATATATATATATATATATGTGTGTGTGTGTGTGTGTGTGTGTGTGTGTGTGTGTGTGTGTGTGACCTTAACGTGGTAGAAGTTATGAGTTTGTTCCCAGAAATATAGCCCCCCACCCCTGTGTAATCCCATGAGCCTTTTATCCATTCTCAATTATTATTCAATTACGGTATCTAAATAGAAAAAGTTACACTAGGTTTAGGGATAATCAGGCTCGAATTATATATACTATCCTACTATATATATATATATATTATATATATACATATATGTATACATATGTATATGTGTGTGTGTGAATATATATATATTAATTTCAAAGACAATAACAAGAAAAAATAACTTTACTTTGCACATTTTAATTTAAACTCAAAACTAACATCACGTTGGTCTGAGTGGAATTGAGCTTGAATTTCTTAAACAAAAGTCTTGTGGATGAAAAAAATGTGGTTGAGAATGGACACTCCATTAAAGGTTGTCAGTCAGGTTCTCCAACAACAATTACCTATCGACAAAGCCGCTGAATACTTCGCACCAATGTAAAAAAAAAAAACCTCAAAATGTAAGAGAATATTCCTTTTTGTTTTTATAATAAAATAAATAATAATGTAAGAGAATATTTCCCTTTTTGTTTTTATTATAAAATAAAATAATATCTTCGTCTCTCTTATTTATTTATTATTTCATTTGTTTTTTAGAGTATAATTTTTGTGCACTGACAGTAAAACACTATCAACTAATCAAAAATTATGTATACTTTTTAAAATAATTATTATAAAAGTTAACAACCTTATCATACATGACAATTGTGATTAAATGATAATATAAAATTATTTTATACTATTAGTACATAGACTATTTTTTTGTTCTTTATCTATTATATCTCATTAAAAACTTGATTTATTTTAAAAAAATTATTTCTACAATTTCCCTATCTTTTATTTTCTCAACTAAATATTTTTTTTAAATTCCCCATTATTTCTATATCAATTTGAGTCAAAAAGGTTATAATAACAATATTAATAAAAATAAGAATGTCAGCAATACAGTCTTTTTAATGCACATTTTATTATTAGTTAAAATTTATCAAAAACTACTAAATTAAGAGAGAGATTCATTAAATAAAAAGTGAGTTCTACAAAAATTTGTAATTTTTAATAAATTTTAATTAATAATAAAAAATGTGTTCAAAAGAGTTTGTACCTAATATTTCTTTAAAAAAAAAAAATCCTTACTGAAGATAGTGGTTTATTTTTCAATAAAAACGATAGTGAAAATAGATATTAGAGCATGATAGGTGTAGAATACGTGTACATGCGTACGTAGGTAGATGTAGATACATCCATCCCAAAATAAAATAAAAAAGAATAGCACATACGTACATGTTATGTAGCTCGGGATGTTGTTTGTTGTGTGGCAATTCTGATTTTCTGATTTCTGAGAGTACATCCATTTTGTACTAGTAGAGCGCCCCCTTCACCCTTCACTTCTTCTTCCATTATCGTACCGTAGCTACCACCACCTACGATTATTTTCCTTTTTTTCTTTCTCTCTCTCTCTATCCCTCTCTCGCTCTCTCTTCTTCTAACGATCTTCATCGCCTCGCACCTTTTCGATCTCGAAATTAGGGTTTTCAGGTTGTTCCTATCTCGGGTTCCATGTTCCGCGGCTAGGTTCGCCAACGCCTCACAGATCCAGAGACCTTCTCCTTCGCTCTTTCTCTCTCTTCTCCATCATGTTCTGGAAGCTCGCCTCTATCTCTTCCTCCTCTCCCGTGAGTTTTCCCCTTTTCTTCTTCTCTCTTATGCTAATTAACTGGAATAGTCGAATTCGAAGTCTGCTTCATTCTCTTCTTGTTAGCTCTCATTAATTATAGCATCACTTAGTATCAGTCTTAGTTTTAGTTTCCCCTTTCAAATGCACAATTATTTAGCGTTAGTTGTTTCTTTTTCTTTTTAATTGCCAATTTACTAATTGTTCTTCCACTTGCCACTCGTAATTTCCAATTGCAGCATCCACCTTAGCTTAGCTCTCGCGCTTTTCCATGCTGTAATTAATGTTCTGTTTGTAATTTTTGCTACTTTCTCCGTCTCTGTGTTAATTTGGGAATACCGAGCAAGGAAAAGCCCCGAGCTTTACTAAGTGTAAAAGCAAGTTCACTTAAATTACTGCAAATTGTATGAAAAAGAAAGAAAGAACCCTGTGTGTAGATTTGAATTCAAAGGCAAATTCTCGAAAACTTGCTTTACTTAGTCGCGAACTCTTGTAATGGGAGGCCTTATAATTGACGGGGAAGAATTTTAAGAATGGTCTTGGTTTTATGGTCAAACTTTCTAGTGGCTGAAACCTTGTCTTGCTTATTTACTTGCTCAATGTGTTGTTTTGTGTGGCTGGTACTCTGCAGGTGGAGGCAATATTGGACAAGGAGAACTTCACTTTGGAAGAACTTCTTGATGAAGATGAAATAATCCAAGAATGCAAGGCCTTAAACAGTCGTCTCATCAACTTGTATGTTTCTAATCAGTTTGAAATAACGGAGTTTTTCTTGCCCATAACAAATTTTCCCCATTATTGTTGGCTTATTGCATATTTTCTCTACCCATTTTTACCTTACCTTCAGTGTTAAGTGGAAGTATTATTGCATAAAGCACAGGTTGGATATGCAACGATGATTCAACTAAAAGTTAATTAATAATTATTTGCTACTGTCTTGTTTTTTTTTTTTTTACTTTCAGTCTGAGAGATAGAGCTCAGGTTGAGCAATTGCTACACTACATCATTGAAGAACCACCGGAGGATGCTGAAAACAAACGGATCTTCAAGTATGCAGTTGTAACTTGTGACTGAAAATTTGTTGCAAAACAACTATATATTTCAGTGTTTTGACTTTCTTGTTTTCCTCTTACCATCTGATCATTGGTCTATGTTTTAGGTTTCCATTCATTGCCTGTGAGATCTTTACATGTGAAATTGATGTAATTTTGAAGACCTTGGTGGATGAAGAAGAGGTTCGTAGAATATACTTCATTTTCATTACATAGTTTGATTTTTGTTGTAAGTCTTATAGTAATGCTTTGTTGTATTGTTTTCTGCTTACTGTTCTTGTTATTGCAGCTCATGAACTTATTATTCTCCTTCTTGGAGCCTGATCGTTCTCATAGTATGTTACTGGCCGGGTACTTTAGCAAGGTATATGGTTGATAATGTTGGAATTTTTAGTTTGTGACCCTTTGTCGACATTAATTATCTGGTTGTATTAAAACCCCTTGCTCTCTGATAATTTCTGTTCAATTTTGCAGGTTGTTATTTGTCTAATGATACGAAAGACAATACCACTTATGAATTATGTTCAAGTAAGTAAACCAATGTGCTTTTATAGTGTGTGTTTGTATTGGATTAATTTCATAAATTATTTCAATAATTGATTATTGTTATAAACTTACAATTGATTATATGCAATAAGTTTTATGTTTGGTTATGTTAGGTGAAAAGTGGTTTTAAGATTATTTCATTTGGATTGTCTAAAATAATCAGTTTTTTTTATACTAAAATTACAAAAAATGGGTATAAAGTTATTTGTAGTAGTTGGTTTTGTATTTAAATTAAATTAATCAATTATTGAGGATAAAATGGGAAAACAAAAGTTAACTGAAAAATAATTCATTAGCTTTTAATCATAATCTCCAAAATTTTGTTTTTCATAAAAAAACTTATTTCCTTTGTTGAGATTATAATCTTTGATTTTAAATCCAAATTACCAAACACATTTAAATAGTAACACCAACAACTTTTTCTCTATCAATCAGATTACAATATCTAAAAGTAAAACTAATCCAATCTAAACACATGCATAGTAGAATTTGTTTTTTAAATATGATTTTATACTATATTAAGGAGGCTACATAGTACTAACAGATATAAAACATCTTCCTTTTGTTCTTAGCATCACTCTGTCAAGCAGTTTGTAATCTATTTTACAACTAAGGTGTATAATATGTGATCTTCTTGTGATATCATCTTTCATTCATTCTTCAGCATACTTTCTGCAGGCCCATCAGCATGTTTTTCGCCAACTGGTAGATTTGATAGGCATTACATCCATTATGGAGGTAAACCTCTATCTAGTAGTTATAATATCATTGAGATCTTGCTAATGTGATGTGCTAGAGTGGGTCCTAAAATAAGTTTTTTGCACAGGTTTTGGTTCGATTAGTAGGTGCTGATGACCATGTATATCCCAATTTTATAGATGTGATTCAATGGTTGGCTGAGGGCAACCTGCTAGAGATGATTGTTGATAAACTAAGTCCATCTGTAAGTGAAAAATCTACATTCTGTGTTTATAGTCTTTCAGTCAGATGTTGCTGATTAGCTGTATGTTGCATATACACCTTGCTACAAAGTTTAACCATGTTTTGTAGGAGGCTAGTTTATTCATTTATTAGTAGATTATCCATGGGATATTCTTTACCTCACATAGCCATTCTGCACTTGCCCGGTGTCTAGTTATTCAAGTCTTGTTCATTGAACTTACATGAAGCCTTACTATTGAATTTAGGCCGCATCTAAAAGTGTGAGTGCATGATTTGGCCAGCTGAAGGAATTTTTATACTTAACACAGTTTTGTTAGGAATGCTGTTACAACTCAAGCTGGGTTGTGCTGTTTTGAGTTTGTCTTTATAGGGTCACATAAAATATGTCTATTGCATCTTGGAGCTATAAATGGAAAAAAAAAGGAAAGACAGAAAGAGACAAAATCTCTATGGAAACCTAAGATCCCAATTTGGTTGTACTTGAGTGTTTGAATTTTATCGTCTCTTTGCCTCCATGTTGTCTTTTGTTATACTTATAAATAATCTGACAGCTGTGTCTTTTGTGTTTTTAACCAGAGTCCTCCTGAAGTTCATGCTAATGTAGCTGAAACATTGTGTACCATAACTCGAGTTGCATCATCTACTCTAGCAATTAAGCTTTCAAGTCCAAGGTTTTGTGCTGCAAGGCTTTACTTTTTTTTAATATATGCCTGTAAATTGATTATTAAATTTTTTTTACTTTGCAGTTTTGTTGCAAAAATTTTGGGTTATGCATTGGAAGATTCACAATCAAAGTCTAGCCTTGTCAACTCACTTTCGGTGTGTATTTCTCTGTTGGATCCCAAAAAATCAGCTGTTTCATCTCCACTTTTTCCTTCATTCCGAAGTCAAAACATGTATGAGCCACCAATTCCTGTAAACCCAGATACTATTGGTGCAATGCTACCTAAACTTGGTAAGTATGGCTTGTTTTATCCCCATGAGTGGAACAGTTTATATGCTTGAGAGTAGGAATTTTTGTTTAGTTAGTTATATTAGATGTATAGAATGATATGGAAAAATAATATGACTTATGGAAATTATTGTGAAAAGTTTATTTATAAATTAAGTTATGAGATGTATATTCATTTTGATTATAATAAGATTTCAAAGAAAACTACCAAAAGGTAAACCCTAGTCTACAGGAGGTATATAAACAGGAGCCCACAAGAAAGGGGGAATATATATATATATTTTCTTTTTGGGCCCGGGGGGGGGGGGTGTTGCTGTAATGTGGGCATTGTATGTTTCTTACGTAGTTTAAGACTTTTATTTTATCATTTTCATTTTTTTAACAAAATTATAATTACTATTACCATTTCATGTCCTGGTAAAATCATGATCACTAGGGAGCAATGCTTTTAAACAGTAACAGAATATCCTGGAGTTTGATGGAGCCTTGTCAATAAAATGGGTTGTAATGTGGTTTGGCTTCTAATTTGTAATGACTAATTAATTTATTTTCTTTTATATATCCCTTTCCTGTCTAGTCTTTCTCTTCCAAATTTGTCTAGTCATCAATAGCTATCAAAGTACTCTTGGTTAACAATATATCATTAGTAAGATTGCATTTTTTGTCTACAGGTGAATTGCTTGTGCTTTTGGATGTGTCATCTGATAACAAGGTATTGCCTACAACATATGGCGAATTGAGACCTCCACTTGGCAAGCAGCGATTAAAGGTTTGTTATATATATATTTTTTTAATAAATTTGATATGTATGGCTGTCCCCTCCAGAGCTAGGTTGTAGTTGGTCAGTTGATATTGAATTTTGTTCCATTGATAACCTTCATTGTGTACTTTGAACATTCATATTCCTGAGCAAGGAAAGAGCGCTGATGTCATTTTTGAATGCATCTTCTTTCTCTGACCAATTTGCGATTTATTTCAGATTGTGGAGTTCATTGCAGTACTTTTAAAAACTGGAAATGAAGTGGCAGAAAAAGAATTGGCCAACTCAGGAACCATTCGACGAGTCATTGATCTTTTCTTTGAGTAAGCAACTTTTAATTTTCAATTTTGCAGAGTTGTAGATGTCTAGAGAAACCTTGATGAAATCTGCATCGATATTTCTCTTCTCTTCCCTTGACATATTCTGTACTAATACAGGTATCCATACAATAACTCATTACACCATCATGTAGAAAGTATTGTATCATCATGTCTGGAGAGCAAATCTGATGCCATTATTGATCATATTCTTCGAGATTGTGATTTAGTTGGAAGGTTTCTTCAAGTAGATAAACATTGTCTTCTTTCTGCTGAAAGCAATCAGGTAAATGTATGCCTCAAACTGATAGATGGGAGATTGGGTTGGTCATTAGCTTTTCAGCTGTCTATATTTTTGAGCCACTAATTTACAACTCTTAACCTAGGATGGAAAGAAACATAATTGATTTGGGAAACTTTTGATGATGTGTTCAGTTATCTTGTTTTTCTTCATGTTTTATTGAATAAAAAATGAAAACAAAGATGCATCACCCAAGTTCAAGTGGTATCTTATTCACTGTATACATATTCTCCGTATGCAGTTAAGTCTATAAGAACATCTTTTAACTAAATTTGTGTGATCTTGCAGCCCACAGTACTTGCTGCTGGAAAACGGGGAACACGGGTAGGAAACATTGGACATATTACTCAAATTTTCAATAAACTTGTGCACTTGGCTCATAACCAAAGCCACATTCTTGCATGTCTTCAGGTTAGTTTTGTATTTACTTCCAGAGACAAGATTCATGGTTTACTTAGTAAGTAGTATATGAAACTTTTCCAACTTGTATAAATATCTGACATCTCTGATGTATGCTTTGAATTGAATCCTTGTCAGCTTTGCTTAAAAACTCATGGCAGATGCTTATTAACAGTCTGTTAAAAGCACTTATTTATTTTTTTTGCATGGAGGATATGAAAAAGTCCTTGATGTGACTAGTTCACTTTTGATAATTGTTTAAATAAAAATGGCATCAACAGTGCTGTGGCTTTAGATCCCATAGGATGATCTCTTCTGAAACATACAATTATTTTGTGTGTTCTTGTTGGCCTTCCTTGTCCTCTCAGTTGAATAGTTCTCGTGCCTTAAACGATGAGGTTGAACTTACATCTTAAATTTATGTTGGCATGAATGCTCTTTAAACTAAAACTTCTTTAACATCTCTGTAGGAGAATAGTGAGTGGAATGAGTGGCAAGCTGCAGTTCTTCAGCAGCGTAATGTGGTTGAGAATGTTCACCGCTGGGCTTGTGGGTAAGCTCTGATTTCAATTATCTAGCTCTAAATTCTTTGCATAAGTGTCACTGGGAGGATCAGTGTTTTTTATTCAGCATAATGTCTTTGTTGGTGATCTAAACTTTGGTTTTAGCGATATAAATAAAAGTGGCAAGGCCATGCCTTAAATGGGTAGTCTTATGATAACAAGTGAGGTTATCTCAAGCAATAAGGGTTGGGTGGGCATGATTTTCCGTGTATGAAATTAAAAATATAGGGGAGTGGAAGCTGTGAAACCTTTATCATTTTGATTGATTTCTTATTTCTCCTTGTAATGAGCAGACGTCCAACTGCATTACAAGATAGGATGAGGGATAGTGACGATGAAGACCTTCATGACAGAGACTATGATGTTGCAGCTTTAGCAAATAATTTGAGCCAGGCTTTTAGATACAAAATTTATGGAAATGACGATAATGAAGAGGTTTGTAGTTGTTGGTTGCTTCTCACCCTCTCTGTGCATGCATGTGCCTTGTGTGTCTTTATTCTCGAATCATCTGCTCCCCCCTCCCTTTTCTTAGTTTCCCATTTTTGCCTTGTGTTGGACACTGCTACCTAAATGGTGGACTAATGCAATGATGATCTTTGTCACAGGAACATGGTGGTCTTGATCGAGATGATGAGGTAATAGTTTCTTTTTGTTTTTATTGTAACTGAAGTTATTTTGTTTGATTAATTTCAGGAATTTTGAGAACCACTTTTGCTCTTTAAAATGTCTGTCTCATTTGGAAATTAGGTGACCGTCTCATTTTCATTATGGCACTGTCATCCATAAGCACAATTGACGTGTTTTGTGCCCTGTAGTTTTACTATTTTCACCATTAGTTGTTTTGCTTTTGTAGCCTGTCTCCAAGTTACACAGTAATCAACCAACATATATTGCTATAGGAAACTAGGTATTTTATAACAGAAAATAGGTATTTTACAAGGATCAGAATCACAGGTTCATCACTCATACACAGAAAAAGAAAACAAGACACTGCAGAACCTCAGTTCTGAAGAACTCCCTGCCCAAAGGCCCTGTATATTCACTCAATGACTTATGTCTTCCCCCTTACATTCCCTCCCTTTTATCTTTAGTTTCTAGCCATTTCCCCTTCCTTCTCATGTGGCAAAGCTTTCACAATCCAAATCCCTCTTCTGGTCCCTTATAATTTCCATGTGGTCTAGAATAGCAGTGCCTATAATATAGAAATTTTGCACTCTTTGTTAACTAATAGTCAACTCATCTGTTTCTATCAAATGCAGGATGTCTACTTTGACGATGATTCTGCTGAAGTAGTCATATCATCCCTAAGACTTGGTGATGATCAAGGGAGGTGAGTATTTATTTGTCATGTAGCTGGCAACCATATTAGGCAGAATCTGATCTCATGAATCTATTGAGCATGATATTTTTGTGCAAAATATATGATAAATAACTCACTTGCTATGCCCTTAAAACATAAAAACACACGTTATGTGTTGTCTGCTACTGTTCTGAGCTTTATATTTTTACAGGTTTTCCTGTATACTTCATTTTTCATATTCCATGTTGTAACCATTCTTTCCTTAATTCTTTATGCACTTTTAAGGAAGATGACAGTGTAATGTAGTATGAAGTCACAAACTAGAGGTATATTCTTTGATTGCAACTATGGAAGAATTAAATGTGGATGGATATGGGAGAAACAACATATTGATATACTCAGCATTCTTTACTTGTGTTGTGCATGTGCTTATAGATTCTGTATAAAAGGGGTTTTATCCTTGTAGAAATCTTCATCCCATTTTGTTGGCTGTTGGAATGACCTACACCAGTAATTTATTACAAATGTTCACGTCCTGTGATGGAAATAGAATATGCTTTATCATTTTGTAACGCTTGAAGATATTTGTTTTGGTTTTCTGTTTCATTGTGTGACTTGTGTCTGCTTCCGTAATATGTTATTCTCCTCCATATACAGAAATTAGTATTGTGGGGGAGGCTAGGTGTTAGAAGTGAGTAGAGTAAGGAGGCTATGTAGTATTTAGATTTTGGACCATGGTCAGGAAATTATTGTAGCATATTTAATTTGAATATTATGCATGGATATACTTTTTGAATTAGATAGATTACAAAATTTATTATTATTGTGGATAAAGATTTACTGAAGGAAACACATGAATAAGCTGAATTGATCATCATATGGCTGTTGTTACAATTTTACATGCAAATCTCCAAAAGGTCATGTTTCAATTTGTTTTTCTTTCACCTTGTACATGAAATTTATTCAGAAGTTTCATTTATAAAACTATATATGCTGTCCCTGCTTGTAGCTGGTTTACGTGGTTGTGTCAAATTCTTTGTTTTTAGTGTTTAGTATTTAGACACAACTTGCTATTGCTGGCTCTTCAACCTCTGATAAAACCCAGTCGAAGTGCATTGCCTTATGTTTTTATTCCCTCTCCTTTTGGTGGACAGTTACCTAAATTGTGTGCCTGGCTTTGGATGCCCAAGGTGTTTCTATTTCATTCATCATTAAATGTTGATGTATTTATTTTATGCAGTAATCTGTTTACAAACTCCAACTGGTTTGCATTCCAAGATGACAGAATTGGTGATGCACCTGGGGCACATCATCCTCTGAGATGATGGATGAGATAAACTTGAATGCAGCTGCAAATGGTGGTAGCACCAGTAGTGATGATGAGGTAGTGGTTGGAGAGGATGAAGAATTGGCTGACAGCAAAAATACTGTGAATGGTACATCTAGCTCAAACACAAACTTTAATGGATTAACTGATAGTGATTCCATGAATGGAGGCACATTAGACTTTGAAAGTGAGAAGGCATTTCCTTCACATGATATGGGATTCTTTAGGTTTGAGGCACCAGACAATGAGGACTTGTTTGGGGATAGGCCTTTACCTGATTGGGTTGGATGGGCTGAACCATCGGATATGCAAGATGCTGGCTCAAGTACGAATCCCTTTCTGGATCCTGACGAGTCTATTAAGCCTCAAGTAGGCAGCCCTAATCCGAGTTCTCCAAATGGGGAATCTGTACCTTCTAATGGGTTGCCAACTGCTAGAGATTCAATAAATCGGAGCAGCGACTTGAGTCAAACATCAGTAGCATTACCCTCGCTATTTGAAGAGGATGTGGAATTTGTAGGTGTAGAATTAGAAGGTACTGAGAAGGCAATGGAACAGGCTCTCAAAGAAGGGATAGTTGGGGAAGCAAGATCATTGAAAAGAAACGCAGTCTCTAAAGTTCCGGAGAAGGAAAATTCTGAAGAAGGCAGTCCTGGTGTGAAGGAGTTCAACGATGCAAATTACTGGAGGGTTGACAAAGAGGTTGCTGTTCTAGAGTGATAGACAAAGTGATAAATCTTGGTTCCATTGTTTGTATGAAAATTTGGACCAACGCCAAGGTTATGCTACAAATTAGTGTACAGTATTTTTGTTTCCATTATGTTCTGTTTCTGTTGTTCCAGCATTATTAGATATTAAGCTTGTTTATTAATTTGAAGTTTTGCCTCTACCTGCAAGTGATTGAAAGGGAATTCCCACATTTATTGAATATTAATTTTGGTCGTCTTTCTCAGTTTACAATGTTGATCTTGATTTGCATTCCTTGCGGATGCGGCTGTCAATCAATAAAGCTAGATAGAGGTGCAATTTTCTACATCCACGGGGATGCTTAAACGTTTTCAGGTTGAATCTGTGTATTTTTTACATAACAATGTTGATTGAAGTGAGTCAAGATTAGGATCAACGTTTATTTTATGCCACGACTTGTAATGCATCTTTGCAATAACCTGTAATAGTTGTCTTTTTGTTTTTGTCACGAAGATTTTAATGGATTGAAGTTGACGAAAGCTGGTTAAATTCTGAGGTTTTTGCCGTTTTCTCTTCGGTCTGATCGAAATAACCTTTTTTTTTTTTTTTTCTTCACTTTTTGTTCATTTTTAATACAAAAATGTTTTTTTTTTTACCTTATTTTCTGTTTTTAAAAGTTTTCATAAGATAATTTTTATTGTTTGTACTATGTTTTATATATATGTTTTTAAAAATAATAAAGTGAAAATATGATGGTGTTTTTAAAATTAAAAATTAAAATAGAAAATAAAACTATAAAACGTTTTCCTAATGTAAACAACCTCTACTATACATTAGCTAATTAATCGAGATCAAAATAAAATTAAGTCTTTAACAGGGCAAATTGGATGATGCACTTACAAAACGAGAAAGGAATTACAGCAACTGGTTAGCCACATAATATAAAGAGCAAAATAGTTATGTATTAATAGTATAAAGTAGTTTTATACTATTATTCAATTACAAATTACTATGTATGGTAAGTTTGTTTACTTTTATAATAATTATCTTGACAGTCATATTAACGGTAATTTTTGATTAGTTAACAGTGTAAAACTTTTTATATTGATGGTGCATAGTAATTAAATTGTAATATAAAAATGTAGTGGAGCAGAAAATTGATTAAGAATTGGTTAAAGCCAGTAAAAAGCAAGGATCGGTGTAAACAATTGGTTTAGATGTTCTTTAAATATATATATATTTTTGCTAATTTTTATTTTTTTAAAATAAATAAAGGCTTAGATACCATATTTACATATAGATTGTTGTTATTTAATTCATGTTATGACTTTTTCATCTTACAGGACATGTAACATGATTCTTTTATATTAATTTAAAATTTCACCTAACTTAATTTTTATATAATTTTATCTTATTTATTGCTTAATGTATTATATGATATTAAAAATATAAATTTTATTATTATTAGTTTGATTCTAATCCAATCACAATTGAATTAAATGAAGTGTTTTTATCCGTTTAATGGTCAGTAAGATTTTAAAAATATTAGTTTAAATTAAGATTTAAATAGATTGCAAGAATTTGAACAATTTTTTTTTTAATTATGCATGTTCTGGCGATTCTTAAGATGACGTAATTAATTGTTCCAAAAGTTACGATTTTCAGGTTTTTTAACATTCTATTCTAAATTATACATTAAATAATTTAACATATTTGATAAAGTAAAAGGCAATTCTTAGAACATTTTTACTGGGTTCATAATATTAGCATAATTTTAAAAATGTTTAAATTATAGCTTTATATAAGTATAAAATAGTTACCAAAAGAGATAAAAGATTCTGATGATCAAGTCCATTTTTTATTTTTTTGTTGAATTTCTGGAGAGAAATATGTGATGTGATATTATTCAGAACTTACATAAAGTTAATGATCATACGTGAAGACTAAGACCCTCTGTAATATGAACTATTAAAATTGTCTTCTGATGAGGACTCAAGTTAATACGAACTATCCTATAGTTTGATCTCATCCTTGCTGGAGATTGTACGTTAGGCCAAGGTATGGCCTTTGAGAAAACGTAAAGTCGTTATCAATTGTATTTCTCCTATGGAATCCTCATCACGATGAAGAGCTCTATGTAATTCAGCATTCTAGAAACAATCGTAAAGATTTTGAAAATCAGGGTTGCATTAATATGTCATGTTGTCCATAACGACTCATTTGACTAACACAACTCCCATCACTTCCGTTGGTAGATGGTATCATTGCAAGCACTTGTTACGTCCTTGTTTGCGATTTGAACATCGTGTGCACTATAACCCGTTCTTCATATCTAATTAAGCTATTTTCTTCTGGGACTCGCACAAAAGTTTTTGACACAATCTTTTACAAATTGAAATCTAATTCACTGTTCTCCCTTTTTTAAGAAAATATTTGTTTCTTGTCTCTTCTTTATATTCTCTTTGCACTCATAAAATATCAAATCACTAAACACGTATAGAGAGAGAACGCAGAAGATTTTTTTTCCTAGCTAGTACACAAGTTGAGATATAAAAAGATTATTTGAAATTATTAAAACTCTTTTTTCATTATACTACCGGCTTGTATTTTTTTATTTTTTTTTGAAGAATCTGTACATACTATTGTCTGTACAACATCTTTTTTCTCTTTTTTTTCTCGCAATCTAGTATGGAAAGATTCAGTTTCTTTAATGCTCAGCACTAATTCCTTATTAACTGGTTGATTAGACAGGTGCATGAATTATGGTGTCAAAGTTTCGGTATCATTCCACACCGAGGCTCTTCACTTATTTGTTATCGAAGGACACTGACAATGGTTCACTGTAGCAAAAAGCAAGTCATATTCATAGGAAGAAAATTAAAGTTCACCTTCTAAAAAAATTATTATTAGAGAACTTCACAATCACAACAATGTTTAAAAGTTTATCCCACAAAAATATCTTAATTTAAGAAAAAAAAGTATAACGATAACATAATGACAATTGTGTTTATGTAATGGCTCTCTAGTATCAAGAGTAGACAATAATTATAATAGAAAAATAGAAGTTTAGGGTTTAGCTGACACATTATTTTAAAAATTTTAAAAATATATTATTTTGTAATTATTTTTTTTAACAATGAGACAATGCATAGTTAATGATAACTTTTAAAATAGCTTTTTAACTTTTAATGAATCAATCTTAAAAATTCATAATATTTACACCAAATTTCAAATTTGCTTACATGAATGATACCACGCTATTAGTGGTTAACTTTTTCATACGGGTTGTTAAGGAAAGCATGATAGAAAAAAAAAAAAAAAAGGAAATCAAGGAGATCAAGCTACTGATTATGCAGACAAGAATCAAGGACTTATGTTTTCCTATTTCCCTGTTATTTCTTTGCTCGTTCTTCTATACAAATGTCCCATAATTTTCTCATGTAGTTAGCTTCTTTTTTTTATTTGGATTCATAAAAACTTAGGAGAAGGGGATGGCGTCCAGTCCAAGACAGAAAAATTCTTTGGACTTAAAAATAACTTAAAGAGTTACTTACATTTATCTTTATTTCTATATTTAAATTTCTAAAATTTATCAATGAAAACAACAACTGTTTTTTTACTTTGTATGCAAAGTTTTTGATGGTATCTTGTAAAAATCAAATGTTAAAAAGTCACTTAGTGTAGATTATATACTTGTACAAATCTTAGGCTTTTAACAGTTTTTTTTGTGTGCCTATAAATATGTTCTCTAAGTTCAAGATAAAGTATGATTTGGATCTCGTTGCTCTGTAATTTTCATTAAAATATAACACATCCAACACTCACAAGTCACGATTACCTGGTAACAAGAGATTAAATTTAAAAGTATACATCCTCTCATCATTTTCTGAATTTCTTTTAATTTCTTTTCAGAATTTCTACTTCTTGATTTTGTTCTTTCTTTTGTTGTTGTCACCACCACTGTCGTTGCTGTTAGCACCACCACATATCATTATCTAGTCTGTGTCAAATACTGGATATGATAATACAATAATGTTGTTTGGTATGCACCAAGTATTAAATAGAATTAAAGCTTATCTTAACCTTATTCTATCATGTTTTTATCTTGCTTTTATATTCTATCTTATCTTATTATATCCTGACCACCAAACAAGCCTTAAGAAAAATTAATGTAGTTTACTCTAACTAATAAGGATAACTTAGATTATGATCAAGTAATTTTTAGCTCAAAAAATTATTTAAATTTTATTAGTTAAATTAAAAATTAAACTAAACCATTTTTAAAATTTATATATTTTAATAACAAAATTATTTAAAAGTATGAAAATAAAATCATATATATATATCTAGCTAATTAATTAATAAATTAAATACATGGATATTTAAATTTGGATCGGTCAATATTTTCAGTTAAGCTTAACTTTTTAGTTCGTAAGTTTAATTTATCAAATATTTGAGTTAAATATGAATAATTTATAAGCTGATTGGACTAAATCGTTTTTAAATTTATCCATCACATGCTAACTATATATATGCGGATATGCCAACTAACTTTGAGCAGTGTTAATTATTTAGTACGACAGGGCTTCATTCGAAAAGGTAGGAACAGACTTTTTTATAATCAAATGCTAATTATCATATATGAATGATTGAATGGTTAGAATAAAAATTAATTTCTAATCAAATTCCTGTACATCATATTCGTGTATATATATTTTCCTAATTACTTTGTTCATATTCATCATCTAATTTTCCCTTACACTAAACAATATCTTAGAACATGTTTGGGAGACCTAATTACTTATTTTCCAAAAATTTTATCACAACAATATAAAAAATAAGCGATTATTTTCTCAAACAAACTAAGCCAAACATGCACTATAATAATCTTTTAAATATTTACAAAGTCATCTAGTAAGAGTCCATATATACAAGCAATAAATGGGAATTGATTAGTGCCTAGCAAAAAGCCAAGTGATGCAATGCCAGTAAAACAGAAAACATGGCGAAAAAAACTACTGAAAAACATCGTAGTCAGGGACAGAGCCAGACTCATATGGTAGGAGGGGCCAAATTGCAGTTTCGTACAAAATATTTATAATCATGTATTTTTTAAAAAGAGCCAAGGACATGTAATAAAAAATATATTTATACAGAAGAAAAATTAAACATCCTTTTTTTTAAGACCCAAAATTACAAATTTCAGTTCACATGTCACCAAAGTTTTTTTTTTTCAAAGTTTACACAGTGATTTGTTTAAATCCTTACACTCAAGGCCAAGGCCAAAAGCATGTTGGAGCCTCACAAACAATAACAATAAAAACAAAGGCGAGAGGAAAAAAAAACAAAAAATAGTGATAGGAAGAGAAAATGTGTCTTTCAAAGTTAAAAACTGTCAATTCTTTGTATAATATTTCAGCAAAAGGTAATAAATAGTTTTTAATTCTCAAATCAAATCAATATAATGGGAAGACTAATAATGTCATTTGATTGCAAGTGCAATCATTTGTAATTTTTAAAATTGTAATAACGGATTATATAAGAAAAAAACTATTTAGAGGGAAATAATTTAGACTCAAATATTTTGTCTAAAAAAATATAATTATTTCCACAATAAAAACTATAAAAATAAAAATAGAATTTATCTAAAAAAAGAATATCATTATCTTTACAATAAATACTATAAAAAGAAAATAAAACATTGTACTAAAAATTTCAAAACATAATACTTAAATATCATTATTTCCATAATTAAACCTATACATAAAAATAATTATTTTCATATTGAAATATTATATATATTAAAAAATTTAAAATTAATAAAATGTAAGGGGGCCAAGGCCGCCCAAAGGTATGAGTAGCTCCGTCCCTAATAGTAGTTTTGTTATTTTCATCAGGGAAATGAGAAATAAATTATTAATTTAGTTCCTCAAGTATTACTCTTTTTCCTATATAGTTCCTAAAGTAATAAAATTATATAAGTAGTCCCTCAAGTATTGAATATTCATTAATTTAATTATTGGATTAGTATTTTTTTTATTAACATTGATGGACCAATTTGATGAAATTTTCAATACTTGAAGAACTACTTATTACGATTTCTAACACTTGAGGTACTACTTATATAATTTTGTTATTTTAAGGACTAATTAGGAGAGAAAATAATACTTTAGGGATGAAATTGAGGTTTTACACGTGAAATGAAAGATAATAATGAAGAAGTAAGATGCTTCCCCATCCCAATGCAAAGTAAACAAAGTCCAAAAACTACGGCCTTGAAACTGAAAAGAAAAGGAATTCATCTCCTTGGAACGTGTTTTCTTTTGCCTTTGCAATTTGTGAATTGGCATGCCCCATAATCTTCTTATATGGACACGAACTTCCAATGCCTGCCCTTTTGACCATTTGACTTGCATAATGTGTACCTAAGTTTCATCCATAATTTTGCGTGGTCGTGTGTGCGATTTATTATTATTATTAAAAAAGGAGAGTGCACCTTCTCAAACCACATGTATATCGTGCTTCAATCTGAAAAGCTGAAAAAATGATTTCATCTATTTATTTTCCACCGCTAAAAGTCAATCCATAGGAAATTTTGAGTTCGAGGGCTTGAAAGAAGAAAGTAGAGCTAGAGATAGTTTCGTGATGAACACATTTTTTATCAACACAGACAAACAAAAACTCAAACTTAAGATATCTTTAAGTAACTTAATGAGGTTTATCAAAATACCCTATCATAGTTTTAAATTTTAGATTAATTATAACTATACGCACGTACTGTATTAATCTAAAAATTACTAATCCCGAAATGGCATTAAAATTGGGGAAATGCCCGGCAATCAAAACGGCGACACAGCTGGGAAGGTGTTGCTAGTTCACGTGAATGCGAAAGAGTCAAATTTATAGTCGTGGTATTCAGGTCCTCCTTGATTAATCCTCATATATATGGTTGGTCTGGTCCCACTCCCACGTGTGGTTATGACTTAGGACTCAACAAAACACCCATAATAAGGTAGTTTTGGTTGAGATTAGGACGAACTTGTCTGTCCTTAGTCTACAATGTCTCACGTCACATGTCTAGGGACAATTCAATTCACAAACCCTATGCATGCAGTAATTAGTGCCATTTGGACAATAAAATGGACACCAAACCATGTTTGCCTCTCCAACAATCACTTCTAAACCAATATCATGTTTTCGGGATTTTAAGATCCCAGACTGACCTCAAATCAAACAGGCTTTTTTTTTTTTTTTATCAGTTTAGGGTGATTTTTTAAATTATTTATAAAAAATGTTAACCATATCATGTTTATTATTTTATTACTGGAGTGTTTTGCTTTAATAATAAGCCAAACACATTAATTTTATTTAAAAAAAATAAGTTGCAGGCCACAGCAAAAGAACACGTTAGCAATCAAGCAAGAAGTGTCCTTTTATGTATGTGAAACGTGCGAGAGACATGACAAATTGTGAGTATTTTCGTGCTCCCAGTACATGGACTGACTGAGAAATCTATTAAAGGGCTGGAAAAAATTAATAATAAATATTAAATTATAATAGTTGAATATATCATATCATTTATTTGAGTTATGCATGTCGTTTCTTCGTACAATAAAATTCATTAATAATAGAATCTGTATTAAACTTTTCAACAATCTTTCTCTTTATGTAAGTAATTAAATGATCACAACAACAACAACAACAGTTGCACGACACAAAGCACACAACAATGATCTAACAATGACATAACTTCTCTTTTTTTGTTTGCGATCGATTTAGTGTTTAAAAGTAAAAGAAAGGTTGATAGTTTGTACAATACTGACTTCCATATTATAACGGCGCATGCCTCAGTTGACCTAACACCAATCAACCCAGTCTCCCAAGGATCATCCCTAGCCCTCGACATTCGCTAGCCTCTCTTAACTGGATAGGAAACCTTGCAGTCCTTGACCCTAAATCAGCGGCTACGATGGAATAGGAAAACTCAGATAGACAATGATGACTAAAAGCCATAATTCCCGCCCCCAAAACCTAGTAGGCGCCTCGAAAGAAGAAAGACTAGATGACCAACAATCTTAGGGGTCCATGATTCCCGCCCCTCTTTGATATATGTAGGAATTATGTATTAGGATCAAACATCTTCTACACATCAGCCAATAGACTGGCCTAGAGGGAAACTAGGTCTAGGACTCTGGAAGACTTGTAAGAACACATATTAGCAAGTTTTTTTTTTCTATATTTAGTTGTTAACTTTTCAAAAAAAAAATTGACTTTTCCTTATTTATAAGAATATAATTTTTATGCATTGTCAATGTAAAAAAATTTATATTGCCAACCAATAAAAAATCATCGTTAGTATGACTTTTAAGATAATTATTATAAAAATTAACAAATTTATCATATATGATAGTTTGTGATTAAATGACAGTATAAAATTTTATTACATTGTTGGTGTATACACTATTTACTTAGTTTATAATGCAACAATCCAAAAAGCACTATTTACAGTTTCCACTATTACTTATTTTGGCTTAATTGCACTTTTTGCCCTCAAAGTATCACAATTTTGTGACTTGTGCCTTCCAAATTTTTTTTTGCAAATTTTGTCTCCTAATTTACAAAATATTATAATTTTTTTCCTCAAATAGAAAATCGCCACAATTAAAGGAAAAACTGTCTCAAAATTATCTTAATTGTGGCGGTTTAAAGAAAATACCGCCACAAAATGTCTTAATTGAGACAGCTTTTTTATGTCGGCGCAAAATTTGCTATAGTTTGTAAACTGCCAATTGGGGAGCAAAATTCACTAAAAAAAATTTGGGGAGACAAAATTCGCGAAATTGTAAAACTTTAGGACAAAAAATTCAATTAAGCCATTTATTTTTTGATGATTGAATTTCCATTATCATATATAATAATATATATCATATTAAATATTTTTTTTTAAAAAAGAGTGGAGTCATCGAATATAATAATAATTAGAGTCATCTGATCCCATAGCAATGATACACCGATACACACACATATATAGTAAAAGTTGTGAGGGGGGCGGGTGTTCGGGGTTGAAAAAGTAAAAACCATAAAATTTTGATAGATTTCATGTACAAAGACAATTCCATCCTAGCATCAAGCAAAACTGCCTTTGTATCTATCACGTCTCAAACCGGCATATAACCCAAGGTTGTAAATAATTGTAGAACAATAATTCCAATCTCAACATATAACTCAAACATAATCATAAAATACAATTACATGAAAACTATTTATCATGCAATCGATATCTTCCTCATCACATATTTGGAGGATAAAGTATTTTTCACCATTTGGATTTGTCAAAAATTTTGATATCAAAATTGAAATAACTTTGATCAGCAGAAAGTTTAAATTTTGAGTGAATCTTTCTTTTCAAAAGATTAAAGCTTGTACACCATTTTGTTTGAATTGCTCTTTTATTATTTTTAAATAATACACCTTTTCCTTCAAACATTTTGTCATTTGAATACACAAAAATAATAATTTTATTCATGCTTTAAATTTTCTTAAATGTTAATCCAATGATCACAAATGTACTTCTATTCAGACTCTATTTGTAATAACAACATTTTTTTGCATTATTGCATAAAAAATACACCTTCATAATACCAATAAAAAAAAATATATTCATAAAATATAAAATTAAAAACCTTTTTTACTCATCACTCTAAATCAAATAAAAAATACCAATGCTATTTTTTCGCAAACAAAAAAATATTTTTTAGTTCTATTAAATTTTTTCACAAAATAAAAATATAAATACTAAAAATCACCAAAAATACCTCAATTGAGAAAGACTTGCACAAAGGAGGGAAGGAAGGACTCTCAATATGGTGGGGTTCTAGTCACTAAGACATTGCTATTTTTAAAGCTTCATCCATTTTTATTTTTTTTCATTTTCCTGGTCTTGCATAAAGCAAAAATGAAACATGCAGCTTCAAAATGCTTTTTGACTCAAATTTTGTATTTGTGTGTTTTGTTTCTTACACATGCGAAATGCATACAACCTTAACATATGGTGAAAACCTAATGTGTTTTGTCTTTGAAACAAATAAAACCTATTTGTATTGCAAAGTTGAAATACATTGAAGTTTTATCATGTGTCAAAATGTTGTAGCTTTTTTTTTTTTTTTTCCCCTTATGTTTTGCACTAGGGAAGGGCGAAACTAACTCTGGAATTTGACACGTGTCCTACAAGTGTCGCATACAGGAGAGATGAAACTTATTTGATTTTTAATGTGTCCTTTTGTTGTAGTTTTTTTTTTTTTTAATATTTAGTGTGTTTTGTCTTATATAAAAGTGAAAATACAAGTGTAAAAAGTTATTGAAATAATAGGGTGATAATGTAGCGAATAGTTTTAAATTATTTTTTAAATTATTAAATAGTTTTTGATACATAGTTCTAAAATTGCATTAAACTAGTCAAAACGTCAACAATGAATAACCGCAATAAATATAACATCAACACAACCACGAAATTTGCGCAAATGTTACGCAAAATGTAATAAGTGGTGTACGGTTCCGTTTGACTCAATTCAATTTTACACATGAAAACCGAAACTGAACCAAATTGTATGAAAATAGTTGAGTAAATTACACTTTCCTCTCTGATATATTTTTAAACTACACTCCTCTCCCTTTTTATTTTAAAATATACACTTTCCTCCCCTTAAATATCAATATGTGCTACATTTAAGTCTATTTTATTGTAAATGAGTATGAGATTTTCTCTTCTCGTGTCTCAACATGATTAGTAACTAGTTTTGAATAATTATTACCAATTTTGAGATCTTAAAAGCTGAAACAAAGATTTAGATGAAATAGTAGGCTTTATTTTACTTTTAAAACATTAAAATTAATAATAAGACATTCAAAATTTTTTGTTCGTGACACTCGAAGTAAGAAAAGTTCAAAATGTTATTAGAAGACACTTTTATAATTATCCACCACTTTTATGAGATTTGTTTATATTAAAAAAGGATTAAAATGTAACTTATATTTATATTTATTTCTTAAAGAAGAGAGTGTATATTTTAAAGTAAGAGAGGAGGAAAGTGTAATTAACTGTTAAGGAATGTAATTTACTTAAAACAATTTCCAATTTTTTCTTCCAATTTAATAGTTTAAAATGGTTTGAATTAGTTTATGAATATTTGTAGAATATTTAATGTTTAAGTGAAAATAATTTTAAATCTTCCCGTAACGTCTTTTTACTAATTCTCGTATTAAATGAAAGAAAGGTAAAAATAAGGCTTTTAAGATATTAAATATTTAATATTTTTATAAAATATTAAAAGGATTAATAGAATTGATTAGTAACTTTTAGAATTATTCTGTGAAATTATTTTCAAAATGGCGTTTCTAAGATTAGAAGAACCAATTTCTTTAGTTACAGCAAAGCAATAGTAGTTCTACAATTTTGCTTTGAACAACTTCCTAACGAAATTAGTTCGATTTTCATGTACTGCCATTCAGATATGCGGTTAAGTGCCTGTTTATAAACGGATAATTTTCAAGAAATAATTCTTTTAAGCTTTTTCAAAAAAACTGAAAAATTCTTTTTCTTAAAATAAGCTGAATTGATCACAATAATTATCTGAATGAATAATAATACACAAATCAGTTTATTCAGAACTGTATAACTACAGCTATAGCTATTCCATAGCACTGGGGTGCATCTCAACTAGTTAGAAGTAGTTACTTCACGGAAAAAAAATATAGAGGAAAAAGACTACAAGACCAGTCATGATCAATCGTGGTTAAATACTAATGAAAGCAACATTGCCCTGAGATCAATAAATGGCAGACATGATCAAAAATTGGTGACGCGTTAATCTGTACGTCCACACACCAAACACACATTATAACTTTGCTCAATTTATAGAGAACTGGTGACGTGGAGACCCATAGGCAGCGGCATGTGAGAGCACAATCGAGAAAAGCAAGTTGCCAAATGGGGTCCAAATCTTGGTTATTATTACAATAATAGTTGACCATGATAAGAGCATCATTATTTGTACACTTAAAAAAAAAAAAAAGCCAACAATGACAACCTTGATAACATTTTTTTGGGGGGTACACAGTAGTAACCTTGATAAAAGATTCAGTTCATTTTCAGTCTTTGCAGAGGTAAATAGAGTTAAAACTGTCCTTCAACTACTCAGATCTTATCAATGTCTCAGACGGTACAACATCTTTTAAGCAAATATGCTCAGAGGGCCTGTTTTATTTGTTGATGCATCCAGTCCATGTTCACCATTTCGAGTTCCTGTAATCCAGACCCTGCAAACAGATTTGAAGAAAAGGTTATACATAACAATTTTGGGAGAATTCTAAAATATGAACCCCGATAACAATAAGATAATGAAGAAACGAAATGTGGTGATTCAATGCAAAAAAAGTGACTAGTTTTACTATATGATATAGATATTTTATTGGCATGCCCATCTTAATAATTTACCAAAAATGATCTTACTTTCCTTTTCTGTTTGGTCACCTGCGCTATGATCCATAATGTACAAGAAGACATATCAACATATATAGTCATTTACACAAACGAAGATAAAAGAGTAACAAGACTGAGCTCATTCTCTCTCTTACCTTCTAATATTTCTGCTGCTTGAATCCGTCAGAATTGTCAATCTTTTTGCCGTCTTCATGAAGTCACTGCAATAATATCGCAAGAGAAATAAAACCCCATAAATATAGGACTAGCCACTAGGATAAACATGCATCTGAAGTGGAAAAGGTGGAAAAAAAAAAAAAAAGAAGCAAAAAAGATACCTGAAGGGTTCTTCTCCAGTTTGCTTAACAGCACCTGTTGCATCACAGTAGAGCACATGGTTCAAAATCTCAGATCTTTCTACGCCAAACATGTTGGCAAGTCTCCTATACAGCTCTTCATAAGAACCAAGATGTGATAGGTCGAGGGTCCTTCCTACATCTTCTGACTCCAAGAAAACCTTGCAATGACCAGTATCCAAGCCAAGTTGCCAAGAAAGCTCAGCAGAAGCTTTCCCTGGTGAAAACTGCTGTGGGAGTGCAGATTGGGAGTCATCCAAAAAGCACTTCTCTTTGTCCTTATCATCATCTAGTGAATTTTTTCCACGAGACAACACATCTCTAGAGCAGCTTCTGGAAATTTGTTGCTCAGTGAGAATTGGTTGACCAAAAAGCAAAAACTGGTGTTTCTTAACATCATCAGATTTCTCCAAACTCTTACTAGATTTCCCCATGGTGAGCAAGCATGACAAGCTTTCTTTGCTCTTATCATGGTTGGTCATGTTACCATTTGAAATCCCACTATACACTTCAAGTTGCTGGATATTAGTTGGAAGCAACCCCAACTGCAGTTTATTGTTAAGGTGGAGATCTGATAGAGATATTCCAATTTGAGCATGCCTGGCTCCCTGTATGCCTGCAGGAGCATTATCTGAAAAGGGGCTGTTAGGCCCAAGCTGGTTGCCTGAAAACGTTGGTATTGGAAATTGAACATCAAGGGGGAACTCCGGGAGCTGTGGAAACCGCAGCTTCTTTCTTGGTGGAGAGAAGGGTGCGAAATTGATGACTGGCATGTTTGATACCAATTCAACCAACCATGGGCTAACACGCTTCACATTTTGTAGCAAATCTGGCTCATCCCAAGTAACCTGCAGGGATAATAACAGAACCAGCAAGATCAATCAAGATTGCACAATGTACTGTTAACCAAAACTGATTTGATTTCAATTCAACTATGATATGCATGCAACAAAGTATCAAGTACACAAAAACAAATAACATTTCCTCAATCAACATTTGGTATTTCAACCTCATAATCACAGGATTCATGTGCTTACAATTGCATGTGAATTATACCTCATCAACAAACATGTTTGGAACAAGATGTCTCAAAAGCATTTTTTCCAAATTACCAAAACATACAAAAAAGAAAGAGTGTTCAGTTTAGTACAATCTTAACAATAGAGGGAGAGAGAGAGAGGAGAAATTATTACACTAGATGTTCATAGTCCTGATCAATCTCTACGCAACATATAATTGAAATTAGAAAGAGTTAATAACATTGAATTACGCATTGGGCATAGATTAGTAGAAATCATGGTAGTCTTGGACCATGTAATAATTTCTCGAGAGTACCTGAAGAAGCCTCCAGGGCGAATTAGGCCAGCGGATGGGGTCAACCACCTGAACAGACGCAATGGTTCCCATGAACCAGCTTATCCTGGAGGAGTCCTCAGTTTCAAAGGCCATCTTAAACCTCATCCCAGAACACCACTGAATCCTCATAGCAGCCCTGACAGCAGAAGCCTTAATGCAAAACTCAGGAGTACTAGCTCTTGGGTAATAAACAACCTCAAAAGGGTTATTACTAGCGGCCAGTGTGACCGCTTCCACAACAGCCTCAGGCCTCACTCTAACCTTTCCACCCAAACTCCCACCATTCCTTAACATCTTATTCTCCTCTCTCAAGAAAAAAGAAAAAGGCCCATAAGGCCCAATACCACAATTCCCAGACCCAGAGGCCGAGTTCCACACAGATGAAGAAGCCTCAGACCCAATTCCCTTCTTCGCCCTCCGAATCCCAACACACAAGTCCCCATTCTCGGCCCTCAGAAACACAACAGAGTCCCCGGCGACGAGTTTCTTCTGGTTCACGAAACTGCTCCACCCCGTGGTGAGCAAGTGCCGGCGCGGCGTGCCTCGATATATGTGCCGAAACTTCCAGAGCTCCCCGTGAACGTCCTTCGCCACCACCGTCTGAACCGGCGGCTCGGCCGAGTAATCGAGCCGGGGAAAAATCGTCTCCGCGCAGTACCGCGGGACCGAGAACCCGCCGCCGTTGTTCGCGTCGGATTGGGTCAGCGTCTTGGCGAAGGACGCGGGCTTCTCGGGAGGCTCGTCGTCATCGCCGCCGTCCGAGTCGCGACCGAGTTCCGAGTTTCGGAGAGGGACCAGACTCAGCCTCGCGAGGACCTCGTCGGTTTCGGGGTCTGCCATGAACTTGACGGCTTCGACTCTGCAGAGAATGAGCGGTGGGACCCTCAGATCAACGGCGGTGTGGGCGTGCTCCGCGTGACCCTGCGGGAAGTAGAAGACCTTTGAGTTCACTTGAGGCATCTGAACCATGCCGCCCGCGCACGCGTGCCAGAGCTGTGGATCCAGTAGCTTCTCGCCTTCCTTCATTGAAACGGAAAATCGAAGCGTGTTCCGAGAGAATGTGGGGTTGAGGGAGAAACGTTTGAGATGGTGGCTGTGAAGAAAGTACGGACTAGTGCTGATGAATAATGAAGGTTTCTTGCTTCTCTCTCTACAACACAGACACTATTGGGAACCTGTGATATATGAGCGAAACAAACGACCAAAACAACTTCTTGGCTAGTTAAAAATTATATTTATTAATTGTTTGAAATAAATAAGAATGAGAATGTGAAATTTATTTGGGAGTTATAAGTATGAGGATAAGAATGGTGGAAAACGTTCTGTCACGCTATAATGTCGGAAAATAAAATATCGAGAAGGGAAGGTGAGGGGAGAAGGAAATTGTAGGGCTGATTGACCAATCTAGTACAATTTTAAAAATAAAACATTAAAAATGGGGTTTTTTTTGAAATATATTATCGGTATGAGTTTGTTTTGACCGTTGACCAGTTAAACTCGTTAATTTGACTAGCAGAAATGGGTTCACGTAAGCATTTTTTATTTTTTTATTTTTTTATTTTTTTAAATTACACGTAAGAGTTTGACGTGGCCAAAAAAAACGCTAGTGGGAGTAGCGGAAATGACAGGATGATGCCACATGGCGTCTCCTGTGATTTTTGCGTATATATAAATTCCTTCCAGGTTTCCGTAAACCTAAAAAAAAAGGTTTTTTTGGGAAAAATGGTAGGCCCGGGGAGTTGCCAACGCATAAATCTCAAAAGTTATATGGAATAAAAAAAAAGCATCTCAATCCGACATCTGAGTAAAAAGTTATGCCTTTTTGAAGTTTTACATTATGTTGTATTTTCCCCCCACTCGTACGCGAAAATCACAAGGAGACGCCATGTGGCGTCATCCTGTGATTTCCGCTAGTGGGAGTAGTGGAAATGACAGGATGACGTCACGTGGTGTCATCCTACCATTTCCGCTAGTGGGAGTAGCGGAAATGACAGGATGATGCCACGTGGCATCATCTTGTGATTTCTGCTACTCCCACTAGCATTTTTTTAGCCACGTCGGACTTTTACATGTAATTTAAAAAAATAAAAAATGCTAATGTGTACCCATTTCCACTAGTCAAATTGGCGAGTTTGACTGGTCAACGGTCAAAATAGACCCAAGCCAGTAATATGTTTCGAAAAGAGCCCCATTTTAGTATTTTGTTTTTAAAATTGCACCAGATTGGTCAATCAGCCAAATTGTAGGTGAACTCAAGTTTGAATTCTTGTCACATTTTTTCTATTTAAAATAAAATAACATGATTTTTAATTTTAAGAATGAATTATACTTATATTTCTTGAAGTTTAATAAAATTTATATAACAACATAATATCAAATATCATTCTCATAAATATAACATTTCCTATTTTTATTTAATTATATTTTTAATCTTCTAAATGTTGTAATTGTGTGATTTTTATCTCTCATTCCAATTGCGCCAATTGGGTCTCTAACATTATCTCATTTACAATTAGGTCTCGTAATCTTGATTTCATTCACTTACAAGCCTGTTTGGTAGGGGAGAAGAAAGGGAGGGAAGAGGTGAGAAAAGAATAGAAGAGAAATACGTGAGAAATATAGTAAAAACTAAGGTTGTTTGGTTGAGAAGAAATATAATAGAAATAAATGTGTAAGGTTGTTTGATTTAAAAGAAAAGAAAAGAAATTGAATTATTACCATTATATCCTTAGGTATTTGCCCATATATTTTTTAATATATTTTTTTTTGTTAAATCGATTCGTGGTGATGAAAATCGATTTTAATTGATCTCCAGAGAGCACGAAATCTGTTTATACAAACACAAACACTGATGAAAATTGATTTGCATTGCCAACAAAATCGATCTTGTTGGAGGTCCAGAGAGAAGGGACTAAAAATATTAAGTTAAAATCGATTTTATCCTAGAATAAAATCAATTTTGATTTCAATTGATACCTAACGTCTAACTACATATGCAAAACTAAATTTCAATAGATTAAAATCGATTTTGCCATTGCAACAATTTCAATAGTGATGAAGTCTATACAAAACTAAATTAGCTGAAATTGCCATATACACTATCCTAATAGTTGCAAAAAAAAAAGAGGAAGAAAAATTCTTATGACAAGAATCATGATAAAAAATTTTAATACATAATTTCCATCACTCTATAATTTCACATATTAAAAAAAATTATTTGGATAATATGTGTTACGAAATGACCAATTAAGAAATTGTCATTCATCACAATTTGATGATTTTTAAATTTAAAATCACCCTTTCGTTAAAAGAAAATCAAATTCTACAAAAAAAAAAAAGAAGCAATCGGAAATCGATTTTTGACTCAACCAAAATCAATTTTATTCATGCAAATCGATTTTTGACTCTATCAAAACGATTTTGCAATTGGACACGCACAAAATCAATTTTGTCTCATATGAAATTGATTTTATTGTTATCCATAAGACCAAATCGATTTTCCTACACACAAATCAATTTTTCTATCACACAAACTATTTCAACTAGTCGTATCTCACAGAAAAATCGATTTTGTTTGTACCCAAAATTGATTTTGTCGAAGCAACACCACCTCTACCACACTCCCTGCTTTTGCTTAACCACGGCTAAGGTTATTTCATAAATTTGTAACCACTTTGTACGATTTCTTGCAAATCGTCTAATGTTGAGTGGATAAATTTTTGTGTGGGGCCCACAATTTTTTTAAAAAAATTTCGTCGCAATTTTACTCTGCCAAATGCAATCGATTTCAATATTTCTATGTTTTTGCACACTATTCTTCGCTCCTCTCCCCTATTTCGTATGTACCAAACAGACATTTAATGGAATTAGTTGACATGGCAAATTGAACATAACATGATAACGAGTAAATATAGTATACCAACTAAAAAAATATAGAATATTTGAACTAAATGACTTGAAAAGGTGTTATGTTGTATTGACTTAATTGTCATGTTGACCATGTTTGTGTGTAAATTATTGTTTGAGTAAATAGTTTTTGCACTGACACTTTAAAGAGTTTTTACATTATCACCTAATCACAAATCGTCATATATAGCAAGTTTATAGACGTTTATAATAACTATTTTTAAAGTTGTCCCTATCATGATTTCTAATTGGTTGATCGTGTAAAACTTTTTACAATAACCATGCATAAAAATTAAACTCTTGTTATTTTTATGATAGTAACAAACAACAAAAGGAATGTCTGTCTATTCTGAGCAAA
The DNA here is from genome assembly GCA_004329165.1 of Spatholobus suberectus. Lineage (NCBI taxonomy): Eukaryota > Viridiplantae > Streptophyta > Magnoliopsida > Fabales > Fabaceae > Spatholobus > Spatholobus suberectus. The sequence continues at coordinate 77,247,464 of CM014731.1, read as the reverse complement.
TTAATAACTTAATGAAATTAGGATAGAGGGACTTGATTGTAAATGAGAGAAAACTTGAGAAATCTAAATTGTGCAATTAAAGCTTGAGGAACCAAAATCACATAATTATGGTATCTAGAAGACTAAAAATATAATTAGGCCAAATAAAAAAGGGTTAAAATATTGTAAAAAAAATTGAAGAATATCAAGTATAATTTCATTAATTTTAGAAAACATAAATGTAATTTATCCTTATTTTAAAATGAGTTAGTATAATTTATCCAATTGTGAATGACATAGTAAAACACCCATGTAAGGAAGGTCTAATTTTCAAATTAAGTATGAATCACTTTTCATATTATATACTCTAATGAATTCACCCACTTACAGGTAATCTCTCGCACAACAAGAGAAACTACCACCATTATATATATATATATTGTAAGATTTAAATTAATATATTCTCACAAATTCGTTAATTAAATGTCTTAAAAAACTAATTACATTTTTTTATTATGTAGCATTGTTAAATTATTTGAATTCCCTTTTAATTTAGGATTTAAAGGTTAAAATTAATATAATTAGTAAGTCTCAAATTAATTATAATATATTTCTGCCTAATAAAAATTATATCTTTCCATTTTACAAGAAATGATACTATTTCATAACTAATTCATTCTTATGCTAATCATAAAGGTGTGAGCATCCAAGTATTTGTTTGTAAGGTTTAAATTTGATACATTATTAATGTAAAAAAAATTATGCTATTAATTAATTTGAAATCATGATAACTATTAGGGTTAGGCACGAACCCATGACCCAAACTCTGACAAATGCAATTTTTTTTTTTTGCTTGTGGGTGGGTTTTCAAGTATAGTGAGTTAAAACCTTAGTTACATTGGGCATGTTTGATTTTGGATTTTTGAATCCTTTGAAAACCAAATCCAATCAAAGTTAGACAAAAAAAATAGTGAGACATAATATTGTATTATGTTGTAGTGTGAATTACGTAATAACCAACGTCCAAACCCAAGTCCAAGCATGTGTGTTGGCAATTCAAAATCTTAATTTTGAAATGAAACTCTCGCTTAGTCGCTCTCATTGAAGTTTAAAACCTTAACATTTTCTTCCTCTCCAAACAAAACTCTAGTGTGTCGTCACCTCCCCTCTTCTCTCATCTTTAATCTTTATCAGACTCTTATAATCATAGATGTCACACACTACATCAGGCTATCTGTGTGACCTTACTATCCTTCTTTTTCTCGTCTTTTGAGTTTATTTCTCTGTTTATGTTCTGACGCCATCTCTATCCATCATAATACCGATGGTTTGTGGCCCCAACAGGGAAGGACAATTACATACTTTACACTTTTTTTTAAATCATCCTAACCTTTTTTTATTAACATATTAAATATTGTTTTAAACCATGTAAGTGATGTTGCAAAGCTAGAGGAGATTAAGATGTTGGTTTTGGTTTGCTTGGTCACGATGTAGAGGCATAACTGGTAGGTTGTTCATGATCACTTTATCATGTTTATACCCACAAAACTTTATCTTTCCATTGATATAGTCCAAGATTTTCATGCGTGGTTTGTTGTTACTGTTTGATGACTAAAGCATGTTGATTCATTATACAAAGTAAATGCCTTAATGGTTGCTAGTCTGGAAGAATTATGTGTCTTTCTTTGATAGGATACTGTGCATTTCTAGTAAGTTTTTGCATTTTTATTGTTTTTTATAGCCTTTATTTGATCATATTTTCATTTTTTAATTTTTGAATAATGGAGAACAACATTGATTAAAATATTATAATTTTTACCACATGATTATAGAGGTTTTAATATTATTCCAAGAGGTGAGCACACATGAATAGTTTTATGACAAACAATTACTTTAATGAGGTGGTTTTTATGAACTAAATGATTTTTTCTTTTTGTGGTTTTTTTGTTACTAGATATCTTTTTCTTGGTCTTGTATTTCTCTTCTAAATTTTATCAAAAGTTATTTTTGCTATTGAATTTGTTCTTAACATCAGTTGCCTTTTTTTTATTTAGGGAAATTAGTTTTTGCAATGGAGAAAGGATATTTTCTATTTACAATCATTACATTATATTGTTCTAGCCAAGATTAGAATCTAACTCTTTATAGTATAAGTATGTAAATATATAAGCATCTTCACATTGTATACTTGATGAATTGTGTCTATGTTAAGCCCCTTCAATCTTATAAACTAATTCTACATAACCTTTTAATGTATGAACTATGAAGCTCTCTCAACCTACATGCAATTATTAAGAAATAAATAAATAACTACAATCTATAAGAAATTAAGAACCAACTTAATTTAACTATGAAATATTTATGTTACCCTTGTGAAAGACACAGAGATGTGATAAATTTGATCTCGTTTCTTAGGAGAATAAGAAGTAGTAGCAATTGTTTTAGTTATTATTGTTTGATGCTGTTAAAAACTTTTTTTTTTTGCCACTTATATATCTAACTTGCATGGAATATATAAAAGTCCAAACTTTTTCAAATATTTTGAAATATATTTATGCATTAATATGCTTCCATACATACAATTGCAGTTAGTAATAACTTTTGCAAATCTGCTTATTGCTATCATCTCTAAGTTCCATAAAAATCATCTTTGAATTATTTTGTTGTGATCTTGGGTCCATTGACACATGCACCATTGTGGGAACAAGGTTCAATAGTGATTAATGAGTGTATAGATCACCTTGTTCTATGAACTTGCGAATATGTATCTACAAATATTTTTGTGTCTTGCATGTTAGGATATTCAGGGTGTGTTTGGACAACTGTGAAAATTAGATTATTTCAATAATTGATTATATGTATAATTGACTATTGTTATAATTGATCATAATCATAATTAGTTTTTGTTTTGGTAAGTTTGCTGAAAAGCAATTATAATCGCAATCAGATAATTAATTTTGTTTGGATGCAAAAAAAACCCCCCCAGCTTTTACATAATAAATTACGAAAAATGGTATACAATTATTTATTTGAATTAATAATGGACAAAGGTAATTTGGAAATATGATTTTAGAGGAGTAAAAAAGGTTGTTTCAAAATAATCAAACAACTGCGCTTTGTGGATGCCCCAAAATAACTTGTTTTTTTCTAAAAAAAAAAGATTTTTATAAATTTCAACTGTTGTACTAAACATATGGCTTATTTTTCAAACAACTTTTTTTTTCTCTAAAAACAGCTAAAATGGGAAAAAATAATCTATCCCAAATATGTTCTTACTTTAGTTAATTTGATATAAATGATTTGCTATTAACACACTTTGTTAATATGTATATGGTAGCCTTTGGGGAGTAAAAAGAAGGATTGATTGGAACTTGGAAGAATCATGGACAATCGAATGGATCCTGACACTGGTAGAAGACATGATAATCCTTTCTCTTTATCTGTCTTCTTTATTATCTACCTTTGTCTGAGTCATATAATTTGATATTTGCTATTAGTTCTTCATAATTATAGAAGTATATTATTTATGTGGTTCTAAAAACTGATAAAGACGAATAAATATTCTAAATCGTGTGTGCCTTTTAGTTTCACTAGATTGTTCCAAATCAAAACCCATCATGGGGTATAAGTATATACTAATATCTATGTATTGCTAAGAGTTAGTGAATGTTAGTTTTCAATTGACTTAGTCCCCTAGTTGATTTCCATTAGCTCTTATGAATTACAACTTAAAATACTAATGCTTTATTTCTTTGTTGTAATTTGCTATGACTCATAAAAAGGACTTTGCTATTCCAAATTTGCAAGTTTTGATAACAAAATAATCTAGTTTGCTTGAATTAGTTTTGAATGGGAATGCTTTTTGCCTATATATTATTGAATTGTATTTCTTAAACTATGTTGTGATGTTTTGGATTGATGAGCTTGATGAATTTATTTTGAATGAGAATAATTTCTGCCTATATATTATAGAATTGTATAGCTTAAAACTATGTTGGGTTTGTCTATATTGATTAGCTTAATGAATTAGTTTTGAATGTGAATGCTTTCTACCTATATATAATTGTCTATTAAATTGTATTGCATAAATTATGTTGGATTGACTTAGCTGCTTGGATATTTATTTTATAAGTTTGTCTATACTTCTTTTATGCTAGGCTTTGGGGAGTAAAAAAGCAGTATTGGTTGGAAGAAACATGGACAACCAAATGGAATTGAAAGCAATTCAAAAGTAAACTATGTCCAAACTTGACATGTAGTAGAGTTGTTATTATTCCTTTGTTATCTGTTTGTTTGTGATTTAGTACATAGTATTGAATAATTTATTTAGGAGGGGGTTTCCTAGTTTTATGTATGTTAGGTATCTTTTCTATTGGTTGTTAACTGTTATAATTTGTGATCCATGGACTATATTAATACCTAATATTGATGCTATTGAATAAGTAATTGGTTATCACTCTATGCCTTTCTTTAATCTTCATTTGATTTGTTTTAGGGTCACAAAGTGCCAAGTCATAATAAAGATTCTAATCCTAATACATAAAAAAAAACTTTATTCATAAAGAAAAACTTATGTCCTTAAAGGCTTATATAAAAGATTGAAGATATTGTAAACACCTAATTGAACATAATAATTAAGCCATTTAAGGTAACTTTATAACAACCAAAAAGTTTTTTTTATTTTAGTGTTTTCTATATTTAGTAGCTTTTCTTTTCATAAGTTGTTGAACAAACATTGAAATTAACAATAGTAATCAAATAAACACCAATAATTTAATCACTGGGGGTGACAAATCCCACTAGTTTTGCACCAATAGTAGGAGGTGGTGGTGTAATATAGCTTACTAAACAACAAATGGCTACAATTGAATCTACAAGAGTTGACCCCAAATGATCTTATTGAAAAAATAAAAAAAGAGGAAACCAAAAGGAAGTCGAGGAACCAATTACAACATTGTTGTGAAAACTGCAAGTATAATTGCAAGATTATACGATCTTGTGAGTTTGCACCTTAAAACCATGCTGGATTGTGAGGAAGATTACAACACATTTTAGATAGCATGAGATTGCAAGTTTAACTGTGAAAACTCATAAGTTACAATTCGTTTTGGTCTTTTCATACGGGGCTTTGGGGTCACTTTGGGCCAGGTTTCAATTTGAAACTCGTGTTTTTTGACTAGGCATGGTTTGGGGAAAAAAATTGAGGGATTCTCTTTACAACCCAATTCGCACTGCTTTGTTGTTCCACTAGGCTCTCCATTCTTTTTTTTGTGCATTATTCCTTCCTGCCTAGTTTTTCATTTTTCTTTGTGCGATTTATACGTCTTTCTTCTTATTTGTGTGATTTGTTTTTTTCTCTTCTTGTTTGTACGATTTGCCTCTATTGCCCAATTCCTCTTGCCACATAAGAACAAAGGACTTATGCCTCTGTTTTGCCCAATTGTGCGATTCATGACTTTCGTATTTAGTTGAAACATATTAAAGTTTTTTTTTTTGTTGACACATAATAAAGCCTTTTCTTTTGACACATAATAAAGCTTTTTTTTTTGACACATAATAAAGCTTTTTGTATACAACTATGTTCTTGTATTTGATTGACACATAATAAAGCTTCTTGTTGCGTAAGAATGTAGAACTTTTAAAATGTTGACACATAATAAACTTTTTTTTATTGACATGTAATAAATCTAACTCTTATTTTGTTGTCTTTTACCTTTGTTTTATACGACTGTTATACTATATTATGAAATGTTTTCTTTTTCTTTTTGATTGGTGAATGTTGTTTTTTGAAATATTGACACATAATAAAAAATTTTATTGACATGTAATAAACCTATGAATATGGATTTTCATTTTAAGTTTAGGTTAATGTTCATGAATTAGAGGATATTTTCCTTACCTATGTCATTTTTATTACATATACATCTTTATATATAATTGCATATTTTTGAAGATCTTACAATTTGTGTTACAATCCTTCAATTTATGATATTTCATCTCCTTTCTAATCCTGTGCAAAATCTCGATTTTCACATATTGAACTACAACTTGCAAACATTGTGATAAAAAATTTATGTTCTACAAAGCAACATGACACTTCCAACTTACTTGCTCACTTAAAAACTTGTCCCAAGTATCCACATACCATAATAAACGACTCCAACCAGACAACCCTTACTTTTTGATCTGCAGAAGCTAATGATCTTGTTGCTGCAAGTCAAAGATTTAATGTTGAAGCTTATAGAAAAGCATTAGTTATATTTGTAACCATAGACGAACAACTGTTTAGGGTGGTTAAGGGTGAGGGCTATAAATGCCTTTGTAGACAGTTGCAACCTCAATTCACTGTCTCATCAAGATATATAGCAATTAGAGAATGTTTTCAACTATATCTTGATGACAAAATTAGGTTAAAGGCCTTCTTTAGATCATATTATAGTAGAGTAGCACAGACTACAAATTGTTGAACATCCATTCAGAATGTAAATTATTTGACCCTCACAACGTAGTTTATAGATAATGAATGGAAATATTAGAAAAGGATAATTAACTTCTCAACAGTCCCCAATCATAAAGGAGAAACAGTAAGCAAGAAAGTTGAAAAGGTTTTAAGGGAATGAAGACTTAAGAACACGTCCATAATTATGGTTGATAATGCATCATCTAATGATTTGGTTGAGGGCTATCTAAAAAGGAGAATGAAAATATGAATATGTAAGTCATGGATGGGGAATTCTTGCATATGAGGTGTTGTGCACATATCTTAAATTTAATAGTCAATGATCATTTAAGAAAATCACAATTTATTACAAGTGTTCAAAATAGTGTTAAATTTGCGAGATCATCATCCCAAGGCTTGCAAAATTTAAAAAACTCATAGAATGTTTAAGAATTTCATGCAAAAAATTGTTATGCCTTGATTTTCCCACAAGATAGAACTCAATGCACATAATGTTAGATGCTGCTGAGAAATTTGAAGTTGTCTTTACAAAACTTAAGTTTGAGGACTCAAGCTATATGGACTTGTTTGAGACTATTGGTTCCTTTATTGTACAAAATTGAGATAATGTTCGAGGTTTTATGAATTTTTTGAAAATTTTCTATGTGGCCATTAAAGTATTTTCATCATCATTGCATGGGAGTATACATGTTACATTTCACAAATTGGCTTTAATCTATGGTGAAGTTCAGAAGTCTACTATGAATTTGAACATTATTTTAGCCACTATTTGTTAGGTGATGAAGAAAACAATACAATAAGAATTGAGCTAGTATACTTAACACTAATCCATTGATTTATTTTGGAGTTATTTTGACTCTCGTTACAAGTTAAGCTATGTGGAGTGGTTTTATAGAAATGTATGAAAGTGAGGTAATATTTGCTCTTGATCTATTCACTGCTTTAAAGAATAATTTGTTTAAGGTATAAATTTTTCCGTGAGGAACAAAACAAATATGCACAATCATCTCACGGTCTATTTGAGGGTGTTTCTTTTGCTAAAACATTTATTTTAGCGAGGATAAATGCTTTTAAACAATACTTTGAGAGAAAAAATTCTATTGATAGGCAAAATAAACTTGGAAGATATTTGAGCAAATCTAATGTAGGTGGTGACAACAAGTTTGACATGCTTCTTTGATGGGAACAAAATTCTTCTCAATTTCCCATTTTATCAAGCATGGTCAGAGATGTGTTGGTCACTCCAATTTCCACAATTATTTCAAAAAATGCATTCGATACTAAGGGTAAGGATAATACTTTCCAAATTAGTAGTTTCATAAATCCACTTTCAAACAAAATTTATCTCACATGAAAAGGGTAGGTATGATGACAGATATAGGCCTGACACCACAAATAATTTAGGATCAAGCTTAGAAATTTCACAGCAAGTTCAAACAAATATTGTGGTTGACATAGACAACCTATGACTATGAAATTTATATAAGATATAATTTTACGTGTTAGCTTTTATTTAAAACAAGTTTCACTAAAAAAACAATAAGTACATAAAGAGTTATGCCCCTGAGGCAAGTTATGTAGGGTTTACAAAAGTTTTCAAATTCAACACATTGAGGCTATCAAGAATTTTCATTCAACCAACATTTAATCAATTAGAATACATAACTTTTACATCTATTTGTCCTTATGAATCACTATATTTATTTCATGTAATTAATTCTTGACCTGTGTGATTTTTAAGACATATGAATTTGTATAAAGTATAATGCTAGGCCATCAATTCTACGATGTCACATGATATATACAATTACTTGAAAAGCATTTTGATATTAAAATTATCATGGTGGATGGACATTATCAATCACTTACCATACATGAAATAAATAGACTTAGTTTTGACGTAATCATATTGCTCTATTTCTAGCAAAATGAACATGTTAAGTACCATACCACCTACACAACAAAAATCCTAAATCACTAGCATTTAAACTCACACAATTGGGAATGATTGGTTTGAACTCACTATAGCCTTTAGTTCATAGCAAAGGTCAATTAGAGGCCCACAACTTAGGATCAAACAATGATTACATAAGCCCAATCAATTAATTTAGTGGGTAAATTCCCAATCCATAAGACACAATATAAAATGCTTAGATATCAAAATCCACAACACATAAATTGATGCAAGTCCTAATCCATCAACACATAGTGTGTGGAGTAAATTTATCTAGATAATATTGAAATATCATTGAAAATTCCTGCCACTATTAGCCACCCAATGTAGCCAACCTAAGGGTTGGTTTCCCTTTTAACCAATCCCAAATATAGATTACAAACTGATTTCCTTCCCTCATTTTTTAAATCAAAATTAAAACAACTTAAGATTCCTTGTTCCAATTTATTTTTTAAAACATATCAAGTTAAGCGAACAACTCATTACCATCAAACAATTAAGATTAGGGAAAAAATCAATTGATCTTAGAGTGGTTAGGATTAGAATCCTACCTAAGTCCTTGATATTGTTGTTTAAGGTAGGCCAAATCACGAACCATGACTTAATTTGAAACCCACGAACATGTGTTGATCATGAATGAAACAAGACACTTGACTTCATATTGTCCTCAAGGACTTATCTACGTGGTATGCAAAATCCCTTAAGATTTAATAGGCTCTTCAAAAACTTTTATTGGGGCAATAAAACTAGCAAGATAATAACATTATACAAACCCAAGAACTCAAACATATTAATGAAAATTCCTTTAAGGAAAGTTCCTCCAAACAATTTTTCAGACAAGGGTATAAATGAAATTAGATATTAATTGTAAATTAAAATAACTATTGATGTAAATTAAAACAAATATTAATATAAATTAAATCCATGTTTGAAAAACCAACAAATCTTAATAAAATTGACGAGACTTTAAATTTTTGAAATATATTACAAAAAATATAACTAATATATTATTTTTTCACTTTTTTAATATTTTAAAAAATAAATAATTTTTTTAGTTTTTTAGTTTTTCTTATATAAATTAAAAGAATATGACATTATAAAACATATTTTCAAACTAAATAAGAAATACGTCTGGAGTGAATAATAGTGAAAAGAATGGGCTAGGGAATAATGTAGAGTGTTGAAAAAATTAATAAATATGTATTGTTAGTGTAAAATTTTTTACACTATCAATTAATTATAAATTATTTTTGATATGATTTTTAAGATAGTTATTATAAAATTTTACAAATTAACTTATATAGCTATAGATAGTCGTTTATGATTGAATGACAATATATCGGTGCATACATTATTTAGGAAAAAAAACAAAATGTCTATCCTAAAATGGAGTGGATTGGGGTGCATAGAAGAGAGAAAAGAAGAAAAGATAGAGAGAAAATGATAAATATAATGAGAAAAGGTGAAGAAAATAATAAGATGAAAATAAGATAGAAGAAAAATTGAATATATATCTATAGTAAGCCTATTATTTATTAAAAAATTGATGATTCTCATGTAGGAGTGGTGGGATCCACCAATTAGGGAGTTGGTAAAACTGTAATTGACCAAAATATCCTCTAAATTGGGATGAATGCATGCATAAGTGACATGTGTCCTTATGAATAGCCTAAATTTTTTGAAATATAAATATTAAAACATAGAAATTCATAAATATATAAAAAAAAATCATAGTGCATAACTATCACAGCTTTGTTTGGGGCGAAGAAAATAAATGTAAAAAATAAAAGAGAAATAAAATAAAATATATTATTTTGTTGGACAAAAATTTTAAAATTAAATAAATTTCTTTTCACTTTTATTGAATAGTGAAAAAATAAAAAATAAATATATTATATATAAATACTTTTTATTCTTAAAAAAACAATTCTATTTAATTGAAAAATAATAATTTCAACTTTTATAAAATAATTATTTCATCTTGTTTTTAAATTTTTTAGAAACAAATATATTTTTTTAATGCTCAAGATTCACTTATTTTTCTTAACTATTTCTTCCTCATCTATTCTTTCAACAACAAAATAGTCGTTGCACCAAAAACGATTTAGTTTTGATTTTATGGAAATGAGTGTTTCTTTTCTTTTTGATTTGTGTTATTTTTTTAAAACTATTCACTTAGTTTCCATAGTTGTTTGTCTATTTCTATTCTTAAGTTTTAGTCCTTGTACAAGAAAACTGTAAATTTAAGTCCTTACACATTCATGAAAGTTAAATTTTGTTCTCTATCATTAACACCGTTGATGATGTGATTGTGTTGTTAGCATTGCCACAAAAACTTTCTAGCAAGATGAAACTACTACAAAAACTTTTTGATGGTGTGAAACCATTACAAAAACTTTTTGACCATGTAAAATCACTACAATTTTTTTTTCATATGTCCTCATTTTTTGGCAAATTTACACCCACCAGAAAATTTTGTAACAATTTTACACCGCTTAATAGTGTTAACTTCAGGAACCAAAACTTAACATTTATGCATGTGTAAGGACTAAAACTTACAATTTTTTCATATAAGGACTAAACTTAAAATAGAACAATTATAAAGACCATTCATTTAAGGACTAAACTTAAAATGGAACAATTATAAAGATCAAGTAAATAGTTTAATTTTTTTAATATTGAGTGTTGAACTTTTTGCCCATACTATTTTCAAAAGGATTAAGCCATTAGTCATGAGGGAGGTTAGAAATGTTAACAGCATATATTTTTAATATATTTTTTAACACACTTTTAATATTAGTTAAACTTTATTAGAAATTATAAATTCATGAATAAAGACTCATTAAATAAGAATGAGACTTACCTAATTTTACAATTTTTAATAAATATCAATCAATAATAAAAATATACTAAACTAACATGTTGTTGGTTGAAGTAGAACTGGACTCGAATCTCTTAAGCAAGATTTTAGGTTCAAACTTTGTAGATAAAAAAATGTGTTTAAAAGGAGGGATTTTACTAAAGATGGCCCAACAAATATTAGTTATTAATAAAGTCGTTAGATATTTCGTACCTATAATATGGTGGGGAAAAAAAGCATACTAAAAAAATGTGTTAAAAACATATTATTAGCATTTATTATAAGTGGAGAAGAAATGTAAAATGGATAAAAATAACTGCTGCGTTGCCATTCTCTCATCCTTGCAAGTTATAAATGATCTCTCCACATGGGAGGTGAGAAATAATTTTAGTGGGTCCACGTGGAAAAAAGTTCTCTCTTCACTTCTTTTTTATTTTTGTTGTTATTCAAATGGTAGATATACTTATTTAATTTTTGGGTTTTTATTTCTTTTATTTTCAATTAGAAAAAAATGTTCCTATTTGGTACAAAAAATAGCAGTTACGAAAACAGTTAAAATCATTCATATTCAATCCTTGAAGCATAACCAGACACGGATAGATGTATCAATTCGTGCAATTAATTTCGTACAAAGAAGCAATTCTGATTAGAAAAATATTTCTACAACATATTAATTGGTATTACCATAGCCGTGCGTGTTTGGCGTATCGTTCTGGGGGGTTTGGTTCTGAAGAGTTCAAACACAGTTTTAATAATTTTTGAACATGTTCGATAAAAGTTCGTTAGTTTTAATTAATGTTGCCAGTACACATTCGGCATATCTTTTGGAGGATTTAGAATTTTTTCAATGTTAGTTCTATAATTTGATTTGGGCTCCAAACATTGGTTGAAAAAAGTGAAAAAATTTTACTTCGCCATTCTTCAAAACTCATTTTTAGCTTTCAACTATTACTCTTTCGGTCTTTCCATATTACCTCATATCAATTTTTTTTTTCTATAAAGGACAATTTGGTGACACATTTAAAAGTCAATTTGAAAGACACATCACACAATACAAATAGCTTTTTTTTTTTACCAGAATTACTTTTAACTATAAAATATCCAAACATTATTAAATCAGTCCCTTACTACAAACTCATGTTTTATCCATGTGTTTGGTTTTATGTAAAAAATCCAAAACTTGTGTCAAAAACGTGAAAATAAGAAGTTAAATGAACTTACTTTTGCTTTAAATGCAGAAAGAGACATGTGTTTTATTTCAATTGACGTAGAACGAAACAGGTAATATGTGGTTTGTGTTTTTTCTTTTTACTTTTTTCCGGTTTTGATGATCAAATGGTGAACAACATGTCACTTATAAAGGGCATAGATGGCAACAAGCGAGATGGGGATGTCCACAAGCTGAAGTTAGCTTTTGTCTAGTTGGTGAATGTGCTAATATAACGGCATCCTCATGCCTAGTTTGGGCTTTCAATTACCCTGTTTGGTGACGATAAAGGAGGGGACAAGAAAAGTTTATCTTTTTTTCTTCTTCCTCTTTTTATTTTTATTTTTATTTATTCTTGGAGATTGTTGGCCACCGAATTTCACTGTGCTCGATTTATGTGCGTGACAAGAAAGAAAGTGTTGAGAAATAAATTGAAAAGAGAGTAACTTTCTTTCATATTTAGTTTAGTTAAAAAATTAAAGAGAAAAAAAAAAATGAGTCTCACAAAAATTGCAGTCTCGGCATGCAAACTAAGAAACTGAAGAAGAGTTTTTTTTTTTTTTTTATTTGATCGCTTACTCTCTTTTTTTTTTTCACGCATTGCCAGTTGCCTCTTGTTTTCATTCATTTTCTTTTTGTTCACTTGGTTAAATTTTAGGATATTGATGATTTTTTGTTGTTGTTTACTTGTGCTAACTAGTAGTCTGTTTTCTTTCCATTTAAATATTTATTTTATTTGATCAAATAATATTATATTTTATAGTTTTAAAATAATATTTGCATTATTTTATCAAAGGTTTAATTACTAATTTATTCCCTTAATTTATTTATTTTATTCAATTAGGTCCTCTATTACTAAAAAGTTTAATTAAGTTCCATAATTTTTAAAAAGGTTCAATTAGGTCTCATAATTTTTAAAAATGCTTCAATGTTACTCTTTTCATCCAAAATGACATCATTTTTGTCCAATTTTACATTAAATAGCGTGAAAAAAGTAATGAAAATTATGTCGTTGTGGACGAAAAAAGATAACATTGGAATGTTTCTGAAAATTGTGGAACTTAATTGAATCTTTTTGAAAATTGTGGGATCTAATTGAAATTTTTAATAATAAAGGAACCTAATTGAATAAAATAAATAAATGAAGGGAATAAATTAATAATTTAGCCTTTATCAAATTTACTAAAAATATTAAACTAAAATAAAGGAGAGATATAAATATTATATTATAATATTATCCTTTATGGAAACATAATCGTCTATCATAAAAAGTCATTTTTCCCTCTTTATTTTCTTTTATATTTTCATCTTACCAAACAATTTAAAAATTCTTCATTTTTTTTGTTATTTTTTTTAATTAAATTCTTTCTTTTATTTTTCGTTCTTTCTATTTTCTTTTTCAATCCACACACACTGTTAGTGCCTAAATGATGCTGTAAATTTGAATCAATTTGCACCTCCAGAGAATTTATTCAATAAAACCAACGGTATACTTATAAGATACCTAGAGTTTGGATTATGTATCGGAAGTTACTTTGATAGCCCTTTTCAACTAGTGAAATGTGATTCGGAGTAAGTTTACTAAGCCCCAAAGCCCCAAAGTAATGCCGTAATGGTAGTAGTACTTTGTAATAGACTAATAGGTGTTAGGTATTCCCTATTTGGATTGTATTAATTTTGACAAAAAAAAATTCTGATGTGATCAATTTTTTATAATATCATTTGATCAATTTAGAATAAAATATACTTTTGATTCAATATATATAATTTAATACAAATTAGTTTATATTAAATAAGTTTTTTTTTAATTTAATAGTGTTTATATTTGATTTTGATGACACAACAAATATGTAAAGGTTCAACGGAAAGCCAATAAAAATTTGGATATAAATATGCACAAGCTGAAAGAATAACTTTCTGAGTCCTGGTCCTGCTCTAGCAAATTGCTACATCAATGGGGTTTAGGTGAAGCGACAACGTCGTTACTATCAATTAGGATCTACTCCCTTTGTTTTTTTTTAATTGTTGGATTTTTAGAAAATTTTTGTTTTTATTTATCTGTCATTTTTAAAGTCAAGATGACATTAATTACTTCTTTGTCAATTATATCTTTATTTCTTACTTATTTTTTAATTAATTTACACATTTACAACTAGTATGTATTTATTATGAAATAAAAATGAAAAAGGATACAATAAAAAATTTCAAAACTATTTTATGGAAAACAAGAAAATTTATTGCATTTTTTGATTTGTGTATAAAACCTTAAACGGCACTTAAAAAGGAACGGAGGTAATATTTATTATAAATAAATGTTTTTCATAAAGTTTAATGCATGTTTGTGTGTGTATTAGTAAAGAAAGAATGCTATCGCAATATCAATATCAAATCAATGAAAAAATGTAGAGACCCACTAAAATTGGCCAATGAAAATTAATCATCGATAAAATTAATAAATTAATCATCAATAAAATCAGTAAGTATTTACACCAATAACATGGCAATCCAATAAAATCAATGAACAAAAGAGGGGGAAAAAACTTGATAAATTAACCTAAAAGATGTGGTTCGGAAATAAGAATCAACAGTTACCAACACACAACATCGAGACAATTACGAGCCAAAGATGAAATGATGGAAGAGATGGAGGAAAAAAACAATGTAGAGAAAAAAGTTGGGATATATATAACAAAAACAAAATAATTGAATTATATAGGTTGAAACCAATTTCATTCTTGTCTTTAACTCAAAGGCCATGAAGTTAACAAATGTCTCATTTTGCCGTCCCCAACTGTAGACTGTAGCATACTGTACTGAAAAATTCATGATAACGTGCTTACTATGTAGTTCTTTTCACAACTGTAGATAATCTTAATCCTATAAGTAATAGTTACGTTCCTTTCTTTTCTCTATCGGTTGAGAATTGCTGGCTGGCTTGTCTTCAGTTTTGCTCCTTTATATTTATATTATGGTCCCTTCAAGCTGATGCAGAATAGACTTCTCCTTTTAAACTAAAAAAAGTGTAATTAAATAAATCATAGGAAAGTATACTTAAATAAAAATTATATTTTATACTTTGATTGTATCATATAGGTTTACCCCCCCCCCCCCCCCACTTTTTTAATGTATTAAACCAAATACAATATCGAATTCAAGCATTCCACCATATAGAGAGGGAGATTACACGCCCCATCCTTATATATACCCTTTTGAAATTTTAGTTATATTTATAGGAAATAAAAACTAGATATGAATTAAAAAAGAAAAAGATTAGATAAGGTGCTCCACGATAAATTATAATTGAGTGAGATGCATCCAAAAAGTTCACAGATTCATTTTGGTTGACGCAAATTGGCGATAAATGTTCCCATTTGAGGAATTGGGTCCCAAGAAATTGACAAATGAACTGAAAGTTTCGCCATTCGTGCTTCGTTGTGACTGTGCGCCCAAAATAACCGGCCACCACGGAAAATTGAAAACTGAAAAGAAAAGGAAATCCAACCAAAGCAAAACCAAATAGGACCGTCGCTTTCCTCTCCTCTACTGAGTCCCAGTCAGTCTGACAACAACAATTCATGATAAGGCTTTGAGCTCATCTGTGTCAATTTCCATAATATTTCTTTTTCCTTTTTGAATACAATATGATACTACTATAATTTCTCTACGTTGAGATTTATTTTATTTTAATTTAATTAGAATGGATTTTATATTGTTATCTAATTATAATTTATTATATATGAAAATACATATTAACTTTTATAATAATTAATTTAAAATTTATATTTAAGAATTGAGACAATCTTTAAATAGTTGATAATATATTTTTTTTTTTGTATTTACAATGTATTAAAAGAGTTTAATAGGTGTATATTATGTTGGAAAAAAAATCCCGCACAACGGAATTACCTACATGCTTAATAGATATTAGATAAAACACACCTATAAAACAACATCATAAATAGAAATAGTGAAAAAAAATATAAAATTTAACATGGTTCAACATATTTTGTCTACGTTTACGAAACTTCTCAACAAATATTCACTATTTGAAATAAGACTACACGTATGTTAGACAAACTTAAAAAAAAAAAAAAACCTTTCATTACGCAATCCCCCTCTCACTTGGGTGATGCCTTTTCTCTTCACAAAGACCTTCTTTTATACACTTTGCATCCTATATTAATGGAGAAAACAAGTCCCTAAAATAAATTAAAACAAATTGATAATATTTTTAAATCTAAACATTTTAAAACTTTGAAATTGAAAATTTAAATTGTTTTCCCAACATATTGTTAATATAATTTTTTTATTCTATTGTGCATATTTGGTTGCCCATCCTAGATCCACATTTTGGTAAGGATCGCATCAACATTAATGTAAAAGCAACTAAAAATTGCTTTTGTTAATCTATGCCTGAGTTGCCCACCGCGTATTCAAACATGTGGTTAATCAATTAAAATCATTCTTAGTATGATTTTTAAGATGATTATTATAAAAATTAACAAATTTGTCATATATAACGATTTGTGATTGAATAATAGTGTAATTTTTTTATATTATCAATACATATATTATTTATTTATATTAAAATTAATCTTTTTCATTTTTTGAAATTGTTTAGCAGCATCCTTATATATGCATTTTATAAATATTTATTGAATTAAAGTCAAACATAGTCCTAATTAGAAAACAACTTGTTTGATTTTATATTGAAATTTTTATAACATTAACTTAGATAAAATATATAAGAAATAAACTTCCACTCAAATTATAACCCAAAACTTTTCAACCCGAATGAGCAATAGAGATGGTAAAATAGGTTGACCTTATTAGACTCTAAAAAAATAGGGTTTGACATTTAACTTTTATATCCAAATCAATTTTATGTTTTTTTTTTTTTTACTCAATTTAGTGAAACTTTTCTTTGATCTCTGGATCTAAGCTTATTGTCAACTCTTCAAATCACTTCGTTGTTTATTACGCTCTTCTTTGTCTCTGGTCAGATTAACGTGGTCTATTTTAAGTGTAAAATATGAACTTAAATTGAGTTTAAGCTTCTATTTTATAATTCAAATAAAAGTTAATTTTTTTTGAGTTATTATAAATATATACTTGTTTTCTCTTCTATTCCATCTTATTTTACACTATTTTCTTTTTATCTCTTTTTTTTTATCACATTATTTATTACATTTATTATTTTTTCTCTATTTTTTTCTTCTTCCTATTTCCTTATACCTAAATCTACACTAATATATGATGTAGGTCGAGTATTGTCCTTTTTTTTGGACCAAATAGATAATCATAAAACTGAAAGTCCAAACTGGATTAGTTCTAATAAGACCAAATAACCACCACATGCATGTGGTGATTTTGAAATTGGAATATATCATATATGTACCACTTTTATTTAATTCGATGTGTTGGCACCTAGAAGGGCAGTGGCGGAAAGAGGGTGAGATATAGGGTGATGAAGGATGGTACATACGTGACAGCTAGAGACAACCCCATGCTATGCTAGGTGCTGGATCAGGCGTGTCAATCTCAGAAAGGGGTCATTGCCCTTCCTCGTTGGCATCGATCACATACGTAACGTGGGGGTCCCACTGCATGTTGTTGGATTGGACATAGATGAGGATCAAGATAGTGACACCCTTCTCTCTCTTAGGTGCAAGGAAAGGAATCTCTGTCGTTGTGTTCTCTCTCTGTCACGGGTGAGACTCAGACATAGACTAATGTCACGCTTCACAGCCTAGCACAAGCATAGTATAGCACCCACCATTACCTTTTTAACACTGCACGATACAGCCAAAGGAGAGAGTAGAGGTCACTTGAAATTTGAAAATTGTAAAAATTAATATATATTAGTAAACTAAATTAATTAAAACAATTTTTTGTTAATCAACTTGAATAATTTTTTTTTATTTTTATTGGAACAAAAATAAACGGGGTTTGGATTGGCGGGGCGTGTTGTGAAAATGAGGGTCACGACATGAAGTGGAGAAGGAGGGGCATCTCATCAAACTTGCCAGATTGAAAGCGAGGGTGAACCCCACCAATTAGTGTGTGTTATTGTTAGCGTTAAATAATGAATGAATGTGTGCGCGATTGATATGATGGTACATCCATCGCAATACTAGCTAGCTAGCTACTTGGCATGTGTCGTTTCGTGAGATAGACTAGACTGGAGCGTGTCGTATATAATCTTCCCCTTCATCTCCTTCATGTCATTCTCTGGAGAATTATAATGTCGGTTCAGAACCGCGCTTGGTTGGTTGCTTCCTTGTCTTTTATTTGCAGAAAAATGTTTGGTGTAAATAACATATGAGCAAGCTGCAAAAAATTATTTTCATTCATCTTTAATTTATGTAAACGTATTTGCATTGTTTTTCTTTGAAAATGGACCTCTCGTGTTAGGTCCGAAGTCACGCGAAATTTTTATATTTATTGGAATTCTATCAAAACTGATAAATGTTTATCAAACAAAAATTAAAGACAAAAATTTAAATGACAATACCATGTAAAATTTAATATGAAAAAACAATTTCTATATTTTTTAAAATAAATAATATATGCATTGACACTGTAAAAGTTTTTTATATTGTCATTTAATCACAAATTATTATATATGTTCAATTTATTAACTTTTATAATAATTATCCTAAAAATCATATTAATGATGATTTTTAATTAATTAACGGTGTAAAATTTTTTATATTAACCATACATGCTTATTAACTCTATTTTTTAATGATGTCTTTGTTTGTAGGGTAAAGAAAGGAAGTGAAAGAAAAAAAAACTATGTGCGAAAAAAAGGAAAAAAAAAATGTTCTGTTTGAGAGGGAGAAGAAAAAGAAACAGAGGGAGAAAAATTGCCGGAGGAGATCCATCACAAATTTCACCAAAAAAACAGACCCATATCACAAAATCTCTTTATTTTAGGTGAGATTTTGAGTGCCACATAAGTATTTTTTTAAAAATATTTCATTTATCCTTTAAAGAATATATTTTTCTAAAAATAAGATAAATTATATATTATTTTATACGACAAAGAGATTTTTATATTAAAATATTTTTTTACTTTTTATTTAATTAATAAGTAGAGAAAAAATAACTTTTTTTCTTCCTATTTCTTTTCAGCTCACATCAACAAAAAATAAAGTTTTTTCCTTCCCTTAGCTCAGCTATGTTAATTGTATACTACATTTTATGAAAGGTAAATGCGACAGCAAATAATTATGTGTTTGTATTTGTATTTGTATTTGTTTTGATGTTGAAACCCACCTTCAATATGAATCTAATAAATTGTTGCTTTTATGTTGACTGCATTGGAAAGTGTGAAAACATTAAGAGTGTGTTTGAATATACATTTTACTCGCATTGAACGGACAGATTTTACATCCCAAAGCAAAAACGTAAAAGGAAGGATGGACCTAAATTGACATTGCGTTCTGTTGGACAACTATACAAACACGCATTAAAATTGAATGTATGTCTTCAAGACAACAAAATTAAAGTGAATGTATAAAAGTTTAGATGAAACCAATTGCAATTAAATAATGAAAATTTTCCAAAAATGCGAAGTTATATGTGTGTGTAACTAGCATTGTTTTTTAACAGAATACGAAAATAGTATCTAGTTTTGTTATTACTTCTTCAGCATCCGAAAAATGGAACGGAGTAATCTTTGTAGACCATAGCCAACTATAGGATCAGGATGGAATTGAACTAACAAACTACAGATTCAACGTAAACAGAATTTATTGTTTGAATTGAATATACCACCAAAAAAGTATGATAAACGAAATATCTAATTCACTTTTTAACCCATAAATAGACTAGGCTCTCTATATAGGCATATGTGTTATGGACAAGGAATTGGGAGAATGTTGCTGTCTCAAAATAGGAAGTTATAGTATGGACCATGGAGGATGGGAGCCTCTTCACGTACTTTATGATTAATAATGCATGTGCTTTCATATTATGTCAATGCTCTGATCATAGGTTAGGGCATGTACATGTAGTCTTTTAGACTTTAGAGGTAGAGAGGTACATGGACATTTTGGCAACTTGCATTAGGGGGTGCGGAAGCATGCATGGGAGAGGGAGCAAGGACAATACAAACAAACAGCTCCTTAATTAAGAGTACATAGGAACATTGCAATTCACGGTAATTCCCTAAAAATGGAACTTGTATAAACTAGGCAGCAGCAAGGCATACGTAAAAAAAAAAAAAGTAACAAAGTTAAAAAAAATAGGATAAAATATGTTTTTAGTCTTTCAAAATATCTCGAAATTCAGTTTTAATATTTATAAAAATTTAATATGTTTTTAGTCCTTTCATTTTAATAGAAACACATGTTTTTAGTTCTCGATGAGGGATTAAAATCATATCCCTTTTGGTAAATATAGGGACTGAAAATATATTAAATTTTTATAGGGACTAAAACCGAATTTTGAGATATTTTGAGGGACCAAAAGCATATTTTACCCAAAAAATTAACTAATTTCCAATTGTTTAACCTTTCGTTTAATGCTTGCCCATGAGCACTGAGCAAAGCCTGCGGGCAAGAATCTTAATAATAAGAATAAGCTCTTATTTTCAACCATAAAAAAATGTAAGTAATGTAACTTTGGTCATCGAAGGCTATTTTTATGAATTTAATTCGTCAATAGTGCAAAGTGTCATCGCTTTAACGCATTTATTCTCTCTCGTGATAGTGCTTATACTTTTAGTAGTTTCTATTATTCTAAAGATACACAGTAAAAAAAGCCTAACATGGATTGTTTTAAAATTAACTATTTGAATATCAATTATTTTAAAATAAAGTTTCTTTAAATATAAATTCATAAATTGAATGAGAATAGCAACCCTCTTTTAACAAAAGGAGTTATTCTCACACATCCTTCGACGGTGGAACTAATCCCTACTTAGGGTCACGAGATGCTTTTTGACTTTTTGTTGGTTTCAAATCCATGCCCTACAAGTAGAGTTTACCCACATCAAACTTAGATTGTTAGCTAGATCACACCTTAATCAATAGTAAATATGATAAATGTAGCATCTCACCAACTCCTCAAAGTCGAAGCAAGTAGCAGGATCTAATAACAATTTGTGAAAAAGTAAACTAAAATTGTCAATATTATTTATAATCTTGCTTGAACTAATCAACGACGAATTTCAATGCAGGAAAACTATTCATCCATGTATGAGATCGTTTTATTTGGAGCAGAATCTACCTCTTTTGAAATAAAAAGTGTACTTTAAGGGCTCGTTTGGTAGTCAGGATAAAATAGAATAGGATAAGATATGACAGCAGGATAAGAATAGGATATGATAAGAGCAGGATAAGCTATAATTTTATCTAATATTTGGTACACACAAAATAGCAAACTAGATAATGATAGGATAAATTATAAAACATGTTCAAATGACAAAATTACTATTTTGTTAAAATTACATATAATTTTCTAGACAGTAACTTTTAATTTAATATTTATTTTTTTATGAAAAAATATAATTTTAACTAAAGTATACAATATTTTTTTATTTATGTAGTTACTTTTCTAAAAATTATAAAAAAATATATAAATTTTTTAAAATTATAATTACTATTCAAATATTTTTTAAAATATTTAAATATTAATTATTTAATTTTTAATATTTTAATTAATAATATAGTTTAAATTTATATACAAAATTATTATAAATATATATAATAAAAAATGTATAGTTATATATATTAATTTATATAATATTACTATATATATTTTTATTATATATATATATATATATATATATATTCTACCAATCATATTTTTCACAATAATATTGTATCTATTATTTATAATTATATATAATATTTATTATAATATAACTATCTATCTATATGTATATATGATTATTTGTAATTATATCTATACAAATATTATATAATAAAAAGTATTATATATATAATTATATACAATATTTTTTATAATATTTAACATATTACATAATATATAGAGAGAAAAAAATAGAATTTATCATATTCTGTTGCTTCCTAACCCAACTCTCCCCTCAAGATAAGAAATACATTAAAGCAATAGAATAGGATAAGAAATAGGATAGTATAATCATATCTTATTGACACAACAAACGATAGATTATAATAGGATATGATACTTATCATATCCTATCTTGACCATCAAATGGGCCCTAAAAGATAAATTTCAAAATTATAAATGTTGATTAAAAAGTCATCAATTAATATTTTAATTACTTTATAGTTTATTATATTCATTAATATATTTTGGAAAATGCTATGCTTTACGAATTCGTATATGTTCAAGAGCTCTTATCACTGCTATCGCCGTTGATTTCTGTCAACAATTTTATTCTTTAATTTTCAATTTAATATTCAGCTAATAACCTTTAGACACATGTTTTTTGTATAACATTCATGCATACAGTGTTTGTACTATATAGCACTACTGATATATTTTATCATAATCTTAACCGACAATTTTTAATTAATATGTACTTTATTTTCTAAACTATATCCTTAATCAAATCCCTGTTAGATAATCTGTGTTGCCACATTTTTCCTTTGAACAAATATATCTTAAATCTACCAATAGGGATTAGGTCTAGCAAAAGAGGTTAATCTCCCACAACGTCGTGAACTAATGTTTAAATCCTTGTTGAAAGAGGTACTCACATTTAGTGTCCGACCGAACCTTGGACAGAATTGCCTCCAAACTCCAAAGGAGGAGACATGTGGGAAACCAAATACATATATATATATATATATCTTAATTCTACTATGAAACCACTTATGCCTTGTTTCTTTGGGAACTTCATTTGGACCATGCACATCCTTAGGGCCCTTTGAGAAAACAACATGTGTGACCATGGGCTGCCTCTGAAATGTCCATCCTTTGGATACACAAAAAGCAGATCAGAGAGAGTTCTTTGGATATACAAAAGGGTCTGCTTTACGATTTGGGCGAACAAGTTTTTAAATGAGTGCATAATTCTTCATTCAGATGAATTAAGTTATCACTTATCACTGACGAAAAAAATAAAAGATGAATGAAGTTATCATGTTACTTAGGAAAAATAAATAAAAATGAAGGAAATATACTAATTCTGAATTCAATTTAATATTTTGGAAGCCAGGGCGAAGCAGAATTGAGATAAATTTGGGAGAAAATCACATGCGAGTATGCAGATGATAATGAAAAGGTCCAGTTTCACCTAGATTATATTACCACCGACCCTCATTCAGTTCTTGCTTTAACTTTTTAATCAGCCCAAGATCCATTGCTGACTGATATAACAATATAAATTTCGTCTGTCTAACAATCGACGTTTTTTCACTATAAATGTTGTCTTCAACTATGTATGTTCTTTCACAATAAATGTTGTGTCTTCCTCCCCTTTCATGTTACCAGGCATGCAATATCATTCATTGCCTTTGATCCTTGACTTCATGCCCTTGTAACATATCCAGCAGACAATTTCAAGGATTCTAGCTCTATTTACCCCATGTGGTGTCTTTGCTTCAACACTAACAAAACTTATACACATTTCTTAGTTGCTGTTATTATTCTCCATTTAAAATTAGAGTTTTACTTAAGTAATTTATGTTGACCTTTAATACATTATTACAAAGATTATTGAAGTAAAACTCTTGATTTTAATCGGAGAACAATACCAAAAATATACATGGAATTGTATCTAAGTTTTACCTTTGATTTAATTCTCTTCCTCACTGAATTTTCAACACCTTGTTTCCTTGAATGCCTAGCATGCAGTGAACCAGTGATATGGTCTTACTACATTTTTATTCCGCCAATCAATTTACATAAAGCAAATGATGCTAACCTGCTAAGCAGTATGAGATTAAGATTAGACTAGCAAAAAGGAGAACAATAATTCAGGAGAATCCTGTTTAGGACTACCACTCAATAAAACCTAACACAATTCTATCCTAGAGAATTTGCAGGAAGGTTTGGTGACAAAGACAAGAAAGAGGAACATCTAACAGTCTCGTCAGTGGCTCTGTTCCTGATTTCTAAGACCTTCTTGTGAGAGTTTGAGTGCAATGATGCTACAAAAGTGGGGCTAGCCGCAGGCCGGTATTCAGGAAAGAGCCGGCCAGACCGGTATCGAACCCCACAAGCGTTGCATAGGGTCTTGGGACCCATTGGACCTTCTCTCCATTGCGGTGTCTTTGTCACCTCACAATGCATGCATTTTCTGAGTACTGACTCCCGTGATGAGGACATCTTCATCTCAACTTCGTTGGTTAGCAGGGAAATATCCTTTTTCCTCTGCTGCTTTTTGACCGTGCTTAATAATTTCCCAGCCGGTGAGGTAAAGATGAAAGGAATGGTGTACAGCAGGCTGATGTTTGAGAGACGCTGGCGTTTGCCTCGTGGACGCTTTGTCCGGATGACACTTTTGAGAGACACCGATGTTTGAGAGAGGCTGCAGTTCTCAACTGAGGGAGAACTACTGCTTTCGAAAACAGAAACCGGGCTGTAGGTTTGGAATTGGTGCAGATCTTTTCCATTCAAAGACACATTCTGGATGGGAATAGTTTTTCCATATGTAGTAGGTCCAGCAGTCTTCGCTAGCTGCTTTATTGGGAAAACACATAAAATCAAGAAAAAATATAAAACAATTCAGATCCACAGATGATGGATGTGCCTATGTATCTTGGCAAAAAAAGATAAATTTTCAACAGTACATAATGTTTTAAGTAATGAGAGAAAGAGAAACTAGGTAATTTCTTCCAACATTTACATGTGTATGCCAGAGCTATTTACATGAAAGGAATGCTACAGTTAAAAAACAAGTACACTTCTCAATTATCAGACGCCATAAAATCAATTCTTTTATGAACCAAAAAAGAACCTGTCAGTAAAACTACTTGCGTCTTTTGCAGTTTCAGTTTGTGATTTGCATTGGCTTGCCTATTATTTGTGGCTAGACAAACTGTATGATATAACTTATCCTTTCCATGAGATATTTTCTACTTAATCTGGGATCACTTATCAATCTTACCTTTGTTGTCAGCAACCTTGCCAATGCATGTAGTTTCCTAAATTTAAATCCATATAGACAGGCTTTGGCCAAGAAGAGGGTTATTCATTATTGTTTTCATATACCAAATTCAAGCACAGACATGACACATCAATTTCATCTACTTCTAAAGGATCCAGGAAAGCAAATTTTACATATTCTTATATATGAATGCCATATACTCATAATTCAAAATAACCAAAACACTTCCATCTTTCAAGCATTGCATAGAACTTTTGTCACTTTTTTTGGGCAATACCCCATGAAGTTAAGGCATGAGTACCAAGATAATGAGACACAGAGTTTAAATTTTTCATGATGTCAACTATTATATTTAAAAACTAATAGATGCAAATTAAGCATATAAGAAAGGTTCATGTTTTTGAACAGGAAGAACCAATAAACATTTTAAGCATACCTTTAACTCAATAAAAGTTCCCTCTTCTATGATTCACGTTTGAAACCAAAATGCTCGAAAAAAAAAAAACAAAGCATAAGCAGGACACTTCAAGAGTATTCAGAGAGCCACCGGAAAGTTAGCTTTACTCTTCTTGTCACTGTTCTGGAGGAAGCATCTAACGAGGATGGAAACAACTCACTAACAGACACTAAAGTTTGTCATGCAAGTACAGTAGCCCAATAATCTTGTCTTAGAATTAGGACTTAGTGTCTAACTCAACCTCACAAAACCGGCTTGTAAGGTGAAGATTGACCAAGCTTTATAAGCTCTATTAATTGATACGGGACTAAACCACCACCCTTGAGACTGCAATTAAAGCAACCTCCAAAGAGGTTGCAACTAAGACGGGCTAGGGGTAACCACAATTAAGGTAGCTTTCCAACATCCTGCTTACTATGAAGCTTGGATCAAGGTTATTAAATCGAAATTCAAAACATGAATCACTAGGCTAATTTTTGAATCATGAATCATTATTTGAATCAAATCATAAGATTCAAAGACAACAAAAAATAACTTCAAATATATCATATAGATGATATATAGTGTTCAATGTAATAATTTTAAACTAGAAACAGAAAAAACAACTTAACCATAAGTCTTATAAAACAAAATTGTTAGTTGTACTTATACCTGAGTTTGTGAAACCTCTATTTTAGAAGAATGGAATGAAGCAATTAAACAGTCTAATAGAGTGCATGCATTGAATGAGTGAGTGACAAATAAAGTAGTAGAATAATCAAATAGGATAAGTTCAAAAGTGTTCCTTTAATTCCTTTTCATTTAACAATTTAAGCTTATGACTTTTCAATTTCTTTCACGAGAATTGGTGAAAGTAAAGTAAAAAAAGAAAAAATAACGAATCAATAAATCATGTGATTTGTATCAATGATATGAAATTACACTGATTTATTCATGTACCATGAGATTCAAAGTCATTTAAAATTCATCTTATGATACAAATCGATGGCTAGCCAAATCACATCGACTTGTATGATTCGAATCATGAATCGTAAGATTCTAATAACTATGGCTTGGACACTTGATATGACATAAGTACAATACAAAAAAAATGTGGGGATACAAGAAATTCTTAAAAATTCAGGATACAATATAGCTTAGAGATATTAACAAGGATTAAAAAAAAACTTTTGCATAAATGCACAATTTCAATATTTGTAAAAAGATATTGATCATTTCTCATTAATACATAACTATATTAATGAATGATAATCATAATTTACAAAAACAATACATGTGATCATAAAAAAAAATGTTACAAATCTTTCCATTGCCCATATCAGAATATATGCTTTCCCCTATGAAAAAGTTACAAAGTAACATTTTTTTCCCAACCAATGCCAAAAATGTCACAAAAAGTCTTAGCTCCATATAATTTCAATATAGCTTTAAGGATACAAAGGAAAGATAAAGACATGTAATTATCCTATACATATACAAAGTATCAAAGCCGTCTCCCAAACATATCAGTAAAATAAATTTAAAAAATAAAAATTGGAGGATACTCCTTGGATATGTATCTAGGAGAATTATACAGATATCAGTATCAAATACGGGTATGACACTGGTACTCTGCCATTTTTGGAGTATTTGGGCCTCATAGCCTACTTATCAAGTAAATGCATGAAAACTGAATCTTTAGCATATGATTTTAACACAAGTTTTTCTTCTAAACTAGACTAAAGCCATTCAACAAATCTTTCCTCTTGCCCACAGAGAAGTTTGATAACGCATCTATCTCAAACAGGACAAGAGAACACAGAGTTGAGTCAATTAAAACGTTAAGATAATCTCCCCTCTCACTCACTCAACATTACTTGCTGATTTTTTAGGATTGCAGTAATTCAGAGTCCTGCTAAAAATTCAGACTAATAAAATTTCTCAGTTATCTAAATAACTATACTAACATTTCCAGTCAAGAATGTCTACAGTGAAGGTTACATTCATTGAAAGATCCTATCAAACGAAATCGCCATTCTACTAACCAAACTTGGGAGAAAAAAAAAGGACCCAAATCAACAAAATGTATGCTTCAAGGTTGATATATTCATGCTGTTTCAGACTTTCAGTTTCACATAATTAAACTACATACATAATTCATTTATCAGATATAATTGCACTGAAATGAAGTAAAATTCTGAGTTTCCCTCTACCATCAGGCAAGGAGCAACAAATGCCAGAACAAAAAAGTGAGGTCAGGAAACTCACTGAAGCAGAGAGACTCCTCCCGAGTTTCGCATTCTCATTTTGAGTCTGACCACACAGCTCAGACGATTGTACTGAAAAAACTCCAAGAGATGGCTCTTCAAGGAGTTTGAACTGAGCATCCCAATCTTGTTCCTCACCATCACTTTCCACATCCTCAAGGGGGAAATCAAAAAACTCGATGACATCATCAAAAATCTCGTCCGACAGACCATCAAAATTCTTGTCAAAAAACCAACAGTCCTTCATATCAGCAATACCTTAAACACAACAAAACCAACCATCCATTATTGGTTCAAAAATTAAAAAAAAAGGGGATAGAAATTTAAGCCTGATAAAGGCTCATTGTCATAAATCATAATGATATTATTATACGTACAAATAATAAAAAAAAAAATTCAGCTAGACTTGTTAAACCTACGACATGTCAAACATTGTGATAACCAGCTAAGGAACGCTCACGTTGCCTTATAAATAATGAGGTGCTCAAAATTCAAGACACGGAAACATAACATTGTACGTTGTTAATATTATTGTTAAAACAAAGGCGAAATGTATGCACACAAGAAAATAAAATGAAGAGGTGGGGTGTGGTGGTGCAGAGTGAGAGTGTGGGAAAAACTAAAACAAACAAACATAAACATTTGACATTAGAAGACACTCACGCTGACAGACAGAGGACAGGGAAATTGCTCCAACTCAACTCAACTCAACTAGATTCCTTTGAATCTCTGTGTCCGCTTTTTCTTTTTCTTTTTTACGGCGGTGGCGCTACCATGCGGAAGCCCTTATCTGCACTCTGCCTCTGCCCTCTCTTAATTCTTTAAATTAATGAATCTTTTTCTCTATTCCCATGTGACATGTCTCTCCTCTCTATTCTATCCTAACATTATTATTTTTTTCCCTGCATTCTTTATTATTGGCTTGGCTTAAATTTTATGTTTGTATGGTTAAATAATTTGGAGTCACTTTCTATTGTAGTATTTACATAAAAATTTATTTAATAACAATTTTTTTTATTTTTTTATTCCATGTATGCCTTTTTTGTATTTTTTTAATATCTAAATCTTATATATATATATACATGCACACACACACACCCCGTTAAGATTAAAATCTTATTAAAATCGCCTCTTATACAACTACTAATGTCATTGACACTGTTGTCACCACCCCACCACCACCATCATCCTTGTCGCCACCCCTATCATTATCGCTCCTGCCCACTGCTGCCGCGACTACTACTGTTGTCGTCACCACCTCCACTACCATCGCCACAACCATCGCCCCCATCGTCACCATAGTTGTAGAGGGGGTGATGGTGGTAAGGGTGGTAGTGATGACGATGGGGGTAGTGGTGGTGACATTGATGATGGTGGGGGTGGTGAGTATTATGGCGGTGGTGGCAACAGCGACGATGGTGGGGTGGGAGTGATGGTGGTAGGGGTGGTGACGGCAGTGACAACGACATTAGTAGTCTTATAAGAGGTGTTTTTAATAGAGTTTTAATCTCAACGGTCTATTATTTTTAATTTTGATCTAAAGGTTATTATTCGTTGTTCTCATGTTCTCACATAAGCAAGTGTTCTCACAGGAGTCACTCTCTCTCTATATGTGTGTGTGTGTGTGTTTCTAAGAGGCTTTCTTAAACGAAAATATTTTTAGGAGTTGTTATCAATCTCATTGAGACATATGCCTTATCATAATATCATATATTGAGCATTTAATTTTATTTTATAATTTTTTATTCCTTTCAAATATACTTTTAATTTCAAATTTAATTTTATTTAACATCTAGTTCAAAAAATTTCTTTTTCAATTATCTCAAACCATTTTGCCTTTATCTTTATCTATATATTTATTTTTCTTAACTGCTTATCATTTTCAATCTATCATTTTCACTTTTATTTCTAAATTGAATTTCAATATTTTTTTAAAAGAAATTATCAAATAATTAAAAATAACCTTATATCACAATATAAATTATTTATCGTAAATGTAAAATATAATTTTTATGTTCAAAAATATTAAATTATGAATTTTAATTGTAATATAATTTATAAATTCAAAAATATTTATTTATTATAAATTTAAGTTATATAAAAATAAATTTCTATTCCGTATAATGTACATGCTAAAATACTAGTTTATATATAATTGCATAACAAATAAGTAAATAACTTTATATATACACAAAGAAAGTGCTTAGTCTAATCTATAAAGAAATGTTAATAATTGCATAATACTCACATTTTTGCGTTTATTGTATTTAAGTATGTGACAATTAAAAATATATGTAAACAAAAATAAGATATACCTACTTTTAATTAGATGATAAAAATCTAAAAATGAAAAACAATGTATGTGTAAGTATATATTTAGCATCTTTTATACTTGGCAAAGAAAAGGAATTTTTTTAACCTTAAATAAATAGAAGAATCTGTAAAAATTGACAATTATTTGAATTATTGTCTTAGGCAGATATACAATTAGTAGCCCAACCCCTCCCCCCTCCCCATTTGCCTCCAAATAAAGGTAAAAGTTTAATTACTTTTTTGGTTTTTATAATTGTACAAATTTTTCTTTAGTCCTTATAGTTAGAAATAATTCATTTTAATTCCTATACATGCACTTTCGATATCGGTTTAATTCTTGCTATTTTAAACTACCACAAATGGAATAAAAAAAATTTCCAAAAAATATTAATTTATGACGGTTTTACACCGCCAATTTTTATTTTGTAATAGTTTTATTTCACGAAATTAAAACATACTTAACGATAAAAACCAAACAGATATCAAAAATACATATATAAGAACTAAAACATCTGCGCAATTATAGAGACAAGAAAAGTAATTAAACCTAAAGCTAAATCACACTGAGCAAAGTAACGGCCTAATGAGAATTATTACGTTGAAATTTCTTCTTTTCTTTTTTCTTCGCAATTCATAA
This sequence comes from Spatholobus suberectus, assembly GCA_004329165.1. Classification (NCBI taxonomy): domain Eukaryota; kingdom Viridiplantae; phylum Streptophyta; class Magnoliopsida; order Fabales; family Fabaceae; genus Spatholobus; species Spatholobus suberectus. The sequence goes on along the minus strand of CM014731.1, from coordinate 77,216,300 downwards.
TGGCTGGCACGGTAGCTTCTCAGAAAAAAAAAATAATGGCTGGCACGGTAGTAGACATGGGACCACGCAGGACGGTTGATATTAACACGAGCAATAAATTCGACATTACAAATGCTTGCAAGTTCGGAAAAGATGTTCAGATGCCCGTACCAAGATGTAAAGACTAACTTATTTGTAAATTGTAACTTTCAAAAAACTTAGTTGTAACTTAGTCGCCTACATGTACCAAAATGTTAATTTCGGAGCCAAAAAATTGAATGCAAGTTAATGGTAAAAAAAAATTTATAAAATAACAGTTGGAAGAAGAAAGTTTCAAAAATTTAAATACATTTCAGTATTTCAAATATAAGTACCTTTAAAATATATTTATAAAAAGTTTTACGAATCGCTACTTAGGATCATGAGTAATTTAATCTTCATTTTAATAGTGTACTATTAGATATGTAGTCGGAACAAGAGGGCACAAGTGCTCAACCTTTAGCTCAGAAACTCCCTTATCGCATTATATTGTTTGCGTACAGATTGGTTGGCACAAATAAACCTTGGAATGCCCTTTTTTTTTTCCTTTCTTTTTTAATTAATTGCATGATAACCACAGTTCATAGTTGCAGAGCTAAACCAATAACCAGCTGACTGTTGCCAAATAAAAAGGAGGAATTGTCAACAAAAATGAAAATAAAATTAAAAAGGAAACGCCATACAGAGCTCAAGAACTAAGCTTCGCATCAACGGGCAAAACTTGGAACAAAATCCAGTTTAAACTATACGAGCCGGGATGAGAACATCGATCGTTCAAACCAAGGCTGATGCAAATTTTGTCTAAAATATCTGTTCTCTAAAATCTTTTAGACTCTGATCCCACAAATTATGATTTAATTACTTTTACTTGACTTTCGACGTTCTTCTTCTCACATGTACAATTAGTAAGAATAAGAAAATGAGGAAGACAAAAGTAATTGCTAGGGTAACGACCCTCCAGAGACCAAATGAACCGCTTGACATGTCCCAACTCTCCTGCAATTTAACATAGTAAAATCAATCAAAATTCAAGACACGATTTTGGCGCAAGTCACCAAACCGGCAGTTGCTCCTTTCCACAAGCAGAGACAGAGAGATCTAAGAATTATCAATTTTGGTCGTGAAGCCAATTTTGCAGAGTAATATCTTTCTCATTTGTTACTCATTTTATGCATATAAATAAACTTTATTTCATGCGTATATACACATAAATACTTTACATATAGGCTTCATAATGAAAGATATCAGGTTTCAAAATTCATACATGGTTTTTATTAAAATTAAAATCTAATACAGATGAACCATTTACACCAATTTGTTGTAAAGTTGTCCTAAGATAAAATTTAAATAAATAATATGCATAAAATAGATAAATAACTCTAGGTATCAAGTCTTGAAGTTACTGTTGTGAGTTGTGACCATGACTTTTTTTATTTTAAGTTGTCCAAAATTAAGACTCCCAAACTTATCCAACCATTAACTCCCATGGATATGATTATCTGAAGAGAGAAAATATATAAAACCAGCAGTCATACCTCAGTAATCAGCAATGAGGTTTTATGTTGTTTATAGAAAATGGCTCTTGCATATTCGTAGAGCTCTAAGTCAAGGTCATTAAGAGACCGTATCTCATGGAGAACCTCTTCAGGAACTTGAAGTCGTGCCTGTAAAATCACAAAAATCATTAGCAAAGGATAACACAATAGTAAAAGCTAACAGCAGGCTGTAGAACTCTCCAATACCTAAAGTCAGATGTCAACATTAATCAAACATCACAGACTCGGTCATTGATAACTAAAAAGTCTAAAAAAATGTAACAAATGTTGAAACTTGAAACAATTTGTCAATGTATAACAAGTTCCATATTCATGTCATATATTCTAAACTTCTAATATGTATACATGCAATTTCATTTGCATACATGTATTATGCACCACAGATACCAATCAAAAAATGTGCAAGACATGCATTTCACATAATAAATTTTATTAGCTTGTCATCAACTTCTAAAAAATAACCAGTATGAACCCAAGATTAATTATCTTCTTTAGCAGGGATATGGACTACCCTTGTCAAGAAACTCTGGTAACATAATCATGAGATTTCCAGCTATAATGCATGCAAATTTCAACGTTAAAACATCCTTGTTGATTTGAAGGGCTGTGAAATGATTTTAGAGATACAAAAGTTCACATAATGAAAGTGTGCGCAACACAAGTATCCAAGACTGTACACCACAAATTTGAAACCAGAGTCTATAAATAGCTTGAAATACAGGCACCACCTACCCATGCAAGAAATACATATCCTGGACAGTGGTAGATGTCTACACCCAAAGATTGAGTTGAGGAGGAATAGATATTCTTGCACACATACATAGAATGATTTTATGTTAGCATTAAAACTGCTAAGCTTACCTCCTTTGTAAAATTCACTGGAGAAATCCTCTTCAAAGAAGATATCCTACGGCGTGACTGGGCCTTCCGTAAATTGGAAATACAGACTTCATATGCGTCCATTAATTCTCCAACAGTCATCTAAAATCAATAACAGATCAACATGCTTTAAAATAAGAGAAACATTATATATCTGGTAAGCCCATAAAAACCACCACACTTGCTAAGAAAACAGGCTTACCTTAGATTCTGTTGCTTCTCCACCTTCACTTGAAGTAACCTCACTTGCTCCCCTGTCTGAGGTGCTATTCTGTTTTGCAGTGAGAAATGTTGTAAGAATGCTTTCCATATTCAAACATCAATAAAAAAGTTCCTCCATCAAAGAGATGCTTCTTACCTGATGTTCACTGCTATCAGGATCAGAATCCGAAAATGAACTCCTTTCTGTAGTACAAGTACACGATCAATGCACATGTCAATGAAAATACACTACAATCCATGTCCAAGACTATAAATATCAACACCAAAATACTAATCAAAGGTCATTTCAAAACATGATATTTGACACACTCATCCATCTGAAGATATTACAAGTTAAGGTGCAAGCAAGAATATGACCCTCAAGAAAAAAAAAAAAAAGAACGAGTGCTAGTGTCATTCTCCAAATTCTGCACCATTTTAGACGCCTTCTTTGTTTTTGTAACTTAAGAAAAAGTTTGATGGAAACAAAGGAGTGTTTAACCACACTAACCTGTATTATCAGTAGTTTCCAGGCTAGTGTTTGGTGTATTAAGCTGTGATATCACTTGAGCACCGACCACATTTGCAAACATCGTTGCAGATTCTCTGTGCTCCTCAGTAAGACCAACATATAACATATCATCCAGTCTCTTCTGCAAGATGTACAAGCACATGCCATAGCAGTATTGAGGAAAGGAACAGTATGGAAAGCAAACAACTATATGATGCAACCATCACAACTTCAAAAGATTATTTAATACCTTTGCAACTTGTAGCACATATTTACCAAGAGTCTTATATTTCTGTACACAATGGCGCACTTCATGTGCTTCTGCTATATAAGAATTGTTTGTCAAACCTGCAACCTGATAATTGAGCAGTACACCAAACTTCATTACAGATATTACAGAGTACAGACATCATTATCAAGCAACTCTCTGCATACATGATTTGAGCTTTTTAATTGCATTTGGGGGTTTAAATTTGCAGGATATACAACTAAAATTAAGCACTCCACACCCCATCTTGTTGGCCAAGTACTATTTAAACGTAAGCTATGGTATTTGGTGTTAAGGCATACGGTGAGAGTGGGTCACACACAACAATAAAATGGGCAAGCAGTCTTGCGGCTTAAAAATATATGCATCCATTTTTTGCATCAATGATTAGTGGCATCAGAACAAAAACACAAATTCTAGGAAACCCACTCTAGTTGAATCATAATGTCAGAAAACAGTAAGATATTCATAGTATTTCCAGAAAATGAAGCATAAGAATTCCGACACTGCTAAAGAAACGGTTGCTGAAGTACCTGGAATGTGGCTCCATTATGTACAACATCCACAGCCACAAGATGATTGATGTATTCTTGTAATGGCATTGCAAAATATTCCATGTCATAAGAATCATTGCTCTCAATGAAATCCTGTCCCCTACTATACCTAGCGTCTCTCTGTCAATTAAGGTCTACATCAATCATAAATACATCACATGGAAGTACGGAAGAACATATTTAAATGTAATGCACAATTAGTATTCCTCAGTACTTGAAAACATACATTAGCCAACAGAAAGACATCATGAAGCAAAGAATTCATTTTCATTTTGGCAACTTCAATGACAAATATTTCCATCTTCAACAACAAATGAATGGCCACACTTGCATATTTAAACACATTTACATCCATAAGCATACCATAGAAAGCAAGGTCATATTCAACTAAACAACTACTTTTCAAACAAGAATCAGGCTCCATGCTCTTTAATACAAGTTATAGTGTATCAGCAAATAGATTCTTTTACAACCTTACATGAATTTAGAAGCATAGAAATAAAATTCACAAATAGGCCAAAATCAAACAATAAATAAAATAAAATATACCCTAGCAAATAGGTCTTCCCTCATCCATGGAACCAGGTACTTCCATGGCCAGATATCCAGTGTGCTTACTCCTTTAGTCTTAGAGCTTAGGCGTAAAGCCATCTTTGTTGCAGATGTCAAGTTTGGATGCACCAAAAATCTAGCTGCAACCTCTATTGAAAATTCATAAGTACTAAAGACACGGTCAACTGGATCCCTAAGTATGGTAACAACAGAAGTTCTCTCCCTTGGAAGTTTGGATGTCATGCTATAGTCATCATGTGTAACTAACAGCCTGCATTTTGGTTTACTACAAATCCACAAAAACAATAGAACACAAAAATAAGCAATTTATGTTGGATTTTATAGTGTACTTTTTTCATCTAAAATGTGGGTTTTCAACAATGGACTAAGACTATTGGTGAGAATGTTGTGACCTTATAGAAGCTGCTATGCTTTAGATGCGAAGAAAAAACAGCTGTGAAGATCTGTCATAATTTTGTTGAATAAAAATATCATAAAGACTGCTGTGAATTGTACACAAATTACTGTGTAAAAAGAACAAAAAGCAGCATTTACAGAGACGTGGGTTATAAATTATAATGATAAGCTACAAGGTGTCAAGGTCCTAAACTTGGCAAGAGAAAATATCAAAGAACTTAATAAATGTTAAAGGCCATTTTAGGTATTATAATATTATAGAGTTCTCAACAGTCACAGCAGCTTAAAAAATGTCATATAAGGCACTCCTAAAAAGCTTTAGTGACCTTTATTGTCAAAAGGCACCAGCATCAAAAGCAACAAGCCCACAGCTATGCCCGATGGTGCTACTCACTAGAAGTGCCACCAACTTTACTCCACCAACACCCAAAACACTCATTTTAGCATTTTAAAAAATGCAGCAAGAAAATCCACATGCAGGCATAATAACTGCAGAAGAACAATTGCTAAAATAATGAATCCAGGCAGCACCTTGGATCAAAGCGCAACTTATCATACGAGCGAGGGCATTCCAGAGAGCTGGGATACAATTTCTTCAAAAAACTGCAGAAACAACGAAACCAACAACAGGTTAACGAATCCAATTAAAGAGAAAGTGCTCATAGTTAAACTCATATAAGAGATTACCAGTGAAAATAGGTTCTCCCTCCCGTTCTGGGAACATGCAGGAAAAACAGCAAATCCCTTAGCGTGTGCTTATCTTCTGTTCTCATCTCTTCATCGAGCGAAGACCGCGCCCAACTCGTAACAACGCTTTCGCAATGTCCAAAATCATTTCTCGCAAAACAACCATTCACTGATACCAAAAATCATCGAAATCAAACACCGGTTAATCCACGAACAGAGAATCAATAAAAATAAATTAAAAAAAACAAAGAAATGATGAATCATTGTTACCTAATCCAAGAAGAATCAGCAACAATACGCAGAGCTTGAGAGCAGGATCCATACACGAAACCCCTACTCCTGCGAGAAACAATAACGAAAACCCTAACGAGGAGAAGAGAGAGAGAGAGAGAGAGCAACAATGGTAGGTAATGGACCTACCTGTATCGAATTACGGGATCTCGTGCTCATAAATTCGCAGAAGTGTGTTGGGACTCCGATGCGGACCCACTCGCCCCGAAACGCCTTTTGTGTTTCTGACCGGAGGTCGGATTTTCTGGCCAGCCAAACAGAAACTTTCCCGGGAAAATGAATGGGAAAGAAGCCGAAGGCTCGCTCGCGGCGTTTAAATTAAAACGTAAGACTCAAGTCTAATTAATTGTTACTTAGAAAAAAAGAAGGAAAGAAAAAAAAAAAAAAGGTTGAAACGGTGAAGAATGAAGGGAGAAACCTTTTTCTCGCGCATAATGTTTCACACTTTCACCCTTTCAATTCAAGTAGTACTATTACTACATAAGGATAGACGGGGACAAAATGGTAAAAACGGCATATTGGGAGTGGCAGCAGCAATTTTGCTGATTTTATGCGCTTTTTTTTTTTTTTGGTATAATTTAAATGATGGTAAAGTGTGCAACCACTCTGAACTACAGAGGGATTGCATAAGGCGACAAACCTCTCCCAACAAATGCAACTGTATTCCTAAACTTTGAACCGAAAATCTTGGTTAAGCTGAAACAGCTCCTTGCCACTGATCCATGCATTTGTTGGTGATTTTATGTGCTTTTGCTTTGTTACAAAAATGGAAAACAGAAATCAGACGAAAATGTTTCTCATGAATACTCGTTATTGTACACCCGAAAATCGTACGACCCAACTCAAATGGACAAATGGTTAATTATGAATATAAATATGATTAATTTTGTTTTATAAATGATTAATTACTATTAAATATTTTAATAACATCATAATATTATTAACCACTTGTAAGATAAAGTTAATTATTATTAAATATTTCAATAATTTCACAACAATATTACCTACGTATTGATAACTGATACAGTTATATTCATTTAGTCTTAACCATTGAGAAATAAAGTTAATTATATTTATATATGTACTTAACTACGAATGACAGTCAATAATATTATAACACTATTAACTACTTGTGAGATAAAGTTAACTATATTTCTAGTCAGTAATCTCGTGACATTATTAATCACTTGTAATGCAAAGTTAACTATCATTTAACATTTCAAGAACCTCATGATATTATTTACTATATATTAATAATTGTATACAATCACGTTTATTTATTTTTAATCGCTTGTGAGACAAATTAGCTATATTTATACATATAATTAATCACACGTCAGGTATAAAATTTCTGGTATACGATAGTCTTTTTCCTTTGTGATTGAAGAGAAGGGGAATAGTATTTTTCATTATTGAAAAAAATATATATGAATTTTATTAAATTATGAACGAACTTAAATTATTTATAGCATGATTTATTGGATGTCATCAGCAATTGACGCATGTGCCTCGGATGCATTTATTTGAGTCTTATTTATGCGCTCTTTTTAGATTTTGACCTTTTTTTTTTGAGAAAATAGATTATGCACTAACAGTATAAAATAACTATATACTATCATTCAATTATAACCCACCATGTATGGTAAGTTTGTTGACTTTTATAATAATTACCTTGAAAGCTATATTAACGATAATTTCTAATTGATTGACAGTATAAAACTTTTTACACTGATATTGCATAGCTATTAAACTCTTTTTTTTTTTAAAACCTAAAGGTACGTAATATGGGATACCAAACATGCTTTTAATAGGATTACATAAAATTCATTTGATAATAATGCGTTATTAGTATCTTGGAAGTATGCAAAAATCTACCCTAAAAAAAAGTATGAAAAAAATCTTGATTTTAACATGTTATTTCAATTAAGATTCTACATTTAGTATATGACATTAGAATTTAGTTGACTGATGGAAATAAATAATGTCATTGCTGATAGAATCTACGATGAAATTGACATCTTTCTTTTTAATTTGCAGGCTGCGAATTGACTTGTTAACCCATGAGCTATGCAGTGCGAATGCAGGCCTTAAATTTCATGACCATTTATTTTGCAGTCCGGACCGTTCCAACTCTTTTAATTTGCGAGCTTTTGCAAGGTGGGCTACTCTGTATACCCAACTCTAGTAATTGATATTAGAATTTTATTTTATTTTTAATTTTGGTTGGATACTTTGAATCAAAATTTTGGATAACCATGTTATTAGTGTGAAGTATCCATCAACTTTGTCGGTGACTAATTTCCGCCAGAAAACCTGACTAGCCACTTTTAGTGGGGTCTCCCCTCTTAATCACTTTTTTTTTATTCACAAAACTTGAACCTAAGACCTTGCTTAAGGGATCCGAACTCATTTTCACTCAAACTAATGACATGTTGGTATACTTTGAATCAAAATTGAAATTGAATGTGTAATTACCAAAATAAGTTTTAATGCCCATATATTTCTTTTCTATTATAATTAGCTATTTTGATATATAGTGATAAATTAAAAATAAATAGACGTGTAATAATTTTTTCACTTCATGTTATTATATATATATATATATATATATATAATATTTTAGGATTTATCATCTTAACTTATGAAAAAGTTAAATTTTAGAGAATTTCATTTAATCAATTTAATATTGCTGATTTTTTTTGGTAATCTAACAATGCAAGTGGTGCATGTTATCAATAATAAGTCAAGCGATGCATATATAACAAATAATATATATATACACACACACACAACAAATGAGATAAGTAGTTTAAAAAATAAAGTATATGGATAAAGATAGAAGGGGGCAATTTGAGATGGTCGAGAAATTTTATTTGGCTAGTTGTTAAATTAAATTAATTTAAAATTAAAATTAAGAAGCATATTTAAAAAGAATAAAAATTAAAAAATAAAATCAAATACTCAAAATATAAGATTAGGGATAAGATACATGGTTTAATGAGAGTGATAATAACTTTTAAAAACAAAAAAAAACTCTTAAAAACACATTCATTGAATAATTGTTTCTAAAAATGTTTTCTTTCAAGATGAATATTTAGATTTATCATATAAGAGTAGATAATAGTAATTTGTTTGAGCAAATTGCTTATTAGCCACTCTCTAACATTTTAAATACTTTTAATTAGGTTTAATACATCAATTGATTCCTAAACTTTTGGAAAATTTTTAATTAGGTCCTTAGACTAAAAAAATTTGTAATTAGGCCCTTGATCGTTTACAAATTTTGTAATTGAGTCTTTGGAAGTAGTAAAATTGTCATAAATTATAAATTTTCTGGCGGTTTCAAACTGTTACAAACTAATTATAGGGATTCAATTACAAAAATTGTAAAAAATCAAGGACCTAATTACAATTTTTTTTAGTTCAGGGGCCTAATTAAAAATTCTCCAAAAGTTTAGGGACTAACTGATGTATGAAACCCTTTTAATTATTAGTTGATTTTTATTAAAAATTATCAAATCATGACTAAAGATCATTAAATTATAAATTGTCTCAAATTGAGGTTGAAGCAAATCTATATAGTGGTTCACTTTGGCCCAAATGTTGGGTCAATCCAAATTGCAAGTGTTGACTGAAGTCAATATCCAAATACAAAAATCATAACATGCTTTCATGAACAACATATTGCACTTCGGTTTGAAACAAAGTTATATTGTCACTACATCAAGACAAAATATTGTTGCTATCAAGAGATCTTGAGCCTTTGTCAAGGAATCCAACCCATTTGAGACTCTTACGAGTATTTATTACATATTGTCACTATAATGGAATCTTTATTGACTTAGGTGTTGAAGTTAGGGATGAAAATAGGCCTAGACCGATGATAGGGGCCTATGACTTAGTCTACATCAGGCCCAGGCTAGGCCAACTTTTTTACTGAATAAATCAGGCCTAAGCTTTTATAAAAGCCTATTTAGTTAAAAATGTCAGGCTTTAGGCCATTCATTTAAAAAGCCTTTGAGTCTTAACAGACCAGCTTATTTAAGTAAATATAAATAATAATTTTTGTTAGTATTATTATTATATAAAATTTGTTATAATGTATTAACATTATATATTTGTTTATATTTTTTAAATATTAAGCATGTTGACATACATAAAAAATCAAACCTAGAAGCTTATTGAAAGATAAATTTATGCCTTGTTTAGAGGCCTTAGTACAAAATAAATTTTTTAATAAGTTATTATAAATGTCAGATTAGACATTAAAAACAAACTTATATCTTATAAACATATTAGACTTGGCTCTTATAAAACTTTTTCCACCTATTTCCACCTTTGTTTCATGCTTTGAGTAGGAGCCATTTTAATATTTATAGATTATAATTTGTTGGCTTAAATACACTTTTGGTCATTCATCTTTTTAAAAAATTTTGTTTTGGTCTTTTATCTTTTAAAATGCTTCATTTTGGTTATTCTTTTAGGTCGAAACTAATAGCGTTAGTAGAGATGGCAAAGTGGACCTAGATCCTATGAGTACCTGCAAAAAGATCCACAAATGGGTAGGGTAAATACCCGCTTATTGAGGATGGGTTCGTGGGTGAGTATTTACCCACAAATTTTAATGGGGATGGGTCCGGGGGCGAGTACTATAGTACCCACCCCGCCCCACACCTGCATTTATTATATATATACTAATTTAATTAAAATATCTTATATATATATATACACTTTATTAATTATTAATTTAATTACTAAAGCATAGTATTGATTATTGAAGACATGGATTAATTATGTGCTAATAATTTAATTATTTGTGCTTAATAAATTATTTGAAACCATTATATTATTTGCTATATTTGTGGTATATACAAGTTTCAATTTTGGGTATGCTTATGCGCAACTTTGGGTGTCCATATACTAGTTGTCTATAATCTGTAACTATTTATTGTAGGCAATATAATTAGAACATTACGTTTAAGTATCAATATATGATGTCCAATTTTTTGGCCAGTCTTGGAAAGTATCAATATATGATGTCCAAGTTTCTAATAATTATGTAAAATAATTAGAACATTACATTTAAGAATGATTATGTTAGATGATTATGTTTCTAATGTTGTTGAGTTATAACTTATGTTTGAATGATATAAGGTTATGCTTGGATGATTTAATGTTATGTTTGAATGCTTTTAATGTTGTATTTGGATGATTTAAGGTCATATTTGAATGATATAATAGTGAATTTTCAATTTAATTGTAGCATTTTTTTTAATTAACATATTTTTTTATTGATTTATTGATTTTTCACACAAGTAAAATGCAGGTAGCAGGTGCGGGTATGGATATATAGGTACCCAATAGATATAGGGATGGGGATTAAAGTTGTTATTTGCACGAGTATGGGCATTTTTTTAAAACGCAAGTATGGGGACAAGTACTATAGTACCCTACCTAGACCCTATCCATTGCCATTCCTAACTGTTAGTGTTTTATATTTAAAATGATTAATTTTAAACATAGTGGCGTTTTTTTAACCGCCAATATTCGCAGAACCCTTAAGAACACTAAATTTCTACAAATTCAATTACTCACAATTGGAGCAACTTTTTGAAAAATTGACCGATGACTTTTTTGTGTCTCTTAGAAGTAATCAAAAGCCCTCAAAGTTTGTAGTAAATTGTTTCTTGTATCGAGAAAATTTTACAAGTATTGGTTGTGTGCTTTTAAAATTTAATAAATAAAATAATTATAGTGACGGTTAAACTATATTAAAATCAACTGTTTTAAAACTCATGTTCTTTTTCTTCGTCTTCCCCCTTTTTTGACAAATCAATCTCAAAAATGAAAACATCCAAAATCAATTTAACAAATCTAACCCCAAAATCAATCTCAAAAGCAATTTTACAAATAAAAAATGAGAACAAATCATAGTGGTTTCCACCACCATTGAGCCAACAACGAAACCCATTCGTGAATTTGTTCAAAATTGCCGTTGAGAAGCTACTACCATGCGTGACCACCATGATGGGAATGACTTGCCAATGAAGGATTTGGGAATAGAGGGAAGAGAGGAAGAAGGAAGACGAAGAGAGAGAAAGAAGGAAGAGGGAAGACGTAGAGAGAGAAGAGAGGAAGAAGAAAGAAAAAAGAAAAAGGGAGAAAGTTTTGTGGCAATTTTTAACCACTATTTTTTTAAAAATCTTACTTTTTTGTTATAAAAGTTAATGTTGCCGACAAAAAGAATCGAAATGGAGCATTTATAAAGTTAAAGGACCAAATCGATGTTTTTAAAAAATAAAGGACCAAAACGATTTTTTTTTTTAGAATAAAGGCCTAAAAGTGTATTTAAGCCTAATTTGTTTTACTTAGAGTTTTTATCCATAGGCCTATAAGCCTATTAGCCAATGTAAAGAGAAGTTAAATCTATATAGAATTTTTAATATAAAAGAGGCCTTTAAGTAGGTAACAAGCCAAGTCAAGCTTTCAAATATGTCAGATTAAGCCTAAAAATAAAGTTTATAATAGATAACAAGTTAAGCTCAGGCTATAAATTTTTTAAACAGGCTACGTCTATCTAAGCAAAGTTTTGTTTGGCCTAACTTATTTCCATCCCTAGTTAAAATGCCTTTTATATATACCCACCCATTTGTCACGGTTTCCTGACTTTGTTGGAGTGTTCATAGCAAACAGAAGACCTCCTATCTCGGTTCATTTGAGAACTCATCCCAGTCAACATTCACCAATTTAATCTTTGTTTACAATCCGTCTCATACTTCATCACTGTCCACTTCAGACACATCAGAAGTTAAATTCACAAAACTTTATGACTCTGGATAAATTTTAATTAATAATAAAAAATATATTTGAAAAAGTTTATTAAAAAAAAAAACTCTATTTACCAATACATCTCACGTAAATAATGTAGCGTGAAAACGTTTGAAAAAATTCACAGGGGTTACAGAATAAATAGTAAACACGAATAGGATAAGGATAGAATGACTGATTTGTCCTTGGACATATCAATGGTGACAATTTTTTTAAGAGTCTTTTTTTTTAAAAAAGAAAAAGAAAAAGAAAAAGGAAAGAAGCTTTAGAAACTGCGACACAGCGGGTCCACTGTCCAGGCCATATGGCTTGCATATTGGACATTGTGAACTATTTCTCTGTTTATTTTAACTTCTCAGCATGATAGTGGGGCTTCATTCCAACCCCAAATGTCACCCCACACTTCTTATGACTTATCTAAATGGAAAAATGATAGTTGTATGTTAATGGAATCTTAGACTTTTTCGGTTCCCACAAGCATTCCTCCTTCGTAATATCAATTGTCTTAAAGCTAAATTACATATATCTATGTTAACATTGAAAATAGCTTAGAATCTTAGACTTCAATTTCCCAGTAATCCAGTATCGTCCAACTCATCAACAGTAACACCTGTCTTTATCAAAATAAAAAAGGTAGCACCATCTCTTTGATGGCCAAGAAAAATGTCAATGCCATAACAATATTTTTATTTCTTATATTTTAATTTACATGTGATTTTAATTTTGACTATTCCTTTAGGCATTATATTTTTTAAATTATAAAAATTTGCGATATTGATCGGTAAAATAAATATATATAAAATATTTAAATAAAAATAAAAAAGTAATTTATAAACTACAATGAAAGGTTTTGCACTTTTATTTAAATATTTTATTCTTTTTTCTTTATTAATCTATACAAATTAATATTGCATCATACTTTCGTTTTATTCCATCAATTACAGGATGAAATATGAGATGGGGATTAAACTTTAAAAATTGAGAAATTATGAAAATTAAATGTGAATAATTAAAGTTAAAAAAATAAAAATCACACATAAATTAAAGACTTAATTGCATTTTTAGTCCCTCAACAATTGTGATTGTGTGATTTTGATTTCCTAAGTTCTAATTATGACAATTGGGTCCCTCAAGTTTTTTCCCATTTATAATCAAATTCATCTATCCATCCATCCTAATCTCATCTAATAATTAATGAAATTAGCTGACAAACTGGACATGACATTACAAAAAGTAACTACAATATATTAACTAAAAATCACATAATATTTGAACTAAATGACATAAAAAGGTACTTTGACATTATTAACTAAATTATTGTGTTGACAATGTTTGCGAGTAAATTATTGTTTTTATGACAACAATGAACAACAAAAAGAAATGTCTTTTCATTATAAATAAACTAATGACTTAAGTATTGAATGAGATCAAGATGAAGAGACCTCATTGTAAATGGCACAAAACTTGAGAAACTCAAATGGCGCTTAGAACTTAAGGGATTGAAATCGTACAATTGTGATACTCGAGAGACTAAAAATGCAATTAAACATAAATTAAAATATGAAAACTAAAAATTGAATTAAAATTAATATATTTCATTTAACACCATTAGGCAAGATAATATAATTCGAAAATGCTTGTGCTTGTCCACCTCTAACCTGATTTTGATGGGAAAACTCACTTTTATTGGAGTCGGGTTTGGTTTTCCCACTTTGTAAGAGTGGGTCAGGTGTGAGATCACACACACACACACACAAATAGAGACGACAAATCAAGTAACCAAGTCTAGGCTCACCAGGGCAAAGTAGTAAAATTGAGATAAACTAAGCTTGGTTTGAATTTTCTTTGGGTTGAGATTTTAATTACTCAGTTTGGCCCTGTATCGGGCCAGCCACCTAAATTGGCCCTAATTAAAAATAATTAAAAATTAAACATGTTTAATATATATAAATTTCAAAGATACATATATACACATGCAAATATACAAAAAAATAATTAAAATGAACAATGGAACTGAGCCAACAAAGCCCAACTTTGCCAAGTCAAATAAGTTCAATTTTTTTGAGTCTACATACACACACACATATTAAGAATATATTTTTACATTCTATTTTTTAATAATTATTAAAAATAGATTAATAAATTTATTACTATAATAACTAAATAATTTTAATAATAATAATAAAATTGAAATTACACAATTTATTAAAAGTAATATAATTTAGTTCTTAAATTTCATATTTTTATTATTAATGTTGTTTATTAATTTTTATATATTATTTGAATTAAAATACAATTAATAACTTAATATTTGATCTATTTATAATTATATATAAGTGAATTATTTTTTTAAAAGAGGTAGAGGTTTCATCAACCTTGACAAGAATGAGATTGGGTTTTAATTTTTCATGTATATCTATTTTAAACTCACCGCTGAACTCATTTCATTCTTAGTGGAAGTGGAGATGGAGATAGTCAAACTCACCCCAATCCACTTCGTTGCTATCCCTAAACATGATTCATATATATGTGTCGTGTGTATTTTGTAATAAGACATTTTAAATAGGCTACATTTATCTTTATATAGATTAAGAAATTTAAGCTTTTATTTATGAGATTGGAACTAAGTTTTTAAATAAGTCAATAATAATATAATTTGAAAATATTATAATAAATAATTAATATAATAATAATTTTAAAAAGTGTCAAAAAAATGTTATTCGCACAATACCACTCCATTTTCCGTTTTATCCTTCCAAATAGTTTATTCATCCGTTGATATGTCTGCAAGCCCAACCCACTACATAATGAATTGGAGTCTCTGCCTGTTTTTTTTCTTAGAATTTATAACCAAGTCCCAATTGATAGTAAAAGTAGAGCATAGAGCAACTCGAGTTATTATATATTATATAGAGTTTAATGGTTATATCAGTGTAAAAACTTTTACATTGTTAATTAATTAAAAATTATTATTAGTATAACTTTTATGATAATTATTGTAAAAGTCAATAAACTTATCATACATGATAATTTGTAATTGGATGATACTATTTTTTACAGTGTTAATGTATAGATTATTTTCTCATAATGTATATGGTTCAAGTTGTTATGATATATTTGTTTTCCAATAACAAAAGATAAGGCCCAAGAGACACGACGAGCGGCCTAGTTTCAGAATTTATTTCACATAGAAATGTAACTTTTAAAAAATTATGTCTAACCGGCCAAGTTTCGTGATTAATTTCACATAAAAAAATAACTCTTAAAAATTTATGTCTAACTTCAACGATATAGGACATGCTCGGAACTTTGGAGTTTTTTTTTTCCCCTTCAGATACATTTGTATCAAGATATAATATTGTATTTATAAGAATTACATTCTTAGAAATATTATGTTCCAAATATTATTTTTATGGACATGTTTAGTTTTTTTAGGAGCATAAAGATGTTTCGTTTACATTTAAGGAGGTATATTGAATTGAGATTTTAAAAGAATTTTTGTGATAAAAAAGTCTTGTGGTATTCAATTAAAACTTTTAAATAATATAAATAAATCTTGCTATATTCAATCAGGATTATTAGGATTTTTAAAAAGGGTAATAAAATCTAGTGGTATTCAATTGAGCTTTTTTGCAACTTACAAAAAGTATTTTAGTATTCAAAAATATATAAATTTGATGAATTATTTTGTAGTGTAGATTTTATGTGACTTTTTAGTAGGATATATAAATATTACACCCATCTAACAATTGAAGGTGGTGTTGGTATGGTACTTGGTCATTCATAAAAAATTTCGGTCATTGTTGATTGTGTATTGTAATGCTTCTTTTGTTTTTATTTGTACATGTTGCGTTGATTCATTATGCTACCTAGGTTAATTGCTTATGCTAAAATAATTGCTTTACACTACTTGGGTTAATTGCTTTACACTAATATCAAATTGTTTGGTATTCTTATTTAATGCTAATCAATAGTATCAAGTTCAACTGCTAGCTCAATCTTAACCCTCTACCACAATCGACAATGGCTAGGGTGCTTTGAAATGATTCATGATGACACTGTCTATGAGCCTATTCTTTGACTTCTTTTGCACTAATAAAAAAATCATGGTTTGTATCTTAGTTGATCTTTTCTTTATATATATATATATATATATTATATATATATATATATATAAATTGATTGGCTTTATATAGTATATAAGCTTAAATATGTTTTTAGTCCTATAAAATGGATGAGTTTTGATTTTGTCCTTGTAAAATGTTTCTTTTAGTTTTTCATTCTTTCAAAAATATAAATGATGTTTTTGGTCCCCTATTGTCATGTGACACTTATTAACTACTTAAATGTTTAAATGAAAGGTCAAATATCCATCTTAGGTGACATTTAATAGTGTTTGTGGTACTGTATAGCATATGACACCTCTAAATGTTTTTTTAGATTCCTAAATAAATATTATTTATTTATCATAAAATGAATGTTAGGGACAAAAAATAGTAATTTAAGATTTTTGAGGGATAAAAATCAAAGAAAAATATTTTATAGGAATTAAAACCAAAATTTAACATCAAATTATAAGGACAAAAATAATGATTTAAATTTTAGAGGGATGAAAAACCAATAAATTTTTTTTACGGGACACAATCAAAACTCACTCATTTGGAACTAAAGCCTATTTAAGCATATATATATATATATATATATATTATATCTATAACCTATATATATAAGTTTTATTTATATTTATTCTCTTACGGTGATTGGTTTATATATGATAGTTATTATATAAAAAATTTTACGCTAAAATTGAATAATATATATTAAAATGGATTGGTTTTATATGTAAACAAAATTTTAACTCAAGAGCAGAACCGAGAAATGCTAATGAATGGAGGGCCAGTATCGCTTTAGATATATGGATAAATACTACTGAGAAGGATATGAAGTTAGAATCAATTAGTTGTCCCAAGATTTTAAAAATTGTATTGGTTTTATTTTTCTTTATCTAAACCTTTTTTTCTTTGTTATTTTTTTTTTATTAACTCTTGTAATTTTGAGGTTTTCTAAAAATTCACGGTCCTTTCAAATCTTATAAATTCTAAAGTCCTTTCAAATCTTATAAATTCTTATATATATAATTTCATTAAAATCCAAAGTATAAAATCTTGATTTAAAGTGTTTTAAAAAAATCATATAAGTTATTACATTGTATACATAATTTTTAAAAATCTACGAGACTTTTTTTTCTGTCAAAATAGTTTTTAAAATCTCAACCCAATACACCCTCTTTAGTATTAAAAAAATAGAAAATTATTTAATTAAAAATTGAAAAAGTAAAAATAAAATTACTTAAAAACATTTTTCAAAACTTGTACCAATTAACAAACATGACAATGTGATATTCTCAGGTTCAATTTCCTAATAATATTTTTGATGCCTTGAAAGAAACACATCCAATTTTGCCATTCTAATTTGATACTAAGAAGTTTTTTAAACTAAATTTTACTTCATTATTTTATTCAACAAAACAATTATACAGGCAAATTATTTTGAGGAATAAATTCTTGAATTAGTCTTGGAAATATATTGGTAGGACATTTTAGTCCGTAAAATTTCAAAATCTTTTATTAGTATCTGACTTTATAAAATGATATTATTTTAATTTTTTTTAAACATAAACGATAATGAAAAATACAGTAAAAAAGATTTTTTTTTTTTTTTTATAAAGTTAGAGA